>JAYKKI010000116.1:687500-1355000 GCA_039881145.1 Druceiella hillmani | reverse complement strand
TATATATATATATATACAGAAGAAATTTAACGTTCATATTTCACCTTTCAATTGATTTTTTGTAAGTACTGGAGAACATAGCAGACATTTGTTCATAAAATATAAAGAAGAGGTATACCACTTTGATTCTTTCACCATACGCAGGATGTTGCCTTTGCGTACTAACAAGTCAGGAGCTGACTCTACGAAACTCTCAATCTCGCTGAAAATTCGCATCAACGCAGCGAGTCTGATCTTGCATCGATCACACTAATTTTAAATTAATTATATTTTTTGCTGTCCTTTTTATTGAATTTTATTATTCTGTTTTTGTCATTTATGTTATAAAGTTTTATTGTGAATTAAAAAACTATTTTTTAAGGACTGAATAACGGGTTATTACGTAATGATTGTTCTGAAAAATAAAAGAACAGTTATAGTAGACTGATATACCAATAATAGTTTGCCTGTTGTTTTGTAAAGAGTTCAAGAGCATCGTCCCCGTTAATAGAATAGTCCTTTATGACAACGCCTCTGCGCACTCACCCGGGTGAACCATCACATACTTAACTACGTCGAGAGTAGAAATTATGGGTTATCCGCGATATAAGCCGAACATATTATGCCATTTCGATTTATTCTCAAGAAAAAAAGGTAAACTGCGAGAAATAATATTCCCAAATGCCGAAGAAACAGTGATTATCTTCGAAAATATCCTGGATGGAACGTCCAATGGAGAGTAATGGTTCAATCGAATGAAACGATGCGTGGATTGTAATTGAGACTTTCGAAAAACGATAAATAAATAAAAAACCGGATAATTAGCTTTGTTTTCGATATTCTTAAAACTTTTAGTGTTATCTGTCATATATATGGCTTAATAGTGTAATCTAGATCTTATTTCATGTGGTCGGCAAGAATTTTATCATCACACAGTTGCTTTCCAATTTTCATAATATCGAAGGTGTTTCTTAAATTTAATTACCTTTTTTCAAAAAGTTTTCTGTTTTAAGCCTATCTTATGCCTTGGATCCATCTTCTTTAACTAAAGTTCTGGTATGGCTGAACGATACAGCTTAAAGTATAATTTCTTCCCTTTTTTCAATATATCTTCCATATCAGTCGTTATAATTTCAGACAGGTCTGCAAAATTTACCTTTTTAAAAATTATCTGCCTGAAAATTATCTGTTATAGGTAATTTTGGGGTGCTCAACTTTGATTGGTATTTTTTATGACGTAAGGATTTTTGTTATAGAGGAATTACAAAGAAATTAATTCTTTTTCTTGGAACGGCTGTTTTTATTAATATGAAAAATTTATGCGTATTGTCAATTTTAGTTAATAGTGTTAGTGAAAATGTTTAGCTTAATGGATTGGTGATTAAGTGAAGATATTAAAGAACCCTTACGTGAAGGATTTTTTAAATTATTTTTCCGTCAATTAATACCTAGAAATTTATAAGAAACGGTCATTAAATTTGACGTAATTTTACCTATGCACGGGTTTCTGTTATTAATGTTCAACTCATGTATGTTCTCACCCACACCTTTTAATTGTATTTGAAACACTTTAGTCTCCTTTTTATTATTCCAAAAGTTTCCAAAAATATTTCTAAGTGCATTTCAGTATTTCAAGTAAATGCTTGACTCGGCCGTCTTAAGAAGTTTAAGTAATACTATACGTTGTTCCATCAAAAGATTTGTTTCATTAGAAAGGTATGTATCCAATTTCTTGTGTACGGTTGAGATTTGTATTTGGTATACGTATGTATTTTTTTAATTTTCTTTGGAAATGTTCGTCGTGGATTTACAAAATGATTTTATCTAGATTTGGGCGTGAGGTAATTACTAATCTTTAGCTTGTACTGTCAAATGGAAAGTGCACTTCCTATTTCTCAGAATGAATTCTATTTAATTGAGTGTCATGCGGTCTGACCTTTTCCGTATTCACAGTTTCGAAGCGTTGCGGTAACAGTAGCGTTCTTTCGAAAGCACCGTCTTAAAATTACATGAAGCAAAAATATAGTTTTTGAACAATTCAATTTTTTCTATGATTCTTAGCACCTCCATTTCTGCAGGTTCCCTGATCGTAGCTTGGCCTTACTGGGAACTTGGGACCGATTTATGATTTATCTGTACATGAAGGTTGTTGACCTTAAAACACTACGGTTGATAATTCCCCTGTTTTTAAGGTATTTTTACTAATCTAGCTCATTGTAATCACCACCCAAGAGATATGTATAGGATAGCCAGAGTAAAACATACAAATAGATAATCATGTATTTTATTAAATCTGAAGCTATTGTAATATGCACAAGCATCCTTTTTTTAGTCAATATGTTGCCATGTCAAAAGGGTATATAATTCAAACCAAATGTAAGTCACGATACATACATTCTAAGCATATCGGTAAATATAATAACTCTAGGAGCATTTCTGATGTAGTGGTGAGCGGTTGATAAATTTAGGGAATACAGAAAACCTCTGTAAAGATTTTGAGTGCAAAATGGATTTGTGTACCGCAATATTATTGCCACTTCAAAAGATAGGAGTTCGACATTGATGACATTTGTTCGCATACCATTCCGGAGACAAGTCATATTGTTTTATACTGGTAAATTATAAGTTTTATACATTATATATACGGCAAATAATCATAATTTTTTTTCTTTTTGTAAAGTTTCCTTCATACAGTAATCATATTCTGTTTAAATAATTTAAATTTAATTGACATCGACAAGACGTCGCCACAACGTGTCATTCCTTAAAATAACAAACGTATCGTTTATTATTTTAATGAATGTACGTTTATTTTTCAAACGTAATATTTAAAAACGTAAATGTTTGTTTAATTTTCATACGCAATATGAAAAACAATATAAAATTTCATGTATATTATTAAGCATAATTTAGAGAAAGGTCTAAGAAGAATTATGACATTTCGTTGTACCCTGATAAAGGAAACTTGTGCAAACATTTGTTTCTTAACGTCATTCGGAATAAATAATTGACAATCATTATAAATTTGAATTATCGTAATTAATCTGTTTTTTAGTTAAGACTTTAGATATTCAAATTAGCATACTATATTTTTCTTAATTAAAATTATTGTTATCAAATTATTATTATTTTTATTTACTATTTTCTTGGCCGCCATATTCACTCATCAAATCATGTGGGATGTAACTAGGTTTTTTTTAAATGTGATATAAAGGTGTATATATAGGTAAGGTAGCATAAAGGTGTGCTACCTTCACCTGCTTATCTTCGAAATGCAGTGACCCTATATAGAACTAACCAAAATTTGTTGCCCTTTCTTTTTTTTTGTGATTATTTTCATATCCATTCGATCTACTCATTTATTAACCTCATTTTCCGAATTTTCTTTTACATTTCATGTATCATCTAGCACTCCATCGTCTCACAAAGGTTAGAATTTCATAATACAATTTAATTTAAACGCGTAATGAAAGGCAATTCTTAAATTTAAACATACAATATAATCTGCACTTATTGAAGCTAATGCAAATTTCAGGCATTTAACGTGAAAGCTAATTAGAGCACGAAAATATATCCCTTGACATATTTCAAGATGACACTTAATAAAAGTAGATCTGCAAGTACATACATGATTGACTCCGAGAATACATTACCATATCAATTTGAAATCATCTGTACTATTGGTATCCTCTAAGTTTATTCGATTCCTACTTTATAAACTTTTTATTTCTTTTTAACATTAATTGTTTCCTTTTCAACACCAGACAGGGTTAGGGTGTTTTAATACCTTTCGAAACCACTGAGAAGACAAAATAAATAAACTTAGGTTTATGAATGCCTGCTTTTGTTTCGATATCCATGTTTCTTCATATGATTGGCCATTACGTGTAAATGCAGGAATTGACGCACCTACGCTGCCTCTCTATTTTTATTAGAATAATTTATTTATAATCAATAATACTCCCTATACTTCAATGGAAAGTATATGTATATGTATAAAGGCGATCAGAAAAGCAACGTTATAGGGGAAACCTTTTCTTCTCCCAAAAATGTTATTAGAATATTTAGGAGTAAAAATGTTCGTTATCATTACGTAAATAGATGTAACGAGGGAATATTTTGTAAAGTTTCAAGACGGCGATCCGAGATAACTTTACACGATGACCTTTAGGAGTACATCTCGATGTATGCGACTTGAGATAATGATGCTCACACTCTCCTCTAATCATAGGTGGCTGAAAGTTTTTAAAAAATTTATTACATGTTACATTTTCACGGAAATTTAATTTAATTTTAATTTCAGTAAAAAGGTATAAATAGGTCTTCCAAGATTAATTTCATAATTCAAATAGATGTTTGTTAAGTTTGCAACAAAGTAACACTCATAAAATGCTACAGCTCAATAAACGAGTTAAAGAAGTGCTTCCCATTTTTCAGAGTCCTGTTTGTTCACTCCGTATTTTAAATAAAAACATAATAAAAATACGTATTTTAAATAAAACTTTCACAACAGTATGGCTGCGCGCAAACTTAAATTTTCCAACTAAACCAGAAATATTTTTTATGGAATACTGACTCAATTTTTTTATCTTATAAAATATTTAAATGATAAAAAGAAAAAATTCGCATTTACTGGTAATTTGCATTAACGAACCATGTATGAAACTTAATTGAAATTTTAGTTCAAATTTAGTCATTGTATAGTTCATATTCTGTATATACGTCGTAATTAAAAATGTTGTAATGGCAATGAGAAACACATTTTCAATTCTGTGCTGAGATTTGAACTATGATACTTTTAAATACTTATTAGGTATTTAATTGGGTCTCCGCCTTATTTTTAGGAACGTAGAATTTTGAAAAACCTACCAAATGTTACAAAATACAAAAGTAGTATTATATATTCATAGATACGAAACACTACCCGTGTTTCTACTTTCAGGTACACTGGAAGTAATACAGATATTTTAACGAGGTCAGTGAGTAAATAAATGTCAAAATCATTAATTTTTGGAGACCTATGTCTAGAAACACATTAATTTTCTGCAATATTGTCCATCTTGTAACATAAAACTAACTTCAATATTAGTTCTGATATTCAGTTATAACCTATATATACATAAGTCAAAAATTTTTCGAAATGGTTTTCATAAACAGTATCGGGTTTTGAGCGAACTTGGCCGCTCGCTCAATGTACTTGGATACTTGGAGTATTGATATTATATAAATTGGCTTTCCATTATCACCGTTACATCTTTATAATTAGATTCTACCAGTCTACGGCTCACACTATTGCATTTGTTAGGTCACCCACGTATATACAGGTAGTCAAATTCCAAAACTTTTTGACATATCATAATGTCAACATTATTTATATATATTGATTATATTTATTTTTTAATCATCTGTAGCGTACTTCGTTTTTCGTTTCGTTTTTCACATTAAGCTTAGTTGATGCTTTATACTTCCAGCAGTTTAAAGGTAGTAAACTTTTATACTTCATAACAGAAAAATTAATTTAGTGTCAATTTTATCTAGAGTCAAAAGTTGAAGTGGTAACGAAAATAACTTATTAAAAATTGGTTGCCAACGGATTCAGCTAAGATAAATCAGGTAGAATAAAATCTAGGATAAGTTACAATATCATGATAAAAAAAGTAATTTTATGATAATAAATATATTTGTCATCGAATTGTAAAACTGCTAAGTTTGTGACGGTTTTAATGGAAAAAATTGCACATGCCATAGTTTGTATTAATTTTTTTTTAACAAATTTTACTATGTAAGTTTTCTAGAATTTTCGCACGCGGCTACTTTGTTATGCGTTTATTTCAAAATAACCTCTCATAAGAGTTTTAAACACTGTTTGAATTAATTTTTCTTCAGGAATTAATGTCATAAAATCCGATACAAAATTTAGAACAAACCAGAAAATGACGAAAAGGAAATCTGATATAACATTCATGATATTATTACGAAGTACAACTAGAACATCCACGAGTACTAAGTTTTCCTTATAAAACATACAAGTCTCAAATATATATGTAGAATTGACGCAAGAACCGGTGGAGATATGTTCATAGGGTATAACTGGTGTTTCTGGTGAGCCCTGACGTAAAGTATGGACTTTGCTTAGTTGCAGTTAATTCACTGAAAAAAAGCTGTTTTAGTTTAAAATTTCCGTACCAACTTGGAAAAAAAATTAATTTTATAATTATAATAAGTGGTGCTATGTATATATAAGATTTCAGTCTAATAGTTAACTTAATATTGTTTTCCAAACGTAAAACGAAGGCCCGTACAGAATTAGAATAAAATAAAAATTCAAAATCTTTATAAATTTTGTTATCATCTTCTCCTCCTTCTTACTGACAAGGGGAATAAATTAGGAACCTCACTGAAGTGTACTTAAAATTTAATAACGTTACTATTATTGTAACCAGGACTTATTCTGTAATAGTGCATAAACCATGTACTAATTGCTAGAATTAAGTATATGAATGTTTCTTATTCTTGGATGATTTTATTTTCTTGATATAAAAATGAACTCCCCAGTTTGTAAAGAAATCAAGAACCGAGTGTTCCTTACCGGGGACATTATACATTGCAGTGAGTTTATTGTGTATTTATAAAATTTAGTCATAATTGTTCATGGAAGAAAAACGTCCACTATCGTCGGTTGAATAAATTGAAAAGCCGTCCTTTATAATAGGACGTATGTAAAATATAATGCATTTTTTAATGCAAAATACATTGCCTTTTTCATGCTTCATATTATAAAGGATGGATATTTGTTTACACGATTACATTTCAAAAAGATAAAAAAAAAAAATTTACTCACGATGCCGACATTGACGTGGTGACACAGCCGTGTTCACATTGTTGTGTCTCGCGCTCACACGCACGTCGGACGTAAACAAGTTTTAGCAATTAACCGCAATTATTAGATTATTATAACATTCATTTATAGGGGGTACTTAGTGTTATAAATTATTATTTATTCTCCCAATATATAGGTATAAATAAAACCTGTCAAGAACGAATGGAACTCGCATTAGAAATGTATAAATATTTAATTGTAAATAATATCTCTATTAAACTATTCACAAAATTTTAATTTTTAGAACAAAAATATATTGCCTACTAAATTTTTCACAAGTGCATATGAAAAAAAAAATTTAAAAAAAAAAAATATTTGACATAATTACAAATTAATGATATTCGGACTTCGCTTTTTGGAAAATTTCATGATTCTAGGTCAACCAGAAAATATATCATTCAAATTCAGCAATAAATCAAACCCTATAGGGTATAGGTTTTAATTTAATTCTGAGCATCGTAAATGGCCATATTTATAGGGTCTTTTTATTACGTTGACTTACAAGCTTGATTTGTTTACAGCTCCAAGAGACCGTATACCTAAGTATTTGGTATTAATTTAAACTTAATACCTTCAAGCCTCTCTGAGAAAAAGGGTCTTGACCGACAGATAGCCAGGCAGATGGAGAATGAAGACATTCAATTAGGATTTCGTTTGTTCTTTTGAGGTACGGAACCCCAAATATTGAGATTTTCATTTCTCTTCTCAACAATTGTAAATATTTGGGACCTATTTTATTAATTTGTTTTATATCCGTCAGAATAGTGTCTCATTTCCCGACTAGTAAAGTTCAATGATAGGGCGACGGAATGTGTTTTTCTTATATTTTTGATCATAACTTGCATACGTTACCATCGGTGACTTTGTTCCTTCAATATTAAATCTGAACTTCGAACCTAATTTTGAACAAAAAATAAAAATATTTCCAAAATTTTTGACTGGGAATATATGCCGACAATTACAGCCCACTGCTGATCTAGATTCATTATATCATTATTCATTATCTCGTTTCCGAGGAGAAGAGTTATAACTTACGGATAGATAGACTTCAAAACCTCATGGCAAAATATTTATTACGATATGGCTGCGTAGTTAAAATTTAGTAAAAGATAGTAAGTAAGTAAGAAATATAATGTATACTATTATAAGACTTAATTTAATGACAGTCGTGTTTTCTGTCGAATCCCCTACATTTCATATTTTTTAGTTCAGAAATATTCAAACTGCGAAAGGTGGTCCAACATTTTTTTATAAAATTTTATAAATCTTAAAGTTATGTATGTAATTACGTAAATTAGCAGAAAGTTTACTAAAAAAAGAAATCCAAGAGAATTAGAATTCAGTTCTACTAGTGGATCTATAGACCATTCAATATCAAATTTCAGCATTTCATCAAATTAAACGTAATTTGAAAATGATTTACTACAAATATTTCATTTACATCCAAATATAGCGGTTACAATTTTAATAAATAAAAACATTAGTTTAATTGGAAAAGCATTAGTTTGTTATTATACAAACAATTTTCGCACTTCTGCTAAATCAGCTTTATTTTAACGAAAAAAAGTTATTCTCGAAATTAATATTGAATAATCTATACTCAACGCTTCCTCCAGAGTATTCGTTTCAATTTAAAGACGGAAATATTATAATCCACATGCGACAAATCTTAATTTTATATAGTTGTCATTAAATGCAAAATAAAAAAATTGTACCTTCGTCGCTCCTAAATATTAACGTGAGATAAAAATAAGGACATTGATATTCCTATGTTGACAATAAATAAGTAAAAAAAAAAACAAAAGTTAAAAAAAGTTAGTGGAGTATCGAAAGTAATATACGAGACGTCCCGATTTTCCTATATCAGTCCGGCGCGGCGTCACACACAGTTCGTAATTCTGGAACAGAAACCTAATATTGAACCATAATTCGGAAATTGGTTCCGAAATTAGTGTATTTTCAAACAATTTTCACATTGAACCAGTTTAATTGGTACTAAAATCAATAGAAACACAACTACATATTAGCTAATAATTAAATGAGGTCACTGTGCGAAAAGACTTTTGTCATTATGTATGTGCAGCCAAATAACAGAATAAATTACAATATTAAATCAACATCTCTATTAGATTTGTCTAATATCATGCAAAAAATATCTTAATATAAAGAAAAAAATAATAAAAAATATATAACACATATTTGACAACACCCTAAGTTTTCATGAAATATTCCTTCACCTACGTCTAGTGGTGGATTTATTTATAGGTTATTGCTATTTAAAATGTTATGTATATGTGTTCTAAAAATATGTGTTATGTATATGTGTTCTAAAAATGTGTTATGTATATGTGTTCTACAAATATTAATGCTTGTGGAATCGCTAAATTACTTAAAAGTTTCCTATAAATTCATTATTCACAATTAAATGAAACTACGTGATTTTGTATTATTTCTACTTTCTTTAAGTTCTTTACCATGAACTTTTAGGTTTCGTTGTATTACACCTTTAGGTAGGCTACTGGCGTTACAGGATACAAATAAGTTGAATTACATTGGAAAACTGCTATTTTCTTATCGTTTGTGCAAAATTATGAAGAAAGTCAATGTGAAATTTAAATGCAGGATTTTTTATCTCCTTTCATATCAGCCAGCAATTTATGTAGCAAAGATTTTTAAAACTTTGTTTTTGGCTTTTTGGTAGCTTTGCTGGCTGTTCTCATATATTTCACTCTGTTTTATCACCTTTCTCCCCAGAATCAGCTGAATCTATATTACGCTCCATAGGCCATAAAAGATTAATAGTATTAAGTTTTAAGATAAATATGCTTTGAATACTTTTTTGGTGCTTATTTATATTTCGTTTTTTGAGCCTTCAGTTATCAAAAAAGCATGTAATTTTGTCTGCGTCTTTAAACCCGGTACAATTAAAATGACAACCCTATTTTTTCAATATCTGGCAACCAGTACAAGCTTCACTGCCTCTCATTTGAAGCAAGAAATTATTTTGATAACCATTTATATTGTAGCCTATCATGTTTTTGAAGTTATACTTCATTAGGCGTTTTATAAAAAAATTATGAGGATGAAATTTTAAAAATAAGGGATAAAAGTTGGTAACGATACAACATAAAAACGTCATAACGAAGTGGCTTACTATACACTTATTTTTAACGATTTACTTGTCCGAAGTACTAAGCGCATATGAGTATGAAAGAATTTGCTTGAAGATAGTGTCATCAAGCAGTTATTTCATGGTCAAAAATTATACTATGACCCTAGATTAAAACAAAAAAGGAAAGATACGGTACGCTTTAACGGTGTGCGGTCCGCGTAAACCAGGTCAATGAACCTGGTTATGTTTTATTTAATTGAGTCGTACGCAGACCGGTGGTTTTCAAAGATGTGGGGTTCTTGAAATTAAAATTGCCAATATTTGCAATAAATCGATTCAAAATGTCTTCTAATATTTTTCCACATATATTAACCATTCACAAAACAAAAACAGGACACATGGAGTTACTTTTCATGTGTGATTACATAAAAATGTAATAAGTTTTAAAAAAAAGTTTCTTTTCTTACCGTCATGTTTGAATGACGGCAGCATAAACAAGGGCCGCACTCTGAGAAGCTATAGTACTAGTGCGTCCGGTGCAAATTGTCAATTTTCTGTAATACCTTGATTCATTCGCGCTACAGTAACAATGCATGGCTTTATCTCTTTCGGTTAATTTTACATGTAGACAATTTGAGATTGTAGCTGTGAAAGTTTGTGTGCGTGTAGTTGTACCAATGCCCGTTTTTTTATTTAGATAAAATAATTGTGCACCGTATTCTTTCTTTTTTGTTCAGTCTAAAACTGTGACCACATTTATTCGAATTATCGTAGTTACCAGGCATCATGAGTTGGCAAAAGGAGAAATATGTATTTCTTTCATATTTTATAGTAAAAAATTATACTGTGAGCGCATTTTGAATTATTGCAGCTGCCAGGCAATCATGAGTTGGTAAGAGAAAAAATTGCGTATTTCTATCATAAAGTTAATTTAGATACGTCATAGTTTATTTTTCTTCAGGCTTTCTATTGTAAACCAATCATCTGCCAGACTGTTTCGAATTCGGTATGTATTTATTTCCATTATAAATTTCAAATTATTAAATACTTAAAATTAATAAACTAAATATTCATCTATTTCCTTTGTTAATTAAATTTTATTTAGTAAGCAATTTAATCCTTGCGATTAACACGGTGACCTGTCATTAAAGTATACCGTTTTATTTATCTGATGGCTTTCCGTTACAAGTCATTCATCTGTTAGACCGTTCCCAAATTATCGCGCTTCAAGTTTATTATTCTATGTAGATAAATGGTTCACCATTTTATTTCTCTGCTGGTTTTTCATTGACCTTGCATACATGACTTTTTTGGTTTTCAAATAATATTTTACGGTTCTTCGTAAAAAGCACCTACTACATACCAAACAATCTACTGTCATAGGCATATCAAAGTTTGCTGAATGATAAATTCTGAATAGATTCTTTTCAAATCTTTACTAAAAATGGAGCATTTTTCTTGCATTTCTCCAGGTAAACACAGATTTTGGAATACCTGTAAAAAAACTTGTTTTATTTTAAATATCTTTGTATGAATTAAATAATGAATTAGAAAAACTCACTCTCGAAAATTTTACATCAAATATTATCAATATAGGGGAAAAAATCTTACCAGAGACCTAGAAGTTTTTAAATACTTGATGTATTAATTTGTTCTCCTTTATAGATTTGTATTGTAGTAATATGACAAAGCATAAATTTATTTAATGAATAATATAGCAATAACATGCAAAGAAAGAAAAATGACCAACTTTTTTAATTTCTGCATCTAATTCAAAAAGCCTAATTCCTTCTACAATTGTTTCTAGAAATTCACAACTAATATCCTCTCTAGCTGCCTACAAATACAAAGTCGGTCTTTTTTCTAGGCTCACTCTATACAAATCCATATGATTTGTAATAATTTCCACCATAACAGTTACTCGGGTCTCAGCTCTCTCTTCCGCTACCAATACGCAACTGAACGATGGCAAACCGACTGTTTGTTTTGTCGAGTATAGACGAAACCATTTTTTTATTTTTCTGTTTAACTACTATCATATTGGTCATAGATACAGCCCAAAGATCTCATAGTTTTTTTATATACTACTGAACATGCATTGGATTGTGTTATGGTTTTTGTATATATATACATGCATACATATATATATATATATATATATATATATATATATATATATATATATATATATATATATATATATATACATATTGGTAAGAAGTGTATGGTTCTATTCGTTTCAATTTATTATTCTGTATTAAGTGAAACTTATTGTTTAGATTAAAACTTTATACATTTTCAAAATGTCTATTATCAGGAGACTAGAACCTAATTTATTTCAATTATTAAATCATATTTTTTCCAGAAAGCTTTTAAAATTAATTGTTTCCAAAATAAAAAAGAACTAAAATAAGTAGTTTTCAATCAAATAAAAGTTTAAGAACGTTCATATTTATTTTTCGATTTTAAAAGACATAGGATAATTCAAAATGTATAATACAATGTTGAATATAATTCGAGTCAAAATATGGAACTGAATCTTTAAATATTTAAATGATATTTCTGGATTAAGGTGACATTATACCATGAATTACAATATAGGTTCCCATTTAGTAAACTATTTTACTACGTTTATCTCCCTATACTATTGACAAAAATAAGTAGATAGGTATAAATAAGTAGAAAGAATGCATAACTAAAGTAACTATCGCGACATTTTATAATTACTTTTTATGTAAAATATTTATATTTCTTCATTATGTGTTTTCCATTTTTATTATTAATTTATTATATATCTTACTTTACCTACTGAGGTAGTGCATACGATAACAGTCGCCCAGATAATCTTTTTTTACATATTTTCCTTTCTGTTCTTCTCATTGGTCCATCTCCCTTCGATAAAGTTTTCCAGTCGGAGAATTATATAATTAAAAATATATATGTACATACGTAATAAAATAAGTAAATTTTCGTCTCAATTGTTTAATAAAACAAAAACGAAAACACTCTATGATGCCTACACAGAAAGAAAATAAGCAAAACAGAGTTTAAGAAAACAAGTTACAATTTCTTTATTTATAATATTCTTAATGTTCACTATAATAGTAATTGAACTTTTTAGTCTTGATTGGGAAATATCATTGCTTGCTATCAGGGATGCGTTGTTTACCCTTTTCATTCACTTTATTTTCTAATGTACATTAGCCATATGCTTTAGAATATGAAAGGATGGCTAGGAAAATGCGTAGATAACTGGAAGTATTTGTATATTATCCCAAGGCTGCAATACAAATAGTTTCCATATCCATAAAATAATCTGTTGATATATAATAAGTAGTAGCAGAAAAACGTTTTTTTTATTAACTTAAAAATTTATAATTTTACTTTAAAAAATCGCATCGTAAGATGGCTATGCTGCATAAGTAGCCATTTTTCAGGACTTGTTCTTCAAATCTGATATATATTCTTCTTTTTTACGTTTTTCCGAAGGTTTCTAGAAGACATTCGAAAGTATTTTTTTAAAGTTGTTCGAAGTTCTTCTCTAATCCATTTATAGCCTTTTATTGTCCTTAAGGTTCTAGAAAACTTGATCAAGTATCTATGAGAGCACCGCTTCTGCAAGTAATATATTTCATCTAGAAAAAGCGGGAGCAAGTGCTACTATTGTGTTGAAGCACTAATTGCTTATAAGATCATTCACAGTAGCTCTGGTTCATTCGTGGCGAGAGGATTTGTTTAAATTACCACTGAAAATATTTTACAACCGTCAATGAAACTGGAGAACTATTATTTTTATTTGTAAATATAGATGGAACGAAATTGCTGGCAATCGCAAAAATTGTGGTTTGTGTTGCTTTTTTCCACAGGAATAGTTCTTTATTACTTTTAATATTAAAAAGTAAACTACTTTGAGAATAACATATTAATGTTCAATGCCATATCAGGTAATATTAATCTGCGCTGCTATATTCACGCCCACACCTCACATAGTGTAACGTATGCGCGATATTCGACATATTTTAATTAATTTGGCTTCATCGTCAACCGTATTTGACATGTGCTCTAGTGACATAGCGATCTGATGATACTTACATAATCCCATCGGATCCGGAATTTGTTACACTCGTAAGTATTATTTTAATATGTATCGTATAATTATTGTGATAATTAATCTGGGGCGTTCTTACAACAGTAATAACTAATACTTTAGGTTTCACTATATTTTCACTATATTGATTTTTTGTTGTACCTGTTTTATGCTTACTTAATAACGAACGATGTTCTAAATACGTGTTTGACGTAAAAAGCATACATGGTTCTATATAAATATAAAAACACACACACGCATACACACACATACACACACATATATATACATGTATTTGGAAATTTGATGTTCCAACCAAATCTTTCAAGCTAATGTTTGAAAAATTAGGGTAAGGAACCATTGTACCTCACTTTAATATATAGAATTGTTTTTCTTTTGCAATATTTTGCTACATATTAATTAAGATACCTTTTTCTATTTTTTATCTACATGCAAAATTTCACGGTTTACATAACGAAATTATAAGGCACAATTAATAAAATTACGTGATGTATTAAAACAAAATTAACGCCAAATATATTCAATACCTAAAATTGTATGTCACTGAGGAATCATAAAAATCTCTGCAAGTCGTTACACAAATCTGCGATAGATAACCGAGATGAGTGATACAGTCGCTCGACGGATGACAACCATGGATGACATCTCTCACAGTTAAAGTCCTCAAAGTTCACTTTGACCAGTTTTGTACGTAGCTGTTATAAAATCGTATATTTTATACCCAAAAAACCGACTTCGATCTAATAACGTTGGGTTTGAAGCGAAGAACCTGTGTTAAAAGTTAATGTCTTTGGCATGCATATTTCACATTTTCTTATGTCTTAAATCTTAAGAGTTAAAATGTTAACTACAAAATTAATAATTTGCAATGTTATTAAAGTTGTAATAAAATCTCCATCCACAGGCCATAAATTAATTACTAACGCAATTTTTCAACCGAGTTGGTCATTTTGTTCGAATTTATTGAAATATATTGATTTTTAAGAGCTTGTATAAAGGTTTAATACATAATTAAATTTAAGTTTTCTTAACTGTATGTTCGTATATTACATAAATGACACATTGACTTTGACCTTAACTCATTTTACAGCGGACGCGCGTCACTCGGGTTTTATTTCACGGTCCCGAGGGAGTTAACGTGCTTTTTCCCATTCCTATCATTGTGTCCTTGGGACAAAATTATGTATTTGTACTCTTTGGTAAAGGTGTAATGTATCGAGAACTGATAATTTTACCACAAGGTGCGTCGTTAGTGTAAAATGTGGGTTGTTTTTTGTGAATTCTTCCAGTTTTTTTATAAAACCCGCACAAACTAGCTAACAATTTGGCTTATATTTCTAAATAGATCTTTCAAAATTAACTATCTATTAATTAATCGATTGTATTGAATTTGGGAATATACTTAATTAATTAGTTTCGTTTTTTTCAAAAAATGTACTGAAGGTTTTGGAAATGCGAAAAAAGTTTCTTCTACTAAAGTCAATCCCAATAGTTTTTGAAACGAAAATTTGGAAGGATATACGAGATTTTCAAGGTAAACACATTTTATAACGTATTTCACATATTTTGCCTACTCGGACAATAAAGAATAAAATTTATTTATTTATTCATCCGTTACTCAAATGTTCGTCCGTCTGCTTTTCTTGGACATTGTTTGACGTAGAAACTTGAAATTTGTTAGTTATAAAGCATTTTAACATACATCTCTGGTTATATTTAATATTCCAAAATATTTTTGTGGAAAGTTTTTTTTAAACCACAAAGTTCCAATATTTTATTAAACTTTGTGGTTTTAATAAAATAATGGTTTAATGGGTTTAGAAGTTTATTGAATTAAATCGGTTACTTTTTGTTTGAAATTCTCGAATTTAATATTGAATTTCAATTCATAAATTCTAAATTTGCGTCCGGCAATAGCTTTTTTTCTATTTAGTTAAAGATAATTTTTATATTAAATCAGTTCAGTGTTTACAAAAATCAAGAGAAGCAAATCTACTTATTTGATAATAATTAAACGAGATCAACGGTACGAAAGGACCCTTTTAACTAAATATTTTTGCTGTCAAATAAAAGAAAAATAGCAATATTAAATCAATATTCTCTTTACTTCTTTAGATGACATTTGTTTTATCAAATAACTGCTAATAAAATATTTGCTGACAAACTAATCCTTTTCAAAAAGTAAAAGACGACGTTATTTTTTCATATAATAAGTGACAAAAAATAGCAAGCATCGTGTTTCTTATTCTTAATTTTAATTTTTGGAAGAAGCGTCAAATGACTATTGGTAATGGGATTACTAAAAATATTTTACTTCGAACTTCTTAAAACAAGTAATAAAAATATTATGTGGCAAATTAATATTTTACACGTCCGTTGTTGCTGTTATTAAATGAAGCATAGCGTTTTTCTAATTGAAATGAACAGTTTAATGTTTCGCGTTATAAAAATGTTTTACCTTAATTAACCTGATTTAAGTTTAAGGTTTACTGAAACAAATGTTAACTGAAAACTTTTCTTTATCTGGGAATGATTTATTGCAAACATTAAAAATTTAATTTGACCATTCGGATTTATAAACATTATTGAGAATTTAATTATAATGGATTCGAAATATTTTTTACATGGAAATTTATTTTTTTAAATTTTAATAAGTATTTAAAACTATTCGATTTAATTAGACTGTAGATAATTGCAAACAAATTTTATTATTTTGATAACTAATTTGGCATAAACCAGGCTGTTGCCCTAGATTTAGCGTTAATATTCTACGTTAAATTGTATTTCTTAAAAATATCCGCCAAAATACCAAAAGCAGCCGCTGAATGGAGTGTTTGTTTATTTCTTTACAGATCTAGTCAAAATTAATTTAGTATGCGCAGGGAAAATGCGGTGTGTCAATTTGTAAACGAATATTGAAGCGACATGTTCTCTAGGGTGGCCACGATGTTAGCTGAATTTACCGATAGCTGGTAATAGTCTTGTTTAATAACTGTAACTTTACAAACTCTACTGAACCTGTTGTGCATCATATTGCACATTCAGTTAGATATGCGATATCAAAGAAATATTTATTTCTATTATTTTTATATTACATAAGAAACTGTATATACATATATATATATATATATATATATATAAGAAATGTATAATATATAAAAAGATGACAAGGTTTGTTAATAGAGAAGACTCTATTAACAAACTTTGTCATAGTTTAAGATTAAAGTATTAAAGTATGAGAGTGAAAGAAACCTCATCAGTGAGCCAAATTTCACAAAAATATTGTGGAATCTACTAAATATTTCAGAGCTATTAAAAAATATAGGGAATGACAAAAAAATAAATGTTTAAAAATAGAAGAAAACAGAATGAAAATACGTTATTTTTTTGTTAATGTGTGGTCATATTTATCATGCAATATACTGCGAGAAGAATTTGTTTTATTGTGGAACAGTAAAGGTAAAACTCGCGTATTAGAGATATTTAAAACAAGGAATACTAAAGACATTAAATCTGTCCTAGAAGGCTATAGTGAGAGATCATATTTAAATATACCTCAGTACGTCTATTTGCACATGCATAATTATTTACTTATTTATTATTATTTTTTAATTATTTCAGTACAACAATTTTTGAAGAACGTATGTCAGATGATATCACATTAGCTCAGTTTTATATTCCCTACACTGCTAATGGTAAAGTTATAAGCTCCGCGTTATTTAAATTTCCTCATATTGCTTAAAAACTTATTAGTAAAATATGGTTACCTCTTAAAATTTGTAATTTTATATTTCTATTAAAAAAACCTTTATAAATATGTAAGTAGGTACGTTTATTATTATACATACCATGCTGAATACTTTCATTTGAATAGAATTGAAGTCCATTATTTATTTACCAGCATATGAAATTAGGTACTTTTCTCAAAATATTACAACGTGCGTATCATCATTGAACGCCGTGAAAGGTTTTCTTCCTTTATCCTCCTTCGTAATTCTGTACTACACAAACTTCTTTGCATTTCTGCAACTACTCTTTTAGAATTACGATATATTTGCTGGTATCCCTATGAGTTATTCGAGAAATTTATGGTATACCTCTATTTAAGAGATTACTTGGTGACAAATTATTGTTTTACATATACAAAACAAATTGACTTTTGTGTGTTAAGACATACAAAGGTCAGTTTTATTTGTATACAGCATTATGTATAACGAAATTAATAAGAACTAACATATTAATTATTAACTGTTATACTTAAGACATTATTAACAAATCACGAATAAAATTTAAACCAACTAAATTTAAATTGTTTCATTAATACCGAGTTGTGACAATATGTGGGCGATTAATAAAATATTCCCTGTTTTAACGTCGTTTGGATGGTCTGCATAATGCAAATAAAGCAATCTAAGACACTTGATTCCATTAAAATATTTTAGATTGTTTAAAATCCCTCTAGTATTTTCTTCGTCGCGTTCCAGTGAGATTCATTGTAACCGTATAAATATCTGCTTACTTAATTTACAGAAAACATAGTTTAAGGTCAAATCACAACTGCAGTATTGATTAGTGATCCTCTTGATTCTCTTTATGGATAGCCTTTTCCAGGAGAGCCGTAAGTTTACTACTGTCTTAAATAGGAGCCAATTTTTTTCCAGTAAAGTTGAACCTATTGTAAAACCAAGTTAAACTTGGTATTTCAGCATCCAAGGTGCCTGTATCATTCCATTAAGTGATTTATTAAATTTACATACCATATGTAATTTGCATTTTTTATTCATTAATAAGCAAAAAGATCACCTAAAGGGTGGTTTTAAATAAAAACACTAAATAATGTAAAAAACAGATTCATGAAGACCAAAAATTTAAAAGCAAAAAAGTCCGCATAAAAAGAGATAATATATACAAACATGAATTGGTCGAAACAAAAACCGACACAAAATGTCCAAAAATTTAGTAAAAAAAATACCGCGTAAAGAGAGGTTATAATGGCAAACATTAATTTATATCAGAAACTAACAGGTTCATAAATTGAAGAAGCAAAAAATATCGCTGAAAAAGAGGTTATAAATACAAATACGAATTAACACAAAAAAAACCAAAGGGTTCAAGAGTTGAGTAAGCATAAACGATTGCATAAAAGAGGTTGTAAATACAAACCAGAATTAGTGTAAACAAATCTTAAAGGTTCAAAAATAAGTAAATAACAGGATCGCGTAAAAATATTTAAAAAATAAAAATAAGAAGTGATATTTAAAAATACCAAAGGCTGAAAATTGGAGTAAACAGAAAGGATCAAATAAAGAGAGGTTATAAATAAAAATAAGAATTCATTTTAAAAAATTCCATAGGGTTAAACAACTGAGCAAGATCGTTTAAAAATAAATTATAAATACAAACATGAATTGGTAAAAAAAAAAAACAAACCCAAAAGATTTTAAAATTGGGCAAGCAAAATATTTGTGTAAAAAGAATATAAACATGAATTGATACAAAAATACCTGTCAAGCACGAGTAGAACTCTGCCGTACGAGGGTTCTGTATAGATTTCGGCACTTATAAACATTTAAATTTATATAGTATTTCTGTTATATTGTTTACAAATATTAATTTTTCCCTATGTAAATATATTTACAACATATGATATACAATACCATTCGGAAATAAGGGGGGAGGGTATGCTATATTAATGCATATTTTTCGAATATTTTTTTAAACATGCAATGTAAACTTGCAAAAAAAATTATATTTATGTTCTCGTAATGAGATTTCCTAATGGTTATCACCATCGTGATACAAAAAAATGAGACAAAAAACTTTAGGCCTTTATTTACCTCCTCTTTAATTGTTAAAGAAATACTTTAAAAAAGTGGGTGTGTAAAATATGTTGGCTAATAAGTTGTATTACTATGCTAAATTTTAAGTTTCTATGTGGCATGGTTTCGCAAGCGTAATAATGGGGAATATTAAAAAAAATATCACATCTAGAATCTTAGCTACAATTTTCTTAAATCCTTTTAATGAGTTTCCAAAAAGGCACATTTTTAATTTTTTGAGGGATTTATAACTAGTCCTTTTATGTGATACTCCGCAATATACATGGCAATAAAAATATTTTTTTCTAGTTCATAATTTCTAAATTTCAAATTAATATTTTTGAGCTTGTAATATGTGAGGGTTAATGTTTTATTCCTGTGCCAAACTTGATATTTGACATTTTTAACCAAAGTTTCTATGTTAAGGGATTTTTGAAAAAAACGGCTATGACACACACGTAAGTGATATTCTAAGGGTTCCTTAACATGTAAGTAAATAAATGGTGGTATTTTTATTTAAACGTAGAGAAATAGGCTTTATCGTTATTTGAATATTAATAATTTAAAAAAATATTTCAATCGATATTTGATGCTTAGCAATTAAGTTCAATTATAGTTTTGTTATAAATATGTGGTAATTTATAATAAATTATGTTAGTGATTATGTAACAAATACTTAACGAAAAACGAAAAGGTGAATTAAGTGAAGGAAAAAAATGTTACTTCCTGTTCCCACGCAAACAAAATTATCCCGTTACATAATATTTAAAATCGATTCCTTTTAGAAAAATCGCTATTTTTTTAAACAGATTCTTTTTAATGCATATTCTTTCATAACAAGAAATGATTGAAACCTCATTGGTGCTAAATTGAATTTATATCAGAAAAGGATCCATCTGATGGTTCGATTTTCGAAGTGATATATTTAACCAGTAACATAATCTACTCATTTGAAAAATGGGTTGCCTTCCGGAATTGTTTTATATTGTAATTTTTCATATAAGATTAGAAACTTGAATATTTGATTTGTTACACATTTCAAAAAAATCAAAAATCGTATAGTAATTTTTGCCCGTAAACGTGGTTGGGAGTCAAGAAAATTAGAAACTTAAACGAAATAAAAAATCGGTTAAGAATTTTCATTTTGTTTCAATTTCGGGGAAGTACTACACGAATATGAACGATTTAAAAAAAACTTTTTAAAAAATAAATTGGCCAAATTTGGGAATACCTTTAGTTACATTAATTGTTTTTCATATCGATATAAAAACAAATTAATTCATGAAATTTTCCCGAAAATTGGTCACTGATTCGCCTAGAAAAATTTTAAAAATCGTGAATTTTTTTACAAAAATTTAAAAATGTTCGGCCTGCTTTATTATTTATTTACTCCTGAAAGAGTATTAGATCGATGGTAAATATCTGTGAGATAAACTGGCCATTCACCATATTTACGTGTTTGCGAGGAGTTAATTATTCCCTCGGCATTATGCACTTGTCAGATATTGTGAATATGTGAATTGGGTCTGTTTTGTCAGTGATTTCAGTTTGTATATTGATTCTATTAATATTTATATGCTAGATGTATTATGGTATGAAGTGGATAACACCAATTACTTGCGAGTAATTTAAGCTTTCTTTATGGTTAAAATTATCAGCATTACTCTGTCTTTGTTTTCCAATCATTTTGAACTATTCTTGGGGTTATAAAATCAATCTAACGTACTTAAATGATAACAATATATGTTTAATGTGAACAAATGCATAATGATTATGTATTCCCGCCAGCGTGTACCCTTGATGTATAATATTGAATTAGATAGAACGGCGCTCGAAATGGCATCATCCGTACAGAATGTGGGTGTAATTATGGAGTACCATATAATATTTAATCATCAAAACCTTTCAGAATATCTACAGGATGCTAATGTTAGAACTTACCAATATGAAAAGTTTTATATAGTCTTACATGGAGTGTACTTTTCAAAAACTTCACTTACGTCGTGAGTTGTCGTAATTTCTTCATTCACATTCGAGTAAGTCAACCCTACTATATAATCTTATAAACTCAAAGTTGTTTTGTCAGTTTATAACCCTGCGATCGAGCAAAGAATCGATGCCAAATATAGTATGCATGTAGCGGCGTTACTCAAAGGCGTGCCGACATAGTCCTGCCCTTGCTTGCATGGAATGCTAATACCAAGAAACAAAAATTTGCGTGTTTATTACAAAATTACTCTATAGATGACTGTGTAAATTTGTATAGACAATAGTTCATGATTAAAATTACCAATATTACTTTAAAACTCGGGTTAATAAGTAATTACATTTTAACATTAGACATATAGTAATAATTCAGGTAGGTCAACAATTCTCGAGAAAAATCTCGAGAACCCAAAACCTGCGTGGAAACACTGTAAGAAAACTAGTTAATTAATAATTTAAATTGCTATGTCAAACTATTTATATAATTATATAATGAGTGCACGACGATATCCATACTTATAACTGTAATAGGACAAATAATGTACTGCGCTGTTCACGTAACATCGATATCGAGTAAAAAAACCACATCTAACTGAACTGAACTCAACAATCCATATTAATGAACATCGGTGCCATGATTTTAATTACCCATTATTACCGATGGTAGACTGACGATATTAACATCAATCACATTGCAACATTGCTCACTCCTATTACCTTGCGCAGAAATGACATTGAACACAAATTGTTCTAATTTCAGTTACTGACCAGTTGATGTGGACGGTCTTAGTAATGATCGATTTGTTATTGCACTTTAAATGTTATTAAAAAAGAGTGAAATTTATTTAAACAATTTATTATTAAATAGTTGATTTGAACACAATTTATATTAATAATAATTGTACAATAACAGTATTGGCATTACCTGGCCGATGTCTGTTAAGGAATTAAAACTTTAATAACTTAAGTTCAAAATAACTCCAGTTTAATAAACTTCACTTGGAAATGGTAAGACTGAGACGGAAATTTAACTGAGCTTGAAGTTAAACTTGGATTAGAATTGGCTTGAAGTAAATTTGAATTAGAATGAACTAAGCTGGGTACACCCTACACAGTTTAAATAGACGTAAAAATGCTGGCTCAGCAGTGAAGCATTCTACGAACTTATTACGTCAGGGTGGTAGAACAAAGCGCTTCTTATTAAAATGCTGGCTCAACAGCAAAGCATTCCACGAAGTGATTGTGTCAGGGGGGTAGAACAAAGCAATTCTTAAGAAAGTGCTGGCTTAGTAATGGAGCATTCCATAAAGTGATTGCGTCAGGGTGGTAGAACAAAGCACTTCTTATGAAAGTACTTGCTTAGCAATGGAGCATTTCATGAAGTAATTGCGTCAGGAGAACAAAGCGTTTCTTAGAAAAGTGGTGACTCGGTAGCGGAGCATTCTGCCAAGTGATTGTGTCAGGGTGGTATAACAAAGAGCTTCTTATGAAAGTGCTCGTCAGCATTGGAGTTTTCTACGAAGTGATTGCGTCATGGTGATATTAGTGTTGTTGCTAACAGAGCAGAAATATAACAACTCCCTCTTAAAAAAATAAACTTATACCTTGAGATAAAGTTTACGTTGCAGGGATTCTAATTATGGGACTTGGTATTGGTGTTACAACCATAACGATGTTAGAAACTGGGGTTGATACAGTTTTTCTAAGCGGGAAGACTATGCTTTTGACATTCGCTAGATTTTGAAAAATTGCATTCAAATAATTATGGGTATAAATATAAAATATAATTTTTTTCACATTATTTGACATCATTTATATTACAATATTTCCTTTATTATAGTGATATATTTGGATTAATATAGGATACAGTGTTATTTAATCATGATAAATTATGGTGGTAATTTTACTTTTTTCATTTGCAGTGGGAAGTTTTACAACAAAGTTAATTCTATTATTTGAAACTTAGTATACAATTTTAAAAAGATTTATGAGGTAATTTTAGTGATACAAGTAGTTGCTTAAAACTAGGTATCAGTCTATAAGTACTGGCTAAATCTTAGAATATCTGAGTGGAAGTGACTAGTGATGAATGTAAAATATTGATACCATTTAATAATTGGCAATGTTTTGAACCTTAAAGGACATTGTCCTTTAACAAACAAATTATTTTTTATTTTATTTTTATTTATTATTAACAATTTTTTAACATATTTAAAATTGACTTAAATTTTGAACTTAGTTGTAAATAATTTGATAATTTTGTGAGATGTTTCAAGTTAAATGTTATTTCATTGATAGCCCTGCTCAGCCGCTTTTCTTCACGAGTGTTGCTATTTATTTGTTTGAACATATTCCACAGAACAGTGTTGTCCTACTTAATTGCATTGTCTTCGCCCAGAGTGACAAATAAGTATTTAAAAGCAGTTACTACTCCTTAGAACCACACAGAGCGTTTAGACTTAGAAGTTGTGAGACGTGACAATGCATCGAATTCTTGGAGTATATCAGAGTAACGATACACATAGACAAAGGTTGAAGAAAACTGTTGCAATCTGTGTCATGAAAAAATAAATCCCATACTGTGGTTTCATAAAATTTTAAAGTTTTCAAATGCACCATTGATGTTCGACGGGTGTTGTTTTATAAGACATATCAATAGGTCTAATGACTCCCGATAGATGGTCGTTAATTAATTTTAGTGAACTCGTGAAGTCAAAATAACTACCAGGACCACTATTTATGGTACGATGATGTCACGTATAAAAGTAACAGAACTTGTAAAAAAAATTAACAAGATTTAAATTAATATTTTTTGTTTTTAGTTTGACTTCATCATAGCGATGGGTTACATGTTTGCGGTTTACTCGTATTAATAAATTAACTTAATTTCTACCACTTATTTTAACGATTTTGTAGAGGCCTCTCTAAATATTCGAAAGAGCTTTCCGTAGTCTTAGATGTTGTTTGAATTATACGTAGTCACCGACATAATATGTTAAAGGGCGGGTGTGGGAATTGTAGTATGCTTCGGAGGTTCCTTCTGGAGATTTCTCACGGGTAAATTTCACTCGGTGTTGGAGCATTTTCACGTAATCGGGATGTAGCATCGGGGTGGAATCATATATAGAGTTAGAAATGAAAAGTTTATGTCCAAAAAGAAGTTCGTAAGGAGAATAGTTTGTTGTACAGTAAGTCGCTGTATTGTACGTTAGCATGGCCGTATATGAGTAGATAATCCAATTATCTTGTTTATTGTTCGTATAGGATTTTAGGTACTCTAAGGATTGAATGGTTATACTCTAAAGCACCCTGGGTTTGAGGATGATAAGGAGATGACTACAGTTGCTTAAATTTAAGGAATCGGCAAATTATTTTAAAGAGGAGTCGGCAAGTTTATACTACAACATAGATACCCATACATTCACAAAAATGAAATACGTAAACAGATAAATCAAATGTTACAACAGAATAGTATACATCTCTCAGACTCACCTTGGTTATCCCCTGTGTGGATTGTCTATAAAAATTAGATTATTCAGGTAAAAATAAATGGCGTTTAGTCATAGATTACCAAAAATTAAACGAAAAAAACATAAATGATAAATACCCTATTGCAAATATTTCCGACGCACTCGATAAATTAAGAAAATGTCAACAATTTACTACCTTAGATTTTGCTAGTGGTCTCCACCCGATAGAAATGGACCCGGAAGATATGAAAAAATGGCATTTATATTAGAAAATGACCACTACGAATTTCACTCAAAAAATAGTTCAAAACCAAAATTTGAAAATAATAAATGAGAAAGAATAGGAAATACATAAAAGCAACATTCGAAAACCCAGTACTAAACAAAAATCCTTGTTGAAAAAATTCTTCTTTTAACTTTGATAATGGCGGAGGAAATTAAACTTACACCCCGGAATACTCCTGGAATACTACCATTTAATGAAAATAGAAATCAAGAACCGGAAGATGACACCATTAAACTACCATATAAAAGGAGCCCTCGCCATAAAACAGCAGCACTTGTATTAATTTGTTGTTCAACTTCACTTGTCTTTCATCATTTACACTTTTGTCATTGTACAAGTAGAATCAATAAAATTTAACAAAGAATTAATAAATCATTTATAAAAATAAATTAAATAATTTGTAGTCACTTACTTATCAAATAAATTTATTACGCGACGTTTTTAAAAAGTCAATCGCTCGAACGACCGGCGTAATTTGTTTTATGAGCACACAAGATGAGTATAGATGAATAAATGTTATAAACAATTATTGATAAGCAATTAATTCTAAAAAAAATTGTATATCAAAAAAAGTTTGTAAATTTATAGATAGGCAGAAATGGAGGACGATTTTGCACTTTAAAAAAAATTATACCAGTTGTAGGAGGATGTAGATGGTTTCTCGGGACGCCGTTGTCTAATGGAGAACACTTCAGGGATTCCGGCGCGTTGGATATAGTGATGATTTCTGCATGTAGATGCTGCGTGTAGATTTCTTCACTGTTGTTTGACACTTAAGTACTGCTTTGCTTTATGTACATATCTATTTTGACACAATTTCCCGATTTCCGTTATTGGAAATTTAGTTATTATTTTTTTTTCACAGAACACATATTTCTTTAGACAAAGGAAGACGTTCCTGGGATTTTCGTTATCCCTTTACGCAGCCACCAAATTTGCTATAGAACTTTAAATATTAATAATAAAAAAGAGTGAAATTTATTTACACAATTTATTATTAAACAGTTAGTTGATTTTGAACTCAATTTATATTAATAATAATTAGACCATAACAGTATTGGCATTACCTGGCCAATGTTGGTTTAGGAATTAAAACTTTAATAGCTTTAGTCCAAAACAACTTCACTTGGAAATGGGTAAACTAAAACGGAACTGTAACTGAGCTTGACGTGAAACATTAATTAGAACTGGCTTGAACTAAACTTGAATTGGAACTGATTGAGCTGTGTCCACTCTATCCAGTTTAAATGGAGAAATGCTGGCTGAGCAGTGGAGCATTCTACGAACTGATTGAGTCAGGGTGGTTGAACAAAGCGCTCCTTATTAAAGTGCTGACTCAGCAGCGAAACATTCCACGAAAAGACTGCGTCACGGTGATAGAACAAAGCGCTTTTTATGAAAGTGCTGGCTTAGCAATGGAGTATTCCATGAAGCGATTGTGTCAGGGAGGTAGAACAAAGCGCTTAGAAGAAGATCCTTGTACTAAAGGAGAAATATGTTATACGGTGAGTATACTTAGAAGTTATTATTAACAGGTAAAATATTTTTTCCCATTAAAACGATTAAGTTTTATTCATAAAACTATTGAAACTGAAAATAACGATCAAAATACTGATTATGTCGTGTGCCTGTAAGCAATTCAAAATGCATAAATATTGCTAGGCAGTAAAAGTTCCAGGAACTCTTAATAATCAGAGAGAAACAAATTAAATAATTTTATCCTAAGTGTCAAAATTCTAAAATGAATTGCTTAAACATTTTATTTAAACATCGGAATCAATTATATTTTCCCAATGAAAATTTAAGATGAATTGCCTCATACATAATAAGACTTTGTGCAATATTATATCAATTGTCAGTGACGGGCCATTTTGGTTAATATAATAAAAAAATTAATTAAGAAATTCCTTTGCAAGCTGCAAATTGTCCGAAGTAACAATCGCTAGATTATGTTAGCTTGTCGCCAAAAACTGGTCTTACGAATAGTAAGACCAGTTTTTAAACTTAATTTTTATCTCAAAACAAATTATGAATCAGTGCTCTGGATTGAATTAAGTTAATTAATGAAAAGTTTAATTCTTATCTTAGCCCAACTGAATTATGATAAGTTTTAATTTAATGTTGAAACTTCCTCATAGTTATAATAATTTTACCTTATTTCATAGTTCCGAAAAAAATTGTATCCCAGTCTCAGATAATATATATAACGGATAACTTTCAAACCTACTTATCAGGTCTTCTTTTAGGTTTCATATCAAAAACTTAAGCACCAAATAAACCATAATTTCCTAAATACACCTTCGGTTTTATTATTGTTTTAATTTCTTTTATTACAATTTAGATTAAAATTTAATTACGTTACTTGATATTGAATTATTTTATAGTGTTTTGTGGTTATCAAATTCTAAAAAATAATTTTGGAATCTTTATAATTTTCTCTTTCGACTGATATGATGTAAGAAATAATTTTTTTCTCGATTTGTTTAAATTTTATTGTAAATATTATGAATGTTTCTTAAAGGTATGCGTATCGATATGCTTTATTACTACGGCAACTCCAATTTTTTTTATGTCAAACGACTTCTGAGAATAATGGCCGCGATTTACAGATAATCTGATTTGCACTTTAATGACCTTATTGGGTATCCGTTATTTTTACTTGTGAGTTACGAGACCCTAAAGAGTGTAGGTATATATATATATATATATATATATATATATATATATATATATATATATATACCTGGCGATGGATATACTCATGAACACCCTGTTGGTATTTTTGTGTCCGTTGCTATTATCGCAACGGACACAAAAATAGAGGCGCAATCGAACATGTAATAGAGTGCTAATTTATACAATAACTATGAAACAGGTTTTTTTTAAATTGAAAGAAATGTGAAAGAAATAAATGTAAAAGTATTATGATCACTAAGAATTAATTGAAAAATTATAAAAGGCTCGTTATATTCAAAGACTTGAGAGTGAATGAACCCTTAAAAAGAACGTATCTAGAAAAAACGAGAGAAATTTTTGCTACAGCCAAGTTTAACAAATATGTGATAAATCTAGCTTTATTCATCCTTCCAGCTTAATAAGATTTTTACATAAATTAAAATTAAAATAAAATCGAATCTTATAAGTTCAGTTACGTATCCGTCCATCTGCCTGTCATAACTGTTGTTCTCAGAAAACGTTCGAAGCGGGAACTTAACATTTGGTACAGTTATGGGTTTATTGAACCGTATATTTCTTAATAGAAAGAACTGTTTTAAAACTGACGATGATTTTGCATAAGGAAAAGTTATATTAATATTTGTAAATAGCTATAAAAAATTTATATATTTAAATATGTTTAGACTTTTATATGTACCCAAACAACGAATGATTACGAAGTCTTATTATCATGAATTCTACTCGTATTTAATGGGTTTAATTTTTTTATTATAGAATGAAGGCTTTTTCTTAATTTGTTATTAGGTAAAATGGTATGTATACATAATGATTAAAGTAAAACAATATTAAACAACGAATATCTTTTAGCTTTAATTTCTATTAGTTTGCATTTTCAATTAACTTTTTCTATCCTCGTATATCCTTGTATCCGCTTGCTACCGTCGCTTCTCTCGGAAGTTGTTGGACGTTAAAACTGGACATGGTTACGGAACTTATTTTTGAAGATTAAGAGATGTTTAGAGAAATTGTGGAAATTTGTTGAAAAATTATGGCAAAATTTTAAATCCCTTACTTTTTTAAATTCACGATATTTTCACGCCTGTAAAAGTTACACTGGCGAAATATATAACCAATATTTATGAATAGTTTAATAGAAACACTATATTTGTACCCCCTCCAAGAGCTGATTCTAGCCGTACTTAATAAGTTTTTTAAAACTTTAGTTTTAAAACAAAAGGTTTTTTTTTAAATTCCTGCTGAATGTATGACAGTAATTTATTGAACCTAATAAATAGTCAAATCGAACTACTGCCGATAAATTAAGTTGTGGTCTAAATACTTGGCTTATTTGGAATACTTGATTTATATGTGAGCTTTTTATTTAAATAATTTAATTCTTTTCATCAGTGATGACAGTTCAGATGTTTGTAAATGCATAAAATTGTTGAAGTTTATCATTTCTAATACTTGAAATTCGTGTAATTCAAAAAAAAATATTTATAGTTTAAACTATGGAAATACATGCGGATAAAAATGTTTTATGGTTTGTGCCTTTCAAGTTTCTGCATCAAATGTTTTTGAGATATAGTGGACAGGCGGACCTATGAGTGAACATTGAAGGGTTCCGTTTTTTTTACTTTTCAGAGTTCTAAAAACCCAATGAAATAGTAAAGCGTACAAAATAAATAATATGTCCAATAAAATTCATGAAAATATTATAAGTTATCAAAAATCAGTCAAGTGCGTATCGCAACACGCATAAACTTGGATTATGTTGTTGTCTGTATCTTTTGAATTGTTTACAAAATTTAAATACTATGATTTTTATTGAAAGTTTTGACTTATTGCAGCTTTTTCAAAATCAAGAATAAAAATTTTATTAGGGATCACGATGTGATTTGTTTCGGGGCCTGATATTTGGCGAACGGAGCTTTAGAATGTAAAACATTACACGAAAATTAATTTTTATTTTGAATAACCATTTATCTTCGCTTTTCCTTCATGAAGAATTTCACTGAGAAAAAAAAATACACATTAATAGAAATTCTTATTTGAAGTACCTACTTGAATGTTTATAGATTTGAAACTATATAAACTGTGAGATTTCATAGACGGACGAATAGATAGACGTCACTTCGTTGATGAACGTGTTCGACGCGTTCCCTGTTTCACTAGGAACTCTAAAAACAAAGTTAAAGAGGTAAAAATGCTTTATATCAACGTATAATATTCCAATATTATTGTTTATTTTACTATTATGGTAATGACTTAAATGTTATATGAGGATGACAAAGGAGTCCTGCGGAACAAGAATATGTAACGCAATCGTTTATTTATTACTAATGAATTCCTGGTGTAATTTATGATCAAATACAAATGTATATTCTTTTACTTTTTTAACGTCTCAAATACTTAACATAATCCCTCTTATTTCGCTCCTAGATCTACACATCCACCTTTGCACGATTTAGATCTTCGCCTAGAGAAACTACCCACCCTTTTTATTGTCAACCGTTTTTATTTCAAGTTCATATTTTATTATCCGGAAAATTATATTGGGTAATTTAGTCGTAAAAATTATGAACAACATTTCATCTTTGAAATACAATATTTTGTTTGATATTCCTATAAGAATCTCCATTATGTCGATCTTGAAAAACCATTACATGCTAAATGCACGCATGCGTGTAAGAAATTATTTCAAGTAGTATAGATGTAATGCCCTTAAATATTCAAAGAAGAAACTTATAATAAGTAAGATATTAAAATTAATTACTAATACTTGAAAATTCATTGTGCTACTTACAAAATGACGATCCTGATATAAAACATATCCAAATTTGTCGAGATCACGAAAAACTGCGATGTTCGTTTATTTATAGAAGCGTATAGCAACAGCCGATTGGCCAATAATTCGTTTATAGGAAATTTTACACCATTTAATCTTTTGTGCATAGGTATGATAAACTAAATACATGTGTCCACATATTTTTATCCCGGACTCTGTAAGCAGGAATGGGTTATAATGGGGGGAGTAATATAATTTATTTTTCTAAACGATGGTAAAGAAAATGGTATTAACTATTTTATTATCTTTGATACAAATTATTCAATTTATTGGAATTGCCTGTTCCATTTTAAAACTGTAACCGAAGTGAAATTTGAATCGTTTGGACTATTTTTATGGAAATTTTATTCATTTATTATATTTATACGTAAAACAGATTCAAGTACAAGAAATATTAAATTTGAAGTAGTAGTAAACATATTTATTTTCTGTGTAAGTTTTGTATAAATTTATTCTAGTTTCATCTACAAAATGTTTGTTCAGCCATTTATTTCTTAATAGAAATGAAGTCTGTTTTGTTTAGGTCTACGAATTTAGTTGTATAAAATGTTTAATAGAAATGAAATCGGTTTTGTTCAGGTCTACGAATTTAGTTGCATGAATCTTTTCTCCTTCAGTATTCATGTGTAACTTCATCGCTACATAAACAAAATATGAAAAAAATCCATCAAACTCCCAGGGCCACGGCCGCGGATAAAAACATCTACGGTGCTTCCATGAAATGACGTATGGTCAAATTTAACACAGCCTTTTCTCTCCATTTGCGCTTAACATCTTTTAACCCCTAGAACCTGCGTGGATCTTGAGAAACTTATATCATCTCACTTTTATCTGGCTATTTACGTGTCAGTGGCGCTAGTCGTTACGTTACTTATAAGTAACACGTACGCCCCTTGGCTTAATATAATAACAGTGGCAAATGAATATGAACTAAGATCAAGTGATTTGGAAAGCATCATGTTAGTCTTTATGTGCCGGAAATAACAAAGCGTTTACGGCAATTTTGATTAAACAATAATAAGAAATAAAAAGCTATCGCATCAGTACGAACCGACAGCGTGTATAACAAATACGCTTTGAGATTTCAAATGAGGTATGTTATGTAAAGAGTATTTCGCACACAATATCGTAGGAGAAATTGGAATTTTTATTTCCATTGTTTAATATAAATAACATGAGATCTCTTTCACTGTAGACCTGTGTATAGTACATTTATCATCTCACATAAATATAAATTCATATTTATATATTTCTGTATTCACGTAATAAAAATTAATATATACATTTTTACATGACACAGCTTTATTTTCTAGTGTGGATAAGTAGACACGCCATAATTTTATAGTTTTTGTCTATAGACATATCAAGTTGGTGAAAATAATCATTTCAATCATTGAAAACTACTAAGAAAAAATATTGAAAATAAGTAAGCGGATATATAAAAAAACAGCAAAGTGTGAATTGGATTCACATTACGAGGGTCTTCGTCTATATTTTCAGTCGACTTTTATTATAAAAATTATATTATGGATTTAAAATTCACTTGCTTTTAAAGGGACGGTGATAGTAAAAAGTAATTTTTTTTTTTGCTATTGCAGTTGAAGGTAAATTTACTATTTGTATGTTTAAATGTAGTAATATCGGCCAGACATTCCTGGTACTAAGTTATCAAGATTATCAAGATTATAGATCCGATAACGGAAAATAAATTTCTAGGTCTACTTAAATAACTCTTTACGATGGTATTTCTCATGCTTAAATATAAATAATTACGTGTAAATTTCAAGTGCCTGTGTTGTTTCGTTTATAATTCAGAAGCATCAAACACACAAAAACGCAAACGAACGACGTTGTCATAAAAGTAAAGTTCCATTCCAGATCCTAACGTTATGGAAACTTAAAATGAGGCTTAAATAAAATAAGTACGGATGGATGAAATTACGCGTGAATTTTACATTTTAACCAATGTAGTGACAGTAAAGTTTAGAGACTAGATATTTATTTATAAAAAATAAAGTCTTTAACAATATGAATACTTTTTTATTTCCATTTTTAATTACAAATTATCCAAAAAGAGACAAGTAATTTGAATGTTGGAATTTGTTCCGCTGGAGAATCTCCTTTATTCCCGTATTCAGGATACTAGAAATTATACCAAAAATGATAATACAAAGATGGTGTAACAGTTAAACCACGAACCTGCCTGCCCTGCTCGTCGGGTTTGAAACTGGTTTTGACATTTTAATAAAAAACTAAAAATTTAGATTGGGACCCTCACACGCTAAGCGACGCATGAATTTTTAAAAAAGTTATCTTTAAAGTTTATAAGATATAAAATCTAAAATAATTCAAACTAAAGTGAGGTCTCACATATTGCCGACAACTTTTAAACATAGTTAAACCACTATATGAATTTGATGTTTTTATGGATAAACACGGATAAAAAAGAAGAGACTTAGGGTATTTTTTTTAAGAAAATGAGACTGTTCCCAATGAAGTTGAAATAAAAACAATTAAAACATTTTGAGTTTTTTTCTACTTTCTTCAGGGAAACAAACTTCTTAAATTATAACCGGAGAACTTAATGAATTGGATAGAGATTTGCGAGATATGACAACGAATCGAATAGGTAAGGTGATGTAGCAGCAGTAAAACTTTACATGCCGCAGGCATTTTCTCAATATAGTGATTAATTATATAGCGAAGGCATCTTTGGGACACGCTTATTTTTCATTGTGGTCAAAAAAATATAATAATTTTTCGGCGTCTAATTTTTTAATGGAAAATATTTTAAAACGTGTCCAGATATTTACTTCGATACAAGGATTGACACTAAATGGAAAGTTAGGATAGAGACCTGAAAACCATTAACGAGCGGTGTGCACGGCGTTGTACTAAATATTTATGAAAACTAAGAAATTTATTACGTAAAAAGAACAAAATATGAAGTTTATTTAATTATATTGAACAGTGTAAATTTTTGTGTTCTCATGTTATCGTAAAAAATTCGTGATCTTTGCAGGATCTTTGCCAATTTTTGAATTAAATTCTTTAAAAAAATTGTATTTTTGTGGCAAGATTACTGGTTCACAAAATTGTCATTGAGGTTGAAGCTAATTTTGAATCAACAATACCGCGTAAAAGGAAAACAAATTTCTCGTACAAAACGCGACGTGAGACAGACCGAAGACACAAAGAAAAATATACGATGAATATTGTTTTTATATCAAACATCATATGAACAGGTTCTTAGATTTAAACAGCTTTGCCATTATAGCAATTATATTGAATTCTCATAAAATATATAGGATTTATAAACTATGTTTAAATAAATATATAACATTAACTTTAATATATTAAAACACTGCAAGGATTTGGAAATGACTTTAACTGATGGTGATTCCATTAACATAAATGTGATACAATTAACTAACGAAATTTCTACGCTCTCTGAAAAAAGCCTAAGCAATGTACTGAAATTCATAACAGTGATAAATTTTACTATAAACTTCGTACTGTCTTAAGAATATTGTTAACATGTATTATATACATGTAGCAAATGTGTGAAAGGAGTTACTTTGAATTAAAATTAGCAAGAAAATTTTCATGTTGGACTAGCATGTAAGGCAAATTTAACTTTCCCTATTTCTGTTTTAAACTCGACATGTATTTCTATTAATTTATCAAGTGAAATATATCTTGTCAGACGAAAAAAGGTTATAAGATTTATATTATTATTAAATATTCGTAAATTTATTGAACTTTTATGTAGAAATTTATATTCGAAAAATAGGTATACACTTTACTTATAATTAGTGGTAGTTGAGCATTGAAAATTGCGCTGAAAAATATGAGTATTTGCAAAATTTATATAGACATATAATTTTAAAAATTGATTAACAAAGACTGAGCAGGTGGCTTTTGGTTAGGTTAGGTTAGGTTAGGTTCATTGAAAATATCTTTTAATTACATCATGTGCAATTTTTAATCTTCCCGGCTCTCCAGCTTCATTGTTCTCGACTCATTTAATGTCGTATTCAAAATAGAAAATTATAGGTAACATTTAATTATTTTATATAGTTCTTGAATGGATTGGATTTTCTTTAATGAAAAACTTAGAAAAGGTGAGCTTATTTAATTTATTTATTTACTAGCTGGGGTATCCGGCTTCTCTGAAGGAGGTGATATGAGATTGTGTGGTACTTAGAATAAAAAGATAAACTTAAACATATAAGAGGAAATAAAAAATTATTGAAAACATATTCTAACTGCTTACATTACTTATTTATAATGGACAATGTTCATTCTATTATCAGGGGTATATATATTTTGAAGAAAGTGTTTTGATTTTGAAATTTCACCGGTCATGCAATGTAGAAATTCGATGCCTGGATGGCACTTCCAGTCGTGGTAATCGATTGGTTTCCATTCATGCAACAGATTTCCGGTGTTTTTAATGAATATTCTTGCGTTTCAAAATTGTGTTAAATTTTTTCGTCGGGTCCTAGTAGAATGCTTTATTTGTTAGGTTGTACTGTTTACTTAACCTCGTCCGCACTTCTCGAAGAGTGATATTTTCATGAGTGGCTTACGTTCGCAGTCTTTTATTGTATTCCTTTATTTCGTTCGTTTCGTCGCTCTTCAGTTTCTCTGCTTCTCACGGTGCTCATTCACGTTTGTTAGTACACATGCTTCGCACTCTTTGACTTTTTCGTTTTTTCGCTGTTGATTTTATTTTCGCCATTTTGCATCAGAACTGATAAGATCTCCACCTCTTTTACATTTGGGCATTGTATAAAATATAAAACAAATCAACTTTTTATTAAAGAATACACTAAGCACACTTTTCACACTTTATTTTCCATTTATATTCCATCACTATATAACTTGATTACTCACACTTCACTTTTTGTATTATTCACTAACTGCACTTCATTGATAAGTACAATTTAAAAAATTTTCACTCTTTATTTTCGATCTATACTCAGTCACTTTGATTACTCACACTTCACTCTTTGTTTTTATACACTTACTACATTTCACTGATAGGAAACTGACGTGCGAACCCACGACGGATCTTACCTTATATACCCCTACTAATGTGTAGCTCCACCCATACAAAAAAGGCTTCTAATATTTCACAATGTTCCAGAACATTCCACAATATTCAAGAGTGTTCTAGAATATTCCATAATGATCTGGATGTTCCCGAACATTCCAAACTATCCCTAAACATTCCACAATATTTCAGAATGTTCCAGGATGTTCTGGAATGTTATGGAATGCTTTCGAATACTCTCGAATGTTCTCGATTGTTTTAGAAATTTCTAGAGGGCGTGACTTTCTACCCTTAAGCAAGTCTTTCAGGTAAAAATGGAAACCTTTTTCATGGACGAAGATAGAGATCTACTCCTTGATCGTACCAATACTCGTTTTTGAGTTTTAGCGGCACCCACATTGTACACTTACTTTTATAATATTTATTAATTATATTTAAAGATTAACATTAATTATATGAATAGCTTTGCTGCAAAATGAGTTAAGTACAAATAAAAAAAAATGAAATATATAAAGAAGTGAGAGAAAACAGCCAAGTTTCTGAAAAGAGTTTTTTCTGGAAAGTTGCATGTAATTATTCAATTACTTGTCGCGGAAAGTAGGTAGGTGCACCATCGTGCTGTAGCCATATCAGGTCACATACATCTTGGTCATCTCGGTATTTTATTGAAAATATTTCCAAGTTCGTTTCTTAAAAACCGTAGATAAATAACTCCATTAAACCTCGGTGGGAGTTCAAATGGACAGATAATTTTGCCATCCATGATTCCAGCCTACAAGTTGAAATCTATCTTGCTTTACTATTGTTTTATTTCCGAGGGCCCATTGGTATACATTGTGCATATTAAATACTCCCATTTTGTTAAAATATGATTCATCACCCAATAAGATTAAATTTAAAAAAAACGGATCGGCGCAACATCTCCCGACAGAAATCTATTCGTCGTTGATAGTCTCGATAGTCTGCTTTCACTCGTTATACATGGTACGGATATAAATTATTTTTTCTTAAAATGCAGTGCACTGTACTTCTTACGACACCAGTACGTCGAGAAATCCGCCGAACACTAGGAGAAGGAGCTTCTTCCACTTCGGCCAGCACTTGACGCTCATCAACATTTTCGGTCTTTCTTCAGGAACTACATTTTTAGGAATTCAACCCTCTAAATATTCGTTATTTAAACGAAAAAGGACTGTGATCGGGATAGTGTTCACGATTAGGTGCTCGTACGTGCGGCTTACCGAGCATTCCCATCCCCGTAAATGAAATACATTTCTGCATATTCACGAGCAGTGTAGGTCTGAGGCATTTTGCAATGCAGTTGGTCATACAATATTCAAATCATAAGCATAACAAAATCAAATTCAAACGTAGGTCAACAAATAAAATCAGTGGAGAAACAATTCTGATAAGCGGTTGATTTGATCGTAAGCATTTCTTCGAATGCGAAGTTATTTCAATAAAGCAGGTATTTTTCAATATAAGCAGGAATTAATTGTAACGATGTCACCTTGTTCTATGTAAGTTGTAGATGTTCCTGAAATAAAGTTCCACAAGGTTGCCATACATTTTTTTACATTGGCATTGTCCCGAAATCAATTTTCATGTTTTGTAATTGAAAAAATCCCATGTTTTAGCATTTTATTGTTATGTTGCCAATTATAACGACCGAATAACATTTTAATTAGGAAGACAGTTATTGTCTTAAAGATCTTAAAATAAAAGAGCAGAAATTGTTTACAAAAGTGGTTAAAAAAACAGAGAGGGGTAGGGGTAGACACAGTATTTTGGAAATTTATGTCTCGCAAAAGAAACACCACTCGATCCAAAAACTTATCAAGCACGAGTTGAACTTGCATTACGAGGGTTCAGTATAGATTTAAACACTTATAAACATTTAAGGTTACACAGTATTTGATAAATTAAACTATTTACAAATATTAATTTTTCAAAACGCAAATATATTGCTATATATGTCACTATATATGTCACAGGCGTAAAACAAACTAATTATATAAACCACATAGAGTTACAAATCATTGATTTTAGATTTCTTCTTAAAGAACAGATTTACTTGTGCTCTAATACCTCCTATTACACCGACTTCCAAGATCGTAGGTCGACCGGATGTAACCTATAGATTTTGATGGTTATTGAGTGAAACTTCAATTTAAATACAAAAGTATGCTTTAAAAGGTCATTATTTTGTTTTGTCTGAACCAATAACTTAAAATTTTACAACAATAAAAGTTACTTATAACCGATAGCTTCAGTACACTGTGTTAATTTTTATTATGTACCTAAAGCCGTTTCTGAGAAAAAAGGCTTTGACGGATAGATGAACAGACGGAAAATCTAGGAATTCTATAGGAATTTGGTTTTTTTCTTCATTTTAAGTTTATATTCATCCACTGATAGGAATTTAAAGTTTCTACAACTGATCTTATTGTATATAATATTTTGAGAAAAGGAAATGTAAAAATATTACTAAATATTTTTAATGGCATTTCAAAAGACTTTAAAATGCTATTAAAAATATTGTTCTTGATTAAATGTGGTGGTGGTATTAGTCTACTCGATAGTATTCTTGAGAAAATAAATCATCAAGTTGAATGTAAGGTAACGTATTAAAAAACATTTAATGTATTTTCTCTATTATTGTGCAGCCTTGTAATTTTTAAATTATATAACATTTGGACATTTCTAATTACATTTACTACAAGAAACATTAATTTATAAAATAATGAATATAACTATTGATAAACTCTTCCCAAAATTGATCCAAAAATATTTACCTAGAAGCTTCGCTATTTAATTTTGCTCCTCTTCCGCACCTGCTGGCTACTCCATGTTGTAGATCAGTGCTACGTTTTTGCAAAACTAATCTACCGATTTTCTTCTTTCAAGGACAATTTGTGAGCAAATCTATATGAATCAAAATTACACAGCTTACTTTCGCTTTCAATAATTTTCTAGTTCCTTCATTAAATAAACAAGCAGCGATATTGGTGATTTCAATAATTATAAGAGTATAACTAAGAATATTATAATTATATCTTACACGATACCGATAAGACATATTAACCATAACCCTACTACAAAATATAAACCTGTTTAAAGGATTAAAGTTATATACGATTTCTTTAAACGGGCAATTAATAGTGGGGCTATGGTTATTATGATGCTGGTTCTTGGCGCTCGAGCACGTGCTTTATAGTTAATAACTTTCTTATTTCTTTTAAAATTTTCGTACAATATTCCCGAAAGCTTTTAATGCTGGAAAAATATATAATAAAAATTAAAATCCTTGTCTTTATTAATGAAAGACCGTAAGCCCTTAAAATAAATAAAAGTTATTTAATTTTATTTAAGCTGACGGAAACGCCGTACACTAGCTAGAAATTAGTTTGCTATATTTATATGTTACGAGTTATATTTAAACATATCATTCTCTGAGTTTATTTCTCATTACAAATTATTCGATTAACTACGACGGTAAACTATTATAAACGTGCTACCCGATATCAGCAGTGGGAGGAGTGGGATAGTGAGAATGGAGAGAAGGGGTCAATTCCTTCTAATACACATCTTTACCCGCGGAGATGCACTATTTGTGCTTGATAAAATATTTGGCTTAATGACAAAGACAATTTAACACACATCACAATATTTGTATTGGCTTCTGAAAATCCTATTTTTTCATAATTTAATTAAGACCTTTCGGGAATAAACCGCCACGACGTATTTTTCCTATTTTTCAGTAATCTCTGAAGATATACTGTTTAAAGTTATGAAAAATGTATTTTTATGGCACGTATTATAAGCCCTTTAAAAAAATACTTATGCTGTACGTTTAATTAAAAAATATGTATTAATTTACTTGCCTCCCACAAACCAAAAAATTTCCATGTAAATTGAAGTCAGCTACGGAGATAATCGCAGGTTAATATAATTTATTATTATGCCAAATTCCAACTTTATGCTTCAAGCGGTTTCTGAGGAAAACGGCAGTGACAGACAGATGGAGATATAAGTGACCTGGTATGCATTCCTCCATTTTTCTTGTAAGTATGGAACCCTAAAAACACATGAAAAGCCTAAATGCTAAAATAAATAAAAAACGTTTTAAATGCAAACAAGAAATTGTAATTAAATAAAAGAAACCTAAAAACTAAAACTTGAATAAAATATAAAAGATTTTAAATACAAACACGATTTTATAATTTTAGTAACAAATATTCTCATATGACTTAAAAGCCGATGTAAGTAAAAATTATTACAAATACCAACAAGAATCGCCAAAAACGTTCACTTCTATCACGAGTAATGCAGTACACGTGATAGAAGTGAAGGTTTTTGGCGATTTAAAGCTCGATTTGTGAGTATATAGTAAGAAGTAAAACAGCAGAGGTAGTGAGAATGAGAGAGATTTTACCTAATTCATATCAGAGGATTTTAATACTGTACATGTAATAAAATTATTAAAATGTCATTACAAATCGACATAAAAATAAAATCGTCTTATAAATTTATATAGACAACTGTCAATTGAAAGTTTTTCAAGCTTTCAGCTACGACCAGAAAACCGCTTAATCCCGCTGTCAGAAGTAGCAATGTATTGATTTTATGGGAAATTGTATTTACAAAAAGTGAATGAGCAGTTTTATTGCGAATTTATAAATAAGTTAAGTGCATATGTTGTCAGGCTCTTAATCCATGAAGTACATACAACATTAGTAATATGTCAGTCTTAATACATAAATACATCGACCAAATTTTAATAGTTTACTTTTCACACACATAATATTCACAACGGCTGGTATCAGTAGTAAGCGCTATTTCTATTTATTTTCGCACATGCGTATAATTCTTATCTTATTCTGTCTTATTCATGTATCTGTTTTGGGTGTTAGCTAACACCTGTTTTCCGTCCTTATTGCGACAGATTACTATACCTTATTGCGACAGATGACTATATATTGAATAAAAACGTAGCACGAAATTCGACCTTGATATTTTATTTTCATCGCGCCTAAAGAAGTTTAATTTAAAAAAGCAAACCCAACAAAATTTAAAAGTTGAAATAAATAAAAACGGTATGGAATTAATAATTCAATAAAAAAGAACAAAAGAAAACGTAAAAACTGAAATAATCAAAAAGTAATGTAAACACAACTAGAAATTTATAATTAAATAAAGAAAAATAAACTTAAAAACTTGAAATGTTTCTGTCCAGTCTGGAACGTGTCGAGCAGATATAGACCTTTAAAAAGTTTGATGTACTATTTTTTATTAAAGAAAAATTATATATTATTAACTACAGGCCTGCTGCCTGCGTACAATAAGTCATTTTGAAAACACAATGCCCATATTTTGTCGTTATGTGATTTCATATATTTAGTGTTTACGATTTGACGAACAATTTGATTAGTGATGGTTGAAGTTTTTTTTCATGAAAAACTCTTATGTGAATGGTGTGTTTTGTAATGAACCTACCCATTTATCTATTTATTACTTACCCTTGCAATCGGGTTCCAAACGTGTTTTCGACATCAATAGTTAGTATACAACATCAACATTTTCAAAATATTTTTTTTCTAAAACTTTACATCTCTTAAAGGAGAAAGTAAAACCCCTTTACATTTTGGAAATTTAACCCTTTATTTAGATTATTGCAATGTGGTTCTTTATTCTTGTTTACATTTCATAATCTGAGTTAGTAAATAGGACTATTAATATACTGAAAAGTATTATGTCTTATGTTATTTCAAACGAATGGAGGCGAATATTTCAATAATAAAGATGAAATATACGTTCTAGGCTACATGTCTTGTTTCTCTAAAGTAACATTTGCTTATAAAAAACACCACTTAATTTCTTTAAGCGCACATTTATGCTTCGTATTGGCCTCCCCGATTTATCCAAACTAATAATAATTCGTAAGTTCGATATTGGTATCCCAAATTTGCATAAAGTAATGATCATTAAATGCTGTAAGCTTTCCGCTTAAGACTAATTCTGAACTCAGATTTTATCTCATAGTTAATAACGAAAGTGAATTCTGGGTTAAAATAAACTAAAGAGTTAATACAACTCAATTTCGTTGCGCACACTTTCAAATTAATTTCGCATCTTTGACACGGTTTTGATAAGTTATGTTATTTCATAGCCGGTATATGAAAAAAACTGGGTTTAGTCTTAATATGAAGTGTTACATAAATACATGAAACTTATTAAGACTATATTAGATATTTAAAATACTATTTAATGCCCTTTTGTGTGTTTCGATACCTCGCAAAAATTAACGAAGAAACTAAAACCTACACGAATTTATTACTTACAGTAATTAATTTCCCTCGTTGAGGTAATGTAGTTCTTATCAGATTTTTTAAAATAATTATTAAAAAAAATCGGAAATTTTCAAAAAAATTAAAAAATGTCTAATGAGTTATTTTATAAGTTTTGTTGTTCATTTAACACTAAGCTTAAGTAATTAACACTGAGTATTTAATACTAAGTAAAAGTACATTTAGCACTAACCCTTTGATACTAGCTCTTATTATTGTCAGGTTATTCTTACTGACCTTTGTAGCTAAGGAGAAATATATGTTACAGCGTGTATATACAGAAAATATTAAAACGTAAAATAACGTTTTGCTTATTAGAATGAGCAAGTTATGTTTATAAAAAAATTTAAAATTAATATCACTAGGAAAATACTAATTTTATCATGTACTCACATAAGTAATTCAAATTTCATACTAGATTCCGAAAGTTCCAGGAACTCTCAATAACCAGATATTGAATGTAATTAAAGAAATGTATCGTAGTTATTACGGAACTCTAAAAGAAAGGCTTAAATATTTCACGAAGAACATTTATCAGATAATGTCGGAATCAATTATATTTATCTGAATACAAATTTAAGACGAATCGTCTCCGGATCTTGAGGAATGTTTTATTTATAGCTAGTGATGAACAATTTCGGCCAAAATAATATAGGAATTTATTACAAAATTCCTTCGCAAGCTGTAAAATTCTCAACCCAATTTGTCCGAAATAACAATGGATTCTCATTGTCAACGCGCCGTCAACTACTTAAGACGAATTCTGAACTCAAATCGCATCTCAAAACTAATTATGAAGCAGGACTCTGGAATAAATTAAGCTAATTAATGAAAGTTTCATGTTAAGTCAGCCTGACTTAATGATGGTATCTGTCGTTTTAATATTGAGATTTCCTCATTGTTAACATAGTTTTACCTTATATCATAATATATGCTAATAATAGTATATAAGATTAAATTATAGTAAATTATTTTTTTACATACGTGATAATTTTCAAACCTATTTGTATAGTCTTTATTAAGTAACTTATAAAAAATTTCATGAAAGGCAATTAACAAAAAACTTTAGCGATAAATAAAGTGATTTTAGGCTTCGACTTTATTCCCGTCTTAATTTCATAGATTAAATAGATTTCTTAAATTCATTTAGAATTAAGTTTATATTAGAATGAATTCATTTAGACTGTTTTAACGAAATTATGTTCTAAAACAAATCAGTCTTGTGTAACTTTATCTTTCAATTGATTTTCAGTGAACTTTCTTTTTCAAATTATTTGAAAATTTTCGGAGGTAAGAATTTTTTTTTTCATGATTATTTTAAATTTTTACATAATTATTTTTGAATCTTAATGAAATTTATGTGGGTTAATGTGATTTATCAGCAGTGTTATGTGATTTATCACGGTTTTTGAGAAAAACGGCTGCGTTGGACGATCAGTCGAATACTTCAGTAATCCTATAAGATATTCGTTTCTTTCCATTTAAGTTGCGGAACCCTAAAAAGTGTAAGCATATTTATATGATGTGATTCACGGAGTTCCATTCGTTTAAGTTACTACCGACATTAAGAAATATTTCAATTATTTTTTTAAATTGAATTTAGGCGGTGGAGAGGATATCAGGTTATTGAGTGTCGGGCTTTGGCACCTTGACATAGAGGAGGGACACTTATGTTATAGGTTCGTAGTTTAATATTTACCTCATAGCGAAAACATGTTTGAAATTCTTTGCCATGTCCAAAATTATTTCTTGCTTGTAATATATTTATCAGTCTGCTTGTAACAAAAAGTAATATTATTACTAGCACAATTTTATTATCCTGTAGTCATTTACAATGTTCGACGAGTTAAATAATGATGTGAGTATATACATGATATTCAAATAATATTTACACTTAACTGCTTGTTATAAACCCATCTCTTTCATTTTACAAACTAAAAGGCGTAGAGGATTAAATTACACGTAACGACCAATAAATTTCAACAATCTGTCATTAAACGGTTTCGTAACGTACGAGAGGGCTCTTGTATATTTAATATTACATTCGATCAATAGGTTATAACCAATTTAGTAATGATTTTTTAACGGTTTTTTATATTTATGAGCAAAATGTAAAAATATGGAAAATTTTCGATTTGTTTTGTACACAGTTCCTCTATGTTATTCATTTTGGTACGTAATTGAAATAATATAATCACCAATATTTCGCTTTTTTTTATCATTCATTAAATTCAATATTCTCAACGGAACCTAGGTGTGATTCATGGAGTTTATCATATTTATTATACCCTTCGTATTCTACTCCAGGTTCTGATTCAATTTGGAATAATCGGTTTGATATCTATTTATTTAAATAACGTTAAACCGTATAAAAGTTTTCCTCCATCGCATCTTTTCTCACCCCGGGTAATTAACGACGATACAACATGCCATCTCGAGCGAATCTGATAAAATTAGCGATTTTATTTCATTTTTTTTTTGTACACGTCTTTCTAATTTAAAGTTCTAATTTAAAGAAAATTACAATGGAAATCTTATACATTTTTTATTTTTCTTAATAATCACTCTTTATTTCTGTACTTGTCCTTTGATTAGTATGATACTTAAAAAGAGGGAATTTTGGATAATTTAGTAGTCAAACATTTTTATAAATACATTTATACCACCATAATATTGTGATCAGAAATGTATATACCAGGTGATATTTATAGACTTATCTTTCTTCCTATTTTATCACGTGATCAATCGCTTATAAACACATCGGATAGTTATATCCGTCACTAGAAACCTCTCTTTTCACATTTATTTATAATTACCCGTATAATAATTACTGGTATAGATAATATAAGGTAAATTGTAATGACAGATCGCCGCATTAAACAAACATATCGAAAAAGTTTTCGCGATATGTTGACGGACAGCTTTTATGCTCTTACTGAAATACAAATAGTCTGAGTGAAATGTTTTTCACCAACTTTGCTTACGTGAACTATTTAGTTCAATAAATTTCCAGAGATATTAAAGGAAGTAACCAATGGTTAATCATTTCATCTTGGCTAGACACTTTTCTTAATTTTTCAGATTTTTTATACCAAATTAAGCTATTACATTTTATCTACTATAATTTTGAAAAATAAACATATTCTCTAATGTACACTAGATTTTGAATGGTATGAAAATGAACAGATAAACAAGCAAACAAATCATTAAACAAAAATTTATAAAAATGCGCGATAGTTTGTTTGTTTCTTCTCAAGCCAAAAAAGTACAATATCAAAACAACTATTTAAATGCGTTTCATTCATGCGATGGACTTTTAAACATTCTTCTTGGTTTCATGTGATGGACTTAAAAACATACATCGACAAAAATTTTAAAAATGATTTAGTTCTAATATTTTCAAATATCTTAATTACACATGCGTATAAAACATTCAGCATAGATTTTCTTTTTACATTAGTGTCGTTGGTCAATAAAAATATAAATTAACCACACAAATGAATGCCTTTTATAAGGTCTTTCACATTTTACACAGCCTCCATTTCTTCATCATTTTTTTCAAACATGCATTTTTCAGCCGTTCTTTTATTTTAAACACGCATTTTTTATTCTGGTCCTACATTCGTACCATATGTAATTCTGTCGAACCTTAATTCTTTAAATCTTTTTAAATATATCCCATTTCTTTTATTTATAAAGATTGAGAACGATTCTCAAAGTTTTACGAATATTAATATTAAAGCTTATTGAATATTAATATTAAATTGAAAGTTTCAATTTTTTTTGACACTCATTGAATGTGCAAATAAGTCCATATATATATTCTGGAAATATTTTGTTTGTTAAATTAACATACAACGCCTATTTTATTTTATTTTCTTGAAATGATCACTTTTCTAACGTTTAATTAAATTTATATACATAAATATTACCTCAAAACGATAATAATGAATTTCTATATCATTTATATTATACTACATTTTTACCGTATTATGTTATATTTTTACAGTATTTAATATTACTAATAAAATAAATGCCAAACATAGTAATTTAACTATTACTAAAGAAAACAAATTTAATTAAAAACCATTTTTACAACGCTCCTTAAATTTAATATTAGATGAAATATAAATTGTAATGTATGAATTTGAAGCGTGAAGAACATTTAATTCAGAAACACGCTACTGTCTATTTAAGAAAAAGATTAGCAGGCTTCCGTAGTGTCAGTTTCCTGTAATATGCTATTTAAGAAAGTTTTTGGTAAAATGTTTTTCGTAACCATGTTCATCCAAAATTTCCCTTTCGTACCTTCTATTATATAGTTTTATTCCAAAAAATCGTCATAATATTAAATAAATATTATAATATTGGTTGCATCGGTGGTTACTTGACCTTTCTTCCAATTATAATTTACTTTTATTATTTTCCAACATTTTGCCTCTAAGATAAAATTATCTCGCTTGCTGTGGGGTATACTGCGGGTATCTATAGCTCAGTTGTGAAAATTACCTGCTAGGAGATTGGCACTCTAGCTTGTTAATATGTGACAATAGAAGTCAAACCTTAATTACTATGGATTTATAAATAATATGCCAACATTAATCAAATAGCGGTGAATGGGTACCATATTTTCACAGTTTTGGTAATTGTTGACAATATGTCGATTTTTACATGACTTTTTATTACAAGTATGTGGAACTGTTATTTTATTAATAGGTAATTCTTTTAATACAATTTACTCTAATATTTTGTTAGGGTACTATAAATATACAAGTTATGCACTTGGGACCTTTAATAACCTTTAGTTATTAAAGCATTGGTGAGAAAATTAATTTGTCATATTGTTTCCGTTATTTGCGACACATGACCTACAATTGTGCCAATTTTCATTGTTCCAATTTAATTAGAGAGACCATTTAAATTTTGATAGGTCAGTCGTTCATTCCTCAAAATGAGGTACCGTCGAAGTGTATATAACTTAAATGCCTGAAACTAAAAGCATGAAAAATTTTTATAAAATGAGTTTTATATAAACATTAATAAACGGCTAGATCTAGCTCCGCGGACAAAAGTTACGATTGTAAGACTTTACAATTGAACAAAATGACTGGCAATTCAGAATCACAATTGCAGATTTCACTTCGTCTTGTTCTTCTTCTTTAGTCTCTATCTATCTACTTCTCCCTTATGATTTTTCATTCAAATATATCTTGGGGGAATTAAATTAGAAATACTCCGCTCTTCTTCTGATGTTATTTTGTCAGCCATTACTATGACATCAGTTACTTTTGCTCCGGTTGGAACTTCTTTGTAACGCACTCCGTCCTTCAAACCGCATGGTTCAATCCATCATTTATCTTAGCTTCTTCGTATTTTTTTGAATTAGAGTAACGGTCTTAATTCCGTGTTCATGACTGGTAGTTCACTGCATATTTCACTGCTTAATTATTAATATTATATTGCTTAAATTAAATAAAGTCTTAAATAGTCATGCATTCTAATAAATACTAACAAAATGACCGACAGCGTCGCTTGTGAACGACCTGTGAATAAATATTTGCTTTTAACTTTAAATCACAAAATGAAGTTTTAATATTATAATTAATATTTTACCTCTAAGAATAATGAGGCTAGCACACGTCTAAGAAATTGTAAAATGTAGATGTAAAAGACACAAGCTTTCTACTCTAGTTCATCGCTTCATACCCGAAGTTCGTAAGTTCCGCAAGTCGTATATTTAATGGTATCTACATAATAAATTCATAGAGGTGACTTTTAGGCACATGAATTTTTAGCAATGTCATCAAATCATCAAACCGGTCTTCGTGTCGGTCATTCACGATAAAAATATACTCCTACAATTATGCCGCGTATTGCCCCCATGCATTGATATTGTATTATCGTTACGTATTTCTAAATATAGTTTGAGCAATATTTCCATTGAATTAACAATACAGAAAATAGTGTAACATAATTAAGAACCTACAGTGATCTTTTATATACGAAACATGTACAAAAAATATTAACTAACATAAATTTAAAATGCAATGGAGCCAGGTGTGTCACTATCGTAAGAAAACGAAATAGAATAACATTTTAGTGCGACGAGGGTAACAAATAACCGAGCCGATGGAATTTTTCTCTTTTTCCACGTTCGAAAATTTGTTGTTCGAAAAATCTTATTTCAAATGGGGTTGAGTGTGAACCCCAACTAATAAAAATAGATCAAATATATCCCCACTAGTATTGACGTAAAACGGTGAGGCTAATCAATATTAGCTTATATAAAATTAAACATTGATATCATATTTGTAATATTTTTATTTAATTACTTATTTTGGAAAAATGTACACAAAATGAACAGTGTATATAATTTGACGCTGATTGCAGTTAATAAAAATTAATTGAAAATATTGCTCTATGTGATTTTACAAGTCATATATAAGTTCCAACTTTCAGTAACCTATTGAAAGTTGGAATCAAATTTAATGCCACATCTAATTAGTTCGATTGTTATCAATCATTTTTATTTAAAAATAAAAATAAATTGATTTTGCATTTAATTATCTCATATACTTCTATAAAAATATTTGAATTTCATATATTTTTAATTAATTACTGCAAAGAGTACTTTTTACCTTTTATATACTTTAGTATTAATGTAGTCTTTCCTTATTCAAGATCGAAAAAATTAAATCCGCACAAACCAGGCTTCCGCTATTGTGTTTGAAACATATAAATGCTGTTGGTTGTTCCTAAGAGTTAATCTTTGCTAATATCTCACCTGAAGATGATGAAACAAAACCTAGGTCGCGGTAAAGAAATTAAAGAAAGTAAAAATAATACAACATCACTTAGTTTCATTTAATTGTGAATAATGAATTTCTACAAAATTAACTACAAATGTATTCAATATAAAACTTATCTTTGTAATTAGGAATTAAGACAAGTACGTCAACTCCTTCACGGGTTTAATGTTTTCTTTTCCAATTATTGCTCCACGGATTTTTGAGATACTGGCTATCTGTATTTCTTGGCAGTAGTGCGGATAATATACATTTACATAATTTTCTTACAAAAATTCACATGTAGATTTTGAAATAAAATTGTTCAATTTTCCGTTTACCAACAATAATGAAAAAAATTTAGACAGAGATTTTGAAATAATATAGTATATCCTTATAATGTTTTCATATTGTATTATTATTAGGTTTTAGTAGAATTATTAGAAAAATTCTACGAATACTACGAACATTTTTCAAAGTGGTTATGTTATATCGGATAGAAAATAAATTATTTTGCAAAACAAAATAAATACAATTTTAAAGGCAATTCAAACATCAGTATTATTTGTTAAGTAAGGTATAAGAACTAAAATACTGACCTAAACTATTCACTAATAAATGAACGTTAAAATATGTATTACTCTTAATGAACATAATTAACGTCCAATAAATACAACTAACCCTTTCATTTCCGTAATTTCACTTTTATTCGGAATACGATGACTAGAGCAATGGGATAAGGAAGACATTTAGCAATTATACGTTATATATAGCATTTAACTTATATTATAATAAGAATTAAATTTTTGTCTATTTAATTTAATGTATTTTGTAAGCTATCAATTTAAAAAGCAAATTATAAGGATTATATAATTATTTTTTCAGAATATTTTGTAAAACAAGCTTAGAAATAATTTCCGAACTCACGGCACTTCACGTATTTTAAAATTAGTGTAATGAGATAATCAAAATTTTTAAACAAATTTTAACTAAAATTAAAAAAAAAATAATGGTAAAATAAGGAATCTCAAAAACACTATACGATTTTATAAACATTTTCTACCTGCACCTTTACGTCGACTTTCCTCAAAGCAATGAGGGAAAAATACCATATGCTTATGTGTGCCAATAAAAAAACCCTCATCATCCAACTCTGTGTTCGTATAAGTTTGTATAACACATACAAATTTCAATATAAACAGAAAAAATATTTTAATTTAAATCTAATGAAAAGAAAATTGAGAAAAACTCGCCCCACGCAACAATTACATTAATTTTGCTACCGACAAATCTAGGAGTTTTTTTATTGCAACTTTGTTACAAATTAGTTAAGTGTAGGTTTTTTACAAGTAAGTGTAGGTTTTTTACAATATGATAAAATCTACGCCGTTTGTTACTGTGTAACAAATTCATAGCCTAATCGCTATTCGGATTACCTTGATAATACGCATAGGCTATAAAATTATTGCAATTATCAATTAAATGAATATACTTGTTTTATATATTATTTATTTGGTATAGATTTTTGTTTATTTTGTATGTCGACACAACAATAATGATATTAGTATTATTGAAATTTTAATTCGGACTTCATCCATTAACCAGGTCGGTTAAACAGAAGGCCGTATTAAATGGTTTTATCTTTCACATGTGATTTTATCGAGGGAACTGTAACTAGTTACGACGTTGATTGTCTTCGACCTTCAACAAAATAAAAGATGAAAGAATAAGGTAACCACAGAGGAAATGTGTTTGGAATATTTTAAATATTTCATACCATAAAAAACAAGGAAACCGCATACGACCAAAACCTACTTTCTCGTGACCCCCGTGAAAATAGATCTTAATCAACGTGAACAAAAACATGAGATTAAAAGTTATTAAAAATTAAGAGATTTACTAATTAGAATATTCCAGAACACTTTCAAATGTTGTGGGATGTTCTGGAACATTGTGGACCATTCGAAGCCTTTTTTATATGAGTGGGGTTACTCATCCGCAAGGGTATGGTTTGAAAGTAATTTTTTATTAGTGAAATGGAGTAAGTGAATAAAAACAAACAGTGAAGTGTACGTAATCAAAGTGACATAGTGGTTGAATATAAATCAAAAACAAAATGTGAAAAGTGTTTAAAGTGTATTTAGCATATTTCTTAATATAAAGTTCATTTGATTTATATTTATACAATGCCCAAACATAAAAGAGAAAGAAATCTTGCCAGTTCTAAAGTAAAACCCCGCAAACAAAAAGAACAAAACAGCCGAAGAGCGCCAAATACTTTATGTTCGCAACGAACGAGAATGAGCATTGCGAGGAGCAGAGAAACCGAAAAACATCAAAATTACCGAATCGAGGAATCAAGAATTGCAACAAATCTTGTTATGAAATACTGCAAATATAAGCCACTTATGAAAATATCACCCTACGAGAAGCGCGGACGAGGACAAATAAACAGTGAAACCTAACAAATAAAACATTCCATTACGACCCGACGAAAGAATATAAAAAAGACAAACACATCGTAATCGAAAAAATGGACAACATTTTCCAATTTTGCACCGAGAAAAAATTTAGTGTGCCAGAATTATGATGCATGAATGGAGAAATGTGATTAAAACCACTGGAAGTACCTTCGCAGGAACTTCTATATTACATGACCGGAGAAACTCCAGAATCAAAATACTTTCTTTAAAATATGAAAGTGTACAATTCCTGCTTTCAAATGAATTATTTCGGTGTTTCTTCGATCAACACTAACAGAGACGAAATCGATTATGTTTTTTCACATGCAAGGACAAATCTATTCCCAAAATGGGATCATTATTACCACTACCCTACGAAAACTATCAATTTATGCGGAATAACGAAACAGAAATTGATCAACGATATACAAATATCAGTGGATTGAGACGAGAAATAATCCAAGATGTACAGAAAATGTTACACTAATACAAGCAACTGTTCATGTATTCAAAACAGCACTAGACCGAATGATTTCTGATAACTACAAAGTTATAATAATTTATTTGGTAACCAATGACAAGAAACCACCTGGAGAATACGAACGTTGATTTTATGCACCCCAGATAGACGAAGTCGCCATCGTAATCGTGGACAATGAAAACACAAGCCATGCCATAATTGTACAACGAAGAAGAGAAAGACACATTGCAGAGACACACCGTTCACCTGATGCCCTCAAATATCCATTAGTGTTTACGATATCTCGCAGTCAAATTGTCTTCTTAGATATCTGAGACTAAAAAAATTATAAAATTAACAGAGAGATGAACCAGCGACAAAACAATATAAGTGCAGATGTTCCTATTTGAATTTTTAACGTGGCTTTAACCACTTGCCACGAGACCCGAAAAAATCAGGAATAATATTTGGTGCATGTCATCGAAGTTTTTTTATTTGATTTGATATGAGATTGTGTGGTAGTTGGAATAAAGGATAACCTTTAAAATATAAGACGTAAAAATTATTATTGAAAACATATCGTAACTATTTACAATACTTGTTAATAAACAACATTTTTCATTTTGTTATCCGGGGTACATATGTACAAATTTTTCGAATTTCTTACTCGAGAGCAAGCTACGTATAGTTGAACGTGAGAAAAACAAGATTCTTTGAGGTTGAAACCGCAATGTTTTAAAGTTTGTTCTTGATCTTCGTTAATTGTAAAACTATAGGCTAATTAGATTGGAAATTGTAGTCTTTTGAATTGAAATGGCAGTTCAGTAGAGATCAGTGGTGTTCTAGGGATAAATACTGTGTATGCATTGTCCTTTCCAATCATAAGTTAGGCTTCAATGACGTTATTCGATAGTTGTTTGATGATCATCCTTGTTCCATTACATAGCTTTGGTGAGTTGAGATTTCTGGCTAGTATGATTGGAGATCCAATTTTCAGTCGAACGCTGTGTAATGACATTCCCTGCAAAGAATTTAAAAATTGTGCATCGTGTCGACCGATTGCACATTCTCTCTTCACAGGGAATTTTCTTTTAAATATTAAAGGTGATGTCGTCCACAATATTATTTCTAGTAGCCAAAATTGCCTTCTGAATAGGTACTTGACAGATTGGTATAATTTTGAACAATATTTGAATACATTTGAGAGATTAGTTTGTTCTCAATAGTGGCTATGGTGCAGAATTAACTGTTGATTTCAATAATGCCGGCCGTCTATTCAGTAGGATATGTGCCTTCGCCTATTTGTAAAAATGTTTGAACAAAATGTGCCGTTGTTTCATCTTTTGATAGTTTAATTCTCGTATTTTTTGTCAGTCGCAGTAATTGTATGTGTAGCCAGAGATGTGATTATTTTAAGCATACATTGATTTCGTCTGCTGCTGCTGACTTGGGAATAACTGGAAGTGTTTGTTAGTATTTGTTTGAAAATCTCGTAAAAAAAAGTACAAGCAGAGTTCCTCCCATCACTTCAAAGTTTCATCGCGAATCTTGTGATGTTCTGTCTATGGCGTCGAGTGATTTTTTATATGCCACAATGCATTCGTAATATATTAAATATTGATCATTCTTGCTTGTTTTGGAAGTTCACCCCATCCCAGATGCTCTTGAGATTTTATATATTGAGAATTGTTATTCGGTTATATCCAATGATAGTTTTAGGACGGAATAGGCAGTTCGTCCTCCTTCCATAACTGTGACAGTAATGCCGGATATTGCCAGGGCAAGTGTGGTTTGTTGTTTAGCACGCATTTCTGTCAGCAATAGATTTATAAGAAACGTTTTCCTGGTACCGCTTGGTGCGTCCAAGTAAATAATTCCACCAGTGTTGTTGTTGATCCGGTCCATGATACTGTTGTAATTTTTTTTTATTATCATGTACGAGTGGTTTGTTGTGAGCTGTGTATTAAAGTAGTTCGTTGATATTGTAGTTTTTTTCATTGTAATTTTGAAATTTAACACACTGGTATCATCTTGTTTTAGTGCGAGCATCCCAAGTTTTACTAAGGTCTGGTTTATATTGCTAAACATTTATCATCTAGGCGAATGAATGCCTAATTGAATTTTTTTAAACAGCCTTTATTGGATATGCATGATGCATTCTTAATATATAATTAATTATTTATCATTGATGAAATGTATTCGATTTTATTTTCAAGTAAGTCGTGTGCGGGTTTACTATACCAATGTTTAGCTCCCATATAAATAAAGTTTATTTATGAAATTCTTTCATGACATTTAACACGTTTTAACCTTCTGAGTTCATGGGTAATATCAAAAAGTCGAATAACTTCTACGTTGGTATGGTTGAGGAGTCGCTTTTCATGTTTAATAACACATTCTTGAATAACTTCATTAATCCATTTTATGTCTAAGTCGTTGTGAATTTATTGATTGGTAACATAGCGATATGCATTGGTTAATTATACGCAAGAACTTGTTTTCGCTTCGTTGGATTACATTACGATTTGATTGTTTGGTACATCCCCAAAGCTGGATACCATACACACAAATCGGTTTGACTATAGAAAGGTAAATTAGTCGCTTATAATAGAGGTTTAGCTTGGAATGATGTCCAACCAGCCACAACATTTGTCGTTTCAATCTGATTTGGTCAGTTTCTACTTTAACGTGATGTTTCCAATTAAGCCTACTATCCAGATGAAGTTCAAGATATTTTGCTGTATCTACTTGCGGAACTAGAATTCCGTTAAGACAAGTGTGTAGATTGCTGTTTGTTCATCGTAATGCAAATGTGATAGTGATGGATTTAGATTCGTTGAGTTTGATTTTCCAATCTGTTGATTTTATCAAGTACTTCTTGTAAATTTTTGGTGGCTTGACTTTGCGTGTCTGCAGTTGCCATTACTACCGTATCATCAGCAAAGGTGCCTATGAAGGTTTGTTCTGTAGTGGGGATATCAGCGGTATACAGTAGATAGAGAAGAGGTCCTAAGACACTTCCTTGCGGTACACCTGCTCGGGCAGGATAAAAACCTGAATACGCTCCTTCATGCGATACTCTGAACCTTCTATCAGATAGATAGGACTTAAGTAATTGACAATAGTTTCCCGGCAGTAATTTGCTCATTTTATGAACGAGACCTTTGTGCCATACTCTGTCAAAAGCCTGCGATAGATCTAGGAACACTGCAGGGCAATATCTTTTTTCTTGAATGCCTTTTCGACTATGATTACTACTCTATGGACTTGGTCAATGATTGAATATTTATTTCTAAATCCAAACTGGAAATCCGGGATATTCACGATTGGTTTTAGTCGTTTTAACAATAATTTCTCAAACAGTTTGAATATTGAAGGTAACAGTGATATTGGTCTGTACGATGTAATTTGTTCCACTGGTTTATAAGATTTTTTTAACATGATTATTTGCGCTATTTTTAAACATTTCGGAACATGTTTTAACTATTATCATGCTAACATTATATATGTATGTCAGTATGATAATAGCTTTGCGCGATAATTTCTTAAACATACCAGGAGATATTTCATCAATTCCAGGTGCTTTTTTAGGGTTTAGATTTCTATCTATTTCTTGTGCTACTTCTATTGGAATTACCGGTTTGATTGCTATTACTGACTGATATATTGGAGTTGGATCAATGCTGGTTTGAATATCATGGGTTTGGAAGACGGATACTAGATGTTGAGCAAAGGCTTCAGCTTTCTTTTCTTTTTTTATTATCCACTGACCGTGTGCATTCTTGATAGGTGGCACTTGAACAAGAGGTCGTTTGAATCTACGAGTTGCTTTCCACGTTGCTTTCCCAGTTCGGTCAGATAGACATCGATGCAATTCTGCTTATAATCTATAATTAACCTATTAACTCGATTGCTCACTTGATTAAAAATCCTTTTGTCAGCCGAATTTCTGGATCTATGCCATATATGTCTTGCTTTTCGCCTCTCCTTGATTAGATCTCTAATATTGAATATATTTAGCGCTAATTTTGTAGAAATTCATTATTCAAAATAAAATGAAACTACGTGATGACGTACGTGGGATATTAGCAAAGATCTTTGCTAATATCCCACCTGAAGATGTTGTAATACAACGGAACCTAGGTCGTGGTAAAGCAATTTAAAAAAGTAGAAATAATACTACATCACGTAGTTTCATTTAATTGTAGATCTCTAATGTTGGCAGGATAATTTATATCTTGTTCTGGTTTATCTCTTAAGATGGGAGTAGCCTTACTGGCTGCCAGGCGTAAATATTCAATAATTTTTGTGCATGTTGCTTCAGGTCATCAATAGTGCAAAATCTTGCTTTTAAATCGATCAAGTTGTCTAGGTAGTTTCTGAATAGTTCCCAATCAGTATACTTATTAGTGAGATTCTGTTTTCTTTTTTTTTAATTATTGTTACGCTCAGCGTCCATAGGACAGGAGTATGATCAGAAGTTATATCATCCACGCCTTCTACTTTGATGTAATTGAATGCAATTCCACGTGAGATGAAGAAATCTATCAGATCAGGAATTTTATTGCTATCTGTAGGCCAATATGTTGAGGTACGTGACGAATGGAATTCGCATTTTGTTTCATTAATGGCAGCTAACATTTCATTTCCTTTGCCCAGAGTGATCAGTTGAGATCGGCAAGCAGTATGTTTGACGTTGAAATCACCTCCGATAACCAATCTTGGACCAAGTTTTCTGAATATTTTGACATACTGACTTTGAAATATTGTGACGTGGTGGGCAATAGGCAGCACCAATACTTATGTCAGCTCCATTATGCTGAACAGTAATTATTGTAGCTTGAATATGCGGCTCTTTTATTTCTTCTTGCTGAAAATGTTCTATATTTCGTTTTATTAACAGGGCTGTTCTCCCACGGTACGTTCGCTAGGATAAGTAGTCCAATATGCGCTATATCTTTTCATTTGAATGTGGTTCTTTTGGGAAAAGTGAGTTTCAGATATTAGCGCGATATCTATGTTATTAGTATTCATGAATAGTTCTATTTCTTGGGCTCGTTGTAATTATAACATGGAACGCAAATGGGCTTACCCATTTTCGTTCCATGTCATTCGTAGGAAAGTTAATTAACCTATTAATAATAATAATATATAATTATTAAATAATAATAAAATATATTAATAATAATAATATAAAATATAACTAATATATTAAAGTAGGTAGTTCATGTTCATTCGTAGGAAATCGTTACTCATTTTCAGTTTTTTTTATTCTTTGTTCGGTGACCTTTAGATTTCCTCCAATTTTTCCACTCTTTTGTCTAACTGGTTAATACTTAGTTTAATTTCAGCCTGAAATGAAGTGAGGAATTTCATCGTGTCGGCGATGGTAGGCTCGTTAGATGCAACTTGTTTCTTAATATCATTACTTGGGTTAATTGCATTTTTATGGTTTGAGCGTAAGACATTTTTGAAATATAGTTCATCTTTTTCAGACAGTTTTTTATTCTCGGTTTGCATTCTTTCAACAGCAGAAATTTTTTCGGTTGTAGAGCTTTCAATTTCTTTCGATAGGCTGGACAGCCTTTATAGTTTGCCGGATGCCCTCTTTCATTGCATAGCGCACATATTGCTCCACTGTTCCGTAGTTTTTTGCACTGTGTAGTGTGATGATTTCCAGCACATTTTACACACTTTGGTTGTCTATTACAAAAATTCTTGGCATGTTCCAGTTGCTGGCAATTTGTGCATTGTGGAATACCTTTTACCTTTTTAGGTGGTTCAATGGTTACAGCCGGCAGCAGGTTTTTGATTTCAAATACAGAATTATTGTTTTCTTTCAGTCTAATATCTACAAAGAATAGTGGAAAATTTTTGCATCTTTTTTCATCGCCACTCGTTGTCTTTCTCTGAATATTTAGGACATTAAGAACATCATGTCCTAGTTTATTGATTGCGAATTTTATATCACCGATATCTGTGGATGACGGTAATCTTCTTATGACAAATCTGTACAATCTGTCACTTTTCAATTGGAAAATGTGGAATTCCAATTTGTAAAAGGAACTGTTTTGTCTATCTCCTTCTTCCTTTATTTTGGTGTGGAGATAATTTTAATTGTTCTGTAATCTCTTTCCTTTTCACAAGTCATTTTTAATATCGCCTTGAATTGTTATTATTCGATATAGCCTTGAATTGTACTGAATTTTTAATTAATTCTAAAACCTCATGTCTGAGTCTATGAAAGTCTCCCACATTGCCCACATTAATTGGTGGAGACGATGGGATTTTTGTTTCTTTTATTTTATTGTTTTCGAGTTTGGTTGAGTTATTATTTTTCTTTTTTTCTTTTGTGATCATTTCTCCGGTGACACACTTTCTTCATGATACCGTTTTTTCTTGCTTCGGACTTCAGTGAATTCTTTTTCCAATTCTTCTTCATTCGTACAATACGTCCTTATGTTGGATAAATAATCACTTATATTGGGCACTGTTGATTGTGGAGATGGCAAAATTTTAATATGCGTTTCAAGTGCATAAACTTTTTGCTGTAACTTATTTATTGTTACGTGTTGTTGTTGACACAAAGCTAACTGTTATTGGTATGCGGCCACTACTTGTTTATATGAAGTCATATTATTCATGCCGATATGATTTCATAATTGTAGAAAAAAAAATGATTGCGTTTACTGGTCTCGAACCCGATGCGTTTGCCGATGCGATGTTGCAGGTTTGTGCGCTACACGCTGCGCTAGAAGTTCGGTGTGCGGAGTTGCAAACAGCTGTTGGCAGAGCGCCGCACGAATATAAATAAACAAAAACGATGTTTGTAAACAAATTAATTATTGACTTCACAGTTCGTCGTAATTTTAAAACACCCACTTTCTTGTCACCGTTTCGTTCATAACGTCACTATGTCGTACACTTATATTTGTTTTTAAGAGTTATTTAAGTAATAATTACGCACTATTTAGTAACTAAATGTAACTTTAATAATCACATTATGTCTATTTTTCCACTATATATTAAATTGAATAGGAGCTAATACAGTCATATCCGTATCCACCGATGAAATATCGTATTAAAGATATCGTCGTTAAATTTGATGCCAGTTCAGGATGAGCTTATCGAATTCGGTACAGTATGCCACCACTCATACTCTCTTTGGGTTAGATGTTGTTGGTATTATGGCGAATAAGTCTCTGATTTGTTCAGCTGAGGCTGTGAGTGAGCCTTCTTGTAGTGTCAATTCCCAGTGCTTGTCGTTTTCCAGTAGTCGTTGGTATGCTTCTCTGTAAGTCTCGCATAGGTTACCGTCAATAGTCTTGAGACCTGTGAAGCTTGTTGGTCCTCGTATTTCGTGTAGTAACATCCGGAGATAGAAACATTCGGCGTTGTTCGGATGTACGGTATATGTTCGGCCTAGTGCGTTAGTTTACATGATTCCAGGATGATCATCTACGGGGTAGGGACGTCGACATATAGTAATGTTTTCGCAAATGGATCCGTTTGTGACAGTTGGAAAAAGCTGTTAATATTGTGTTATTAGATGGTTCGCTTGCAATTTTACTGGTGTTGTCTTTTGCGAAGTAAACTCTCTGTCCATTCTCAATATGTACTGCTAGATGTTGCACAGTTGGTTTGTGTTCGTGTATGGGAAAACCGAAAATCTGCCACGCTGCTTCGTTACTGTTGATCTATCCTCCCATTTGGTGCATGAAGATCTCGTCGTTTCTATTTTGTTGTTCGCTGTCTTTGATAATTTTACAAAACTTTAAGTGATTTCAGTCGGGCAAGTATACTGAAAGCAATTTGGAAACTACAAAAAAGTGAAGTGAATTCGTATTCGCAAGTAGTGACGTCAAGTTCATGCTGCTTATGTTATGGGAAAGAATATTTTTAGAGACCTTCAGACTATTCGATTTATATCAAGGTGGAAAGAGGCTATGGTGGGGAAAGTTTTTTGAAATGTATCAAAAGTCATAGTTTCATGTAATTTTTTATATTAACACGTAATATGTTTTAAAGGAAAATACATTAAATATAATAATCTTAATAAAAAAAATTAAGACATTCTTCAGTGTTAAGAATTAAGTATTTTATTTACTGTGCATATTGGGGATAGTTTATACCAATTACATTTGTAAAATATTATCGCCGAATTAGTAAAAGGAGTGTTTATCAAACTAAACTTATAGATTTAATTAAGTAAATAATAAATAATATCAGTATCAGTACTTAACCCTTTACTATTTCACTATTCACATATATTATGGCTTCTGCTGGCTACATAAATGAAATATGAATAAAATACCCTCATCTGCACAATACAACGTGTACTCTCAAACTCAACTCTGTGTCTTACTCAAAGCCACTTCGTTCTTTGTCTTTCAGTGAAGGGCGGATGGAAATCGCGGAAGCATCGAGTTACTCTCTATGTGCCGTTAATACCGATGAGCGGAGTGTAATATTGGTTTTCATTTTATTATCTGTCGCGATCTATAAAAAATCATAAAAAATAAATAGCTGCCTATGTGGGAATGGACAGACTGTACAAAAAAATACGACATGAGATTTCAAATAAGGTATCGCTAGAAATAATAATTGTTTAGCTGTCCTGTCTTTGTCTCTTTTGTTTATTTTATTGAATTGTTTACCAAGCAAATGTTTACCTGTTGTGTATTAAGAGCAACATTTCGTCACTTTTCACGATGAATTTAATAACATAATAAAAATTTTAAAACTACATTTATATCCTAAGTTCTGCCAAAAGAGTTTTTATGGTATTACACGCGTTAAATATATATTTGTCATGGTATGTATAAGTGCCTTTGAAATAAAATATATTTGTCTATGTGATTACACATAGTGATTTATATATACTACAATGCAAAAAATTTTAATTGCGTTACGTAGCTAGGAGGTACAATGAAGATACGTATGAACGGTGGAGGAGAGAGTGATATGTATACCTTGTTTACGTGTTAAATATCATCCGTATCGGAATACTTCTGACTCTTAACATACAAACAACTTGCTATGGTTGAATTTAACAACATATTATAGTTGCATGCTCAAATTTAATTTATTTTACTCCGTTTCATAATTGGAATGTATCGTTTAACAAATTTACTAAGAATTCAATCTTATATTCTGCATCTAACTCACCGCCACCAAAACTGAAGAAAATAAATAAACCAAGTGTGTTTGAGAAGCAGCTGTCAGATTACTTTAAGTGCAGCATAATTGTCTTCTATTTTTCAAGTAATGTATGCGATAGTTATTTTCTTTATATCCGTGACCAACTGTACTGACTGACTTTATGAAGCAATTACCCTGCATACGCTCCGCTGCGAGTTAGCTCACGCATGGATGTGATCTGCATGCAGGGTATACACCCGCTTGATAGTAAAAAGACCCTTAAGTACAAATCTCAGGAATATTCAGTTTCACATATTTATACTAATACTATAAAACCTAGTAAAAGAGTTAAATAACTAAAAGAAGTATCACGTAGTGATTTTTAAAACTATACGTATTAAAAATTATAAATAGCAAAACTACAAGTTAATAACAAGAAAAAAAATTTACACTCAACAAACGAGTACCAAAACTGAAATTGCTGAACACAAAAAGTAAGATATTAGTAGTTAAGTTAATTAGGTAGCCTATGAAATTGAAGGGGTTAGATTACTAAATGTATTTAAAAAAAATAATAAACGAAAAGTATGCATTTAGCAAAAAAGCGATCATTAACAAGTTTAGAAATAAGAAAAACGCAATACGTAACGTTAATCTACATACCAATTTAAGAAAAAAAATAGTCACTAAGAGAATTTGATTTACTCTCATCGCTTAATATGTTACAAATATTACTTAATCGAAACATACTTAATCGAAACATACTTCTAAAACAATAGTTTTGGCATCCTTACTGTGTTCCGATAAACAACGACCATGAAAGCAAATAAGAAATCTACGCAGCTGTATCGCACACATACATATCTCATTCATACAATCGAAAATTATTCTCAATATTAGGATTATTCGTCTATTATTCTTAATATTAGGAACTTGGATAAGTGGGTTATGCTTTCTTTTCCAATTGTTGCTTCACAGATTTTTGAACAACTGCTTTTGTTATATTTTTGGCGGTAATGCGTCTCGGCATTGGAGGGCGTGCACTAGCGTACATTACCTATCCGAGAACATTATTTTGAAATATGATTTGTATAAAAGAATCAATTGATAATTATTAATACGTGACTAATTACAATTTAAATTCGTTTTAAAAATAAAAAAAAGAAAAAAGAAAGAACAAAAAAACCAAAAACAAAAAAAAACAGTTTTGTTTGCAAAGTCGAGTAGCATATTTATATCTCATGCATATTTAATGTTTAATCATTAAAACTATCTATGTATTTGACCATTAAAGCTATCGGTCATTTTGTTCAGTCATAAATTCTTACTGGTTTAAGTAACATAATTGTAATGTTTTTATTTAATTTTTAGGGACTATGGATTTTTCGTATTTATTCCATTAAAATATGCGTATTGAAATAATATAATTTTATTCAAAAAAGTAAATCTCGCATAAAATAAGTTCATTTTTAATATATCGGTTCTTGTAAAAGATATGTATCCACAATATTTAAGTTAGGTAAGCATGAATGTCTTTGCATTGATGTTTATCTGATACGGGCGCCTATTTCTTTGCACATGAGATATTATAAGCAATAATCATCATCATCATCATCATCATCATCATATATTAATACGCTAAGGTTAAGATGTTACTCTCCCTTTTTAGAAAAAACCTCACAACTAATCCACATAAATTATATATCATTTTATAGATAATTGCTTGCTCTACCGCCATCCACAACTAAAAAATTTATTATTGCTATTGTTTTTGTAAATTAATTAATTATTAAAATTATATACATAAAACAGCAATGCTGCCATCTAACGGCTCAACGTCAATATGATTGACGGTCGGTAAAATTCTTGTTTAATTTCAAATCCACTCACGTATAAATAAAGTGGCGCTTTAGCTCAATGCTTTTGATACTTGCGCCTCTATATGTCAATTTTAGTAAAATATTTGTTTGATCTGTCATCTGAACTTCATAATGGAATAAATAATGCGAAGACTTTGCACGGGTTACGCTAGTATACATAATACACATAAAACCAACAACACATGAACGTGGAAAAGGAGGCAGGTTTAAAGTGAGTTTACTTTAAAAGATGCTGAAAATAATTGGCTTAAATAGGGCATAGCATGCATGTGACCATTTTTTTAATTCGCTTAGACACTGCCATGTTTGAACACAATTTGTCTATTAAGTGCAAGATCTATAACTATGAGCGCATACTTATTTCTACACTTTAGCTACATTTATCAGAAAGTTGGACAAAGCAACGTACTGTTTTAAATAAAATTTCTTTATTTCTTTAATTTTAAATCAATTATATTTTATTTACGATGCTATATTTATTAAAACGAAACTCGAATCTGATATCGCTTATTGGCTTTTTCGGCAGAGGTTTTGGATCGTAATTACATTCAACTTACTAGTTTCTCATTCTTATTTGATTGAAGTTTTTATTTTTTTAATTATATAAGGGGAGCAAAATAAAGTGACACAATATAATATGTATTGAACCGTACCTCATTTTACGGCGGAGCGTCATGCGTTTTACTCCTCAGTGGCGAGCGAGTAAATAGGCCCTTTCATATTTCTGTCATTGAGGTTGTGGAGCAGAATGGGGAACTTGAATCGTTGGGGAGCCTAGTATATAATGGTGTAATGTATTGTGATATAGTACAATGGTGTAATGTATCGAGGGTGTTCCCGCAAGATAATATTGTTGATATAAAGATATGAAATACTTCCATTGAGTTTCGTCAAGCCCATTCAACCAAACTAAGAATGTCCTTGTCTGACTTATATTTGAAAATGGGCTGTGTAAATAATTATTGAATGGATTGTTGTGAAATTTTGAAGATATCTTAAGAACTTATATTATTTTAGCAAAAAATGCATAAAGTTTTGAAGAAATTGGTGCATTTCTTGCACATTTTTGTAACTTTCAGACTGAGAGAAGTTAGGATCTGCTGGTACATTTTGAACAGCCAGGAATTTAATTTTCACATGAGACTTTGTCAGTATAATGGAAGAGATAATGATTACTTAAAAATATTATTTCATCTAAAATATTATTGTTTTAGGTGCAATTGGAATTGCTGTAAATCGCAAACTATGTACTCATATCACTCGAAAAATTCACCATTCGACCAAAATTCAAATACAACGTAATGTTCGTAGCCCCATTTACTGATAAAAAATAACTTGCCTTGTATGTCTATCATGAAAATTATGCGATATATAATAATTTCCATAGACTCCCGGTAAATTTCTAGTGAACGTGTTTTCGCGAATCGGTGTGATAGACTCGAAAGTTTCTCTTTCATAGGTCCTAAGACCGTGCGTTTGGGTTTTATTTTGTGAGCCTCAATTATTGAATTTTCTGTTTCGTGGAAATTTTACTTCAAATTGTATTATTAAGTTAAGTAATGCTCTAATAAACGGACAAACAGATAAATAATTACTTCTTTATAATTACACATTATTTTTTTAAGGTGTGGTTATTAAAGAAAATCAAAATGTAGGAAGTATGTTAATTTTTTATATTTTTTGCCTGATGTTGATAAAGGCAAGCTTTAGTATTAAGGAATAATTATTTTTATCCTAATACTAATAAAACCTTCCTTAGGTTTTGGAAAATATAAAAATGTAAATTTTATTAATATCTATTTAGAAATTAGCGGATAATATCCAGTCAAACCAACATAAAGGCAAAACGAAAATTTTAATAATGCTCGATTTCCTTCAGAAATGTGTTTTTAATCCCGATAAACAATTTTTCTGCAATATATGCATGAATATTCAAAATTCATGCAACCTACTCGCAGGTCTCCCAAATTAAATATCGATAAATTAAACAAAATTATTTAAAGAACAACCCCAAATTAATATTATTATAGCATACTGAATGGTGAAGTAATTTTTTATGTAAAATTTAACGTTTGTTGAACCAAATTCGACAAATTTATGTACCGACCGTCGGCTATGGCTCAGTGTGCCACCTTCATTTCCGCCCATATTTCAGGATCCTTCCTAAACTGGTTTGGCATGTGCATGTACAAAAAATTTAGCTTTAATAATATATCATGGTATATAAAAACCAAACTTATACGTACATGTAATATGAATTAAACATATATTAGTTTCGAAGGTAAAGAAGTACTTCGAATAGATATATTTTTTGTAGAACAAGGCCATGAAGTCCGAACTTAATTTTATTGTACTGTAAGTATATTGGTCATTAGCTCGATTGTACATTTGCATTATTCATGAAATGTTCATCAAATTCCAATCAATTTGAAAATATTTGTGTTCGTCGTTTTCGTTTCTCTTTAATGCTTAGAGACAAAATTACGTGTGATTAAAAATGTAATTTTACGTCTATTAAACGCATTAGAATCGAATTAGTTACAAAATATCAAAATGTACGTGTCCTTGAAAGTTCACAGAACATTATAAAAATATATTTATTCTTCTACCTGTCAGCTGACTTGGAGTAGGCACAAGTCGTTTATTAATCATTTCAAGGCATACCTCCCAAAGTCCGTAATTTTTTGCCGCCAGGCTAAAGGGAAATATTAAATTTGCACATTTTTTCACGTTTTTACTTTTAGGCATTTAACTGAAAATATCTCAATTTGATGAATGACTTACTGACTAGTCTATGAAAATAATATATATATATATATATATATATATATATATATATACATAAACATATATATATATATATATATATATATATATATATATATATATATTCGTGTGTGTGTGTATGTGTGTGTTTTTTTATTATTAAACTATAGATTAATTATTTATAATAAAAATAATTTTTGGAAATTTTGAAAACTTTGCCATGCAAAATACCTCATAAATATATATGGATAATTTAGACATTCGCCGAATATCAAAAAATAATCAGAAACTTCCGATTAACGTTAACGTTTAATATTTATTAAGGTTAACGTTTTTGTTAAATGGTATACAATAAACTAATGCCATAATATTTATTTATAATGTAAATACACATGAATGTTCATTTATATAAGCTGCAGCTATTTATATAACACTATTTTACCATAGGTCGAGCATTAATGACACGAATATACTTGTCTACCGAATAATCACTGAAATGGATATAAAATCCAGCAGATCAAAAAATACTCTGGTGACACTATCTTTCTCTTGGCTACAAGTTTATCTTTTACCCATAATGAGACTCTACAACAAGCCAGGAACCTTGGAGAAATACTGAATACCACTTAGTTTGGCATCGCAAGTAAAAACACAAATTTATGGCATAGAATACATCTCCTTGTAATGCAAATATCTTTACAGAGAAACCAGAAAAGAAGCCAAAAAGCATCTATAAAATCTGTACAAAGACGATGTAGCAAGCTCTATTCCAATCAAAAACATAGATTGTTTAAAGAAATTGGAACAATCAGATATTTATTTATTAGCATATTTTTACTTTATGAACATATTTTGTTACTTATGGTATATCTGAACTTTATCTTGTAAATATTTTGCAATGAATGTTTGTTATCGGAATGCGAACAAAATTAAAAGTATTCTGAAATTTCTACAACAGCAATAACGATGTAATTTGTTCATATTAAATCAATCTTAATGGAAACGTGTTTGAACTTGAGCTCCTGAACTTCCAGCTTTGTAGCTTTTCCAAGGGACCAATGCTCAATGAGCATCAACAAGGACGACGGCAAGAAGAAGCGATTGCTTTTAAAAAACATTTCTAACTTAACAGTCATGCTTTAAGGATGATGCTAAGGTTATTTTGCTTTGCGTTAGTGTTTGCGATAATAGAAATTGTAGTATTTATCTGCGTTTTTACCACTAAAATTGCAAATATTAAGTTAAAATATTTAAATATTAATAGCCAAAGAAAAAATCTAAATATATATATTTTTTTATTTTAATACTCTCAATATATATGGGGCCAAATATCTTAACTCCCGTTGTATGTTACCTTATCCTGTACAAGATTCTATATATAATCTATTATTCGAACCTATGTCTCTATGTTAAATTGTACAATTTAACAACGTACTTAAAAAAATATCCGATTTTTAGATCTCATTTTATAGACGTTTATTTATATAAGTGTGCATCGTATAAACATTTATTCACATTGCCTTTGCTATATTAAGAGTTATAGATGGAAACCATCTCCCTCTATTTACACATATTAAATTTTCTGAAAACTGTGAACTCAAATAACTATCCTATATCATTATAACTATAAGTAAGGGACATAATCTTATTACAGTGATGAAATTCGATTACTCGCTGTCTTCAAATATTAGTGACCTTTCTTCTAAGTACTTTGGTAAACAGCAAACTAGTTCTAGCAACTATTCTATTCTTGCTTACATTGTAATTGTTTGAGTGATATTAACATGAGTAGAGATTCCGTTAAAATAGAAATTAAAATTAAATATATGAAAGTAATGAAGATGCTTGAGCTCAAGATCAATTTTTCCATTATTTATTTAAAAACCATATTATATACATATGTTTAACTACGATGATTAAGACTAATGTAAGAACTACAGATCTATAAGTATTCTGTCTGCCTTCGCTACACCATTTGAATCTCTTTTCTCCCCGTACAGGCAGATTCTACTTACTCACATTTTTCGAAAGCATACGATAAGATCAATCACACGTTACTCCGCACGAAATTTAAAGGTAGCGGTATCCATGGAAATTTGTTGAGGATGACTTGATTTTATTTAGACAATAGGAGCCATCTTGCAAGTGTTAAATGTCATCTTTCTGGGTCAGTAACAATTAGTTCCAGGGTCCCACCTTTTTTATAGTATTCATGAATGATCTGGTACAACTACATGTATGATCCACTAAGTTTGCACGTCACATTTTTTATAGTATTCATGAATGATCTGGTACAACTACTTATATATTCCTGTTTACTATACGGTGACAATCGTAGTATTTACACCAATGTCGTAATAACTTTAAACTAATTTGCCATAGCCAAGTTGTATATCTTTAATCGAATGCTTTTGCATATCGAAAAGTGTGTTATTATGTTTTTTACTTTTTCAAAATCTAAAACTTAATTTGGCTAGTAATTAGGTGGCTCTATACTACAAAGTAAATCTTTTGTCAGGGTTATCGAAGTCTACTTTGATGAATGACTGACATACCATCCTCACTGATATGTTGTTCATGAAAATACCCGAATTCTAGGATTCATTTCTCGTTCTATTATGGGGTTTTAGAACCATCATAGATTCATTTATTTATGCTGTTCGCTAATTAGAAGTGACCTCCAATATGGATCGCTTATTACGTCTCCACACGACAAATAACACTCTGAGAGAATCAAAAAAAACCGGTCAAGTCGGACCCACTCTTAAACAGTTCCATAGCACGAAACAATATTAAATCTATAAGTAATAAATACAATTTCTCAAATTTACTGTGAAAAAGAAAGTTATTGCTGCGGTCGATACCAAAAATATGCCATATCTCAAAAACTACACAACATACGGGTATATTGTTCAATTTTATTTATTAAAAGGTTACTTTAAGTGTCACTACTTTAATTTTACACAGAATTATATATACGTTAGTTGAAAAGTTAGAGTGGGACATATACTTACACACTTTTCAAAAACTTTAGAAGCGCATATCTCACTTACTATTGACCTACAAGAAAAGTTGTTTCAGAATCTCAATAGCATTTGTAAGACCTATCCAAAGACACCCCACATGCCTATGTGCACTGGATTTTATTTTGTACCCTTCAGCTACATGTATGGAATCTCATCCCTAATATATATATTTTTTCAATATTTACAGTATTTCATTGTACAGCGATTGCTAATATATTTTAATAATTTTCTAGTGAAATTGTTGTGACTTAAGGTCAGACACACCGGCAGACAGAGAGACGAACAAGATGAAACTACAAGGGTTCCATATTTGTCATTTGGCTAAAGAATCCTAAAAAGCGATTTTTGTTTATGACGTTCTCTTTGTGTAGAATGTAGATCTTACAAAAGCATATTTCAGAGGTTTTATTTGTCATCTCTAGCTAATCAGAGAACAAAAGCTGATTTATTGTATATACACAAACTCATAGATTCATATGTTGCTTATCCTCGCCTCTTCTCTCTATTCAACTTCGACGTCCGAATCAGATCCAATAAACCTTGACCAAATATATTTCTCCTCCAAATTTGTATTAATAATACCTCTTTTCGTAACTCCATAATCAAAATATACCGATTAAATAATTGCATTGTTCCTGACATTTTTGTTTGTTAATTTTTGAATAAAAATCACTTATACTTGAAAATTAAATAGTAAATATATTATTTATAAATTAAAACCTAGTTAAAATATACTTGCATATAAATTTTATTAATTGTATACTTTTTATACATAACATAAAATTTATTCAAATTTAAAATCAAAGTTGATAATTGATCCACTAAGAAAATTAATCCGTAAAAAAATGATATGTAAATACTCTAACCATTTCGTCTGTAAATAATTAGGGTTATAATTTACTTCGAATATTTGAATAAATAAATTAATTAATAATATCAGAAGGCAATCTATTTTCTTTTCATGTTTTTACTAGTAAAATATCCACAATAAAAAAACTAAAAAAATAGTTTTCATAAAATTCAAATGTGGCAGACTTTTTTAAATATACATGCAATATCTCGATCTTTTTACCCAATCGTTCTCTGGCTCTCACCAAAATTTCAGATACAGTCTATGAATACCGTCTTTGTTTGTTTTTCTTTGAACATAAGCAAATAGCCGTTAAGCTGATAAAACTAGTTTGTAACCGGGTTTACCGGCCTTTGAGTTGTTTATAACTTAGTATTGAAACACCTAAAAGAAATAGGATATGCTACTTTTTTGCTTAATGTATTGTTTTATTCACTGGCAAAAATATTACGAAAAGAAAAAGAAAATTAATATGTTTATATATATAAAAAAAATAAATAAATAATATATATATATATATATATATATATATATATATATATATATATATATATATATATACTGAATATCTATCCACTTATCTGTTTTATTCGATTTAATAAAATAGAGAACTTTTTTAATTTCAGTAAAAACGCGTCCATACTAAAAATATTGAAAAAATATGAAAGGTTTTAAATTCATTATAGAGAACTGACGCATTTTTAAAATTTTCATCAGCAAGGCTGACTTTACGTACATCATATGAAAATATCAAACGCAATTAAATAGATGTTTAGTTCGAGATTAGAATACGGGATATAGCGCATTTTTCAAATTTCATCCATAGACATATAATACCGATATGTAATTTTATTTGCAAGTTTATCTGTTTATTCGCACATTATTTAAAAAGATCTTTAAATAATCTTTGTATCACTGACACACACAGTAGTTTAGGAGAGGAATTGAAATATTTTAATATGACATTGAAAAGTTACTACAGACTACTAACCGCGACAACGTGACAAATTACAAATATTTTAATGAAATTATTTTTGCTCCAATGCTTATTTTAAAGATGAACCATATATTCGCCGGTCTTACTATAACTTCTTCAATACGTAACTAAATGTAAGTGTAATGGAGCGATCTGTTATTACCACTTAACTTATCTTGATAATACTACTAATGATTATAATGGTAATAAACGTAAGAAGAGAGGTTTCTGGAGATATAATTGATTAAAACCATAACAAAATATGAAGGAAGTTGCGTCCATAAATATTACAAACTCTGTACTTTTTAGATAGTATTATTCATCATAAATCATCTCATACCATCACAAAATTATGATGGTATGAAAACATCATTTTAAAAAGACGGTTGATGTAATAAATGACAGAAGACAAATTGCTAAATATCTGCGGCGATGTCGTCATAAGTATGCACCAAAAGAACTGTAAAACGAAGGCTTAAAAGAAGTGTAAAACGAAGGAATAGAATACAGCATTCTACTTATTGTTAAGCTTTTGTAAAAGGTCTCAAAATATTCAATTAAATACAGAACAAAAACAAGGTATAATAATAATTCCCAATAAACCATGAGAATCAAATGTTACGATTATGAAATTTTCGATTCAAGATGTATAAACTTATTTACATAACAATTATATTTATAATTTTATTATCTTTAATAAAAGTTAACTACAACGCAACCTACTGAATAACATAACCATATATGAATCGTGGAAGCGTATCGCCAGTTTTCTTCCAATCTCTGGTTTTTCTTTCCGCATCAGTTGATTGGTTTGTAGCGAAATTAATATGATCGTTACGTGTGGAGAACTTCTCGGAAGTTTCATTTTATTACTTCAGAAAGGTTTACTAGGTCGCATTTATGGCATAAAGCTCCGATGAGCTTGTTGGTGTGCGTTTTTTTTGTGAGTTAGGTAGGTAATGTCTATTGCATATTTCAATACGAGTGGCGCTGTTTTATAGCTTATGTAACGAAAATACTTTATAATTAATCAAGCTGACACAAAGTGAATGTGAAATTTTGATTTCATTTACTTAAAGAGCGACTGCAAAATATTGTATTAAAATTGTTATTTAGGTATTCGATAAATTATTTTAGTTTGTTGATGAAAAATAACAGAAAATAATATGCAGTGAAATCAAAGTGATTGATGATTATTTTGAATTTACTGCATGTGGTTTATTTAATACTTATGCGTGAAAAAAAATTATTGCGAAGAGAAGAATATGTTACATCAAACTGAAGCACAACCAGGTCAGTAAATAATAATTTATTAATAAACCAATAGTGAAAGAGAAAAAAGATTGAGAACTGGCATTGATATTGTTTATCATTTAGATCTATGAATTTAGTTTGTTAAATACGGTTTTTCTTCATGGGACGATATTATCTTGAAAATTTGGTCTGAAAATTTATTATGAAATTCACACAGTAAGTAAGAATTTCCAATACCTAACAATTGGTAGCATTCCGTATTTTTTAAACTCTCTTAAGCATAAGTTTAAAATATTAATTTGATTCATTTTAATAAGCTTCCTGACCATAGCCTCAACATACTTTAAAGGAAACTAGTGTTCGCCCAGTGGTAGAAATTCGACCGTAATGTGCTTACTCACTTTGTTGAAAACACTAATTGATAGGCGAGAATAAGTCAATTCGCGCAATATATGTGCTAGCTGAGAAAATACGCGTATAAAAATATAGCGTTTTGCGTAATATGTGTGCTAGTTGAAAAAATACTTGCATTCATTAAATTTTCAAGCAGTGCCATACTAAATAATGTTTTCCTAATAGTTCTTACATACGAATACGCGCTCAATATCCATGCTCGCCCCACCTACTCACATAACATAATTATTCACACAGGGCGCACACTAACAAGGCAGTTAGTGTTTAGTCACAATTGCTATCGACAAACCTTTCATAAATAATAAAAAGCGACTATTGAAAAATTTTCCGGTCCAAAAACCATTTTAATTTCGCTACAAATCTTAAAATAAAAACTTGATATTGGCGCCCGGAGCATGAAAACTGGATACACCTCTGCGATTCATGTTTGATTATGATACGCGGTGGGTCTATCCTGTAGTAAAATGTTATGTATATGATAATTTAAAAAGTATGCTGACAATTTTAATTAAGAATTCATTAAAAACATATTTCACTTTTATGCTTACAAAAAAATATCCAGAGTACTTTTAATATCCATGCGTAATGCATATGCATAACAAGTACGTCTGGATATATTTCACCGCAATTCCTCTTTGCAGTGAAATATATCCAGACATACTTCAATTTCCTCTATAGAGTAAGTTCTTAGTTATCTAGAAAGGATTCTCGTTGACGAAAAATTATAAAAACGAAAGATATAGAGACGAACAAATAACAAACTCTCACCATATAAGTTCATTTTTTTGTTCGTTTAGTTCGCTTTTCTAGACCGTGTAGCAAAACTATTGTTTTTCGAAACTATCATGTTTGATGAAACGTATCCCAGAAATTTGTTTTTTATTTATTATTAAAGTTTGTGTAATATTTGATACGTCATAAATTAGATAATAGTAAGCTGCAATTATAAAGAGGACGTCAAATTCATAAGTGTCATTCATAAATATTTTTTTTGTATAAAACTACTTCCACCGAGGACGGAAAATTTCGTAATGGTAATGTATGATGCACGTCATTTAAGCTTTTTCATTTAAAATTTAATTACACACTTTACAAAAATTACAAAAGACGTGAAATGGTCTTCCCCATTTATTCAATTCATACTTCTGCATAATTAACTCCTTTAAATAACCTGAACTGCATTAATACATTCATTTGGCATTCTTAGTATTTCAGTATATCACATTCCGGTTATTTATATTACGGTCTAGATATACTTCATGGGATCTTTTATATTTATTTTGCTGCTCCTGCCCTACAAGAAATCCCGAAAGTTAAATTTATTAATGTATCTGTAACAATTTAAGAAACGCATTATGGTATTATGAAATCTAAGTAAATATATTTAAAATGATTGAAATATTCTCAAACACTGTTAAAGAAAGTGGCTGTCAATATTTCTGTAAAAATATAAAATTCCATTTTAGTGGCTAAAAAAACTAAATAAGGTCTTACTGAAGTTAGTTTTAGACAATCTATTTTACGATTAAAATGTTGCGAAAAGACACGACATTTTTCAGATTTTCATAAATACAACACGGAGCTCTAAACTAAATCACGGACGTGGTGAATCGTCTACAGACGCCTTGAAATATATTAAAATATTTTATGGTAGTTTTTTGTAGCCTCTCCTATATAGTTTCTGTTCTCGAAAAATTCAAAGAGACATAATTTATCTACTTTATTATCTTAGTAAATGACGTGTTCTTTTTCCAATTTTTCCTTAATATTCTCTTGGGTTTCATAATTTATCTGTTCATTTTATAAGTCTAAATATTGGTCCTTAAATTGTCAAATATCGTACTTACAAAATAGGTGCCTTTCTCGCCCTTTGTTGGACTAACGTCGACAGATGTTAGCTGACGACACACTGACACTCCCTGACTCTACACTTTTACTTAATTTTGGCCTGAATCCAGTCCACTCCTCTTTCACCCAGCAATCTGCGGCGGACTGTTGCGGATACTATTTTTCTGCGACCCCTATATTGGTGGTTTCTATCCATATAGCTTTTCTGCCTATTGTACTGGCTTCGATATTGAGACGGAATTTGGAATAACGACTAAATCAACTAAACCAAGGCAATTTCGCTCAATTATTTTACTTTTTGACTTTAATGAGTTGTATTGAGAGTTAAACGAATATATAAGTTTCTCACAGTTGCGTGTGGCCTTCCACTTTACGAAGAAAACGTATCTCCATGGATTGAATAGAATTAAAAGGGTTAGAGGTAAGCATTCACAATTCGAATCCATATACGAGAAATGCAGTGTAGGTCGAGTTGATAACTGTTAATTTGCTTCGCTTGGAGATCTCACTTATCCCAGTTAGTGACCTGTATGGATCTGTGTACTTCGCCCCTGTCTATCTGGGTTGATAGTGGTACTTAAAATGTTGCACCTGCTATAGAGGTTAAAGATGATTCTGGCTGCAGATCTGATTCTGAATTGGTTTTCTGATGGTGTCTGGTCAGCTCTTCAGTCCATACATCCATATATGCCGAAGACTTGTTGCACTTCAAGTTACTATAGCCTTTTTGTTTTCATACCATAGTTCAATAAATTATATTGGTCTGTGCTCCCAGTATATCAACCTGCCTAATTTCAGCTGTTGTTTTCAACTTCTGCGTTCACCGTTGGTAGTCCGCATTTAGATCGACAGGTCTTGTAGAAACTTGTAATTTTACATATCAGCATTTCATTTATACTTCTACAATAATAAAATCAAAGTTTCGAAAAAATATTTTTTTCTTAAACTAATAAACTTGGTCGAATCTCATCATATTTAGAATATAACAGAATTTTCGGGAAAAAGTTGTTGTAAAATTTATTTATTACCTTTCAATATGCCATAAAGTTTATATTTTTACAAAGAAGATTCATTTGGTCAAGTATAGTCAAAAAGTAAGTTCGAATATCCCAAACATCACATTAAATAGAAAAACAGGTTATTAAAAATTAAGTTATTAGAGACTACAATCGTTAATTAACTGGTACTTAGCACATATGGTGTTTTTTTCTTAAGACGTTATGTACTATTTTTTCCAATAAAACATTTTATATACCTTTAATTAAAATTTAAACTTTGCACATATGACGTTTACATAAAAGTGTCATAATTTTGAAACACAATGTAAAAAAAATAATAAGAATTTAAGGAATTTTGGCTAAAGGCATTTATAGTATGGAAACCTGATAATACCCTTTGTTCAACTTCAATATATTTATTTAAGTTCTTTATTTAATATAACTCCAGAAACGTACCTATAATGATTTCTGAAATTTGGTAAGTTAATTGTTTTTTAAAAAGAATTAACTAACCTTGTTCAATTTTGATACATTTATTTAAGTTCTTTATTTAACACAATTCCACGAATATACCTATAACGACTTCTGAAATTTGATATGTTAATTGCTTATAAAAATATAACAAATTGTAATTATTATAATTTTTTCGAAAATGTTATAATGACGGTAAAATCTTGTGACTGAAAAATCTGAATTTTTCTCCATAACAGCACTCAAGTTTGAGGTCCGCTTTATAATTTCTATACGCTGCACGGATATAAGATCAATGTGAGGCAAAATTATTAGTAGCTCTGTTTATGCTTACGTGCGTCGTCCTTATTGTTCTCTCAACCTGTTGAGCATTTTATGACACATTTTTATAAACGTTAAATGCTTTTGAATGTTCGGATTGGTGTACCTACATGGGTGCGGGCTTTAAAGTGTATATTTATTTGCATATATTGTTTCTTCCATTTGAATATATGTTGGTTTTTAGAAGATACCCATAAGGTCGTAAAAAATGATAAAATTTATATCGTGTGAAATGGATATAACAGTGAAGCAATGCACTTCGCCATGATTGAGATTACTGATAAAAAAATGGTGGCAATACATTATTTATAAAAACAATGCAATATCACCCTTTTTTCTCAAAAATCTCTCAGTTTTATTCTCCATATTAATGAAAATTTTGCTTGGCAAAGACTATAATATTGTCTTTTGTCTAAAGTCAATTGAATCAATTTGTACTCGATAAACAATCCAGATGACCGTATTAGTTTCTTCCGCATGGTTTATTAGTATCAAGAGATGATGACTCAGAGATGATTACTTTGGAAGAATATGCACACACAAACTATAACATACAACTTAATTTTTTGACCCTGCAAACGATTCAAATGGTTATTAGATATTTATTTCATTTGTTTTACCGTATAACCTAAGATATATTTGTATTTTGTATAAAAAAAGTTTTATTTTTAGACCTTCCCATTGTTAATTTGTATTGGTCAAAAGTCGTTAATTTGTATTTACATCACATAATTTTTTTTTTAATATCCGCTTCTGAAAGATACAGTAGCAATATACTTTCATTCAAAGAATTTTAATTTTGTGTACAGTTTAATAGGAATATTATGTACCGTTAAATGTTTAGATTTACCTTAAGTGATTAGAGACTACAAAGTTGTGACTAAAGTTATAGAATTATTAAAATAGTGAATGTTGTAACGGTAGTGCGAGTTGCACTAGTGTTTGACTGATAACTTATTTATTCATGGTCCTATGATTAATATAACAAACCAATAATGTACAAAACATGATTTGATGTTGCACAAAACCAGATATTTGCAATATGGTTGTCAATTCGTTTGCTATCACTTCACTGGCTTTATACTAAGTCCACACCGAGCGAGATTCATACCAACCCAAGCATATTAACGGGACCAGAGAACCGCGTTACGTTGCCTGTACGTAGAGAGTTATTGTTATTTCTCATTTCTGTTCTCAATCGATTGATTAGTTAAACTTTTAATTTTTCATTCAATTCACAGGAGGAATAAATTTATATTTGTTTCATTATTAGAATTAATAATTTGATGCTTTTTATTATAATAAACGGACCAGAATCCTTGCAGTTACTAGGACTGGCAAATACCGCAAAAATCTGGCTTCGCAAAAGATATTCGTGAGCATGTTATGAATATTTAACAACTAGTGGAGAAATGCTACGAATACGCTCATGATTACGTGTTTTATGGTATATAATAATGCTTTTAACTGCGTTATGTGGGAGAAATTATGAAGAATCTTGTATAAACTAGGCGAACCTAAATATCTAGTTGCTCTCCAGCAGTCTTTATGTGTAAAGGGAGGTTTGGAACGATAGAAGTACCCAACACTATATTCAAACCCTTGAATTTAATGATAGGAATCCAGCAGAGATGCGTTCTATCACCGATCTTCTTTAACGCGTCCGGAGAATATATTATGAGAGCTACACCCGTAGGTTGGCCGCTCCTACGTTATGCTGACGACTCAACCTACTACTAGCAGTAACCAAGTTCGAAATTATATCTCTTCTGCAAAGAATGGAAGAGATTATTATCGACTTCGGAGTATAAATAATATAAAATGAATGATAGTGGACCGATCCGGGAAATTAGAGTTCACAGGTTTTACAAGACGTTGTCGAAAACATCATCAATCTGAATTTTGGTATCTAAAATACAAATGGATGCGAAGAGGAAGTGTATCATTAAACAAGCATGGCAAAAACGTAATTACTTGCTTGAAGATGCTCAACATCTCAAGGATCAAACACAGAACTAACGCCTCGGTTCTGAAAGAACTTGGACTCAAAACAAGATTGTCCACCATCCATGCCCCAGGAGTTCTCGAATAATTTGGACACATTCCGGGGAAATCTGCCAACGGTAATAAGATACTTATTCTAACCGGCATGGTTGACGTGAAGATACTGCTCTAGATGCTGGACGGACTAAATTCGATAAACACGTGGCACTTCATTTTATGATGCTCTTCAAATAATAACCTATGGTGGAATATAATCAAAGGGATGGTGTCATTAAAAGGAAGCTACGAATCTCAGTAAATAGAGATCAATTCAAGGAGAAGAAAGCAAAAAAAATCATCTTATTTATACTTGATGATATTTAGCGTTCGTTCAGTCCCAATGTTTTTTTTAAATACCGCCTAGAAATATTTCAATTTTTCCCAATAACGGCACCCTGAGAGCGACTAGAAATATTAAAATTCTTGATACTTACTTGTTCAAGCACCTGATGACGTTTGTATGAAGCTATGATTATTCCGCGCTTTTTAATAAATTTATTTTCACAACAACATGTTATATGAATAACTTTCTTCCCATTAATGAAACCCATGGGTTTAAACTGTAAAAATGAGGTAAAAAATCATTAATTAATATCTCTGTTAAAGTACGGTAAAAAATAATTAATTAAATATTTTTGCGGAATAGAATAAATTTCTATCGGTTAAAAAAATTAATTTTGTTTAAAAAAGTGGTTAATACTGAAATTTGTAGTTTTCTCAGAAAATTTTATTGTTTTAATATTCCACTGCTTTAATAAAGTGTTGGTTTATTTAAAGCTATTAATTAGATGGTGTTCGTTTAAGAGAGGGAATCGAAAGTTTTCTCGAAAAAAGTTCTATTTTTTGGCTTAATAATTAATTTTTCATAAATAATTTTGACAAATTTGAATACTTAGTTGCATTACAGAGTTAATTTATTAATATTAACATAATATTAAACACAAATTAAAATTGCGTAATATTAAATTTATTTTATGTTCAACCCAGAGAACTGATTTTACCTTGGTCCGATATATTACGTACCTATTTGATAACAATATAAATTAAAAATATATTTCAAAGTAAAATTTAAAAATTTAATTTGTTTTATGAGAATTATTAATATTATATGTTCCTATGAGAATTATTAATATTTAAAACTTAAGTTAACTACGAGAAATTTGATAGAATTGTTTAAATTTACATGTTATTTAATCAAATAGAGGCTCACTGTATCTTTTAACTAAGAAATAAGAGACATTTTTCAGTTTCATATAAAATAGCATTGTTTTTACCTCAGTGTGGCCTGTTTTATTTTGATTATAGTTTCACTTACTCTGAATTGTTTTTAGTTTAATATTTTCAAGTATTTTGTTTCATTTACTTTATTAGTGTTCTCAAAAATTTACAATAATTTGGTTCCTAATTTTTTTAACGTTTTATATAAAAATTAATAAACAAAAAAGGATTTAAGTATAACCATTTCCCCTGAGTATTTCAATTATTACTGTTACAGAAATTTTAACATTTTAGTTTTAAAAGATAATAGCGCTTCCTTTGATCTCTTCTAGCTCAGATACAGAGTTCCATACGTACAAGCATGTCATAGACATATATATTGTCAGTGCACTAGCCGATAGCGATAACAATCTTGTACGTTATCAGATTTTTTTCACTTGTGTGTATTTCAGAGTCGGATCTTCTAGAAAAATGACAAGGGTTTTATCCTTCATTTTTTCTTTATCGTATTTTATGTACGGGCGAAGTCTCGATGCGCTCACCAAATTGGCGTACTGTACACTGTACATAAGCACAGGATTGAGCAATTTAGTAAAATGGAAGTGTATTCGGAATGCACTCTTGGAAATATTATTTGCAATTAAAATTATATAAAATAAGTTCACAAGTAATATGTTAGTAAAGTGAACATGGAAAACTGTTTGGAAAAATTAGTGGCTGGCAATACCGCAGGCGAGTAGATATCTTATAGGATTTAAAATTAAATTTGTATTTTTAGTTACCCGCAGAATTTTTATTTTCTGTTTGATACGATAGCGAACAAAATAACCTTTTTTAAATTTACTTCTCTAAAGAACTCTGTCAAATAGTATATTCAAAGCCTGAATGAACTATCAATTAAAGCCAGAATTGTTTGATTTATTATATTTTCTTGTACTTGTAGACGAAAAACACAAATATTAATACTAATTTAGTATAAATGTAAATATTTCAAAAAACAATTTTGCTTTTGCAACTGTGTTTCCTCTTTTTATCCGTTTTGCTACTATTGTATTATACACATTTGTTCAGTCGTTTTCGCAGAAATTTTAGTAATTTGTCCTTAATTTCCATAAATTAACAATGAATTTCATCCATCATCAAACATCCTGATAAAATTAATTTTCGACATTGCAGAGTTTTATTTTGCATCTTAAATATGTTTTCTTGAAAATTAATAACAATATTTGAACACTTTTCGTTTACGTTCTTAATTTATTGATGATAAAATTTATCGTTTGGAAGCTTTCTCTTCAAAGGAATCGATCTTTTCTGAACTCTTCTAATGTTGAGGGCGATTAAAAATAGAAAGCAAATTTATTGAGCCTCATAACAAAGAAGGACAGTTATGGTCTGTTTTATCATCATCAAAAGGTTACTTATGAAAATGAGATAAATATTTTATTACTTTGTGGGACAGCATTGAAATATTTATGTCATTGATTTCAATTGAAAGAAATTACCATTGATATTGAATTGAAAACTTATGTGCAATTTAATTTAAAAAAAAAATTCAAAATAGTTTACCTTGCTGGCTAAATATCTGGCAGTGTTCGGTTTTTTTTACCAGAACCTTATGAAAGACGTAAACCAACAATAGAGTCATTATTCAAAACACTTTATTGTGTTTGAAAGAATTAAGAACACAGTACCATTACGAACACAGTACAAAACAGTGTAAAATACTACACACACGCCCAACGGCGGTGAAGCAAAAATAACAATGATACAGAACAAAATTATGATCCGATAACACAATAAGTTGACATTTTTAAACAAAGTAATGGTAAATGAAAGAAAAACAAAGAAATACCAACACATCATTTTAATATTTGTTTCATTCTTGGGTTTTCTCTGAGGGTGGGTTCCTAAGGGTAAAAGTTGCGAAGTGCGAGTTACAAAGTGAGTAATGATGTGGTACTTGACGGTGAATAAAAAATAGTGAAGATTGTTTCTGTATATCCATAATAAGTTTAATGCATCTAGAGAAAAATATATACCAGCTGTGTGCTCAAATAACTGCGCCTTTGGAAGTCTACGCAACTACAGGAATTTTAGCAACATTTTTCATATCGTCCTGCCCGATTTCGTAAAAAAATTAGCTTCTTCGTTAGTTATATTGATTCAGTTTATGTGCAAACTTGCATCATATATTTGAACTACAAGATTCTGTTTTAGTGTGAAGACGGATATTGATATAGACAACTTGAATTTTTATAAGAGAATGATTTTATAATCCGTGGATCAATTCTTAGTTCTAAAATGAAACTTTTAAAATTTCGTAATGAAACGTCGGTTTTTCTGTCTCCGCTTCACCTAGTCTCTACAATTTTATAACTATATGAAAGACATTTTGTAAGTATAAGTTTTATGGGATCTCAAATAAAATATCGAAAAATAATAACAAAAATGAATGTACTCGAGTCGCCCTGCATTTGTAAAAACCTCTTTTTACGAAAATTACGTGTAATGTATAGAGGTGTGAAATTTTTTAGTCATGAGCACGAAAAGCCAAAAAAGTTCTAGACTGACTCTTTTTAATATTTATTTAAAATTTTTCTATGAAATTATTACGAGTAATTTTCATTAACAATTTTGAGCAAATGTAGACATCCATTCAATGCCACTTGGTTCGTCACTCCGGACGGTCAGAACCTTGCTTAGAATTTAATTTTTGTTAACTTTGGATATTCATGGTAAAAATAGATTGAAATCTAAGGCCGTTAATCAAACTAAGGTGTGATACCTCGCTTTTATTTAAATGTTATCTGGTCAATTTAACTTATTTAATACGAGTTTTATGCTGAATATGTCACTCCGTTAATTTTAGAAGCATTGAAAATGTTTAAAAGTTAAAATTGAATAACCGTTATATAATTATTTTATACTCGTAAATTTATGGAACTTAATTATTTCTCGAGATTTAGGCAAAGAACAAAGATTGAGTATAACAATAAATACCAACTTTTAAAAATGTCATTGATTCACATTAATGAGACAAGCATAACCAATATACTTGATTTATGAATCTGAATCTATACGATGTTTTGAAATGTCGGTACTTTTGGGTATAATCAATCTTTTAAAAATTTGTGTAAAATAGGAACATCTATTTATCTTTTCAGCTCCCACAACTTAAAATATATATATATATATATATATATATATATATATATATATATATATATATATATATAAACGAATTTAAATTCACTGTAAAAATGAAAAATAAAAATATAATACGAAATTGAAAGCTGCGGTAAAATTCGATATACACATTAAAAAAATGAATGATCAAAAAATGTGTCCATCATATGTTATTTCTATTACCGCATATTTTTACTCCGGTGAGTAATTGAATGAACGACTACCAGTATATTTGCTGTTTTAGTAAAATGTCATAAGAATATAGATCAGTAGTGGGTCGGTAATATATTTAATCAGTTTTAATTGTAATGATAGGCAGGTCTCCCGCAAAATACAGCGAATATTACTAAATGTTACTACACAATATTATACCGTTTTGTATAAACGTTAAATTCAAAGCTCCGCAAAATTTGTCCATATTTTTTTCTTTCCTCGTGAGCTTATACTTTGAAATTTTAATTTAAAAAAGAAATAAAATATGTATATATATATATACATATGTGTATATATATATATATATATATATATATATATACATATATATTATATATATATATATATATATATATATATATATGTACATATGTCAAATTATATATTTATGAAACATACATATACGTTTCAATTTCATAAAATTTAAGCAAGTGGCTTGATAAAAGAAACCGTTTATCATGACCTGCATCCTTTAATTACGTTATCTGCAGTTTTTATCCCCTTGACTCCCGGCCAGGTGACCTCGACTTATTTATTGTTACGTTCGAAACGTTGTAGATAACGACTACTACGTTAAATGAAGAAATTTAAAAAAATTACTAAAAATAATAAGAATACAAATTACTTTAAAAGGTTAATTTAACATAAGACTAGGAACTGGTATCAAGTACGAGGAGAACGGGACAAAGCAGGTGGAGTAAACATCCCTGTTTACTCCACCTGCGTTTAAAATAATTAGGAGACATATTTCCTTGTGGTATCTTTGAATGCATGAATTTACGATTAATTTTATATATTTTGTTTTCTGCTATTTCGTGATTAACCGGCAATTATAGTAATAAAACATTAAATTTAATAAAATATTTTTTAAATTCGTGTATAATTCGGCTTTTTAAATGTTGTACGCGATCAAAAGATTACATTTTGTCCACACGAGCGAAATTCAAAATTATTTTTTATACCAAACTTGTTACTTCCAAAATTCGCAGACAATATATTTAGGGTTCTAGCTGTTGCAAAATATGCAGAATTATGACTTCGTAACCATGTCAATTTTTAAATATGTATAATAGTTTCCAAAAGAAGCAATAATGACAGGATACAGGATGTACGAAAACGGAAAAAAATAAATAGAATTGCTTTAAGCGTCATACATGTATTTTACGCTATAAGCGTCATATGCGTGTAAAAATGTGCATCATTTTTTTATTTTATAGAAAACGAGGAAACAGACTTACTTCTTCATTCTATACTACGTAAACCTGTGTCTATAATAAAAAAAATAAAACTCCTTAAAAACGAGTGGAATTCATGCTACAAGGAAGTACATATTTAAGTATATATGACAGTATAAATTTATAAAGTTACATAGAATTTCTATTAAACTATTACCATTTTCTATTAAGCTATTTTTCATCACGTAAATTAAAAATTTCTAAAAAGAAAATGTATTTTATATTATATTCATGCTACGAGGTGGTACATATTTAAGTACATATGACAGTATAAACTTTTAAAATTACATATAATTTCTATTAAGCTATTGCCATTTTCTATTAAGCTATTTTTCATCATGTAAATTAAAAATTTCTACAAAAAAATATATATTATATATGATATATTAGGTATACTCGTAGTTTTCCTTAACAGTATGATAACTTCTTGTAAATCTGTATTGATATAATTTTATCTTTAATAGTTTCGAAGATAGGGCATGGAGGCATAATTTTATTGTTACTAATTAATTTTAACCATGTTTTCATAATAACCATATAAAACATTTTGAAAAAATTATATTGTTATATAATCCTCCTAACTTGTACTTTTATATATCTAGAGCTTTAAAAAAAACTTTTTATATTAAACTTGCCCCTCCAAAACCATGAAAGGAAATTTTTTTAGGTTTTTACTATTGTAAAATATGCGGATAAATCAGTTTTTGAGAGAAAAATGATTATGACAGGCAGATGAAAGAATACATAACTAATCTACAGCACCGATACGATTTTTCGTTTTGAGTTGAAATGCCATAAAGAAGCCTCATTAAGTTTGAAGATAAAATATAGTAAATTACGAGTATCATGTATTTTTTGAACTTTGCGCTTTTGGGTTCTTTTACGTGAGTATATCGGTTAATATTTTGATATTTTGGTGTCTTGGAAATAAAACAAAAGGAACGGATAGTATTGTTATGAATTCAATATTGCACGTAACGATGCGTATATTAATTAATATTCTGAATTAATATGTTTAATAATGTGTACACTTACATCTCTCTCAGTTCATTTTAGATCTTCGAATCTTGCGTGATTTAGACGAATATCGTTCACCAAGTGACTTCTTTTACATTTTTATGTTTCACGTAGTTTTCACAGTATCTCACTTTCTTTTTATTCATACTCCTGTATGATCTTTGCATTTTTGTCATACCGTAAATTGTATTTTTGTACACATTCCTCTCACATATTAGTTCCGCTTTATCTATTACAATTAATAGTAATAATATTCACAATTAATAAATAAACGTAGAGCATCTAATGTTTATTACTTTGGACAGATTAAGAAGACTAATTTAAATGGGAATTAAAAACTTGTCTTTTTATTAATTTTTAATTGCATATATAAAAATATATTTAAAAAGACTTGTGAAAATATAGCATCGCTCACTCCTTATTTTCCAAAAATACTGAATCAAAAACCCTAAAAAACAGAGTCGGTAAAATCTGACTAGAAGGTTACTCAGAAACTATAGCGATTATCCTATATCTTATAACTATTGAAATATACAACATATTTTTATGTCTGTAAAAGAAATCATACATATACGTTGCAATGTATTTACGTTGTGAAAAATTAATATTGGTTTATGGTTTAAAGTAAATAATATACACCATTAAATGTTAACACGCGTATAAATATCCACGGTATCTTCGTCGTGAGAGTTCTAATTGTATCTGACCGGTTTTTCCTAAAATATAGGAAAACGACAGGTTGTTCAACTAATTGGCTGGAACATTTTTATTATTTGCAAAATTTTTAATTCGCATCTATGCAAACACTTAATTTTTAGCACGGAAACTAACGAAATCCAGTTTTTTTTACTTTTGCACGTACGGAAGGAAGAAAATGAATGAAGCGAGAGACTTCTACAATTTCATTGGTCTACCATCAGAGCCCTCGCATAGATTACGAACCGTTAAACTTACGTAAATCTAAATGGATTTCAGAAATTATAAAATTAAATTTAAAAAGAAAACCTTTCTTCCATTTATTTTAACCTGTTTAATGAATATAATATTAGAAGTACAAGAGCCCTCGCATAAAACCGTTAAAGTGTACAAGTTTGTTAGTTTATTACCATGTTTTGTTATCAAGAAACTGAGTAAAGATTATGTGGAAAATTTGAACAGGTTATGTTGCATCCGCTATGATTTTACTTTCATACATAATTAACATATTTCTCAATTACGAGTGCAATGTAAATTTAAGATGAAATGTAACTTAAATAGACAGAAGTCCGTGATTGACACACACTTTGTGGTCCATAATTCAAAAGTAAAAACAAAAATGAAACAACACGTTGTAAGATCACTCAAGCCTTTGTCCGTCTATTTGACTGAAAAATTGGAATTACTGCCATAAAAAGACACATCGTGTCGCATACATACCATACACATACCCACACACATTTAAAATAATTTAGAAATTAAATTGAAATAACACAGAAAAACAATAATTTCGTACATCGTGCTGGGTATAAATTCAAAGGAAAAGTTTTGAAAGTTTTGAAACCATAGTTTCAGAACTTTTAGTTTCAGAATTTTTGTGTATATACATATATATATATATATATATATATATATATATATATATATATATATATATGTGTGTGTGTGTGTGTGTGTGTGTGCGTGTGTGTGTGTGTGTGTTTGTGTGTACGAGCACGCACATACGCACACGCATTAACAGATGTGCAAACATATTTCTCAATTTCGAGTGCAATGTAAATTAAAGTTACACATAAATAACTGCAAATACACACGCACACGCATACACTCACACATGCACGAAAACATATGTGCACAAACACATATAGACAATATTGTGCAATGTTTATGTCTTGCTAGATCTAATTTTAATATTGCTAATTTTAGAAAGCTAATTTGAATAGAAGTTTAATTACAAAATTCCATCGCAAGCTTTAAGTTGTCCTTTACAACTTGTTCGAACGAACGATCATTAAATAGTAAAAGCTTGCGTGAACTACTTAAGACTAATTCTGAACTCGAATATCATCTCAAAACTAATTATTAAGCTGGGCTACAGATAACATTTAGCTTATTAATGAAATTTTATTTTTAACTCAGCTTAACTTAATGGCGGTAATCTTCAACGTAATGTTAAAACTCTTCCTTAGTTATAATACTTTTACTTTATTTTCTATTTTATATCCTAAAAAAATTGCATCCTAGTCTTGCATAATAAATATTATGTGCATTATTACTAAGAAAACTATTCATCAAGCCTGTTTTAACTTAAATATCAAGCATGTAACGAAAGTCAATTAAGAAAAAGATTACAACCAAAAAAAAAAACAGTAATTCACTTAATATGTCTTCAGTTTTATTCTTGTATTTCAAATAAGAACAACATTTTATTCCTTCTTTTTATATTGAATAGTTTTATAAAGCATAAACCCACGAAATTCTGAAACTAAAGGTTCTGAAACTATGGTTTTAGAACCTTCAAAACTTTTACTTTAAATTTATACCCGGCACGATGTAAGAAATGATTGTTTTTCTGTGTTATTTCAAATTTTATTTACAAATAATTTTGAATGTGTTGGAAAATATTCGACACGATGTGTCTTTTTTGGCAGTAATTAAAATTTTTCGTGTCAACAGTTTCTGACAAAAACGGTACACGGTGACAAAGGAATAAACGTACAAAGGCTTGACTGATATTATAACGTGTTCGTTTTTCCTTTTGAATTATGGACCATAAAGGGTATAAGTTTGGATAACGGAGTTCCACCTATTTAAGTTACATTTCATCATAAATTTGTATTGCACTCGTAATTGAGGAATATGCTAAATATTTATGAAAGTAAATCCAATGCGGATGTAACATAATCTCTTCCTGTTCAAATTTCCCACATTTTATAAGACAATTCCCCTAATTACCTCGGTTTAATGCAGCGGATACAACGTCGTTGAGCGAAATAGTAAAGAGCTTAACGTCTTTAGATAGACGACAGTTTCGTCATAAGCTTGAACTTTAGTGTTTATGTCAGTATTTTTACATCTATCAGGGTAAAACTTATGGAATTCATTCCGAATACCAAAATTATTTCTGTTTTATACTATCTTTACTCAGTTTCCTGATAACAAAACGTGGTGTTAAAATAATCAACTTGTGCAATTTTATTGCGGCAGTGTAAATGTTTTCAATATTTTATGAGCATAACAACATAATACATCATTTCAAAATAATATTCATACTCAGCGCGCCTTTTACATATCTGTTTACCTCATTTTACGAATTGTGAGTTTCCGCACACCCGCTTTTTTTGGAAACTATACAAATTACCATGTTGTATAGTTTCCAGGAAAAGTGGCTGTCATAGATTGACAGACAGACGCGTGAGTAACCTTATAAAGATTTTGTTTTCCAGTTTGGGAAATAGTACAATAAAACTACTGTAAATTGTCCATCGTACCTATATGATGAGAGCGACGTGTATAAAATTGTAAAAAAAAAAGAAAAAGTAAAATATACAAGTCTTACGTTTGATGCATCGTCTGCATAATAATGTTGCGTTGATTGTACCTGGCTGCAAACTTTTTTAATAGATTGTAGAATACGCGCAACAACATGTGTTTGGAATTACTTTTTAAATGAATACGATCAAAATGAAATGTAAAATATTAACGATAGCGATGGACACATGACGATGTACAGTTGATGATAATAGCAATGAACACAATAAACGGTATCTTGCGGAATATTATAAACGATAAGCATTTATCGAGAGAGGCGCAATCGATGACATAATAGAGTAATAATTTCGAGAAAAGCTATGAAATTGGTTTCACATAATAACTATGGAATTGTGATAGATAAAGCGGAACTAATATATGAGAGGAATATGTACAAAAATACAATTTACGGTATAACAAAAATGCGAATATCATACAGCAGTATGAATAAAAAGAAAGTGAGATACTGTGAAAACTACGTGAAACATAAAAATGTAAAAGAATTCACTTCGTGAACGATATTCGTCTAAAGCATGCAAGATTTGAAGATCAAAAATGAACTGAGAGAGATGTAAGTGTACACATTATTAAACATATTAATTCAGAATCTTAATAAATGTACGCATCGTTACGTGCAATATTGAATTCATAACAATACTATCCGTCCCTTTTGTTTTATTTTCAAGACACCAAAGTATCAAAATAATAACCGATGTACGCTCCGTAAAAGAACTTAAAAGCGCAAACTTTAAAAAATACATGATACTCGTAATTTGCTATACTTAATCTTCAAACTTAATGAGGCTTCTTTATGGCTTTTCAACTCAAAAGTAAAAATTGTGTCAGTGCAAGATTAGTTATGTATTCTTTCATCTGCCTGTCAAAATCGTTTTTCTCTCAAAATACTGATTTACCCGCATATTTTACAATAGTAAAAACCTAAAAAAAAATTATTTCGTAGTTTGGAGGGGCAAGTTTAATATAATTAAAGTTTTTTTAAAGCTCTCGATATATAAAAGTACAAGTTAGGAGGATTATATAACATTATATTCTTTTCAAAATGTTTTACATGGCGTTAATAAAAATATGTTTAAAATAAATTAGTAACAATAAAATTATGCCACCATGTCCTATTTTCGAAACTATTAAAGATAAAATTATATCAATACAGAGTTACAAGAAGTTATCATACTGTTAAGGAAAACTACGGGTATACCTAATAAATCATATATAAAATACATTTTCTTTTTAGAAATTTTTAATTTACGTGATGAAAAATAGCTTAATAGAAAATGGTAATAGTTTAATAGAAATTCTATGTAACTTTATAAATTTATACTGTCATATATACTTAAATATGTACTTCCTTGTAGCATGAATTCCACTCGTTTTTAAGGGGTTTTATTTTTTTTATTATAGACACAGATTTACGTAGTATAGAATGAAGAAATAAGTCTGTTTCCTCGTTTTCTATAAAATAAAAAAAAATGATGCACATTTTTACAAGCATATGATGCTTAGAGCGCAATACACATGTATGATGCTTAAAGCAATTCTATTTATTTTTTTCCGTTTTCGTACATCCTTGTATCCACCTGTCGCTATTTTTTCCCTTGGAAACTAATACACTATAAATATTTAAAGGTTGATGTGGTTACGAAATTATAATTCTGCATATTTTTCAACTGCTAGAACCCAAAATATATTGTCTGCAAATTTTAGAAATAACAAGTTTGGTATAATAAATAGTTTTGGATTTCGCTCGTGTGGACAAAATGTAAGCTTTTGATCGCGTACATTATTGAAAAGTGCGAATTTTAAGAATTTAAAAATTATTTTACTAAATTTTATAAAAAATGCTAGATCTGATACATTCAGATCTCACAGATAATAAATAGGTTTAAGAAAGAATACAAATGAAATAAACTTCTTAAATACGAATAGACCTGGAATTATGACATTTCTATATGGCCATTTAGGGTAAATAGCGTTTCTACTAATTTATTAAAAAAAATTATATCATATTTTACTATTTATACCATGTTGTCTATTAAATCATTTATATGCATAAAATTATCGGTGTCTTAAGAAAAATGGAATGTTAAATTTTGGCTAAAAGCTGTTGCAGTCAATTTTAATATTCTCACAACCCTATTTTTTCATAATAATTCTCCTATAGTTTCGGAATTAAATTATTTTTATGAATATTTTCAAGAGTATCACAAGAAATATCTTATACAAAATGCTAAAAATGTAGTTTTTGAATCCTTATTATCAAATACATTTTGAATCGATACCACAAACAGAGAAATTGAAAAACAATTTAGTATTTTATTTAAAACATTTATAAATGAATATTTGGTGAATAATGGTTAATTATTATAAATTAATACTTTTTTATTACGACAAATTTCAAATTTCCGTCTCAAAAGATTGATGAGAGAAATGGCTGTGATAAACGAGCGAACATGTGTTCAAAAAAAAATCCTAGTCCTTTCGAGCACAAAACATAGCAAGGACTAGGATTTTTCATACGGCATTTTTGTGACTTTCACGATGTCGAATGTCTCTTCGCTTTATTTAATTCTTTGGTCCGTGGTATTTTTAAATCAAATGCAGTCATATATTCTTTGTATGACGTTACATGCACCCTCATCCTGGCGGAAATATTTATAAAGGTCATTCGGTTTTTATATTACATAATGGGTTTATTTATTTTCTAGCATAAAATATGAACTTTGACATTTTTTTAAAATTTTGAACAACTTATTAACAAAAAAAAATAACCCGAAAAATTATCCTGAATATTTAAACGAATACACTTTCTTTTTGTTTTTTCACAATCATTCTCTTTTAACGTCGCGTTCTCATCGTATTTTTTGATACTAACGCAATATTCTATATAGTTATTTTCCTTTTTACCCTTGCGTTCTTCTTTATAAACATCATCTTGAATATGTCACGAGTTTTATTTAAATTACACCCTTTCCCATTTTTAAAATTTTTTTCGTCGAGTCTTACATTCTCATCACATGAATTATACTGTGAATCATACTCACATAAAACCACGAAGAGATAATTTTGTTCGATATCCCAAGGAGAGAAATGAAAAAAAATTTTTGGAAATTCGAAACGTTTCCTGAGTTATTTAAATTCAAAATTTTCTGGGTAATTAATATATATTTCACATTTTTCATTGTCATGTAATAAAAAGTCACTTAATACTTTATTAGTATGATTAAAATATCTGAAATATTTTTCTACAAAACCTTATCGGTTTTCACATCGAAATAAATAAATAACCAGCTAAAATATTGCAAATGAAATTTGTATTGCGCCATGTCACAGTTTATAAAATCACATGAAGTATATTTTTATTTTCACTAAGTATAAAAAAATAGACGTACGATTGGATGATATTATTAACACAATGAAATAAAAGACAAGAATTTTATATCTTGTGATCTATTAAGTAATATTTTAGAATATATTTTTACTTCGATTGTTTTCGAACATTTTCTAGCTTTTTCCTGAACTTTAAAGTAGCTTCTTTTCTCGTAATTTCGCTTAAAAACATTTCCCTAAAATAATAAAAAACATTTGGATTCAGTAGATTTTGCACTAGATAGAAACAAATTAATGTATAGCAGTAATAATTTTGTAATATTTTGTGTTTGAAAACATTATGTTAAAATGTTCAATTTATATTAATAATATGATTACGTAGCTAATATGACTGAAGCTTTTTCCAAATTCTCTCGTTTATTATTAACCTTGATTTCGTAAGGTTTTTTATTTCCTTACACAATCTGTAATTAAATTAAATGAATAAAATTTCACTTAACAATTTTTACTGAACAAACGTTCAAGTGCACAATGGAGAGACTTTTGCGCGTCACTGGAAACATCACTAGAAAATTTAAAGATTTAACATCGTCTAAAGAAAAGTGCACTATATCGTCATCATGAAAGTATGACGATGCGTTACATCCACCCCATATTTTTGCATAGCTACCTGAAGTGCAATGTGAAATAATTTTTTTTTTATTTATGCATATATACATATAATTATTGCCAGTTTCCCAAAGGCAAATAGAGCGCATTATGCTAGAGATTATTCTTCGTGACAGAAAAAAACCTATTCAAATTTGCAAACTTAACATAATACTCGACTTGGCGTACGTCATTACACAGAAAATGGCGTTGGACTAGCCACGCGGACCGAAAAATTGATGACAAAAGAAAGCAGGGGCGCTAGTAGTTGGCAGAAAAATGATCTGGAAACATTTTGAAAGTAACGTAAAATAACTGGCTTGCTATAGAGCTAACAGAGACCTTAATTCCACAACAACGGATGGACAATAATTGAAAAAGAAAAAAAAAGTTTTTACAGATTTTTTTTATTTTAAACTTAATTTTAATTTTTGACAGCCAAGTTACTAGAATATGTACAGGAACAGATAAACTTTAATCCAATTTAATACGTGTATTTTTAGTATTTATTATTTTACGTTAGTTATTTTAAATTTTTAAAGTAAAGTGTTTCAAAATTCAAAAGAATTTTTGACGACCATTATTACTATGGTATTATTTTGTCTTTGGTAATTTTTGACGACCGGACTAAAAACTCATTGTTTAGTAGTAGACTAAGTAATCAAGTAAAGTTGCAAGGATGTCTTTACGAGTTTTAAAATCTATTGGAAATTCTGTTTAAAATACAGTTTCGTACACCCTGAAACCTTACAAACTACTGATTAAATAATCTGTGATCAAGGGACTAATCGATTGCTTGTCTTCAGAACTATATGCAAGTTTAATCTGTATATAGTTAATCAGATTTGTTGTTCTTTATATTTCAGATTCAATATGCCACCGAATAACTATTTAAATTTAGTAAGGTAAACATATGTAAAATGTTAGAGAAAATGAATGCAGGATGTAAAATATGAGCGAAGTGTAGAAAACCTAACATTCCACATTCGATGAATAATTTATGAAAGGGTTATTTCCTACCGTATGTAACTAAATTGTATGCCAACCAAAAGCTAGAATTGCTTTTCCAATATTTCACAAGGTGGATGGTGCTTGAAACAAGTAGATATTTAGAACAGTAATCACCGTAATATATGGACACGCTTCGCACACTGGAGTATTGATCTGGCGATTACTTTGCCTGCTTACGAAAGAATTAGAATATGACATACATCAGGTATGCATGTAAAAAATATCATATAAAAAATATCTACAATCTGAAAACCCCGTAAATATCCCGAGAGAATCTTTTGAAATGATCCTAAACGAATCCAAAATGCAGATGAGCCTGGCTTTTAAATTTGTCCAATATTAAGTTAGGTATCGAGACCTAGACGTATAAGTACAGAAATACTAATAACCGAATTTTATTTTATTGATTGTGGTACAAAGAAATTCTTCTAATTTTAATACAAATCTCTTTAGTTTTATGTAGATTTTGCTACTCGTTTGAAACGGTTTGCACTATTTATTTGCTTTTTATAGTTTTCGTTTGGTGTTCAGTTATTGGAACCAAAGTGGTTAAAAATTAGATCATATTGCTCAAACTAAGGAACATTTAATTTTTTTTACTATTTTCCAACGACTGATGTACGTATATAAGCGAATTTCATTTTTTTATACTTGGTGTAATTTTATACGAGCAATTTAAAGTCGACAATTTTCTTTGACTAGTTTAAGACTGGTACGTTCATCATCTTTGAGCATTTGTTGTTATATTTACCTGTTTTTAATTCATTTCTAATATGAAACAGGCAAAATCCGGCTCATAATATTATATAATAGATGTCTCAGAAATTAATAGGTACAAAAATGAAATATTGGCTATTTACTGACGTGTAGTAGTGATACGACAGACAGTCGCTTTACCAAAGAATATGTCGATATGAATAAAAAACAATTAAATATTTAGTAAGACTTCCAAATATAAGACAACAAAACACCCCGCTTTATATAAATCTGCGTCCTGTATAACAACAATAAACCTTTTCCGCCAGCGGCAATTGTATTATGCGGGTACCCCAATCTATTCATCCGACACGTGAAATAAATCCTTCACAAAAATAAATGTTTTATTTAATCGACAACAGTTATAGAGCCACTCGTAGTTTATCAAAAATAAGTAACTTAGTTATTAAGTTACTTATTTTTGAAGTCGGTGCCACCACTGTCAACGAACTTAAGCAAATGTATAATTTAGTTTAATTTATAAATTGAATTTAAAACTTTACCTTGCCTTCCAATGCATTTGCAATACTAAATAGAACATAAAGGGCCCATTTATAATATAAAATTTTACATTTATTTAAGTTGATCACCGGTGCTGGCATCGACTTAAAAAATAAATAACTTAGTTATTTTGAGTTAAGTATTTTTTAATTTTTAGTACCTACAATTTTGAATTCGGTTTCTTAAAATATATTTTATTTTAGAATTATTAGTGATTAATATATTAATATTAATCATTACACCGAGGTGTTCCGTTCTCCATATCCAAAATTCAATACCAGATTTTGTAAATTAACAACTATCACTTGAGAAGTTCCGTTCTTGACATCCGAAATCCAATATTAGATTTCGCAAAGTAATAATTAAAATAATAAAAAACCAGCAGCATTTATGTGTTAAGGAGTTGCATTATTCATCTTAAGAACTCATTATCAGACCCTGACTTGATCGACGATGTAGTTATTTTATAAAGTAACATCTACTAGTAGCAAATATCTTTAATCACGGTTAGTGAAACAACAGTCGTTAAGGAATTCCATTTTTCATCTCCAGAATTTATCATTAGTCCCCGACCTGGTAAGTGGAATAGTTATTTTGCAAAATAACAACTATGCGTGGCAAATAGATTGAATCTTAATTGATTTACTGCCATTCGTTAAGAAGTTCCATCGTTCATTTCCAGAACTCATCATTATACCCTAGCCTGGTCGACGGTGCAGTTTATTTGCAAAGGAAAAACTATTACTAGCAAATCTCTTTAATCGCTATTGATATACTAAAATCCCCTAAAGAGTTCTATTGTTCATTTCAAAAACTTTTCATCAGATTCTGACTTGGTATGTGGTGTAGTGACTGAAAAATAACAACTATCAGTATCAAATATCTTGAATCATAATTAGATTTAATGCCATTCGTTAAGGAGTTCCATCATTCATTTCTGAACTTCATTATCAGAACGTCATCATATTTATATGGGACCTTTTAAAGTGTCCCATAAAAAGGACCTTACAAATAAACTTACCTTTCAAATAATTAAAAAAAAAATGAAAAAATAATAAATAAAAAAAAAATTACCTTTTTTTTTTAAATTGATCCACTCAGTAAAGAATCATCGCTTAACATATATAAAAAAAGATTCCGACGAACTAAGAACCTCATTTTTTTGAAGTCGGTTAACAATACAATTATAATACGTAGATACACTATATTACGTAAACTTAATCGTTTTACATTATACATTTTATTAGAATATATAGCTCTCTTTGTCTTTTTCTCTATCATATCTTTACAGTCTCTCTCCCTCATGTAACGAAATGTTCCTAAACGTGGCCCGATCTTCAAATTTTACTCTCTAATCTCATCCACTTATCGATTATCGAATCGCCCCATAAAAGTTTCATATCAAAATGCGAATTATCAATAACTCTTTCACGTACACTTCAAAGGTCATACCAAATACTATTAAATCATCTTGAGTTAGGTTATGCTTTCGTGTTTTATTAGCCTGTAGGAGGAAATACTCTTTCTAATTGATCAAACATTTGATAGAATAAATTTGGAGAGCGATAAGATAACGTCAAGTCCTTTACAAATGTTTCAAATAATTAATATTTGGAAGTTAACTATCTAGAACATTTATTTCAACAAAAGCAGTGGTTTTGAAAATTAGTTTTATTAACGTTCTTGCTTTATAATGTTTGTCATTCATTTGCAGTCTTAGCGTTTGACTCCAGACTTCTTGAAAATTAAATGAATTTAATAATGTACCAAATGGTAGACATTTCTCGCTATAATTAAAAATATGTAAGAATGTGTATTTTCATCTATAGACTAAGTTTAAAAGTATATGCGTTGACTATATTTAATCATTTAACCAATCCAACCTATAATATTTTATACTTACTCTTCCTTTACTTAGTTTTAAGTTTATCGGTTTAGTAGTTTTTGAATTATTTAAATGGCAGGTAAATTGACAAGTATTATTTTATTTTTCTTCTAAGATTTTTGTATTTTTTCAGCACCTTAATTTCGCATTATTTTTTAGCGCCTTTTCAAGCACTTTCAGTAAATATTCAAAACTTAAAGCCAAAAAATTAATTTTTAAAAAATAAAATTAAAAATTAAAAAAAAAAATATATATATATATATATATATAAATGTGAAAAATAGTATTTTTTTCCAAAATATGTTTTAAAAACAACATCAAACTTTTAAGACACACCAACAACTTTTTTAAAATTCATGAACTCTAATTTAAATATATTTTTACTGCGCTATCCAGAATTTTTAGACATTTTTAAAATCAAACGTACTCACGGGAATCGAAATGTCAACTGAAACGACACGGTGCTAATTTCGCCATTTAGAATCGTAGAAACCGTTCGATGGACATTTTTTGGTTACTATGGGCCTGTCTTTTGCAAGTAATTTAAATTCATGGGCAAAATATAGACATCACTATAGGCAACACTAGTATCGTGGGTTTCAAAATTTCTATACAAGTTGCAATTTATCAGTATTTTACAATATTGTGCAGAATTTAATTTACATGAAAATGTTTTCAATTGATTGTTTACGGGTGGGTATAATCTGATTAATTTTTGTTATTCAGTGAGTTTTTTAAAAAAATTGTGTAAAAAATTGACGCGTAAAATTCTTAAAAAATATACTTTAAATATTAAACTTTACGTAAAATGTAATTACGTAGAGAATCACATATATGCTTAAAAAGTAGTCACATATTTATTGTTTAATATTATAGAAAAAGTATAACATTATTTATATGAATTAATTAATTTATTTTTAATTTCCTTGAAAAACGTACCTTACACGTAGACTTTATAAAGTTAAAAAGAACAAGCATTAATTTATTTTTATTTCCGCTAAATTTTATGGCATACATAGTAAGTCAACATTATACGTGAATTTAATAACTCGTGTGAAATACAACGTAGTGACGAATTTGTAACAGCTTTTTGTAGAAAAACTGATTGTTTAGCATATTGTATTTTCTACACTTGACCGTAAACAATCTGTATTGTACAAAAAGTCAACTTCCTTATTTATACTATTGTATAAACGAACTATTGTATAAAACGAATAAATAGATTTGGTATCATAGCAGTTATGAATTTCATTGAAAATGGCAATATAAAACAAATTAAAATGTTGGTAAATAAAAAGTCAATGTATTTTGAATGCTAAAAATTATGTTTAGGGATTGATGAGTGCTGCTAAACCGTTTCGTTTTGAGTCAAGTTATATCTTTTTTGAGGTATAAAGAAAGATTATATCGCTTTCAGTTTTCGAGTGCACGCATAATCCTATCTACACCCAAAATTTTAAATTTCTAGTTTTATAGAAACTTATCGTGGATTTTTGTTAGACGGACTTAATACGGTCGATTACTGTGCTGAATTTTGACTTCTGGTAGTGTATGTGTTTTCACCTCAAAAAATAAATTACAATTAAATTATTGTCAACTTTCTTAGTTATTTATTGAAATAACAACTGTGCACTTAATATACACCGTGTAATTGCGCTGTAATTTCAATGAATCCTCGATAAATTATTGTAAGTGCTCGTTAGTCCCATTCAAAGTGCAGAAATTTGCAGTTTAATTGAATTTTCAATTAGTATTGCCAATCAGATGAAATAAACTATAACATCGTCCTCTCATCTAATAGCTAAGAGTTTAGAGCGCTAGTAAACTCAAGATCGAGCTTTATCAATACACTAATTTCATAATAACATACATGATATACATCACACAAAAGTATATCTAAACATGCATAGAATTTTAAGAAATGAAGATTTGTAAATATCTTCCCACATATCGACAACAGTGTTGAAAATATTTTAATAGTTCGTAGTACGGTGTTTAATTTACCAAAAATTTTATTCTCATGGTAATTTACTCACTTATGTAACCACTTTTATTTCCTGTACTCTTTTTTGGCCCATAATATATATTTAATTATGTATTTTATTATAAATTTCTCAACCGATGCGCTTTCCTTTTTCATATTTTAAATAATTGACATTTATATAGAAATTGTCATAATCTATGATGCATTCCCGTATTTCACTTATCACTTACGTGCTTATTGTCGACATTAGCAAATATTTAGTCAATGGCTTAATCTCTGTCTTGTTGATATCACCTGTTTTAATAGTTTCCCTTCTAAGTTCTTTAGTCTCTTTTTACATTTCACTTATATTTATCGGCCGCATATGTTATAAACCACATTTGATATATGTATCCATATAATTAATACAACGATATTGTTCTAACATTGACAATTAAAAATTAACACTTTTTTTAGAGACATCTATGTTTTCTTCATGGTTCTCTTTGCAAAAATCGCACAAAGAGATTTATTTTTGGCTGCCCGCTAGCTTTCAGGAAATTATTCAAGTATTCTATTTAGTTTTATTTCAAATTTAGTTATTTAAGTGTTTCTACACAATTCAAACGTTGTTCAGTTAAAATGCCAAGGGGCAACACTTGTTAAACTTTAAGTTTAATATAACGTAAAATCAATTATAGTTTTCTATCTGTTTCCATGAATGGGCTGGTCTAATTTTTACTGGAGTATAGACAAGTTAGTACTTAAATATTTGATGTTATATTACAAAAATCGATATCCTTCGAAAACCATAATTTTTAGGTAATTATAATACCAAGAAATATTGGAATTTAGTTGCAATAATTGAATTTCTAAATAATCTTTCAAGGTGGGTAGGTGGTATTTAATATTTAAAAGTTTACCTAGCAAAATTGTTTGCTTAAAATAGGTTTAATAAATCTTATTTCACATACGAAGGAATGTGCTGTTTTTAGAGTAGTGTTTTCCAAATTGAAAGTCGACAATTAAAAGTTACAAAGCGATGCAAAGAAAACATGAATACTAATTTTCTTTATATATTCAATTTCTTTATTTTTAAGATCGAAGGATATAAATATTTATCACCTTACTTTTAGAATGCTGAAATGCAAACTAATACATTTTGTTTACGTCCACGGGATATAAGTAAAAAAAAACACCTTAGGCAAATTTAGTGGCGCATAGGAGAGTTTATTTAATTTTATGAATCTAGGCACTAATAAATTTGTGACATACATCAAGTTTCCCCTCACAACGATTTATTACACTTGGTGTAACTACTTTTAGTCATCCTTCGCTTTGCGGAAGGACATATGATACATATTTTTCCTTTTTTTTGCTCAGCTGCATTTATTTGCTCACTCTCATTTGTAACACTCACAATACTACTTCCTGGCATGTTTAAAATTTGTGTAATTGAGTCCTGCAGAGTAGTTTGTAGGGTTGGTATAAATAATCTCTTTTGTGTCTGTGACTCAATATGCTTGTGATGCAGACCTTTAGGTATTCACGGCTAGATAAAGTTTTTTTTGCCTCTAAAGTATTCGTTACATGAATGACGTAACTATGTATGCAAAGTTGTGCATTCCATAAAAATTGCACAACGACCAGCGCCGTGTTTTTCGGCTGGAAGAGGCAAACGAACATATTTGGTCTGTAGTATTTATCCCTCCTTTTGTCTTATTGGTAAACTCAACCATTGTAAACTTTTTAGTCTTTTAATTTATGGTTCCTTCTTCGTCACAAGTTTATAATAAAAACACTATTGTTTGCAGTTTCGGTTTAAAGAAAAGCAGTGTGAGGTCATTATCATAACAGAACATAGCAGTTCCAGTTCTTCTCGTGCGCTCATTTTGAAATTTTGCTGGTATCTCTCTTTTGTTCACTCTTAGAGTTCCAGTCAATGTCAGCTTATATGGTTCTTTTACTAAACTTTTGGCTAATGGCACCGAAGTAAAGCAGTTATGTGTAGTAATATTTCTATTCGTGCCATGAACAACACGTGTCAACTTTTTTACAGTAGTAAAAGAACCTAAATAGGACTCTGCATCCACCATATACTTTGTAGAATGGTCTACAAGTATCGCGATTTTTGTACCATATTTATTTGGTTTATTTGGCATGTAAATACGAAAGGGACATCTACTTCTCAAAACCTAACAGTTGTTCATCATTTGTAAGGTAGCATCCAGGTTTGTAGTTATATTAACATTTAACTAAGAACAGATTCCAAATATCTCGATATGAAACGAAGACATCGGCTAGCCCCTGTTTTTGATGCGTAGATTTATTGGGAAATCTTAGACAATTTATTAGAAATCAAACCTCTCACAAGACATTGTACTGCGATTGTGTGACACAAAATGTGGTGTCAAACAATTCCCTTGATGGTAAATGATTATCTGTCTTATATTTTTGAGATTTTATTGCTATCTCAGCATTGGTGTGGGTCACAATTAACTCAATCATATCATATGTAATAAAAATCAAAAAGCATACAGGTCCAGGTCTAATATGAACTATGTTCCTTGAAGATCTTCTGCTTTGTGACCTTGACTTTATTGATGACCATTTGTGTTTATATTTCCCACGATTGAGATTGAGATTAACCGAAATACGGAAGCCGCACGGTTGCGCGCGCAAAATTTACCACGATTTTTTTGAAGGCGCGTCGTCTATTCGACGAAGTTTCGTAATATAGGGTTAAAACAACATAACTTTTTATTTATATATGTATATCGTGTATTTTTTAAAAACTCAGATTCTGGGTGTTATTTCAGGGATTCCAAATAGGAGAAATGTCGTAATTTGATATATTGAAATGTACATTTTAATCTGAATAAAAAAAATTTTGAGAATTAAAAATAAATTGTTAGTAATTTTTTAATGTAACCAACGAAAAGTGATACTAGGCACACCAGACACACGCCAAGAGCGGAGTGTGAGGCCATTTTATATAATCTACTAAAATCCAAATAAATTTTCGAAACCCAATTTTTTTTGCTTCTTTCTAAATACTTCTTTTAGTTTTTGAAATTTTATTTGTGGAAAAATGTATCGAACAATTTCTCCAGTTACATAGTTTGATCTACATATATATATTCTTTAAAATGACCGAGTGTGAGTATGCATCGCAGTTACAGAAATATTTATGAGTCAGATAAGGTAATATTAAGTGAAACACGGTAACTAAAATAATTGAAACAAAAGCAACGCCGAATTAAATTCTAAAACAAAATTTAACTGACATTAGAAGGTTTGGACTGGTTCAGAATTAAGTATATCCTAAACTATGACTATTATGAAAACTATTCTTCCCCAGACTATATTTTGAAATTTATCTCTGTTATTTCTTATTTAAAAGTTCGTTTTGAGACTTCAGAAACCAAGATTTTGTCAGTAGTAGTAGTAGTAGTAGTGTTACAATTGAGTTATGTATCTATCATTTTATATCGCTCTCAGTTTGTTAGCAAGTGACTTACAACATACCCTACTAGTTATATCAACAACAAAACTAGCTGATGAACTCAATGCTCACCTTAAAGTATCGCATCTTTGGAGACATGTGCAGAAACTCACATTAAAAACTAATATGCACGTACATCTGGAGCACAATGCGTCATCTGTTACTTCAAAACATCTATTGGACGTCGGTAATGAAAAAGTACCAGTTGATGCCGACAAACTACCACCATCAATGCAATCAACTACGTAATCCACGAACAAATTGCAGGCTAGTCTGTCATCTACAAATCGATTGACAGCGACATGAACGGGAACGATATTTTCAATTATTCGATTTAGTTTTTAAATTCGTTGGATCTTTCTGGTGTATGACCGCCAAGATGTTTCTCTAATATTTGCTACGTTATCACCAATATTCTAATATATATAATGTTATTTTTACAAAAGACGGAAAGACCAAAATTATTGTATATCCCAAAGTACTTAAATAAACTTTTAAAAATTAAACTTAATGAACAAAAATCATTGTTTTTTGTTTATTCTCTACAAGTAAATGTGTACTTGCTTGGCTGTAAATTGTTTAAATTGTGTTACGAATTAAAAAAATGTAAATATCGCTGTATGAATTGCCGTGCATACTGGGATAAACCTTTTTTTCTTTTTCGATCATTTTCCGCTTAATGATACTGGGTGTAATGTCTCCTCTTTAGTTGTACGTGGAGAAATAAGAGCATGTTTAAAGAATGAGATGACGGTAGTTAGTTGAAAGTAAATTAGACCCGCATCCATAAGCCTTAGAGCATTTTCAATTAATACTAGTCATTACAAATAGTAACAAATTATACTCGACTAGAGTACAACACATTAAAATTTGGAAAGTTACCAGTTTTATCGATTAGGAAAGATTTGGTTTAGAAAGAAGCTTTGGGCGCCCTTAGCTTGAGTGAACCAAGTCAAAAAATACGTTTTAAAAATCTGTCCCGTTCTCTATATTCTCCTATGTAGATGGAAAAACATCAAAATGGGATTTTCTGATAGATCTAGTGATGCTAAATTACGATTGTTACTTAGTACTTTTAATATTCTATCGAGTCATTGAATTTCAAGTAATATTCTAAACTTTTACTTATTAATTTTATTCAATTTTCTTTATTGGGCTAGGTAAATTGTTAATATCACATGGTTTTTAATTTTGGGCTAAAACGCGTGTTGAAAATTGGTAACACCGTGTCTCCTAAGATAACATAGGAAATAAAAATTTTAAAAATCAGCAAATAACACATTTAAAAAAGTTATCATCTGTTACTGGCTTTGCTCGATTATAAATACGTAAGATACATATTCATAATCGATATAGGTGTTATGAAATATTTCTTAAATAAATGGAACGTTATAGCATATTTATCGGATTGACTATCTTTTGGATTTCAAAGACTGCGACCATCTTCCTGATTACAGGTAGCAACTCAACTAATTAAGTACACATGATCCGTAGAATTTACCTGTTCTCATCACCTTAGATTTTGTTCTGAAAAACCTATTTTTCTCATAACATGAATGCTCATCCACCCTATACTAAACTCATAAAATTCTGATATTCTGACGTCCAGTCGGAATGTAAGGATCTGTATTAACACGCTAGTTTGTATGTTTGTGTCAAAGGCTATCACTTGCCCGCTAATTTGTCGGCTGATGATAAAACTGTTCAATGAAAAATAACCTGTTATTCACAAAGAAGTGAAAGAATGCCGTTTTTGTAACATTAAGACCCAGCACTAAATGGGCTTTTGTTATTCTTCTTTGTTAGGAACCGGTTCATGATTTGTGAATTCATGATATATAAAGAAACGTTTTTCAAATTGTTTTTTTCCAAACGTTTCACATTTAACATGCAAAATTTTTTTTTTCTTTCACTTATTAGACTTCAACGTACTCAAATTATTACTTCTAATAAAAATATTAAAGTTCCAATGGATTACCGCGCAGCTTTATTCCAGCGTCGTTACTTTTTAATTACTAATATTTAAACTAATAATAATACGGTTTTTTAATTTCTCGAATCAGTTGTTTAATCTGTTACTCCATTCATCACTTTTACATGACAAGTTTGATGGATATATACGAGAGACTGTATAAAATTTTGTTTATATTTACATTTAAAGCGATATATATTTTTGACATTTAATATCTCTTGACACGGAAACTTAAAACTACGTGATGTATTTGAAAAAATACTTGTCTTTGACGTCACTTTTTTATACGGTCGTCATGTGTCGTGACATCATGTTACATCTTTTCTAGCATAGATACATATATGTGACTTATTTCTCTAGATTGTAGCAATTTAGATTCAAAAAATGGGAGCTAGTAATGAACACGAGAGAGAATAGTTTTAAAAAAAAGCAGCCTTAGTGAAATGTCTCTTCATATGCTTATGTGTTATTATTCTATCTTTTATCTTCCAAGAAATATGTGTTATTTACCACGTAAAATACCGATTTCTTTTTATTTGTGATGATTCGATTAATTTTAAGACTTCCAGCGTCGGTAAATTGTATCACCGTGATTATGTTTGCTTCAACTTAAAGTAATAATATTCGATATTTAAAAATTTAACTATTTTAAAGATTTCAGATAGCCTATTGAAAATACTTATTAACTATTACCAAACTTAAAAATATACTGCATTTCTATGAAAAGTGGGGTAAAAATGGAAACTATTGCGTCAAGGACCTATTTATAAGAACGTTACGTTTGCTCCATGTTATAAACATAAGCGCGCTAAAGAATGTTAAAAATTCATTAAGATGTATACTTTCATAAGTAAACCATACGTTTAGTTTTACTGTTAATTATTAATATAGGTCAGTTGCAAAATTGTGAGAAAACATGTCCGTAAATGAGAGAAATGTTATAAATTGGCAAATGGAAATTATACGAACAAAATTTGGTAGTAATTAAACTAAAATTCTTACAGGTTATTTTTAATTTATTTATTTACTAAATAATCATAAATGCAGGAAACATTTGATAGTGTGATGTATTTTCGACATAAATACACGCTTATAAACGTACATAATTGCTCACACTTATGTTTACACATATAAAACCCTAAGTCAAATTAAATATAAACTAGTGTAAAACCCAATTTAGCACATTAATATTTAACTCACCTAGTGGAATTATCTCCTTTTTCGATATGAATATAGGTGGCTGTAAACCTGGCTGAACGAAAAACGAGATGAGATGAGAAAAGCTTCTCAAATGCTGTTATGAACTAGCGGTGGAATTAAATTTCAAGAACTATTACTTGTTATCTTCTCATAAAGTTGATATTATTTACATACGGGAAGGAAATAAATAATCGAATAAATATTTTACAAAGTTGCTCCCAAAAAACTATGGTCTAAATAAATTCGTTCCATTTTCCATTGCAGTTTAGAGAATTGAAGGTATAGGGCTATTTGCACTTATTGCTTCAATTACAATTATACTTTAGATAAAACTATATATTATCTCATTTTGATAAGTGAGAAAATATAATTATTAAGTCAGTAAAGTGACAGACTGAAAATGAAAAGTTAATAAGATCCCGAGATATAAGTCTGTTTAAAAAAAAACAAACTTGTACTTTGAATTCTATGGCAGCTCAGCCATAATATGACTAACTAACCTTTAAACTTACTTTCAATTTGTTAACTTTTTTAATGGATTTTTGAAGACAAATTCGTTAACAAAAATTAACTATTATTTTTCGAATTCGAATTTTTAGGACATGAAATGTTGAACTGAAATACAATATGAATAAATATACGAAAAATACGTAAAATAAACTTATTCAAGTATTGAGTTTATATTTATTTTTCGTATCGTTTACTATAAAAGGCTCATTTATACAGAGATGTTTCATGTGCAGTGGAGCTTTTAAATTTTCTGAGGTGGTGTTAAACAAAAACTCATAAAAAAATGGTCAAAAAGCTTTGAATAGATTAAGAAATATATGTCGAGTTTGATTGTATATGTACATGGCAGACGAGAACGAACATGTAAATTTGCTACAAAATACCAAGGTTTCAATTATTTTACTTGGAGACGAAATTAAAACTTCATCTCTAAGTAAAACAAATGAATTTATTTTTACACAAACATCTAACACAAAGTAAAATAATCAAAATAGTTTCATTCAAATCTCTTGTGGAAAATACCGGCGGTGATATCTTCAGCTAGCGTAGCACGAGAACGTAATTCTGTCAGTTAACTTATCCCTGTATATATTGCCTTTGAACTTTTGAACGCCTACAATCTATTTCCAGGTATAGGGATGAGATGGTAAGTATAATGATAGTATGCGTAGTTTGAATCGAAGCGAACTATCAGTCATTAAAAATTAACTACGCAACAAAACAAATTGATGTTTCTATAAAAATCTAATTTTACAGAAGTGAATACTTATAAACAAAATACTTATTTTTTTTGTAAAAACAGGAAAATTATTATATTAGCAGGGAGTGAATATTTTACTATATACGGTTTATATTTCATAAAATTTCGACACAAATATACGTCGAGTTTGATTGTTTATATTGAATAATATTGAAACAAGAACCTTCTTGAAGCTACATTTTGTGTCCTTGATAAAATTCAAAGAAAAGTTTTACACTCTCGGATTAAAATTGAATTTGTCTTTATATTATTATCTTCACTATAAATATATTATATTGTGTTAGTGTCACCAAATAAAACTGCCAACTATTAAGCAACAAAACTGGATGTAGAATACTGCGATTTATTAGCTACAGACCAGCCAGCGTTTACTCTCAACTTATACATACACGAAACAGGTATATAAAAAATATTATTACTGCAGAATAATACTTATCGATCAGTGAAAACAAATATGTCGTCCTACATATTCAGCTTCCGCCCAGAACTTCAACTCAATGCCGAGCTTAAATAAGACGCATAGCACTGGGCGCTTAACGACGCAAACATTGAATCCTATATTGCGGTGTAAACGCCTTGAATCTGCAGAGACGATATTCGACGCGGCGTCCTGCAGGTTAATTTATGAAAGCTCGCGGCTTCAGAAATAACGCTAGCTAATCAAAAATAAAACGTATTTCTTTATACAATGCATCCGATTTAGACATTGAACTCGCTCGATCAATGCCTAAGTGAGCAGAGTTTAACCATATAGTGAACACGCAAGACCAATGTCGAAGGGAACTGAGTTTACTCGATTCAGCGTCACCAATTCGAACGTGACAGCGAAAAATGCGTATGGTGCACCTAAAGAAATTTTCACTCCAGAAATAATTTGCTTAATGCAAGTTAAAATATCGTATAACCGACCATTATTTTGTGGAAAATATTACCAATATTTTTAATCACAAATTAAGTTCATAAACAATCCCTCGAAAATACTTAATGATAATTTTATTTGCAAAACTCTTTCAATTATTGTTTTCTTACATTGTTTTTAATAATTATTAAAAAAATATATAAGCTGTGAAAATACAGTGAGGTTTACATACATAAATAAATACAAATAAACATTCAAAAGTCTATAGTTATTCTGTTAAATGATTTGTAAATATTAATTCGATTTTTAACCATACAAATATAACCATCACAAGCACATAAGCATCGTAAATTTATTAATAATTACACAATACCTGAAAATGAAGATAATAAAAATATTTAGTTCAAAAATATATGTGAACAAGCTTTTATAACCAAAGGACGCGGTGAGACCATTCAAAGAGCCCAAATTCAATGGGTTTACTTTTAACATGGAGAAGTTCCTATGACTACCTTCATGCTTCATCATCAGAATCAGGAGGGTCCGCAATATCTCACCAAACGGCTCGTTGATATAAGTCTAACAAGTTAAAATTTGATAAGTTTACTTTTAGTCATTGAGATGCTCCCGTGACCACCTCCTTTCTCCATTATCACATCCTTCTTTCAATATGCAACCAAAAGTCTCTTTGAAACAAATTAAACGAATCCAAACTAGACAGGTTTACTGTCGGCTATTAAGAAGCTTGTATGGCCACCTCCCTCGTCCATCATAAAATGAGCTCCATATTTCAAGTTGATACAATCATTTGAAATGGACGAAAAGTGAGTAGTAAAATTTGCTTACAATTTTAGAAAGTTTCAGGTCGATATTGTTGAGTTCTTTATTTATCTTCTCTAAAATTTCTGTGTGAAACTTTTTGAATGCAAACTTTTAATGCTGATTAATATATTTTATTACTACACCAAATTTCCAGTCTGTGTCGCAAATGAATATTGAAAAAAATGAATGCGGACAACAAACAAACCGGTCACGTATTGTTACAAGAATCGAGTTTGTGGAAGTAGGTTTTTAGGTTCTTGTTTCAGTTTCTTAAATAGAGAGTTAAATGTGCTTTATTCATTCTAATTTTTGTAAACGGATACGCTTTTCCGGATAGTATATTTACTTTTCTACCTCTATTAAAATGAGTCTTATAAATATTTTACTTTTCAAACTTAATATTCGCACTTAATTGCGTAATTGTATTTGTGTCCACAATTTAATAGACACAACAGATACTTTGTCACGAAATAGTCACATTCTGACAGGATGTACAAAATTGCTTCGATATTTCGCAACTTGTGTATTCTCTAATTTCTAATAAAAAGGAGATCTACTAACATATAAGGATTTGATAATATTTCATTAAGAATACTTACGTAAGCAATTCTGCTAATTAACCGATTCAAAGTCGAGGAAGAAAACGATAATATGTTCGCCACTACAATCCCAATACGCGAGCGGATATTTATCGAAACTATACCCCTGTGACCCGGTGCCGAGACTGCCTAACTTTCTTAATACGCTGAGACTACGCTGTGCGCTGTCGGTGCGCTGGGATTTACCGATTGTAGGTATATAGTTGGCAAACAAACGCTGATAGTTTACAAAATAAATAGATAAAAAACATTCTATAATAAATCAGACCTATAAATAAAATAAAAACATCTGAGTGCGTTAAGTCGAAAATGGAACTATAAAATTTGATAAAAAATGACAGCAAATATTTGGGCGGAAATACACAAATTACTGCACGTGATTTTATAGGGAGACTAAAGAAAATTTTTTCATGTAAACGGATCTTGAAAATTGTGCTATTTATTTATAATATGGCAGCATACATTTGGAATTTATTGACTTACTAGATAACTGTAAAGTCAATTCGATATTTAACGCAACCTGTTAATTCTTATTAATTATACATTTAGGCCAAAAATGTCCTTGCTTCTTTGTTTTTTCTTAGTATTAAAGGTAAATACTTTTTTAAAAAGTATATAACCAGATTTTCCACTGAAGGAAAAAATAAAATGTTGATATCAATTCAAAATCTCAAATTCATGTAATGTGTGTAAAACACCCGATTTTTAATTAGCAAAGTTATAATATAACATAAACTAGTACGTATATCGTGTAAAACACGACTTAAACAATTATTATAACTTGAAGCTTCCATCAAGCGTGATTCAAGACAGTGGAAAAATAAAGGTAATTGGAAAGTGATATGATATTTGTATGCATAACATATAAGATCATTACTTCGGTATTTTTTCTGATAACAAATAGTAAAAAAAACTTACAGATATGACGATTAAATGTGGATAAGGATTGAAGGAGACTTAGGAAACACTAGGAGAGCTTATTTTAAGAAGCGCGGGGGAAATTAAACAACATATATTAAAACAAATTCAAAAGCTTATGATTGAATGCACATGTTTAAAAGATGTAAACGACTAGACTAGTTACAAAGGAGCTTTTTATTTGTTAATACTTACGCCTCTTTCCCTGTTTTTCTAATATAAGGAAAAGGTGCTTAGTTTTTCTTGTGCCCTCAATTTCAAATTGCTAAAGCCAATTGAAATGTTTTAGATTTGTTTACTATAGTAGATACTTACAGGTTTATTGAAAGTCGTAAAGACCGGCAATCGTCACCCGAACTGTGATTAAATAGACCCTTGAGTATGTTTCCGGGAGATAAATATATCTTCGAAGAAACATTGTTTCCATGATATTTGTTTCATATTGATAAAAAAAGGACTTTAAAGTATTTTTATTGAAGAAACTCTTGTTCTTCGTATCAGATATTGTTTTATTATTATAAAGACCATCACCGTAATAATTTATTTCTAGGTAACTCTAAAAAATTTATAAATATTAATAACAATTAAATAAGAATAATACAAAGAGCCATTTTCTAAATGTTGTTTTTATACAAGATTCCAAACTACAAATGGTTGAAAACTAAAGCCAGTGGATTGGGTGAGAGGGATATTTAACACATATTTTAAGAGTTATATTCATAACCCAATGGACTTAAATAGGCCTCAATATGTTTGGTCGAATTGGAAAGCTTTCTCGTTTAATTCCCTTTGTTAACAAATTGCGGTTTTTGTTGTAATATTAAAGTCAAGCCTATTAGGATATAGTTGCGCGCAACATTCCCATATTTATTACGTTAATGAAAACATAAAATAAAATTTAAAAAAATGTATATTTATCTCTAATACAATGTGTAATGAGTCCTTATCTTAATATATCCTACCATTTTGGATATTTCTTTAAAATTATTCTCATATTTAAAGTTCCAAATAGACTATTATTATTTTTTTTCCTTTTATAACTTTTAAATTCACATATCCACGTCCATGAAAATATTTTCGTTTTTTTTGGCGTTTTCATTACAGTCACTACCGTGCTGCATATTTAAAGTTAAACGCCGTTTGAAGTGATAAAAATAGCAATGAAAATGTTTTGGAAGGCGAACAGAGATGAAGTAATTACGAAATCACTTGGTATTGAACATTTATGAACAATAACATACAACTTGATTAAAGTAAATAACTTAATAATTAATTTAAGAGTTTATATTAAAAGCACTCTTTGTAATAATTTGTAATTAAGCACAATTAAATTTATCACGAAATCTTATTCCGATGCTTTTTTATCTGAAAGGCAGAACACGGGGAACGAAAGAGAAAGAACGAGAGAATTCTCTTGAGAAAAAAAATTATATTATGAAAAAAAATGATATGGGTGGTAATCTTTACTTGTAACTGAGGAATGAAAAAAGCCCGTGCACATAGGTGCTAACGCTAGACAAGTCTTAAAAATTATATAGAGGTTCCAAAATAATTTTTTTGAATTAAGTCAATAGTCAATGATATATGCGCTTCTAAAGTCTTTAAAATGCACACACGTTACTGGAAAAGTTAAAAGGGGGGGGGAGGGAGTGGGGTGTTTCTATCTTTTCAAGTAACATGTATAAAAAGTCTGAAAAACGTAATATAGTAGAATTTAAAATAAACTTTGGTTTGAATAAGAAATGTGTAATTTTTGAGATATGGGATGCTTTCGGTACCGACCACAGCAATAACTAAGTTCAGTGTCTGAGAAATTTAATATTGTTTGGTACTACAGAACCCTTTGAGTGGAAGTCTGACTCACACTTGGCCGATTTTTTCAATAACGCTCTTTCCAAATTGTACTAGTGAAATGGTGTAAAACACATCTTATTTCTAAAACTATCGACTTTTTTATAGAACAGCATAAAAATTAAAATACGCTGAATAAAGTCTTGAAGATTATATTTAAAAAAAATTAAGTTGTAAAATTGACATTTTCGATAAGAAAATGACAACGTCCATATATTATGGATCATTCGAAAAAAAATATTTTGCGACTTTATTGACTTTCAGATTCCTTACGTTTCTAGCTCCGAAAACAAAATCAACTTAAACCTAGCTACAACAAAGTAAAATTACCAACAGCAAAATTACTATGCAACAAATTAATATCTGCAATTTTATTGAAGCCAAATTGAGGTCTAATCACCATACTTTATATTTACTTGTTAAAATTTTAATACGTTTATAAGCGTTTTCGTTCGTAATCTTAATTTAAAAGGTTAAAATTAAACCTACTAACAGCTAGTAGAAACTGCACTACTCGGTTCACATACTAACTTAGCATATAGTATAAATATCTAAGTATCTAGTGATAAAAACATTCCCTTACCTACCCTTTAATATTGGGTAAACAATTAACAGAAACACAAGTTGTCCTGAACACTAAATTTGATTTAATAATTTGAATAAAATTAATTCTTAGTTTCCTTTTAAGAGAAAAGTTAACATAACCCTTTCCTAGAACCTATTTCAAAAAAATCTGATTTAATCAGATTTTTATTGAACAAATTTGATATTATTCCCTTTAAGTAGTGACGATAAGTGACGATAAGTGAAAAATGATCATTCTTGTCAGCAATTTGGAAGTCAAATTTAGGGAAGAATGTAATCAAAACTGAACCGTACCCATGATAAAGAGTAAGGACATGACATAATTGGAATTCATTTTTAGATTATTATTACTTATGTCCATCAAACTAACCGAAGTTGTTTTTCACTCGTCGGTCCATTCTTGTCATTATTGTTACGCAATGTTTGTTTTATGGTTTATTTTAATTAACGATTTTTCAGTTTACTTTTACAGTTAATTTTTAAATGACTTTAAATGAATTTGACATTAATTTAAAATCTTGGGTTTAGAATATCCCATGTTTCAATTAATTTTTTGACTCCATGTAAATGAACGTTTTTATCATGAATAGGTCCAAGTCAATTAGTTAAAAAAATCTATCTAACACAATTGTTCACGCCACAAAAAAAACATTTAGTCTTCAATCTGTGAGTTTGACTAAATCGACTCAATAAAAATCACAAATCGCTGAACATACATTGTGGAATTTTAGATAGGCTTTGATGTTCTATACATCTGTGTTTTCTTGTTTATTACTTTTTTGTGGGACACCTATATATTGTTAGCTTTTAGTAATATATGTGAATTTATCTGTTTTATAACAATGCTAATATTTCAAATCTTTACCTCAAACAGTTCTGTAAGCAAACTGTTGCTAGAAATAGTCGGATTGATACGTAAGTGAACTTATAAAAATGCATTTTTTCCGTTTACGGTATGGAACCCTAAAAACTAAAACTTGATGGTGTTTACGTTGTCCGTTTGTCTTAATTTGTCTTTTGCCTTACAAATTTTAAATATTACAGACTGTAATATTTATAATTTGTAAGGGAAGAGATAGTTAGAGTATCTGCTGTTGAAATCTATTAATTTACTAGTATTCAATGATCTTAGTTGCAGGGCAAAATAAGGAAAATTGTTCTTGTTCTATTATCCGCACATATGGATATAGGTGAGTGTGTGTGTGGTTAATGTTGGTGCAGAAATGAATATAGATGTATTTGGTTTATCTGCTGTGAATTTTACAACTACAAGAGAAATAGAAGTTAATACGTACTGGCACGTAAAATGAATTATGTTCGTACTATTCAGATTGTCGTAACTTATTAAATAAGTTACTCTTTTACATTCAAAAAACAAATATTATTTTACGTTTTAATAAAGGCGGTAAGTCATGATTTGATGACAATTCCTTGTGATAATTTTTCCTTCAAATGCCTTATATACGATTATTTAAAATCCACAATGTATTTCGTTTTAGATAATTAATAATCATAAAAGTAAAACGAATCAATATTTATGGTAAGATACTTGTATGAGAAATTATATTGAAACATTGTAATGGTTAAAATGAAGGATCTATTCTGGTTAACGTTTTTTTTGGGAAAAAAATTAAAAAGAAAAGTGTTGAAACGTATTTATACCCGATACACATAATACCGACTTAAATAAAAAAAAAAGTTTGGAATGTTTGAAAAAGATTTTGAAATAATATAAACAAAGAATATCCTACACATCAAATGGAAAACAATTCCTGGAGATGAACGAATATAGCCCTTTTCATTCACAATGTAAGTGAGAGAAATGATATAAAATATAATTTTAGTAGTGTTATTTTCATAGAATCTGTATATAAAATGTAGCCTTTGCAAAGCTTCTTCACTGGTAAATTGTATCCTTTGTAAAATAAACAATTTTTTCTTGATTTTCTATGCTGTAATGAAATATTAACTAGTAATTGAAGACCGTAAACCCGATTTATAATTCGAATATTACCGAAGAGTCCAAGGCAAAGTTTTGTTGTTTGCGAACTTTTAAACATGCTATATTATTAAATACAGTATTTATTTATACAAATTACCATAATTTTTTTAATCTACTACACACACCTGTAACTTGATACAATCTTGATTGTTTTTACAAATGTTTATTTTTTATCTTTGGACAAATTGGCAATTCTCAGACTCCTTTCTACGTTAAGTCACCTCTTATCTACGTAAAGTCACCCAGAAAATTAGGGTGATTTTAAAAATACCATTATGTTTAAATTGTATTTTATACGTTCCAGCTCAGAAATTAACATCTGCCCACATTCATATGCACACATACAGAGACTAATAAACACAGTACCCTACTTCGCATGCGGCGTTCCAGCAAAAATAAACAGCTCAGAATTGGCTGAGAACAAATTCGGAGAAGATTTAGTAAGATAAATGAAAATGAAAACATAGTTCACATAAGTAATAAAATATAGAATAGTTTAAACGAGTAATAAAATATAGTAATGACTAATTAGTTCGAAAAACATATTAAATCAATTAAAACCTTGAATCTGGTTGGTGGCGGTATCATTCATGTATTAAAATTAATTTCCACTAGGACAACGTTGTTGTTATTGCCGTACTGTAGTAAAACTACAATATGGCAAGGATACCGTACCATTGCGCGCATTAAACAAAAACTACTGGAAAGATTTTAATTAAACTTTGCATTTTTCTACTTTAGAGGCTTTATCAATATCTGCAATCTCGGTGTTCCTCATAGGAGTTGGGTGGTTATTTAATATATCACAACTAATTTATTTACTACCAGTATTAATTTGTGTAATTGTTAACTAGACAGCGATGCGTTGTCATTTGAAGATCTACAAAAATGTACATATATATTGCACAACTTCTCCCACTTAAAAAAAAACAATGAATCGCAAGGGCATAAAAAAACTAAAACATTTAAACGAAAATGAGACGAGTCGTAAACTAACAAATCTTCATGGCGCTACTAATCACAGATCAGATATTTGCTGTGAAAATATACTTCCCAAATATTTCTTAAAACTCATTCTTTTAGCATGATTATATATATATATATATATATATATATATATATATATATATATATATATGTATATATATATATATATATATATATATATGTATATATATATGTATATACTATAACAACCAGATCAACAGATAGAAGAGAAATTATTCGTTTTTTAGATTGTGTTTTACAGACCAGGAAAAGTTATCTATTCTATTTATGGTTTGAAACTTAAGTAATTTAGAAATTATTTATAAGATTAGTTTGCTTATTTATGTATAGTATTTATGTACACGTGTCAACATGAAATTCATTTGTGATGAGTTTTTGCATTAGCACTTGTAGATTGATTATATTTAGAATGAAGTTCTTTTTGGTACTATATTTGTTACTACAGTTTCTAAAATCTGATGGAATAAAGTGATAATACAGTTTAGAATATATAAGTGAGAAAAAAATACTTCCAGCCTTATTAACAGACTATTAGTTTAAAAAATAGATATTCAAATTACTGCATGTCGCACCAATTAGTAGTAGTTAAGTTTAACTGACAGCATAATATTGGTATATAAAACTGTTGCTGGTACTTATAATATATATCTTTCGCGGTTTTGTGTGACACATATTTCTTGAATAGCGATTGGTATTATTAGTTGGGAATATAAAATAATAAAGAAAACCTAACAGTTCAGGGTTAGAGGCGCGCTATTAGGTTTGTGGCTTTCAGAAATAATTATTATTAAAGATCAACTTCATTCTAATTTTTGGAACAATCTGATTTTTGGAACGAAACAATTTGCGTTGTTTTCTCTAGCTAAAATCTTCTGAAAGCCTCTGATGCCACGATATTTTAAGAAGATAGATATCGTATTTAAAGGAAATCTCCGTCTCAGTATCTGGATACAAGCCAAGTGATTCATTAAGGCCCGACTTGTTCGATCTGCGAAGCTTGGTAAATTCTGTGGTTGAGCGGCTAATGGCCCGCGGCCAATGGAGGCGGTCACGCCCTACAGGATGATGTGGTTTCTTCCAAACCATTTATAATGGACCACTAACTTTGATTCCAATAAGATACTGTAAGTTTAATATGCTCGTCTATAGTTATCCACCTATTTTTACCTTAATACTGTGAGTTTGCGTATATTGAATTTATTCGGGCTAAATTGATAATCTATTGAAACGAGTGTCAAATACGTCTAATTATACGTTTTTTTTGGATTTTACTCGGATTTATCTAAGTAAATATCGATAAAGATACTTTTGATTTAAACTTTTGTCTTCGTACAAAATATAGACAGATATAAATTGGTTGTCATCTACCATTTAACAACATGTAATTCGTAGCTATTTATGAAAATGTGTCATGTTTTAAGGGTCCTTACATTTAATAAACAGATACGTCGACCCAAATTGACTACATTGCTAATGTGTAGGGGATACGAGATGTTAATGAAAAATATAATTTTTCTGTAGATCCAGTTTAATAACTTTTACTCAACTAAACTCTAACAATTATTATGTTCCTTTTAGCATATTAGTGACGAGCGTGGTAATATTTCCACTGCATTTACGACAATGAATTTCATTTGAAATAGAATTTATTAAAGTTCCTTGAAAATTATTATCGTTACTAAACATAACCGAATTATGTAATGGAATGAACGTCCATTCAATTAGTTAACAGTTCCATCCTTTGACTAAATTGAAAAATAATTTATTTTGATATATATGCGTATTAGTTTAATACTTGTATAATATTTGTTATCATCGTTTCCAAATGCTCTTAAGTTAATATGGATGTTACTTCAATACTCTCTTCGAAGATCATGTTGGTGATTTATGAATTTCATATGAAATTCATAAATATTATTAAAAAATTGAATCTAAGAAAATTGTTGTGAAAATTGTATAAATCCCGTGTATATTAAAAGTTTTGAATTGGGTAAAACTTTTTTGAAATGAAACCAGAAAACCTTTTCATATTTGGCTACGTAAATAAATTATAACAACATAACTACTGCAAGCAACTGAATAGTTAGAAAATGACTTATTTCATTTAAATAGTTCAGGAAAGAGCAATCGATTCATATTTCTCCAAAATTGCTGAGAGATACGGAATTTAATGAAAGTGTACGCCTGGAATTGGATACCGAAAATCTATTCCATACCATTTCGCAGCACATGTGCGGGTCATGCGTGTGGATTAACTTCGGGCCCGATTTGGCGCCTTAATCAAGTTCCTGAGAGATTCCGTTGACATGTTTATTGCGCAGTTTAATATATCGCTCTGGCTTGTTTAAATTATTCTAAGTTCTGTTTGCTATGTAATTATATGGATGGTATCACCGGTACATGCCCCACCGTCTGGATGGATAGTGTTTGATTACACGAATTGATTGGTTTATCATGATGTCAGCGTTATGTAAATTTTGGTTATCAAGATAATATGGTTAAATATGGAAATTCGATAAATTCTGTCTTTGAAATAAATGGTAGCTATCCTACCTCAAAGATAATATATGATGATAAACGATAGTTCTCTTAACTCAAGGATGGGTGGGACACTAGGTCAGTCGATCGTTATCGGTTTTTGCTCCACTCTTTCTGCACTGGAGTCAGATGGATACAAAAATCTCTCTGTCATATTTGAATCGACGCTGAATCAGTCGGCTATTATTTATAATGACACGACTACTGACTTTGACAAAGTAATCAAGTTTTCAAATCATTATTCAATTTTACACATACCAGTGCATTGGCGATTGGTACGTTGAAAAGTTGGCTTAGCTTAGTTCGTGTAGCGCTTTTATACACTTTGCGTATCTAATTATACGAGTGTGTTAAAATATCAGTCTTCGCATTTGGAGGTTAAAAATTGTTATACTGTCCGATTTTTGATTGAAGGATTTCCGGGTTTAGCTTTCTGATACTATTGCGCCTGCGAAGATAATTGACATTGTTTTCAATTTCACATTCATCAAAGTGTATAAAGCTACATTCATGATTCCTGCATCACACAGTGTGTAAATATAACAAACTACGCACATTTTAGTCCAATTATATATAATTTAAAAGATAGTACTTATTTAAAATAGAAGTGTAAGTTAAATTAAATAACTTTTGTTTAGTTAATTTTATCGAAAAAAACTTTTCGAATAAATGAAAACAAAAATTTTGTTATTTGGGAACGTTTTGTTTTTTTAGCAATATGAAGAGTGTAATTTTACCTAACCACAAAAATAGCAATCTAAAGTTTTTGAATATTTACCGATTTTTTACAGAAAATATTGTGTTAAAAGGATCTTTACTAATATTATATGAGGAGTAGCTAGAGCATCTCCGAAATATCCATATAATTTTTTTAAATCAATATTCTCTTTTATTTTTTAAAGAATCTTTTTACATATTATATAATTATATAAACCACACATAAAAACGGTAAATAATTACGTTAGAGCTAGTTTGATTCATTTGCATACTGTGCGTCTTCACTTTGTGACGAGGTGGAGGTTAGATGCGAATTTATGCGTGGCATAAAAAACATTTAAACGAAGTGAGTTTATGATATTTTTAAGGTTTCATTATGACATCTATCAAAAACAAATAATAAATAAGAAATAATTCGCGGCAAATATTAAATATTTTAATAATTTTTGTGCCATTGTGTTATGTTATAATAATTGAGAAACTTAGCATTTTGTCGTACTTCATTGCACACAATATTGTTGTATGATGAGTCAGCAAATTCACAAAAATACTGTGTAGAAACGTTGAAATTTTTTGGAAAATGTGAAATGTTTTTTTTTCTATTTTTAGTCAATGATTTTATAGGAATAAACCATATATTCACTTACTATTTTAATCTACTGTCAATTGACCATATAAAATTAAATATTAATCCTCTGAAATACAAGTTGTTAATAACTTGAAATTGCCATAATATATATATTTCAATTTTGAAAATTAATAAATATTTTGTTGACATCTATTCATATGGCACCCACCATTCATCACCATTCATATGGCACCCAAATTCACGCGTCACGTCCATTTCTATTACTTTCTGTCTTAGGCGTAGGATATACTGTCCATTATTACCGGAGTGCAATAGGGCATGGGGCGTAAGTTTTTGTTAGTCTATGTACACATGTATGTCAGTGTGTCTAGATATTACTGCCTAGAGCCGGATCGAATAATTAAATTTGGACAAATGAGGTATGAAGAAGAGAACATCATTTCGATGACCACCTTTTATATGTCAGTGCAATAATTTAAAAAGGGGATTCAGACGCTATGCAAATAAAATTTGTTTAAAAAATGAACCTTGTGATTTTAAATTACAAAGTGCCTTGTCGAAATGAATATCATTAATGTCCAAATTGTTTTTATCCAATGTACTATCTTAACATAAATTTTATTTGCCAAAATTATTTTCAAGTTTGGTAAATTACCCACTTTTGTAGTACACGTGTAATACATGTGTAGGTGTAATATATGTATGTACACGTGTAGTACTTCTATTAGTTTGCTTCAAAGTAAATTCAAAGGAAACGGTGTACAATATATTTTTATTGGTTTTATCTGAGCTATAAAAAACGTGTCGTGATCTAAAAGTAAGTACTCTATTTAAAATTACCTTACTTGTTTTCGACGTTCTGAATTGTATATAATTGTGGAAAACAGTGGTTAATTATCTGGTTGTAAGTACTGCTTACTTCATATTAGCAATGTGTTTTTAATATTCTTTTAAGATGGATGTACAAATTAGGAGTCTAATATATATATTCCTATAGTTTGTGTTATGAGAGTTTATCAATGTTGACTACTGTATTGTAGAGATGTAAATATTATATTTTGATCATTGTAACATAACGCGCTTCTTACGTAGCCAGACTTCAACTTTAGTTTTGGTGAAATGAAACGATATTTCTTTGTTTAATTTCTGTTAAATATATTTCCTGTACTTGTTCTAATGAACAGTTTATTGCTGCAGTAGAAAAGCTATTCAAGTTTTAAAACGATTATTCATCGCAGGCAAGTAATGTTTGGCGTTTAATAGTTTATTATTTGAAAGAATTCATTCATTTCAAAAGATGGAATTTTTTTGCAAACGTAACCTATATAATTGTAAAACAATAGTTTATATTATTTTATATAGAATATTTTGTATTAATATTTATTTGTTAATATTATGTACTCTTCAGAATGGAGAATTAATTATATTACTTAATAACATAATTCATGACAAACAAAATATTAATGCAACGTAATAACTTAAATAATTTTCTGTTTAGGCATATCTGTCATGTGTCTCTAACCTTTCTTATGGTATGCGTTAGACTTATCGCAAGGCATACCGCCCCTGATGGCGCGGCGCACATAGGTTCGATTCCCGAGCACTCACTGGTTGGACTGGTGTTCTGGTTGGCTATTAGAGGTTGCTCTTGTAGCAACATGTTCGCCAAATATAACAATGGTATACATTCTACAGTTTATACCTAAACAATTATGAGTTTTTTTTAAATATATACTTCAGACAAGGTCTTCATTACTTATGTACCACAATATATATTTAAACGTTGTTACACACCGCATCCATGCAAAATTTTTTTTCTAACTTTTCATCGAGTAGTGCATTACGGAATAAATCTTTCGAAATATAATTATATTTTTGTTCATAGTTTTTGAATTTTCAAAATATCCATTTTGAAAGGAAATTGCAATTTGCCCTTCTAAGTTTCGATGTAATTTTTCATTCATGGGTTTAAGAAACTGAAAAAGTGATTCTAGAGACAAGAATTTGAGTAAAAGATTCAAATTAAATTATTTCTTTAGTTAACCTACATCATTCAAGAGACACATGAGAGATACTAGAAATGGAATACTCTGTGCTTGTCCCGGCGCGTGTTCGGGCAGTTTAAATTATTGACATAATTAACTTTGAAGCTATGATCGTGGTATTGTACAGGTTGGACTGTACAAGTTCAGCCGTTTCCGCCTGCTGTTGTTCAATGAAACTAGGATTTGATTATATACAAAATACAATGTATCAGAAATTTTCCAGCACTATAAGATCAAATATTATAATCTACTCATATAAATGTAAAATTTCTGTGGCAGATTGCATAAATGTAGCGAAAAATATACTTAAAAAACATATTCGCTTGAAAATATCCCAATAATTTGCAAATATTACTTCAACGAAGGGCAGATTGAGGACATTACAAATATAGATTTATAATCTTTATTCCTCGTGTATAGCCGGCTGTAGCAGCTCGAATTGATCATTTAGATTTGTTATGTCAAGTTTCAATGGTGTAAGTAATGGTCACGTACTGTTGTGCTACTTCACCGGTGTGTGGTTTACTCCTATGTAAAAGGGTGGAAAGGTTCATTTCTTGTGAAAAATATTGAGCTATAAACGTAAAGCGGAATTTACAAATCGATTTTCCAAGTTCAAAAGTAGAATTTTTTTGTTTTTTATATGTTTATATATTTACTTTTATCCATATGTATGTAAATAAATATATCAATATTATAATTGTTTTGATTTATTTATTTGCTACAAAATAAGTCTGTAAATAAACAAACACTCACTACTTAACTGTACACGCGAATAGTTCGTGTGGCGGAGTAAGGCATATGGTAGCACAGCCGTGGCTTCACTCGCATGGAATACCAATAGTACAAAAAGTGATTCTGCTGCTACCATAGCTACCACAATTACTTTATTCAATTAATTTAATAACACTGCTACTACCATATTACAATTAAAACGGGTTTTCATTAAACTGTATATAGGCTTAGTTTCAGTCCTACATTAATATACAGGTGTACCATAAGTAATAGACAACCTATCGGCCATGAAATGAGGAGATCATACTTTGTCAGAATATGTAATTATAGGTTTGAAAAAAATCCACGGTTTTAGGCGTTTTTGAATTTTCTTTAAAAAAAGACATCCTTGCACAGCCACAACTAAAAGAACTTTGTAATTTTTTCACAATATTTCTGAATAATTATAATATTGGACGTATAATAATTTCTTTTCCTAAGTTTAAGCGTTTGTGGCGAAAGAAAACGTTTGATACGTTTTCTTGTGATGTGATTAAAAGATTATATCTTTGATAATATGTGGGATATTGAAACTGAAGATGTTGTAATACAACAAAACCTAGATCGTGGTAAAGAAATTAAAGAAAGTAGAAGTAATACTACATTACTTAGTTTCATTTAATTGTGAATAATGAATTTCTACAAAATTAACGCCAAATATATTCAAGATATTTGATACCAATTACTGCTATATTTATATATGTATATTTATACATTTGCATACTATTTTACGTTCAAATGTCTATGCTAAAATTAGACTAATCAAATCGCTTTTTTTAATATTAGGGATACGGATTATACATAAATACGGGGAAAAAGACTAAAATTTATTTGTCAAAATACATAGATATATCTGTTGTAACAAATTATACCTAAGAAAACACAGACAGAAACTGAATTGGCGTATAAACGTCTAAGAAATTATTACTTGTTTAGGTGTATTGTAATAACTAAAGTTTCATTCGTGTATTGCGTTCATCTTATCACGATATTTACGAAGCAATGAAAATTTAATATTTAATTTTTATTTTGAACCATTTCATAATTCCATATCATCAAATAACCTTATGAATTGTTCCAGATTTGTTAAAAAAAATTATAAAGTGGTTCGTCGACTAGGATCAAAGACTTGACCCAGCAACAACGGAGAGTTCTTTGGACATTCGTCATGCGGTTTAGAATATGCAAAAAATAATAGTAAATTCTGGAAAAAATACCTCAATGAATTACCCAAATGTTTGATATTCAAAACTCGTATTAATTTTTGTTTACTACTGCTTCAAATGGGCAGTTTTAAGAACTTTTATTGCTGTTCTCGTGTTGAAACTTGGCATAGAAGGCTCTAAAGTTTTTAATTGTTAGTTAAGAAGGTTCAAATTGTGATGCATCTTTTTGCATTAAAAAAAATTAAATAAAATTCCCGGATTTGTCTTTTCGTGAAATATATAAAATCGTTAGAAATATTTTGTGATCGTGAAAACATAGTTTGATCCAATGGATACAAATCAACAAAAAACTTTCTTACCCTTAACGAGCAATATGGATTACATTTCTCATTATTATATGTGATATAATACAAAATATCATTGATAAACTCATCTCAACCAAGGCAATAACTAATGATCTTTTTGATTTCTTGTTTTTTAAATATAAGGGGAGCAAAAAAATTTTGCTATATTTTTGGAAATTACATGCTAGAAAACAAATTTGATAAGAAATTAGGTATGTGTGTAATAATAAAGATAAATGCGGTATTAAATTTGAGAGCCCAGATTAAAAACAAAAAGCGTATTTTCGTTGCCAATTTAGTCAAATGCAGTCAAAATATATCAATAATAACTAAGTGAATATTTTTCTAAGGGGGTAATACAGAACAACTAATATATTTATCCCATTAATATTAATGTTATTGCTCTTAAGAATTATTGACTTTTAACCGATTTTTGGTTTTTTGTCTCCTTTGTATTTTTAGGTCTGTCATGAAAATTTGTACACTACATCATTATAACTGTAATATTATGCATATCCGTTTAATCGCTAGTAGTAATAATAGTGACTAGATTACATTATTAATTGCTTTACCGTTACTAAAATCCTTTTAATTTGTTCAAACTCAAACGTTTTTTATTTAATTATTTTTACACAGCAGCTTAGTCCAAATTGCCAGAAAAAGGTGGTATATAATTTGGAAATAAAGTTTCACTTTTCCATTAAAACAATTGAAAATGATAAAACAAAGTGTTCTTTACTTAATTTATTAAATTATAAAAAATGATTAAAAATAATTTGATTACAAAGGCCAAGAAAAAAATTTAAGTAAATGTAAAAATGGTACATTTCAATGTATATGTTATAATGTGTTAAGCAAAATTAATTATAAAATTTGGCCTTACATAAACTGACAGTAATGTAGTAGTCATTTTTAATGTAATCCTTTAGTAATGATTATATTAAAAATCATAAATAATTATTACAAAACGACATTAAAATTGAGGAAGATCTCTGATTTTTTAAGCAGAATAATATAATTACACTCGGATATTCTTAAAAGATTGTCTACACTACTAATAAAGTTAATACCTGACTATTCAAAAACCTTTTTTTCTTTTCGGGAAGCTTTCGTAGGCTGGTAAGGAAGGGGTCTGTCTGTAACACGAATTTATTTATATTATGACTTAGCAAGTACCTCAGCAAATTTTCGATGATCTCGTCTTTAAAAATTTTTGCAATATAATACCTTTAAATAATTGTTATTAACTTTGGAAACCTCTTCAGATAATTTCCTGGTAGACAATAATTCAAACATTACTATTAATGAGCCATGTATTAGTACTTTTTAGAGGGAATCTGGAAGATTGTACCACTTATATTCTTGTAACAAAATTCGTGTTCGTCGTTACACCGAATTTACTACCTGACTCTACTTTGTTATTGTATCCCGAAGATAAAGCCCGCAAAATTAAATAAAGGTTAATTAAATTTCTGTTTAAGTCTGCGATTTTGGCTCAAACATCTGAATTGAAAAAAAAATTTATTTATCGTTCGATATTTTCATCGTTCGATATCCCACTTCCACCACTTCGTGATTTGTTTATAATTAAGTCTAATCGAGATCTAAACCGATTTTGAACATACACTTTTTTTTATTCGTTAATACTTTTTTATCGTCGTCAAATCTACCCTACCTATTTTTAAAATTTATTCTATAAGAGAGGTGAAATTAATACTTAAAGAAACGTATCAACGAATGTATAAATGAAAAATCGATTTCTAAACGATTTTCATCGCTTTATTTTAGCAAGCGCCTATCTATGTCATTCATTTCTTTGGGTTTTGCTTCATAAATATAACAGCTAACAGATAACATTCCAGTTAATACACTACACATTTTATCATCGACCATAGTTAGTTGCAAATAATTCTGGATGTTGGAAACGCGTTCTCCAATGAGAATGTTTTCGGACACAAGGAAGCTATCTTTTCTTTAAAATAAGATTCCTCATTCTTAGGTACAGTAGAACTTTCCTTTATAAATTGGAAACAAATTGGTCTACCGTATCTTGTAGAAAAGTGGGGGGGCTTTTTCCACAAAATGTAATTATCATCTAAATTAGAATCCGCAGCAGACTGTTTATACTTGCTACGACCCGTCGAACCACCCATCGCCGTACGACCCATCAAAACCATATTTTCCAATTAAAGTTAAATTAACTAACCCCACTGGAATACTAATTAAAACAAATGTCTCTGACTCCAAGATCCGTGAAGCTGCGTGATCGAACAAATTATGCAACCCGATTTTGGCTTTCCATTCAATCACTACCATATTTCTAACTTGTTATCACTTTTTCTTAGCTTTAAAAATACTCTGACACGATGGTAAAATTTTACTAAAAGTCTTACTATGAAAAAAGTTCACATATTAACAAATATTGATGTTTTGTAAGCTTAACCTCTACAAAAAGTGACAAAATATCACCCGCACAAATATTTCTTGATGTTGACACATCCAAACTGTTGAGTAATACATTGACTGCTGAATCGTCAATCGACAATTCTGTAAACAATCTATGTTTTGTTCTTTTCTTAAGATCACTAAAATCATTTCTTAGTCGACCACGATCAGAAAAAGACGTACTAGGTTGAGCTAAATCACATTCAAATTTATATTGCTCATCAGTTATTGCTAATTCAATACACTCAATAGTACTAAGCTAGTCATCATACTTTTTAAACATTCTTGATCTATTACAATTCATAAGTTTATTGTATTTGTTGATACTTTTATACAAATTAAGCACATATTGGTCTCACGGACTAATGTCTGTATTCCCTACATGGTCTATTAAGTTTAATATTATATCGTTAATAAAATACGTTCGTTTTTTTTTGTTAGTATGTCCTGTTACTGAATCCCGTAACATAAAGAAATATTTCCTATTAAAGGAGCTCTTCAGTGAATTACCTGAAAAGAAAAAAATACAGTTTAATTAACATTGTAAAATCTCGTAGATGTGCTACTAGAAACGTGCGCTACGAATTGACATATAGAGTCATAGCCTCCACAGACGATGTCAGACTGTAATGGTTCAAGTATTTTACGTTAGACTCAACTTATACAAATTTCTAAAAATTTATTTTAACAAGTACTAAAAATTTTAGGGCCAAGAGAAGTAAAAATTATGCATTTTTACCTCAAATTATAAATCAACGTTAGTGGCACTAAAATATTTCAAATACTCAAAATATGTAAAATTAAAATACATTAAATATGTTTGTTCATACCTTGATCTTGGATTTTCATGTCACAAATATACAAATACCGGGAAATGTTATTGCAAAGATTACTTGAAAAGAAAAACATAGCATTAATTTATGTTAGTTTACATGTGTTAACGATTGTTGACTTACATATAAGATTCCGTGCAATGAGGCAAATTAAATAGGCAAATAAATTTTGAATAGCATAATTACGTTGATATTTAATTAAATTACCTAATTCATTTGGAATTTTCGACAATTATTAAAAATTATAGGTCAAAATGTTCTTCAAATGAAGAATATGGGGAGAGGAGGGGGTAACTTATTCATATCGTTATTAATAAGATACTCATGTCCAGTATGTATACCAAGCTTCACTCCAATTGTGTCGTTAACCTCTGAGCTATTATCGATTAAGTAACTCATTCTAGAAGATATCCTCGACTGAGGAGATTTTGAGCTGTCATCAAGTTCCAGGAAAATCAAGGAAAATATTTGTGTAATAGTAAAATATCTATAATGAGATATCATTAGTTACGATTTCTGCCCTAGTAAAACTATGATTTAATAGTGGAATAATCTTTTCAAATAAGGCAGAGATTCGATTAAAAGTAACTAGCGCTCAGGATGGCTGATCAAGGTTACCTCCTCGGACATTGTTGAAAACTTTAAAAAAAATTGTAATGAAAGATGCTTGATTAAAGAAGAAGCATTTGGGAAAAATGGTTGGAGTTTTTCTGACAACAGTTTTGAATGTTTTCATGTTCTTGAATTGTTGAGGTTTGTATGGCATTTATTTGTATAATACAAATGGCATTATTAAAAGTAAGATGGGGATGCAGTGTAAGATGGATGACGAGAATGCTCATGCCACCACAATATCAACTACGTGTCTAGTGTTCACGGTCCATTGGTCACGACATTTTGGATTTCTGTAGAGAGGATAAGGATGAAATTTTGTTACGGGATCCATCATTACGAAATATGAAAAAGTACCACATTTTTTTACATTTCTTCCTACGTATTGCGTAACTTTCCCAGTGTACCGCTATATGAAATACAAAAAATAAATACCTAACTATCGTTGAATTTTAACTTGTTAACAAATGTTTCGTATTGACCATAGTTTCTAGAAAAAAATAAGGTTTTGCGACAAACGTTTTTGAAAATTAAAAAACAACGGCCAATCTTCGAACTGTGTTCATAGTCAGTAATATAAGATAACTTTTAAGTTTATGTATATTTGAACCAAGTAACCATTTAAATCAAACCTCTATATTATGATATAAAGAGAATAAAAACTGCGTAAAAAAATTATTATTCTAACATCAACAGTGACTCAGGAAAAATGTACCTTTTTACCATTCAGTAAAACTAATTGGAGGTGGCATACCAAAGGAACTTTTTCTAGTATGTACTGTATATTCATTATTTTTACTACTTTAATGCTAAAAGATATTTAATTTATATATCCGGATTTTAACTTATTACAATTTTAATTTACTAAAATATGTATTGATGTATAGATTTTCAAACCTATTTCTCAGTCACAGAACAATGGGATTTTATGAAATATTTGATAAGGGTTTAATGAGTCGTTATTATTAATCAGTTTTTATATATATATATATATATATATATATATATATATATATATATATATATTTATATATATATATATATATATATATATATATATATATATATACATTATTACATGTGCCCAAGTATAGTATATACGGAACTTTCGTAGTGTGAGCTCCACTTTACGGAATATATCTATATTGCTTAATTGACGTGCCTATGACTTGGTTCGTGTGAAATTCGGAACAAAAAATTTAATAGATTTTTCTTCTCTCATGTATTGCTCTTGCGTAGAAGCTATTACAATTCCAAATTTCATCAAAACCCGTCTAGTAGATTTCGTGTAATTGACTAACAAATTAACATACAGATAGACAAATAGTCTAAAAATGGGTTTCATGGATTCCGTTATCATTCTTTAGCCTAAATAAATCACTCTCTTTAAAATATTTTCCATGTACAGAATTTACTCTCTATTTTATTATATGTATGGACAACTTGCAAAGCAATAAAATATGCTTATTATTAACCTTTTCCATTATTAACCTTTCTATTATTAACCTGTCTGATATTTCTCTAACATTTTGTCAAATCCTATTTTTATACTACCTGTATTTAACCACTTTGCCTATTCGCACCAAAAAATTGTAAGAAACAGAAATGTGAGGTAGTATTGAAACTTTTTGAAACCACATTTATGCTCCACCTTGAAATTTCTTGGATGAAAAATATTTTCTGAGAAATTTGGATGAGACGTTTATTTAAAAAAAATTAGGGTTTACTTAAGAATCGGTTTTCATATATAGCATCCGGCATGAAATTTTATGAGGAGTAAAATAAAAGTTCAGTGCGTACGAAGTTCAGAGCGTTTCAAAAAAATAGCCGTTAGGTGGCCTCTCGGCGCAACATTTCTGCACATTTTTAGAGTGAGATATCAATATATTTATTTGAAATAGCCTACGCAGCATGTACTGTGCATCAATCCTTAGCTAATTCCAAGCGCATCTTGAATTGACATGTCGAATTATTTACTGGCAGTTGTAAGCGTCGTTTGTTTTGGCTGAAACTATTGCGTTTAACAAAAGTAGTAAAACAGGTGATAAAAAGAGATATTATATTTATAAACTTGTAGTACTAATAATCTCTATAATGGTAAACGGATTCTGGGTCGAGTGTTGACGTAGAGTAGAGTAAGGAGATAGGGACAATCAACATGATTTTATATAAAGATAATAGATTAGCACTTTTTCCCGTGAAACTAGTAATGGCAAATTAAATTTCAGTAGCTGGATTCGCAGGATTTATATTGTCGTCCAAGTTGAAGCCAGAATTAATTTTTTTGGGGTAATTTAATTTCTTTTTTTTAATAATGTACTAAGAAACGTGTACTTTATTTGTTTCTTAAGGTACAAGGAAGTCAACTTTACCAACTTTGCCCTACTATAAAAGCCAAGCAGAAAAAAGAGTTGGCAAGGGAAAGGCAGCAGAGAATGGCACCGGCGGAAGAGACGCGATTAGCGAAATCCAAATTGACTCCATCGCTTCCTTAGTACCGACAGGGCTAATTGTAGAAGTCTCAAAAAAAGATTCTACCCAGCAACTCAACCGAGGCAAATGATGCGACTTTCGATAAGTGTACAATTAATCTTTTATTTATACATTTTTTTAAAAACTGATTAATAATCTAAAGAGGTATATATATATATATCTATATATATATATATATATATATATATATATATATATATATATATATATCTATATATATATATATATATATATATATATATATATATATATATAAGGCTACATGTTACTTCTATTAAAATATTTACAAATATTAATAATATTATTCGTCATATAAATATGCAATATATTATACAAGGTATACTAGTATACCTTCCACTGACGTATAATATCATTAATTTCTAAAAAATATTTTGGTTTGATTATTTGTAACATTTTCATTATGTATTTAGTACTTTTTATCTGAATTAATTATTTAGTATCTTTAGTACCTGTTGTTTAAATAAAGGAGTAGGAAAATATTAGCCATGAATTGCTTTTTTTATATATTTGCATTATTTTTGAAATACCTGTTAAAAAGTGTTATGCTTAGAAAGATTTTGAGTCCTCTTCTACGGACATGTATGAAAGCCATTTGAAAATAAAATCTGAAGTAGTTTTATATATCATTTCTAATTTTGAGGTAAGGAAATACATATATTGTAATTGAAAGAAATTATTTATTTCGTTTAGAAGCTATAAGCTTGTATACAGAGACTTACGGATGGATGGACAGACGGACGACTTTACCACAAACACAACTTCGGTCCCTTAGTATGAAATACTAAAACATGACAATTTATATAATAAAAAAAACCTTAAGTCTATAGACGTAAAATAAACATACATTATAAATGTATAAGAAACCATGCTTAACTCAAACGGTCAATAATTGAAAGAAAATCAATCAGCAAAATCGAACTAAATGCGATGCTGACAATAAATACGGGTTAAAATGCAAATTAAGTGTAGAGAGTTATATCCGACCGTGTTTTATAAAGAGAACGACTTGTGTAGATAATACCCATAAATTTTATATACTTTCAAACATTTCAATAGAATTTTAAAATGAGACTCAATATCAACGAGGCGTGTTGGCTTGATCAAAAGCTTATGACCTTTTTGGAGTCCCTGGTTCAATTTCCGGTTGTTCTTCAAGTGGCGTCGGCCTGATGTTCTAGTTTACCGTGAGAAATTACTATCACAGAAATAAGTCCGCTACATATGTCAGTTGTGTACATTAAAGTCCGTAAACAAATAAAATAATTTTACATAACTACTCCCACGGTCTTTATATTAAAAATAACAAACCAAAAAACGACAATTAACATCCTGTCCATACAAGATCGTAATACCTAACTTAAATAGATATTTAGTATTAAAAGGTAGCTTGTGGTCCATATTCTTCTGTAATACAAAAATATTTGTCCGATCATCGTAATAAATATTAAATGAAATAGGTAATGAGAGTAATCAAAACCAATTAAACATGAGTTGAGTAATATTTATCCCCATCCAGGCTAGTGTTTATGGCTTTCCCCGTAGATATTGTAGTACGCGAGCCCATTCTGAGTTTATGTAAAAATAAAACTGGGTAACAAGGAATAGCTTCGAAATATAATATTGCTCTTATACTAATTCACAGCTGGCAGTCCTGACTTAGGCAGTTATTGAATCCTCTTTTTTATTTAATATCTCTAAATGTCTCCAGGTGGTCCTCTGAAAGTTTATTGAAAGAAATGAATTGAAAGAAATTTTAAATAATCTTTTCTACAAAAGTGAAATAAAAAATTGATGAAAAAAGTCCAAAAAACTTAAGTGGTTCGTAGTTTCCATAGGAAGCTTACCGTTTTCACGCTTGAGCGATTGAAAGTGTTAGCAAATTTCATCGACTTTATCAAGTTTTCTTGTTTAATACTCTGATGCATGGCTTTTTAAAACCAAAGTTATTTAAGTTTCTAGCGTTTAAAATATCAAAAGTAGTCCACAATTAAATGGAACTACGTGATGTAGCATTATTTCTACTTTATTTAATTTCTTTACCACGACCTAGGTTTCATTGTATTACAACATCTTCGGGTGGGCTATTAGCAAAGATTCAAAGATACCAAATAATACTACATCATGTAGTTTCATAAATAATATTACATCACATAGTTTCATTTAATTTTGAATAATGCATTTCTACAAAATTAACGCCAAATGTATTCAATATCAAAAATAGTATTGACAAAAAGTAAGGAATTTCACTGTTACTTTATATTTTTCGAACTCAGACATTTTGAGGTCTTTTTACAAATGTCGACAGCGACAGCCACAAACCTACTTAGCGATTTCACAGTCAATTTATCTTTCATTTGTTGTATTTTGAAGCATTTGCAAGCTGCAAATTTTCCCTTCCCTGCAACGTTTGTAAATATTCAATAAACATAAATTTAATTTTGGCACCATTACTGTCATAAATTGTTTTATAATCTGCAAAATAATTTCTTTACAATTTTATTAGATGACATGCGTCAAAAAAAAATTATATCTTCTACTTTTATCAAAAGAGAATAGTTTATGTGGACCTGATGTTATATTAGCGCCAATTCTTTGTAACATATCTAAATTGGAGGCAATTCCGTCAAAAGTGAATGAAGTAATTTCACAAATTCCGTAATTTAACAAATTTAGACATGCTTTAATGATTTAGTTTTGCTAGAAACTTTTTTTCGCAAAAAATAAATGGGCAACTTCCAATAACTATTTACAGCCACTATCATCACCACAAGGATTTCTTTGGAAATTTCTCCCTAATCACCATGCGAATCATTTCTTATGTTTATATAACCATAGTGTTTTTTCCTAAAATTTCGGGCTGTTCCCCTATTTTCATTTCATCAAACGTAAAATTTACATAAACTCGTTTACTTTTAGAAATTTCTCTGCAGTGAATGCAGCTCATGGTTTAAACGCGAATACTATTTGAGTAAGGTGTTAAGGTGAGGTAATTTAATATCCATACCCAATACATGATCATTTTAGTTTTGCCATTGGTATAGGTCAGTGGTTTGTTCCTTCTTCCAGGAAGTCTTCCGAATATCTTCAGCTGACTCTTTAACCAAAAGTCAAAGTCATCATGATGTCGGCATATTTTCTGTAAATAACAATTTAATTAGCAAATTATGGTATAACATTAAATTATGGTACCCTTAACACTAGTGTAGAAAAATGCCCCGCTTTTGGGTAAATTAAATAAAAATTGAAATCCTCACAAGATCATCCAGGTTTTTTGTCTGTTGGTCGATTACAGCCATTTTTCTAGGATAATATTTATTGTGTATTATTTCAAATAACGTAGAAATTTGGGACAGCAATAAAGCATATTGATCCATATATCTAAATAATAAATACTCAGAAATATTAGACGGCATAAATGGAGTATCCAGTGGATTTCGTTTTTAATTACATGTACGTACGGAAGAAACGAGTTATGGGAATTTAACAATTATTTTTAATCAGAATTTTACGTAACACACTTCAGAAATGTTTTTGAAATTGCCACCAAAATATGCTCCATCTCCATCCCATCTTTGATGCTACTAAATTAAAAATTATTGAATTAACGGTTCCTAGAAATTTACCTAAAGTTTATCCGAAAACAATAATGGAGTTCTAAATATCGTGTGTTTTAAAAATTTAATCATATTATTACGCCTACCAAAGATGTATTATGTGACATGTTTACATGTTGAAAAATAAAACATTTGCAAATAGTTTTATAGATATACTGTGAGTTCTACTCGTACTTAACACATTTTTTCGTCAATTCAAAGTCCCGAGAAAAGCGTATGTTGAAATGTTAGTTTTGTAATGGCTTTAAACGGCTCTGTAATATTAAGGTAAACTTCAATAATCAAAGTGCGAAATTAGCTTAGTTATTTCATGACTCAATTATTTTTGGACTTAGTAAAAGTACTTTTTTAAGAAACAACAAAATTTTATTTGACTAAATGATAAAGAAAATATATTTCCAGTATTGAATTTATACAGCAGATACGTCAATGGTGTCTTGATATTGTAGATACGTCGATACGTGGTACACATTTAGGTCTTATAGATTTGGTAAAAAGACGAGTTCATCAAATGCGTTTGCAAAATCCGTTCAGTAAGATTGTTAAGTATTTTATAATCTGCTACCCAGACAATTCTGTTGCATGTAAATTAAACTAAACTATTTGGATTTTGAATGACATCCTTGAAGATGTGTTCCACGTTGCGCTCTCACATCGTCTACATTGAATAGTTCAATGTATAATATAATAGGACATGCTAGGGAGAAAAATTAGGTTCCATCCATTTATCAAACTGTATCGTTCGTAGAAATTTTGAATTACTCAAATTACTCTACCCCAATTACTATTATTATTTCAAGACAATAAGCTTGTGCAATAAAAATTGAAATATGAAAAAGACCCTTCAGACTGAACAAAACTCGTATTACTACATTTGGCGTATTACCACATCGTTACTATATTTGGCGTATAAAACATTTAAGTCGAATAGATATAATATTCGAAGAATATATAAAGAACTTATATCTTCCAGGTGAGGATTGTTGTCATTTTATATTGTGTACAAAACATCATTACTATTGTAAGTAAAATATATGTTCTCCAATATCTAAAATGACCAAAACATAAAACGACTACGCACAATTTATATTAATTAGAATGGTTGCTGACCACGGCAAAACGTGAATGTTAATAAAAAATTGCTAGCGCGTCATTAATATCACTGCGATAAGGAAATATGTTTTTGCATGTTTACTATTTATTAGAGAGTCTAATGAGCTGCGTGGGAGGCGAGCGGTTTCAATTAGTTTCTTTACGTAGCGCTCTTCTTTCGATCATTATACGGTTTTCGTGGTATACATTATGGGTATCAAGAGAGTGTCGAACCAAATTCTATGCAGATGAAAAAACATTTTCTTTGTCTTAAAAATACATCGCCGAAATGTTTGGAATATAAATGTTTTCAATAATGTAATTTTTTTTTAAATACAGTAAAAAACGGTCATAAATCACAAATCTATAGTACCATTTTTGTTAGAACTGTTACATTTTTTTAATGTAGATAGGTGTAGGATATTTTGACAACAAAATATACTAATAAACGTAAATTACTTGTAGTATTGTGTAACCCAATATATAATGTATAGAAACGTATATTCTGTTGGTAACAATGATTCGCGTTCCATGAGATCTCTTTACAGCACTTCTACTTACCAAGTCGCTAGATATTAACTAATTGGTCATAGCTATATAAATGTTGAATAAGACCCCTTTATAAGTCGAATAAGATTCAGACCCGCGCTTAATTTTACTTTTTAATGTTCTGCTAAGGATACTCCGGTGGCTTCAATTTGAGACATACCTTAATTTTCCGCGACTTTCAGTATTTCCCTCCTATTATTTTTTCTAGGTCCAAAAAATATTTCAATATTTCAGTTGTTACTTAAATTTGTAATTTATATTATATTATATATATATATATATATATATATATATATATATATATATTTAAAACTAAAATGAAGATACATGATAAAGTAAATCAATCTGAGTTCATTTACTAAAATTAATATTCTTAATTTTTTATATATCGGACAAAACTCCTGTTACCTTCTTACATATTACATGATCTTGCTTGGAGAAAACTAGGCTTTAGCCGTATTGATCTTCAATTTATGATTCTTTATCAACGGATATAAATATGTTTAAGACTATTATTATTATTGCCATGTTGTTTTACAGATGTAAAAATATCGTGAACTTATTAAAAATTATAACTTTTCGGTCAGCTCCAAGTAAGTTCTGGTTTTTTTCTCGATAAAATCTTCAGAGTAAGTAATTTTTTTTTATTATTCACAAATATCATCACAATATGAAAAATTTACTAATAGCTTCCTTAGAAATAAATTTACGTTCACATCCGTTTTTCAAAGCCGAAGTTTTAGTTTTTAAAATCAAATTGCTCTCGTAATTTTATAATTTTTTAGGTGATAAGATGACTCATGTACATATAGAAATCACGTGTATAAAATAATACGAGACAATACTATAGCTAGTTAGGGCAGATAGCTGGCGCTGGATGGCGCTACTAGCGCCATCCATTCTAAGTTACTTAAATATTTTGGTAATCAGTCAGTTAATGAGTGAGCTATGAAATGGATAATTTTTATTTGAAATAATTTGAAAAATGCTATCGCTACAACCTTAAAATTTATAACATGTTACTATAATGTAATACGTTTTCAATACTTTTTTTGAATTTGAATACTTTTTAAATTAATGAAATATAAAATGTTAATGAAGCTATTATCCCAAACATGTTATTAAAAATATTAATTATATAATAACATGTAAGTAAAAAAAAGTGTATGGTAATTTTGAATTATTAAATTATGAAACGTAATACCGAAAATCTATTCCCGATTTGGGTTATACCTTGAAAATATCCTATGTCTAGAAATTCGGTCTTACTACAATAATGCTTCCATGGTACATATTGAGGCCTGAGAGATTCGTTAAAAAGATACATTCATATTTGATGAACGTATCTTTTTGTGTTTGCAAAATAATTCATCACAACGCTCGTTAAATAGTTTATGAACTGTTATCTGAAGAATTCTGTATTACTGGCCGTACTGATTTTAAACTATTTTTATCCGACTATGGTAGAAGAACGGTTAGGAATTTTACATGTTATTTATGTATGTATGTATATATGTGAGTAAATTTGTTCCTTCGCATATACTAAACTACTGAAATGATATCAACAAACGAGGTAACCCTAGATTGGTCTCGGTCCAGTGTCCCAGAGTATATAAAATTACATTATTACAGATTTAGTCTATTGAAATCGCTCACATATTTCTCACTCCTAGAAAAGTCATTGATTATACATTAAAATAAAATTACTGAATTATTTGGCAAAACATAAAACAATTGCAATGTAAAGACTTCTGATATTTCCAATAACCCAAAAATATATGGTAAAACTCCTAAGATTTAATGCTTTCCTCGAGACCCCAATAGGACCGGTGGAATTATATAAATTGGTCTGCTAATTGAGATTGGGTCGCGATTTATGATCAGGAAAAATTTTAATGTACAATTGGGACTGGTCAATGGAGCGATGGGTGTTATTAACAGTATTGAATGACCACCTCTCGAATAAGACCAGCTCCAGTTCTATTTGTTACCCTATGCCGTCAATTTAAAATTTGACGATCCAACAATTCGTAGTGATAATTCATCATATCTAATTTGAATTTAATTTTGAAACATAGGACATGATTAACTAAGAGGGGCTGGCAAAATCACTAGAACCATGCTTCCATTAATATTGTCGTGGGTTGTTACTGTACACAAACTTCAAGGATATACTTTTTAAAAATTTGTAATAGAACTAGACGACGACTGAGATATAGTCGTAGTTGTATGCCGATATATCTGGAAACAGCCTATGTATGTATACAGGCTAAGTATGTATAAATGTATGTGAGTAAGTTTGTCATGCTGTTATGTTGTGCTCTTCATGCACTTATTTATTATTATGGCGGAATGCTATCACCGTTATTCCTAAGTCATCACCGTAACCATATAGAGTTGAATCGAGTATATAATTTTTTTGAAAAGAAATTCACGAAATAGTTTTTTGCTATGCACATTTCTCTATATGCTTAAGCTTTATTTTTCAAGTGAAATTTCTTTAGAATCATTGTGATTTGAAACTCGGTGAGATGAAAATGCCTCACGTCAAAGAAACAAGACACTGTCTAATATTTGCTCTGGTCCGAGCGTTCTACGCGTGTATGTTAGTATTCGTCTTAGTACGTGTGTAGGCGTCTGCGTATTACAAAGCTTTATTAAAAAGACAGCGCTTTGTATTATTTTGTGCATAATATAAATAAATTATAGTAAAAACTTTTTGGGATCCTCCGGGATTTGAACCCGGGACCTCTCGCATCCTTAGCGACAATAATACCGCCAGACCAACGAGCAATTGTGATGACGATTGAAATCTTGATATACATAAGTAAATGTATTTTTATTATGATTAAGACATTGAGTAAAAAGGTAAAGTATTTTTTGTGTATAATATAAATAAAATTAATCAAAAACTTTTTTGATTCGTCCGGGATTTCGATACGGGACATCTCACATCCTAAGCGATAATCATACTCCTGGACCAACGAGCCATTGTGATGACGGTTGAAATCTTGATACACATTTTTTACATCTTCGTTTAAAATTTTAGGAACTCATTATCTAATTAAGTGATAAAAACAGCGCTGCTACTTATCGAAATGTACTAAACATTTCGATATATGGCGCTATACTGGTTGCGCGATTCAAATAACATACATTTGTTATTACATTTATTCTTCTGTCTTATTACTTATTTCTTTTTTTTTATTTGACTAAAATTGGCTATTTTTGTAATAGTATAATTTAAACTTATTTATATTCGACTGATATTTACAATAGTGAAAATGTCCCATAAAAATCATCTTGCAATGAGATTTGTCTCTCATGTGAAACACAGATCATATTGGTATCAAATGTCAATGTGTTTTTTTTCTACGGGTTTTCTATTGTGAGCCAATCATCTAATCATCTTCCAGACAAAAATTATATAATTAAATTATAAATAAATATTTATAAATAATATAATAATATTATTTCTATAATAATTTAATTTTACAATAATTTAATAATTTTTTATCACACTCACTCAATGTTTTTCTTACATTTTAAGTCATAAAATCCGTACAATTGAAACAATTTTGAAATTAAGGGACTTTATTATTTTTTTATATCTTGCGATTAACAATGTCTTATTATGCTGAAATATTTTTATGCATGTAAATATTATATATATTTAATACATAATATATAATGCAAGTAACTTCATTCCAACCGGGTGTCCCACGACACCTCTCGTTAATTTTTAATTATTATAGTGTTGTATACTATCACTTTAAAATATGGTGGAAACAACTAACCAAAACGAAAAAGTAAGTTTTGAATCAATACAATTATCTTCAGACCATAAAACTATGCTTTTATTTGTGTGAATAAGTAAGTACTTGAATACTGATGTTTCGCTTCTGCCGTGTATGAATTACACACACACACACATTGTTTTTTTTATTTTTAAGCCTGGCTGCTGTGTTTCTTTTGTGTGACGTTCTCATACCGATTGTATAGAATAGTTCAGTACATACTTAAACATCACGGTGTACGGAAGAATGGAAATTCTAGCTACAAACGGTTCCAATGGCTCATCAAACTGTTCACATAGATACGTATGAATAAATAAAACAAAATTTAAGTTAAATAAATATTACAAAGAAAATTTTATTATTTCTATAAAAACGTTGGTCAAATATCAAATTCATTATCTATAAGAAATGATTAAAGTAATAATAGCAAGGTTTATCCAATGTAGTATCAATAGCACATTTTATCTAGAGTTCTTGCGTATAAGTTTTATTTACTTTGTCGTAATTAAATTAGAATCTGTTTTCTCATATAAAATAAAACGGTAAATAATTTTTTCCGAAGAAATTATTTAAAGAAGATAAGTTTGTTTAATGAACTTGATATAAAATGATTCTCCGGCCCAAATTAAATTCGTTGCATAGATATTTTGCGAATGATACTCCTTAAGTAGATGTTTAGTAAATTTATCCGTAAGAACTTCATATATTCCCAGTGAGTTTACTAAATGTACACTTACTGGTCTGGTGTTATGGTTGGCTGTAAGTGTACATTTAGTAAAACCAAAATGCGTTTACTAAATGTGCACTTACAGCCAACCATAACACCAGTTCAGCCCTGCTCGACGAATGGCCAACCGAACACACCACAGCGACGACCAATTTATAAAGTAACCATACATTTCACTTTGTGTGGAATGTATGGTTATTTTATACATTGGTCGTATAAAATAGTGGAAATGTATAAAGTAATATAGCAAACAATGGCTACCCATTGGTGATGTCAATGAGAGCAGTCGCTCATCACTGTGTGACATGAATAACAAACGGCACTACATATAAAATGAGTATTTCCGACTGGCGTGTTATTAATATCACCGCAACAGGTAAAGTAATTTTTGTGTATTTGTCAGCAGAGAGTTTAATGAGACGCATGAGGGGCGAACGGTCTCGATTAGTTCCTTTATACGGCGCTCATATGTCGCCTAATATATGGTTTCATCGGTGTGCATTACTTCCGTAATTGGTTAAGAGAATATCGAATTCAACTCTATCTAGATATAATAATATTTTCTTTGACATTTTAGTACAAACCTAAGTTTAGTAAAGAATTATCTAGGTAAACTCAATATATACAAGCATGTAGTTACTTAACTACGTATGAGAGAATCGTGTAAAAATATAGTTATTATCAAAATTACAGCCGTAATTATCGATAGAGAATATTTATATGATCTACCTCATACAATCTGGTAAGTGTTCTTTTTAGGGTTCCGTAGCCGAATGGAATGAACGGAGCCATCATAATTTTGTCATGTTCTTCCGTATGTCACTGTATAATCGCTCTTTCAGTTTAAGACCGATAATCATTACATTTTTAGAAAGTTTTGGTTAAATTACGTGGACAAACCTAAGTTTTTTAAGTACTTGCATCGAATTTTGGGGTTAAATTTTTTTTTCTCCGGATCTCCTTTGAATGGAATATCAATAAAGAGAACTTTCGGTATTCAGGCGAAAATACATAAATAATTTATGAATAAAATATAACAATTTCGGAAAAAAGAAAACTGAAATTAATTTTCAGTTCATATTTTTACCGAAATTGTTATATTTTATTTTTAAATATGATATTAGGGATTTTTAAAACAAAATTTTCGAATAAATGCAAATTGCTCGTAGTAAGAGGAGATTTGCAATAAATAGAATTGTACATTCTATTGATAATAGTGACTTTCTGCCAGTAAGATCCCCTTTTGGTACTTCTACTTACCAAGTATTTGATGTAACTATAGAAAAGTGGAATAGTTATTTCTGAACTGTGTTTCATTCCAGTTTTGAGAGTGTAAGGATATTTTAGTGGTTTCAAACTTAGAGATACCTAAATTGTACTTACCTTTCAGTACTTTTCTATGTGGCTAGGAGAATATGTCTTTTTTCAGTTGTTATTTTAGTTTATTATATGCCATGATGTTTTAAACTTTTCCAGTGGATTAAGTCGTACTAAAGTAACCAAATTTTTTCCATAATTATGTTTTCATCTGCTATACAACTTTGGTTAAACTTCTGCTCTTTCCTTTCGATCCATCAAAAAACAATGCTTCAATGTTTTTCAATTCACATGCTTTTAACAGATTTAAGTCTATTTTTTTATTACAAAATGTATACCAATCTACGATAACAGAAAGTACGTTTTTTGTATATCTACGTATAATTGGGTTACCGATTTAATGGCAGTATTGTGTATGTAAAACTTCATAACGGTTAAAGACAAACTTTCAAAGATATAAATTAAGATAATATAATTTTCCTATCTTCTTAAAATAAAAAGTTTTCCAAACAGTATCCTTTCCCCAGCAATTTGTGGACATATTTTTTAATGACGAATTATGTCTCAGTTTTGAAGCTGTTTCTAATAAATACGAAGTTAATGTCTCCAAAACTTACAGTGCTGGTCTTCATCCAGCTTCTTTTATTTTCGTATAAAGCTTTGTCATAATGTCTTAGTTTAATGTGCTGTTATACCATTAAACTCTTTAATGAGTTAAAATGTGAGGAAATTACTTTCCCTGGGACGGGTATAATAATGTAGCTGTAGGAGTTTTTCTTGTATTCACTGCTATTTTTAGTTGTCTGCTTTAAACTTCATAGTCGAAAAGTTATGAAATTACTTGGAGATTTCTCGATTTCTCTGCAACGAACTATATCACAGTAATCATTTGACGTATTATTTTGAAACTTGGCATAACATATATACGTATATTAGGGGCTCAATTGAAATGGACATGATATACATAGGTAGAAATAGTTAAAATCACTTAAGTTTATACATTGTAATTTATGCTAGACAAATCATTGTCTTATTTGCGATTTCAAAAAACTGATTTAAACAAATTTAATGATGATGGACATATTGGTGATGAGTTCTGTTTTGACAAAACATTGTCAGGATTGCATTACTTGAGATGTCAATTCATGTAAAAAAATATTTACATACAAATTACAACCGAAGTTATAATAAGAAACAAATATTAATTGAAATAAAATAGGCAAGAAAACTTTATCACAATTTTCACGTTTTTATTATAAAGAGAAAAAAATATTTTAGCATAAAAAAAATTATGCGAATGATATAGACACAAATGTTGCAACCACATCACAAACTTTACGTGTGCTTCGATGGTTATTTCCACAAGGGTATGGCATATTAATAATAGCTCAGTGTTAACTTGCACTTCATTTATTTTTCAATAATACCCTAATCATATAAGGGCTAACGACTTTTCCATTCGTAACTTTCGTTTTTTTCGCCTTTTTGTTCTACACATAATAAAATCGTGAAAAGACTGAGTCTGTACATGCTACTAAGCCTAAAACTACAGTTTTCAGAATTCTTGTCTATTTGTCTGTCTGTTATGCTCATATTCATTGTGCACGGTAACCTTAACAATAGCTTAGCCGATTTGGAAGCGGTTTTCTGTAATGCATTTAGATTAGTTTTGGCTAACGTTGTTTTATTCCATTTCAATCGATTCATTATTAAAAATTATACGTCAATTTTTAATGTGCGTTTGTTATGCACGTTAATATTAAAACCGGCGGAACCGATAAGGATACCAACGCCATTTATTAGCCTCTTTAGTAAACTGTAAGCTCACAAAGTTCTGAGAGAAAAAAGAAAGAAAAGGAATAAATTTCTAATAACTTTTCTCACTTCGAATTCACGCAAAGAACGTCGCAGGCACAGCTAGTTCAATAAATTTGATTGATTTTCTAAAAATACACATCTTCTACGCAGAAGAAACTTTGAACTTATATGCGGGAATGATTTCCTTCTTTTATTATTGAACTGCTTTATTACAAGAAGTAATCAAACCTCGTGAAATTAATGAAACAAGAATTAAGACTAGAATAACATTAAAATATATACTGACAATATTAATTTCAAAATTGTATTCAAATTTACTGAAAGTTCTTTCACTGTTTTTTTTTTATTGAAAGATTATTAAAAAAATATTGCAAAAATTTTGCATTCCTTAATATAATCGTACATTTTTAGCAATAATTTTATGGTTTTATTCAGAAACAATATAATTTTTATTTTCTTTAGTTTTAAATCCTCACTTTGCTTAAAATTAAGCAGTAAATAATTTAATGTTTAACTCGAAATTTGTTACGTTTAAATTTACTCATTAAAACAACTTGTATTTAAAGAATTATAACGGTAGAAAATTATTTATAGTTTAGTTATTTATTTTAACAACTCATTTAATATCCATTCGTATATAAATAGTATCGACAGAAAATTTTCATCTTATACACCGAAATGTAGGAAAATTAGAAATATTCTATAACAATAAAGAGAAATAAAATCTTTTCCGATGAACATAATACTGTTGAAAAGGACCGTGAAGCAGATTTTTCTGGTTTTGAAAAAGAACTTGAAGATAATAATGACCAGGTTTCCAGATTCTCCAGTAACAATTTATACATTACCCGAAGTTTTGCCAGGTGAAGGAACAAAAAAGCAACGAAGTAGGGAAAAGTTTATATGGTATGGATTTCATCCTAGATCAACTCGTACACCAAAACAAAATATATTTTTTCATGTACCAGGAGCAAAAGTCCTGCTTATTTTATTACATACGCCTGAGATTCTTAAGCCTTAGATGAGATTTTACAGATTATAGTAACTAACACTTATCAAGAGATTTCTGAATAATGGGCCCAAGAAATAGAAGTTAGACAGGCCAACAACATCTGAAAATAACGACGATGATTTTTTTCCTACAAACATACGACCTTCCTTTTTACAAGATACAACACTTACTGAGTTGAAATTTCTTTTTGGTTTATACTATTTAGTAGGAAAACTGAAAATTAATCATTTGACAGTCAAATAAAATTTTTGATATAATTGACAATTGACAAATTAACTGTATTGGGTCTGCTATGGATGAGAAGAGATTTGATTTTTTGACAAACTGTCTTCGATTCGATGATTGTACGACCAGAACTGAAGGGTTAATGCTATGTGATTCAAAATCATATTATATGATAAATGGTATTATATACACCGGAAACAATTTTACACCAGGAGGAGTACCAGTTGCTGAGTGTTAAGCATTAGAACTTACATCTTTCATTAATGGTATAAGAGAAATATCACATATGGTTTACTTCCATCCCTGCTGCTCAAATACCGCAATGAAAAAATATTACAACGGTTGAAACACTAAAAAAACAAAGATACCTTAACAATTTTTCAAAGTAAAGGATTATGATAAGAACACTTCAGTGTTCCTTTCATGTTGAGCTTAATTTACTGTCGTATGTGCCTCAAAACTAAGTAAAGAAAAGAAGAAAAGTATGCTTATGCTTTCTGATATGCACTGCCAGCCAGACAAAGATAAATCTCTTAGTTTGCCCGAAATAATAATTGTTTACAACCTAAGGGAGGTGTTGATACTTTGGACGAATTTAAATTTTTGGATAAATTAAGCAAAATATGGAGGGACCGAGGCCACCAAAACTAGACTTGTCAAGACTCTCATATTCCCCGTATTCCTCTATGATGGTGAAACGTGAGAAAAACGGATCGATGCCCTTGAGATGTGGTGTTGGAGAAGAATGCTCGGTATATCGTGGACGGAATTCCAAACTAATGAGTATATTATTCGAGAGCTGGGCATCAAACAAAGATTACCAAAGACAGTACAAGCTCGTATTCTCACTTTCTTTGGACATACAGCATGGCGCGAATGCGAATCCATAGAGGGCCTATTAGTGCAGGGCAAAGCCAAAGGCATCAGACCACGTGGCAGATTACCAATGAGGTGGACAGATCAAATAAAGAAGACCTTCAACGGACCTATGCACGAATGTATAAGGATAGCGAGAATTCGCGAATTCGCGTTTTGAAACAGGCCACTAATGACGACGATAGCATAGTGGTAAGTCTCCCCGCCTGTCACGCGGGAGCCGGGGTTTGATTCCCCCCCGGAGAGGATTTTTTTCATAAGTAACATGAGAAATAGAAGACCCTTTACAAGTACTTTTTAAAATTTTTATTAATATATTAAAATAAACACATTTTGTTGCTTGAATGACATTCAATAATTTATAATCTTGACATTTTATTCACAACTAACAAATAACATTTATTAGTTGTTTTTATTTCAGTAATATATTAAAGTAAGTACATTAAGTAATATTTAAACAATTAGTTGAAAAGTTAAATAACATTTAAACTAATGGTATTTTAAAATAATTTAAAATCAAAATAAATTGTTTATATTTAACTAGAGTTTTGAAAAATGCCGTTGAGTAATAATGTTAACAGTAAAGAAAAACCTAATGTAGTTCCATTCGGTTATATTAAAATATCATGTTCCAACTACATTATTATCTCGAGAAGTAAAGGGGAATTTTTATTTTCATTATTTGGAAATGTTTATGAATAATACATATGATGAATATGAATACAAATTTCCAAACTAGTACCATCTACCTGTCGTAAAAGTTATCTATTGACGCATATAAAACGAACAGAGTTTGCTAAGATGGAAAGAGAGGACCCTTGTTCGGTTAAGGTGATAATAAAATTGGAAATCGATTTTTTTTCGTAAATCAAGTAATGTTATTGATCCTAATACATGTAAAGTAAATATAAATTTTGTTATTTTAGTCTAGAATATATATATATATATATATATATATACAGCCAATAAAAATTAATGACTTACAGTTCATTACTTTATTTTTACCTCCTCAGACTTACTGTCTATGTTCCAATGAATATGTAATTATTCACAAAATATAAACATTTATGAAACTAATTCGTAATTGTAAATTAATATTTAGCGTGTTTTGAAACTGTCGTGTTCGATATCACGTAAGTTAAATACGTCTTTTATTGTGTATGCTTTTATAATATTTATAACTAGCTTTTATAATATATATAGTTAATAATAACAGCAAAATATGATTATCAGGGGATAACAGGTCTATTATATGATGGATGGAACGGAAAAATGTGAAAATCACGCATATGTTAAATTTAACTAATTTGGGTAAATTTAATATGAAACTATTTGCATCGAGAAAGAATAAATTAATTATAAATTGTTTGATATGTGTCATCAAAACAGTATGTTTTGTACTGAATTATTTAGGCGGGCGGTAGTATGCAGAACAAATTCAGAAAATTCCACGTACACCGAGCACTGCTATCCAAATATGAAAAGAAAATTATATTGAACCACTTTTGGCCTCCTGTACCTCCAGTTTATATTTAGGTTCAATATCAAGATTTAATTTAATCTAGACTAATTGAAAATTATGTTCCACATGATATGCAGATTTACTTTTTTATCTACGCACTGTTCTATTAGTCGTTGTGCGGAATACCAATTTTAATTATCTTAACTTAAACAGGTGCTAGCAGATACCCAAAACTGTTAGGACACTTCTAATAGTTCTAGCACCATGCGTCGGTTGCATCGTATATGAAAACTAGGAAATAATTATAAAAACACTCAGTGAGTGAATTGAAAGAACCGATACAATACACTGCTTCTTCAAACTAAGTAATTCATTTGAACTCTTCACGATTCATTTGACTCTGACTCAGGAAGGTTTTGGTGTAACAAATAAAGGATCGATGCTTGTCATTTAGCATTGTGTTGCCTCAATGAGTCCCTCGGCATTCAAATTAGTGAAATAATTGATTACTCTTTGGTACGTATTCATTTTTCATATTAAGTGCTTCGTTTTCTTTCTCGTATTGAATTGTATAGAGTGAGTGAGTAATATAAATCAAATATATTCGTATCTTATTTTATTAAGAATTAGTGTTAAAACTAATTTCGTGCCTAAGATTTCTAGATGGCTATTATTATGTCGGTTTCATTTCGTCATCGTTCGTATTGAAACGTTTTTGTAATTGTTATTTTTCAAATGGTTTGTCAGTCATTGAAATAACCAATGTCCATGTACATGGGCTGATATTAATTAGTTGCATATTTGACAATGGGCTTTCGTTTCGTGCGTTTGAATTCAATTCGTTCAATATCTTCAACCCATGTGACTGTATTCCTCCCGTTTCGTATTTTTTTGGCATTATTGTTATATGTTAAATTGTATATATCTAGCGCTTACTTTGTAAAAAATGGATATAAGTTAATTTTTTTCAGTATTTGACATAGCAATGTGACATAGCAATATTTTTACTTTAGTATAAATCTTCTCTACGATCTAAATTTCGTTGTGTGACAATAACAATATAGCCCTTGATTTTTTTACTTGAAATGAATAGGTTTATGGTAGGGTGGCAATATATTTTATATATTTATTTTTTAAACTCATATGTAAAAAGTTAGGACACGCAAAACACTTAACTATTTTGCGTTATTTATTTTTAAAATATTTGCTTTAGAAATTACATATAAATTATATTAGCAGTGATTGGTAATCATTACTTTATGTTCAGTATTTAGTAGAAAAAGCCACTTGTATCCTACTTTTACTGTTCTCGCAGGTAATATTTAAACTGCTGTTGCAAATTTATATTTGCTAGTCTTCAAGCTAGTCTTACCACATCTTTAAATGTTTTAACAAACCAACTCATTTAATATTTTTTTAGCTAGCAGTAAATAATGGTATTTTTTAAAGCGCATTCTACGTCTTTAATTTAATTTTATATTAGCCATTATTTTTGTGTATATAATGTATTCCAATATTCGATGAACAGTTATGTAGTGTTTTTATATATCGGAATTAAATTAAAATAATTGTTGGGAGTGATATACCATAAAATACTTCTAGAAAAGAAATAGACGTACAAAAAATATGTTACACAAAGAATAGGAGCAGAAAAGTTGCTAATTAGGAATAGTCTTTACAATATTTTCTCGGTTCAGATATAAATGTATGTATAACGGTATGTTATAAAAAATAGCTTCCAAGCCGAAAAAGAAACCGAAACAAGATGTATCAAAGAAATGTACATATATAGAAAGTATGTTTTATATCATAATTATTTTAGAAACATGCTTGAATCTTTTTTAAATCTCACTAAAAATACAAATGTTCAAAATTCCAGGTCAAGTTCTTTGTGAGGAATGACAAATCGTTGGGTTGGCTGAAATCCAAAGAAATGTCAAATACAGAATCAATTCTCTATTCACCGAGCTTAAAGTTTGGCAAACTGTAATATTAAAACATTAGCAGTTACGAGTAACGTGCTACGAGTATAATTCGCCATTTTTTTTATTATAGTTTTTTCCTACATAGTTCTCTATTTTTAGAAAAATTAAAAGAAAAATTCTTTTATCAGTTTGTTTTCCTTACTTACCCACGCACTTTTTCAGGTATTTCTTGAATAGTTATTTTTTTTATATGTTTTTATACGTTTGCAAACTTGAACTTCTTTTTGAATGTTTAATTACAATACTTTATTAAAATACAACTAAATTACAGGTAACATAACAGATAAACGATATTAAAACTACACATACAGCAACATAATTTTATGACCATAAAAGTGTACAGACGGCAATAGCTGTAGATTTAATTCCTTTCTATTGTGCTGTGTTGTTAATCATATACTTTAAAACGATGCTATGAGCATTAGAAATACTTTTTATTATTATACATTTATTTACAATTACCATTACAATAATTAGTAATTTTACCGAGATAAGACAGGCCTTACACTTAAAGTTGATCACATATTGAAAAAATTGTCACGCGAGAAGGATAAGGTAAACGATGTTATGTCGACGGCACATTTTCAAACAATGCTGGAGCACAAATAATTTGAATGAAATATTTGTAATTTCTGTAACGCATTAGTTTTTGCCCACACTTTTACTTGCTTGAACTTCTTAGTTCACCGGATTGCTAATGCTAGTGAAGTATGTAGCAATGGTAAATCATGCCGTTACGATTATGTGGCAGACGTTATTTTTCTTATTTTCTTAACTTTTGATATCATGTTAAGATATTTTATTACCTCTTCCAGACTCTTTAAATGTAAAAAACTGAAGATGTTGTCTAAAATTCAATAATTTATTAATAACGTACAAACTGATTTATCAGTAGTCAAATATTTAAAAAATACTCGTATTATTACCTCGACCTAAAAATAGTACTGACAATATGGAAAAATCTATTATAAATAACATTTATAAAAAATATTAAAATATATATATATATATATATATATATATATATATATATATATATATATATATATATATATATATATATATATATACATTGTACATACTTCTTACCTTCTTGTTTATATGACATTAAATCTCAAACAAAGTTCTCCCATTATCTAATCCAATTTTTTCCTAGGTTCGTTTGCTGTAATTTTTTAAATATATATATATTTTTTATAAGGATTGCAATAACAATACTCAATGACGAAAGTGAAAGTTTAGAAAATACCTCGTAAACAAAATCAAACAAGATTACCACTTTTGTCGCATCTGCAACTCTTGTTAATATTAATTATTTTATTGAACATGCTCCAATTCGAATTACAGATGTTAAGTAAGGTTATAATTGCTTTATTAATTCAGTTAACGTTCCGTCGCCACCCACGATGCTTTCAAGGCATCTAAATATCCGGTTACAAATCAAAATGTCACAACTTTGCTTGCGAATGCTCAACGGCAATTTGATTATGTCTAACAGAAATAAACGAATAATGCATATTAGAGGCTTTGTTAGGTGGAGTAGGAGCATGCGAACAATCCGGTGAAAGATCAAAAATTTATATCTAGACATCGCTACTCCATTTGACTTTAAATATGCACTGTACGTAAACATACTGCTACGTTTTAATGACTTGAAAGTTACATTTTTTCGATGATATTTTGCATCAACATTGAACAATGGAGAGTACATGGATTTATTTTTTTTATTGTTTTATTGTCTCTAAGGTTACATTAGTTCTTACATAGGATGGATCCCCCTTTTAAGTTCAATACTTGTGTTAGGAGGGTCCGCTCTTTATAACAAAACCACTTTACAAATTAAGACAAGAAGCAAAAAATACAAGGCATGCAAATAGATTTAAATCCATAATTCATAGTGAGTATGTGTGAGAGTGTGTGTGTGTGTGTATTTGTGTGTATGTGTGTGTGATTGTGTTTACTTGAATAAAAGTGCTTCGGTTTCCGCATATGTTAAAGATTTTAACCAATTTATAATTACTATTTTGCATTTATTTCGTGTCAAGGGATATATAGTTAAGATTTTATTTATTGAGTTATATAATTGTGACGACTTATACGTGTATTGCATTCGTGCAAATGAAGACTTGCAGCGATTAAGTGTTTTCTACGTCTTTTTAACAGTGTTGGATCAAACTTTAGGGACCTATGTATGCTTAGAACAGTGTTTAGTACATAGAGCTTCCTTACCGTTAAAACATCACTCAGAGAGTACAGCTCATTTGTAGGAAAACGGTACGGTTTAAAATGGATTACTTTAAGTAGGGCGCTCTGTGCCCTTTCCGGTTCTAAACATTTTATCTTAGGTGCACCTCCCCAGATTGATATGCAATAACTCAAAACCGATTGAGCTAAGGAAATATAAATTTGAGTTAGAAGTGTTTTCGTAGCTATATATCTAAGTGTCTTGAAAACCCATATTAGTTTTCTTATCCGTCCCATCAATATCTCTACGTGTGAATGCCATGACAATCTCTGATCCATTATGACTCCTAAATATTTAGTAGTTTCCACCTTCGAAATAATGGTGCATTGGCAGTTTGTAGTGTAGCTCTTATTACAAGTGTGTATCTTTATTTCGAAATTTTTATTAGGCTGAGTAGTTATATTTTTTGTGAAACACATGTAATTAGTTTTATTTTTGTTTAAGGTAAGTAAGTTAGAAACAAGCCATTTCGAAATCATTGTAAGACCTTTTTCTGCAGATATACGAGTATTTTCCCAAGTGTCGCCCGTAAAAACTAGTACAGTATTATCGGCATATGAAAACATATGTCCGTCTCTGAATTTAATTTCGCAAAGTTGATTTATATATATTAGAAATAGCGTGGGGTCGAGAACTCTTCCTTGTGGAACACCAAAACCTACGCTCGTCTCTTCGCTCAGGGTATCACCCACTCTAACACTCTGCTTCCTTTCGCTCAGATAGTTTTTAAAAAGATCTAAAGGGATTCCTCGTATGCCTATGCTTTCAAGCCTTTGCAAAAGGATGGAAACAGAGACACTATCAAATGCTTTCTGCAGGTCTAGTAGTACCGCGAGGCATTTCCTACCTTTATCGATTTGTTTGGTTATTACAGTAGTCAAAGCAGTCACTGCATCTTCTGTTGAAAAACCTGATCTGAAGCCGAATTGAGATTTAGAAATTATATCAAATGAGTTCAGGTAATTGATTAGCCTTTTATTAATCAGTTTTTCAAGGATTTTGGAAATCGCAGGTAAAATGGAAATTGGCTTATAATTATTAATGTCATCTCTGCTTCCACCCTTATGTCTCGGCGTGATAATGGCTTTTTTAAATTCTTTAGGAAACACACCTTGATTAAAGCAAAGGTTGGCTAAATGTGTGATAATAGGTACTACTAATGTACTGGCCATTTTAAGAAATTTTGTCGGAATACTATCTATACCAGGGGCACTGTCTGTTTTCAGGCTTATTAATATTGACTGCACTTCTATGGGGTCAGTTTCAAGGAGCACAAACGATGAAACAGGTCTCTGGCTATCTGTGTAGAGATCCTGATGTGATGTTGAAGATTGTGCAATGATGTCTTCTGCTAATGATTTTCCGACGTTGGCAAAAAAGTTATTAATTAAATTAACTGATTTACTTGGTGTGAATTCCAGTTTTAACAGTTCATTATTAGAAGTTTTAGTTTTATTACGATTGGTAACATTATTAATAGTATTCCAAAGTTTTTTAGGATATTTACCGGCATTTTCTAGTTGTTGTTTCTGGAAGTTGTGTTTTAGTTGTTTGCTAAGGTTATTACAATAGTTTCGGTATCTCCTCTAAGTGATTTTAAGAATCACATTTTCTGGATCAGATTCAGCCTTTTTCTGTAAATGATTTCTATTACGGATACACTTTAAAATCCCAGGAGTTATCCAAGGTTTTAGGACCCTGTTTTTCCATGGAATTAAGGTCGTAATAGTATTTTCTAATAGACAATCTTTTGGATTATCGTCTTCTGTTATAAGCTAATACCTTTTATAATTTTTAACAAATTTTAGGCATTCGATATAACAATGGTTTACATAGTATTCTTTGTACATATGTGTGTATATATAAATACATATATATATATATATATATATATATATATATATATATATATATATATATATATATATATATATATATTATATATATATATATATATATATATATATATATATATATATATATATATGTGTATGTATAAATTTAAAATGGTTTGAAAAAAAATATATACGTGTAACGTCTATACTTGTGATATATTCGTATAAATGTATACACAGATTGTGAGAACTTTGCTGGCACGTTGCCGTGTGCCTAGAAAGATCAGTTCCCGTAGACGAATAATACATTTTTATATACTTCTGTAAACTTTCAATGTCATTACTTTGATTCTTATGAGTTTTTATAAAATGTAGGTTAAATTTTGTTTAATTTGCGGGCAATTTTGCCACATAAGAGTGAGCATTAAAAAGAAAATGTCAAATATTTTCAAATAGGTTGGTAAATGACTGACATTTAGCAACCTATTTTATGAGTCATGCTAGTTTTAATCGAGTTGGAGTTCAATACAATTACAGTAAAATAATGTTGTTAAAAAAATATGGTGTTCAACCGAGTTGTTAGTTAATTCATCAAACAAAAGTATTCTTGAATTTAGGTTCACGATTTACAAATTATTTGCAAAACTACATATAAATATACGCAAAAACAAGTCTTAAACTTTATAGGTTAAATTTAGTTCCTAGTCACCTAAACTCTTATTAACCAAATATTTATCATTGCAGTAGCTATCATCAGACAATTTTTCCACTATGGCGCAAAGGATTTTATTGTCCAGATTGTGCGAAACTGCGTTACATTTTAAGTCTTTTGCTTCATTACAAATTGAAAATCCAGTTTTTTGTATGGAGTTGGATTTTTTAAATTAATTTTTTAATTGTTGTCTTATAAATATCACTTATTTTAGTCTCTTAGTTGACTTGCTCATTAGACGACAAAACGAAATAACTACCAATTATGGTTACATACTGATACTTATTTAAATATTTGAACAACAATCTCAGGAATATTATGTTTCATGAATATTTATTAATGGTATAAAACCTATCAAGAGAAAATTAAATACTCAAAAGAAATAGCATATAGCGATCCTCAAAACTTTAAATATAAAAATTATAATTAGCTTGAAATTTCCTTAAAACTGTAAATATAAAAATTATAATTAGCAAAGTTAATAACTAGAAAAAAATCCGCACCAGACTAACGAAAACCAAAATTGAAATTACTTGACGCACATTTAATAAATTTATTTATTAAACGACCTATTAATTAAAATTAAAAACATCAAATGCTAAGTATGTGTTTAAATTAAACCGTTAATCATGAACAATTTAAAAATAGGGACCTTTTTTAATTACCCAAATCGCTCAAAATATTAAAAATGTTCATTCCTTTGCAGGAATATAATAGTTTAGAAAAAAAACAGGTTTAGCATCATTGGAGTTTTTATAAGAGTTTTGATAAGAAAAAGAAAAAGATAATTCTAGTAATGTTGCTGAAAATGTCAAGCAAAAATATATATATATACTCAACGCTGAAATTACTGAAGTCAAATTTATTTAAAAAATGTTTGCCAAGGATTTATATAAGTTTAACAAAAATGTATGGCGATGACTCTACCTACGAATAACCGAAAAAAGAACCCCTTTACACGGGCTATTGGGTAAAAACAATAACTTGTTGAAGTAATAATTACAGGTTCTTCCGTTTTACTGACAGGGTATCGTGTGACACAAGATGGAAGATAAAACTCTGTGTTTATTAAAATATTCTGGCAGGGAGAAAACTCCTATGACTATAGAAGGTACACCCTATGAGTATAGACGATATCCCTTAAGGACAATCTGATCTTTATGCAGTTTTCGTAAGCTATTGATATATTGGTGAAATTATTAACACTCAATGGTTGAAGGATGGGAGAAGTTAAAAATAATAGCGAATATATTTTTTAACTAATATTATAATTCGGCAATCATTTAGGATTTTTGAATCAAAAAGAAACCTGTGCCCAGTCATAAAACTCATTTAGTGTACAACAAATGTACCAATTTTTCAAATTAATATGATTTTTTTCCGAACAAAGAAAATTATTTTTACGATTTCACATAACGGATTTAGTAATTAGTTATATATTTAATTATCAACTATCCATTTGGAAATAAAAGCAACTTGAGAATATTGTTGGCGCCATGGAGTGAACTTGATGAAACCCAATGAAAGTAGACTATAATGTTTAAACCAACAACGTGCCTCGCCGGAACACCGTTTCATTCCGATATATTACAGCATTATAGTAAGCTTCCCAACGATACAAGTACAAAATCCTGTCTCAAAACCATCATGTAAAAAATGTGGCAGAGCATATTAAATCGTTAAGAGCGTAGAAAGAAACGCGCGCGGCCTTGCCGTAAAGTAAGTTGTGGTCCAATTTAATTCCGTATCGCTTCATCTTGCGCACCTTTATGCTCTTCTGTTAATATAACAATAAAATCTTGCATCACAGAGAAATAAGACACCAGTGACGCGTAGGTAACAATCATCCGAAACCTTCCAAAAATCTCAATGAAGGTTATTGGGTTCGAGTTCTATTTTAATAAATATAGCTTCTTAAAGCGCACAATGTCCGTAAGTCATAGATCAATCTAAAAGGGACAACAGACCAAGCTATAACCGGGTTACTGACAAAATTTGACCTTAATGGAAATCATTTAAGGTTAAAAATAACTTTAATTTTGATTCAAAATATTTGAAAAATTAGTAAAAGTTATTGCTTTTTTAGCACATGTCTTAAACGACTCTACGTGCTTGTAAGAGTAATGATATATATGTGTCGTTTATTTAAGAGTGGTTTAAAAAAATATTCTGAATTTTGTTCTTTTCTCAGGAAAGCCGACAAGATCAGCAGGCAGTTTGAATATTTGTTAAAACCAAAAATAAAAACCTAATTTTTTAATGAAATTGTTAAAATTATTTGACTCTAATAATCAATTTATTTTTTTTTTCAATTATTCATTTATTAAAGAGATTAACTGTTAAAATTAATTTTCCTTGAAAAAAATTTAAAGGAAAATGCATTTAATTGAAACAATTTTTTGCCACTTCTGAGTATTTTTTCAGCAAAAACAATGTTTAGGATTTTGTAATTTTCATCACTCGAAAATTACAAAATCCTTGTAATATACTTTCAAGGATTTTTTTTTGAGGGAATCGTACTAGTATTCGTAAAACGTTTTAATTAGTTCAAAAGGTGTGTATTACTTGGCTATACTGGACTACAAAAAATGTACATGGACTACAAAAAATGGACTACAAAAAAAGGAGACAATTGAAAAAAGAGTATTCTTGTTGTTTTGAGAGGAGAAACATGAATCACGTTTTCTTTGCTGCGAGTTGAGTTTCATTACATGCTTTCTAATAAAAGGTTTTTAACAAAATGTACTCTACCGTGATGATGAGTATAGTAGATTTTGTCAAAAACGCTCTGCGGGATTATTTAGTACGTAGTAGTTTTTGTTTTGATTTTGAGTGGATGATTTTTTGAATCATTTGAAGCATTTGCCAAGTGTTTTCTCAGAATATGTAGGAATAGCTCATTAAGTAAGAATACACCTTGGCCTAGTTATTTGAACCGTCTTCATCTCGTCTGTTGACAGGAAGCGCTTGATGGTATTAGGCTTATAGTATTTAGGGCAGACCTTCGGATGCCCCTGCGTACTTGTGTAAAGACATAAATTATGGATATCTGGAGGGACTTTGAGTTAATTCAAGTGACGACTTGGGAATAGTGTCTTTTCTGTCTACTAGTTTTAAATCTAAGTTCTGTTGGATTGACTTTGATACTTTTTTCACCATTGTGTAGGCAGTTTAATGTAAAGAGCTTTTGCCCATTAAACACTATTATAAGTGTTAAGGTTATGGTGCTATGTTAATATTATGATATGAGTCCTAGAGTGCGCTCCAGCTATCAGACTATCGGCACCCAAAAGGTTCATCCGGAGTAGTGATTTTTACAAATTTTAAAGTGTCTATGTTTTGAAAACTAAGATATTTTTATTAAGGTAAAATTTTGTCAGTAACCCAATCATAACTTGGCCTGTCGCTTTCGTTTAGTTGATTTATGATATACGGACTAACCTGTATACAATTAAAGATATTATGTCAATTTGAAATATTTCGTTGTTTTTTTCAAATTTAATGTTAAACACAGCCACTTGCGTTCAATTAAACTTATTAATTTAATTTATATATTTTACCATTAATTTCGAGAGATAATAATTATTAATTATAAGACTTGCGCTTCACGGAAAAACCACGTACATACATGGCAGCGCATAGGCAAGTCCTCAAGAAAAAAACTCGATTCCTACATGGAACGCACTATTTACACGAAATATTTCAAGCAACTATTAACTCCTCTGTACATTATTATGTATTTGATATTTTTAAATAAAATTAATAAATCGACCATTAGATCCTGCTATATAAATCCCAAAATAATTTCTGTGCTGACCCACCGATGAATAATTTTCTACTAGACATGAAATTTGGTACCAAGTTAGTATTTTAAATGTGTGGGAAGAAAAAAAATTAAGAATTTGGCCAAGTATTCGTCGCATTTTTTGATAAAGTTGTCGAAGTATTGTTTTTCTTATAGTTCGTTCGAAAATTCAATTTCGTTCGGAAATTCGCTGAACTGGTTTGTTTTAATTCGATTTGGTTGAAACGTTTCTTAATTGTGAACCAAATGACTAAGTTAAATACTAATGTTCAAAATCACATATAGTGTAAAATAAAAAACCATTATGAATAACTTTAATTTTGATACATCGTTTTGAACAAATATATTACAAGGTTCTTTGTTTTATCAGAAGTTGACTTTGTAGATTCCACATTTTTATTTCTGAACCTTCTTGCCGAATGCTTTAATTTCATGCCGATAGTGTTGGTGTATCAAACAAATATTACAAGGGTACGGTGACGGTTACGTTACCGTCGGACTAATAATTAACGAAAGTATATCCTAATATATTTTCGTTGCACCATACAAACCTCGCAGTCCACATAAGTCAAGGTTTGGGTCTTGATAGTAATCTGCTATTTAACAAAGTACAATAAGGTTTTGCAATTTCAAAAACTGCAGATTTAACTTTGTTTCCTCCTTTTTCTTCAATATCCTTACACTTCTTTACTTAAAAATCTTCTATCTATTTGAAGTGTGCTGAATCTAAGATACTCGGGTTATTATGTTGATGTCATCCTGCTAGCAACATGGGGAAAGACTCACGACACGAGCTCTGCCTCTTAGGCGAAAGTTCCTATGCTTATTTTTTATCTTGGTTATTCCGGTAATATTACCTGCTTAAAACCCCTTTAATTATGCACCTTTCCAATTATATTTCTTATTCTTATTTGGGTTTCAACTTTTTTGTTTACACTCCATCCCTCACACTACACAATCCGTTCATTTTATAAATAATTATTATCTCTCGAAATTAATAATCGAGCACACGCATAAAAATATATAAAATATATAAATTAAATTAATGGTGCAAATGTAAAAAAAATGCACATTCCTTACTCCGGTTTGTTGCTTCTAATCCGACGTCAGTAAGTATTTACTGTCGCTACATAATAATTTCGTGGAGAAGATTAAGAACCTTAAATATCAACGATGTCGTAAATGATGGTCATCCTTCGAGAGTTTATAGGAAAACTTTTCACCGCTCAGAATGAAATTATACTCTTGCCGCGAATTGCTCTACAAGCATAGATAAAATCGTACCGTTATGCATTGTTCCAGATAATTTGAACAGAATTGTAGTCATATTAACGGTGTTAAAAATATCGGTAATATAATTAAGTGCTTTTAGGGTTTTTTCCCTCTGAAGCAAATATGAAATTTATCGAAAATAATTATAAACTAACACAAATTTTAAAATGGTTTGCAACTCGAAGCGTTACTTTGGAAAAAAAACTTCGAAATTGATTAAAACAAAACCTTCAGCATTGTGAAGGTAACTTATCACCAAGACGGCGGGAATTTACATAATACGCACGTTCAAAAGTTTATTGTATCAAAAGATCACAATATAAGGCTAAACTTAACTAATTAAAATAGATAAAATATATGCCCACGCTGCTCTATGAAGAGTGCGGGCGTGTAGGGGTAATAGAGTTCCTTGAATGAATATTATCTCTTATGGAGCAGAATATTAAAGTCTTATTTGCATTGCTTTTATTAAACTTGAAAAAGTTCCTTGGGAGGAAATAAACCAAATATGTAACAGAGTCTCGAGTTTTGCTTTGGCTTTGTCAGTTGCTTCGTTTAATTCATATTTACAATTACAAAATAATGGCTGCCCTACGTTATAACAAATTGTGAAATATTTATAATGGTTATTTAAAAAAGACCTTTCTCCAGATATTGGAAACGATTATAATTTTTCTTACTTTTGCGCGTAGCTTTGTCTCCATAAATAATATTTGCAGTATAAATAATGTGATCAACACTCGAAAAAAAGTTATGAAAATGTAAGAGAAGATTCGGATTACATAGAAAGTAGTACCGTGTGCAATTTATTTTAGCTCCTAAACACTTCTCGGGGAAAATTTAAATATTATTCTATGTCGGTCTGCTGAAACGTTAGACTTTAGAAAGTACCAAGGTATCTATTTAAAAAAATAGCTCTTTAGCAGTATAACCGCGAACAACTCACGGAACGACTTTCGGTATATAAACTCTCATAAAGTTTGCGATTGTCGTAAATTTATAATAAAATTATATTATTTCCCTACCCTTGTATCAACACAATACTCCACTGATACTGCACATGGTGTTTATGCCTCGTACGTAGTTGTTCATCATAACACTTGCAACCCACTTCCTTAAAGTGATATGAAGCACTACTTTGTAAGCTACATTGACAATTTCAACTAAACAACAATTTTAGCTAAAATGGTACAAATAAAGCCGTTAAAATCACTAACTTACATCATTGTGATAAATAAATTCATTTTGTGCTATAAATATGTAAAATTTTTCAATTACATTTATCTACATATATGTACAAAATAAAATTCGGTAATAGTCTCTATCACTCGAAATTGTTGATGGCAGGCAACCGAAATAAACTCATTTCAAAACTCACACCAAATGCCTATAAGTTTTTGGAAGTTTTGAATATATAGTTAATAAATAAAAGGAAATGTGATACTTTCCAGTCATATTAAAACCTAATTTTATGTAGAGAGGATTTTGAAAAGAAAAATAGTAATTGAACCTGAATGTTACGTTAATATTTTAACGTATCTAATAATATTTTACTAGACAGCATGTGGGGAAAAAAGTTCGCATCAATTTTAAATGTGCATAATTTTAAGCATTTTTTTACTTGTGTTATTTCATGCACATAAATTTAAAATTTGAAGTTCTCAGACATTAAGACAAACAGACGGATGGAAAGAGGAAAATGACAGATATATAACGGTTTCTTGTTTCGCTACAAGCGCCTAGAATGGTTCTTAGTTCCAGCAAGTGTAAAAATAAAGGTAAGAAAAATAATAGTTATTTCCCTGAGGTGGTTGATGAACTACTGAATTCATAAAATTTTATTATCTACACTATATGTTTAAAAATTATACATAACCATAATATGATCCTACAGCATCATATAAGCCATTCTAAGGTAAACATAAAATTAATTTTTGTCATAAGCAACTTGGACAAGTACATAAACCTCTTCAGGGGTTTATTTTTTTTTTCTATTATTGCTTCATAAATTTTCGCGGTACTGATTTGTGTTTTACTTCTGGCGATAGTGCCGCTCGGAAACATTGTTATAGGAGTTTTACCTCTAACGCAAAACTCCTAACGTTCTGTGAAATCTCATTCAACAGTGCGAATGTTTGCCCCTACTTTTATGCTTAGATAATGAATGCCAAAACATCTAATCTATTCACTTAGTATATACAGACATATTTTTCTATTAGTTTAATTGATAAGTCATTAATAATGCACATATTCGATACATAGTAACCAAATAAAGGTAATCACATATTAGCATTGTCAACTGAGGTAAAGTTTCCTTCTACACCTCACGCGCTTCATGTTTTATTTTCGCGGTAAGATACATATATATATTTACATTTCGCCATATATTCTAGATAATATACTAAAATATTTTCAAAGTTTTTTGGGGAAAAAGTAAACAAAATTTTCGTTTATATTTTAAAATAAAATTATTTATTGTTATGACTTTCGATATTTTATTTGTGTTAGGATACATCTTTTTATTTTCCGATAGCATTTACACAGCAAAATTACTATTAAAATTGTCGTATGAAACCATAAAATTCCTAAAATAGGTAATGTGTGAAACCTACAAAATTCCTAAAATAGATAATGTTTTACCGAGAATTTTTTGGAGTTCTGCTGGCATTACAAAATTAATACGATTTTAAAAGCTGGTTGCAGTATCAATATTATTGTTCTTTATTTCACTTACAAAAATATCAGAACTAATATATTGCTGTATACGTGTTGGCGTATTATTCATCTTTAAATAAATTTTGAGATATTATCGTTAATGAATATAAAGTACGTAAACTAAATACACCAAAATTTCTCTTTTCCGCATATTCTCCTTTAGTACAAAATACCACGGGCATGGGATAAAGGTAAGTAGAGCATGGGATAAAGAAAATATTTAATAATTACTAGTTATCTATAGATATATCATCATCAAAAAATATTTAACTAATTGGTATTCGTAAGATATTTTAACAACATAAATACATCGACATATTTTTGTTTAAAAAATTCTGTGTATTATTTAAATCGCTAATATAAGTTTATATTATAATTATGCAATAAAAAACTTCACAAGACACTCGATTAATCTTCAACCTAGTATGAATACTCTCTACATAAAGTCTAAACGAAGGCATAGTTTTTCTAGTCTCAGAGTGTTCGGAGTTTTACTCGCATATTTATTATTTCTAACGCAAAATTCAGACGCTTTTTCCGCATCTTTTGATTGATTTAAGGCGAAATCACTATTTTTGTTACGTAGGAAGAACTCTCGTTTTATCTCTTACGTAAGTTAACTAAGTTAAAAGTACACTGTTACTTCAGCGGAATTGTTATTGTGTAAGTTATTACACTGTGTAGGTTTGAATAGTGTACATGGGAGGTTTACGTACATTTTAACCTGATAATTATTTATACTAATTTTAGAAAATATCTGGCAAATTATTATAGAGTATAAATCAGGGCCCCAACAGTGATGGAAGTAAATATTTTGATATTTTTTGTTAAAAGCAGTTTATAAAGACCCTTTTGCGCTTAATACATTCGTTAGATATTTTGTATGTCCATATAACAATTACTGGGTTTATACGATAAACAATGGTCGAAATTACATTTTTTCACATGCAATAAAATGCTCTGACTAAAACCTTTTCTTCAGTTAAACGTTTAAATAACCATAACTGCAATATCTGTATTTGTTAACTTGTCTGAACAGTATTGAATGTTAGTAAACAGAGGCCATTTACCCGTATTACGACATCTCCCTGTGTATGAATCCTATATTTGTTGAGACATGTTATTTATAATTAAACTTTGCATTTAAATGAATGGATTTCAGAGAGGTATTACTCTTGGTTTAGTTTTCGCCCAGAAATATAAGAAGTTCTATAGTCATGGTCTAATGATTTTACGAGAAAAACAAAAAACATCAATTAAAACGGCGTATGTTTTGTTTAACGAAATTCATATCAAATGTACAAAAATTGTTTGCGGATTTTTGTGAAAAACGCCAAGAAATTTTTCCGAATATCTAAATATTGTATATATTACCTGTAATATGTATACACGTGTATATATATATATATATATATATATATATATATATATACATGTGTGTTTTACACATACAAATACACATTTGTATGTGTATGTATGTGTATATATATATATATATCGTTCTATCAGAATCATAATATTGGGTATTCCTTCGTCGGTGAAAATGTCTCAGTTGTGGATTGAGATTGATAATACTGATATTTGTTAAGCAAATATGACATCTGAAACATTAATAGAAAGGAATTGGTTGTGTAATGAGCAGAATTTAGTTAGTATTATTTATATTAGTATGATTTTGAACAATAAGAAATATCTAAATATATTATTTCTAAAAGGTGTTTTTTGGTCGAGCGGTTCGATCTCTTTAACTACTGCACCAAAAAAAATTAAAAAAATACCCACTTAAAGCTTATGTTTTCTACTTTGGGCGAAAAATATAAAAAAATTAGAAAAAAAACTTTTTGTTAATAAAAAAATTAATTTTTATAACAATTGGTATGAGCGCCATCTGTGGGCGACACATCAAATATCTTAGCCAAATTGTATACTTGGAACACGCTAGATAGCGATATAGTGCGAAGACTTCGCACGGATCAGCTAGTTTTAAATTATAACTAATTTCTTCCTTGAAAGTTTCGGATACAGGAATACTTAAAATTTATCAAAGAATTTCATTTATTTACCAAACATAATTCATAAAAAAAACTACAGTCGCATTGTCTGTGGAAAAAATGAATTTCGTAAAAGAGCGTTTGGTTGAATTTGATAATTTTGAAAGCTTGTGTAAGGTCAAGCAATAAAGATAATTTCCATACTTTTGACCTAATCCTATGGCCTTTTCTTTAAGTAGATAAATATATATTTTAATATAGTTCATTTCGGATCCAAATATCATCTAGATAGCAAAATTATTTGTCTAACGTGTTTACCTAAATACCCGATTAATTTATAAATAGGTCTTCGATTCGACGTTTTTACTTTACTTTTACGTTAAATTTGTAAATAAATATAAATCATGCTTATTTTGTGATATTTACATTGCTTATATACTTAATGAATGCCATTAACTCTAAGTTGTTAACTAGGTGAATGTACTATGCCACACCCACACTCTTTTTGATGCTTTTGTTATATCAAATCGGATTATTTTAAAGCGCCGTATCTTAAAAGAAAAACCACAACCCTTGAAAAGTTACTCAAATGTCTATCTGTCCGTTTGTCGTCTGTTTGTGGCGTTCATAAAGACAACAAAAAGAGTACTCAGCAACTGAGTTCAGAAATTCAAAAATTTTTTGCTCAGCAAATATTTAATATGTAAATAACTATCGGTAAGATATCGAATAAATGAATCATATCGCTTATCACTATATATTGCGCGTATCGATACATTTATTTTGCTCATTCGTTTTTGTTGATTTTTTTTAATTGCGTGGTACTTTCTCCACGTACATTTTATTTTTTTTGTATTTTAATCTAACTTTTGCTCGCTTCGCCATCGGCGCCTACTCCTGATAGAACAATCAATTTGTAATGGTAAAAATAAGGAATAAAAAACAGAAGAACAAAAAGGAAGTTAAAGAATAAAAGTAAAAAAACGATACCACTTATTTGCAATATCGGTAGGCATATTTAAGCAATTTCTAGTTATATGTCAAATTGACAGAATCGGTTAACAAATTGAAAGAAATTTATCTATCCAATATCAGTTAAAGTGTGCACGAATAGTAGCAAAGAAATCTCTTGAGCAATTTCCACCTGAACTTATAAAATAATTTATCTCAATGTGGGCTACATAAGTTTATCGTTATACAGGAGTTTAAATCTTTTTCAATTATTTATTGTAGGCCTGCACAATTTAACATCTAATTCTCTTGGGATATAGAAACATGAATAGTAGAAACTGCTTATTTTGTATATTTTTATTTCAAAGTCCATAAGAGTAATATTTTTCTAGCAAACGAGATATTTTTATGTAATATCTCGTTCAAAAATATGAAAGGAAAGTCATATTCTATTCTATATTATTTATTATTAAACTTTGATATAAATAAATGCATACCATGTATTTAACAAGTTTGTTTCACCTATAAAAATATTGAGACCAAAAAGGCTACTTAGGTACTTAGATGTTAAATTCTAGTCATGTGGTATTTTCTAGTTTTTCAATTCATAGCCAGCATTTCATGAAACGTGGGTTCGAAAGAAACAAATAGTATGTATTGCATATCGCGTGTAGCAGGCTCCAACTCTTTTTAGTTAACAAAAAAAATTTTAAATATTTCAATTTAGTTACCAGGTTTCCATTTTTTGTTAATTTATAAATAGTGAATCTGGCAAGAATCTAACATCAAATAATGAATCTGGCAAGTTAAGCAACAACTTCATTCAAATTTCTCTTTCCTTCCACTCTCTTAGTGTTTAACGTAAGTAAAACTAATTATTACTTCTTTAAGCCGAGATTAAATTGTTAATTATCTTCATTTAGTAATTATTTTAATTTTTTTTATTTTATTTGCCTTTTAAGTTCTTTAAGTAAGTTTTTTATGGGAGAGAGGAAGGATATACAACAAGCAAGACGTTTCGTGTCAGACCTGACAAATGTCGAATAAAACTGGTGTTACTATTACGATACTATGTCATTTCCAAGAGATCACTTAAATGATATAAAAAATAAGTCATAAATTTAAAAAAATCGTCATTAATAATAAATATACTGATATTTACAATTTCAGACATTTTATGCAAAAAAATAGTTTCTAAATACAGAGGATGTAACAGAGTGTTAGCAAGTTTTTGATAACATGAGGTCAAAATGTTTATTATAATATAGGGGATTATAAGTTAGTCCTTTTTAATACGCTTTACTTAATAATCATCTTAGGATACATAAAAAGTCAATATTTTCTAAAGAATACTCAAAACACAATATATTTCACAACGCATTTCGTAAGAAAGTGCACTAAACACAATATCGCAAGTACTGCGAGCATCGAAGTGTACAAACAATTTTGTACATTTAGTGAATCGGGGTAAATGACCTATAGGGTTTTAATGTGGGTATATGTGTAAACAATAGCAATATTACGAAGGTTTAATTTTATTATTGTTAGACCTAGCGACCCAGCCCGGCTACGAACTGGTAGGTGACGGAAAGGAAAACTCTCCGATGAATGGATTTTTTCCAACCTAGCCCCTATTTATCGCCACAGATCGGCCAATTCACACAAAACTTACATCAGTTATATAACTTTGGAGTAGCATTATGTATCTATGTACGGATAATTTGTCTGGCGTAATAAAGTAATAAATGTATCCATCGCACTGTTGCGTAGAGCTTGTAGGTTAGATCAAAACACTACTGATATGGAGTTTTTTCTGTCTCCTTTATTCATAAAATAACGAAATGATTATTAAATGTTAACTACAAATTTTAGTGAAGTATGTCATAACACAAATTATGAAGTAATTATTCCAAGAGAATTAACAATAAAAAAAACGTATCTTTATAGGCAAACTTAACTTTTATTACTTCCGCTGGATTAGGTCCAAAAAGAAACATGTCATATTTCGATGTCACACGCGACAGGGCAATGTACAATTAGTTGTGTGAAAAATGTTGATGGCTGAGATAAATTCCAGCAATGTTTAATGTCTGGCCCTTCGCATTATTTATTGTCATGCCAAATGATAGCCGCTAATAAAAAAATAGACATTCTAATGATTTACGGAGCCCAAACAGGTCAATCCTTTATTTATTGTCATTTCAAATTGTAATCGCTAAAAAATTATGGACAACAATGTCCTATAAAACAAATGTGCGACCTCCGATATTTTAACGATTTACGCTGCCCATGCTAGTCACGTTCGAGATGTCATGATTTTTTCCGATTTACTCGACAAATTGTCGGACAAATTACACTTTGTCGGTAGTTCGGCCAAATTACACAACAACTTAATAAATTACCACCTAAACCTTCCACGTGATTCTAATTTTTGAAAAAATCGCGCTCAGGCAGACACACACACAGAAAAAAACAAGAATTCGTTTCATATATTAAACGCATATTAAAATTATTTGATGGATAAATAATGTCTCAGAAAATACTGTTTTATTATTTTACTAATAATAACGAAATATAATTCCCATTCTTTCCTAATTATGTCAAAAGTAGCTACTGAAGATATATTAAATATTTCATTGTTTATAATAGAGGTATTAAATGAGGGTGACAATTAAAAGGGAATCTGTAATAAAAAAAAAGTTGATGAAGTTATAACTTTGTAGTCCCTCATGCAATAATAATTTTGTAAATGCTCCCACAAAGATTTTAAAGCTTCCAGGAAAAATGCTTATTTGATTTAGAATAAAGGAACCAGTACTGTTTTATTTTTCAAAACTTCTTACTTTTTTAGGATGATGCATTTCTGACGAAATCGATTTCAATATTAGAAAGAAACAATGAGAACAAACATATTTTTTGTATACCTTCTAACGTTACTGTTTGATTTATCCTAACTAAAGATCTTAATTTAAACCATTGAATTAAACGTACACTATATAAATTCAATATGGCAGATAGTGGCGATCTTAATGGTTGCGAGGCTCCGCGTGGTCTTTGCATTTTGTGCAAAGTAAGTAGTCAGCTTCACACATCAGGTATGTTATTATTGTTAATTTATGAAGGGAAATGCAAAAGTAATAAATAAATAATATAATTAATTTTTAATTTTAGGATATTGTGTTATTGGATTTATTAAAGAAACAAAAGGTGATTATAAATATATAATTATTCGTGATTATAAGACAAAGTTTTCAAATTTCTATTTATAAGTAAATAATTTCAAAACAATGTTTGTTGCTTTTCCTAAGACGAAAATCATCAATCAAAGCACAGTAATTTAATGAATGAGCCACGTAATTTTCAATTGTATGCCTCGAAAAATTCCTTCCGCTGGTGAAAGTGTACCTGATGTGCCACCACTTCCTTAGGGTCACTACAAGTTTGGGATATATTCAAATTAATTTTTTTTCTATTAGGTATTTTGGAACCAAGGTAATGTTATCGTTTAATTGATAGGCATAGATGAGCATCTTTTTTGCTTTATACAATTCATGTTTTTCAATAAATATTAGATTTTTTCCAAGGGTCATAGATATTTGCAAGTCTCTGCTTTTCTTCAAAAGTTCAATATTACTCCTTATGTTATATGAAACTAAATACACCTTCGTTTTTTTAAACGCCTTAAATCTAGATGGACAGCTTTCATGTACAGTATCAACAATAACATTAATATGGTTTTTGGAAATAGTTAGGATTTGAAAATCTTTTCGTCAGGCAAGTACGGGGGCTTTATCTTCCACTTCACAATCAAAGTTTCTTCTGTTACACGTTTTTCTCACGACTTTTAAATATCTATTAACATCATTTTCCTTAGCTATTTTTCTCACTATTACGAAAAATAACTGAAAACAGATTTCCCGATAATTTTTAAGCAGGTGTGTAAATGCGTCTAGGCTTAGTAGAATCGCATCTAAGCACAATTTTGTAGTATGTCATATTTTAATAATAACATTTATATTCGTAATAATATCGTATTACAACTATGAAAGAAACTATAAATTTGTAAAAATCTGTTTCTTTTCCTATAGAATGGAATTCAATAAAGAACTGATAATTCATCGTGTGCTCAATTAAATCCTTCAAGGTATTGAACGGCCATGAGTCCTACTCTTATATTTAACGCTTTTTTGATATTGAACAGCCATCGGTCATACTCTATATTCTCATTTAATCTTGGAAAATAGTTTTAACGATAAGGCTTTCACCTATTAACCTACCCTTATCCTTGTACTTTTAAAATTGCCCAGTTCTATATGCAGCTGACAAGTAGGGTGTAACATCCTTTGTAGCAAACCTAAAAAAAATTGCTTGAATGCAAGGCGATGCTATAGCTCCAATGATGAGATTTCATCTGTTACTTCCACAAAGGTAAGAAGTAGTAAAGTAGTATAATTTAAAATATTCGTTCTGAACGCTATTTTTTCATGAATGTTAGCTCCACTATGGTGTCGATATTGTCTACAATTTTCCAAAGATATTTCTAATTGTTCTATGCGTGTATTTAATTTCAGCTGTGCTTTGTTAACGAATCATATAGAAGTAGTTGCTCAATAAAAATGACGTCACGAATAAAATAAATAATAATCGAGTAATATTTGCTTTCTCCATTTTGTCAGCAATTTTAATCTTCACATGATTTACCATTAATCGCATAAACTCATTTTAAATACGTTTTTCGAGAGAGCGGTCATTAACCTTCTAATCTGCTAATTGTTTTAGGTGAAGTTGCAGCATCAAATTAAATTAGGCTATTCATTTTACTGTATTTAAAAAGTTGTGACTGGGCTTATTTAAACCCGGGTCATATATTAATTTCTTTATATGACCTCTCAAGACCAAATCTTAAGATGCAAAAAACGTGCAATCGCGATCAGTCTCTCTAAAATGTCTCTCCAGCGTTGACTTTCTCATTCCATTTGAGTCTGAGTTAACGATTCAATACTTGTAGTGAACAATTCAATACTTGTACTGAAATACTTACAACTTTAAGTCAGTGCTCTAAGTTTAACCATTTCAACATTCAATATTTGTGCAGTTGGGTATATTCGTGAGATTTTAGGTAATTACCCAAGTGCTTTTAATCACACTCTCTTTCATTGGATCTTGTTTGAAAATCTTGTTTTGTTAAGTCAGAACAATCAATATGCGTTTTTTTTTGTAAATAAATCTTTTATCGTATGAGCACTCTTTTGTCTATGCTAATATTTTCGTCAAATCGGGATCCATTACAATTAATGGACGAATCAATCCCGGTTTAGGTCTCTTAACACAATCTTATTTCTATCCATATAAGTAATTGTTTGTAGCCAAAAACATGGATCGTTTTGAAATAGCAGGTTTACAATTGTGTCATTCGTAGTCAGTTGCGTCAGGCGTCAGTAACGTAGATATAGACACAGAGATGTGTTCTTGGCTGGACAGAGTTGACAGTGGCAGCGGCGGTGTAGAAAACAATTAAGTAGTTGATTGACGATCCTTGTTACTAGATGGCGATGCTAACAATTCTACCGTCTCGAAGTGGGTAAAAATTTAATTAAAAGATTCCTATACCTTCCTACATACATACATATAAGTAACTCTAATAAAAGCGAATTAAAAAAGTCCTTTTTTGAGGCTAATCTTAATAAAAAAAATAAAAGCCGCTCAATACCTATCTATGTTTCAGACAGTCTTCGGTCTGCAAATATCGAATTATTGTATTTACCGCGCTCCCAGTTAAATAAGTCTATAACAGCTTGGCTATATCAGTTAGCGATTTGTCGCCGTCCATAGCGCCCTTAAGGCCTTTCAATATCCAATTAAAATCAGAATGTCGAAACTTCGCTCGCGAATGCTCAAGGACAATTTATATATGTATATATATGTATAAATATATATGTATATATATATATATATATATATATATAAGAGAAAACATTTGATTCAGAAGATGCAACTGCAAATTTGACTGGTGGTCATAAATTTTGTAATTGAGAAATATTCTGAATTTATTACGAGTTTTAAGATAAAAAAAATTGGAATTTGGTAAAACGTTAATTTATTAAAATTTCTTCAAAGTAAATTGACGCTAATAAATAAAAGTTCTTGCCTCATACATGCAAACATTGTTCAGGACAAAGCATCACTTTTCTTGAAGTAATCAAAATTATTGCGGATTTCTAAAGTCTTCTCTTACGAAAGAAAAATCATCTCGAATCAATTACAACTAATTCTTAAGTCACCTAGACAATTATAACAATTTTGATGAAAATTATTTCAGCAACCCTTAAGGTCATAAAGAGGTTAAACAATTTTTTTAAAACGGACAATGAAAAATAAGATTAACAGACACCTGAATTGTGTTCTTACAGAATGTAATTATATTACATAATTCAAAAAGCTCGAGGTAAAATGTTTGAAAAATTCTCTCACCCAAAACTGCAATTAAAAATGGTTTTATTCTGTTTGGCAACAGTTTTAATAATGCTTGTAATATTTCATACAATTATAAAATATTTGCATTTTCGTCCAATATGCTTTCGACGCTTTGATATGCGGGAAACTAGCGCCGATAATAAGCATTAAAAATCTATGTCAAAAGGGCCAATAATTAAAAATCAGGGTGTAGCTCTACTTTAGTTTAATATCACAAATATATATTCATTAAACAATTATATAATTTTACTTTCACGTAAGTTTCTCTAACGTTATGTTAAATATCACGCCGCTTCATAGAGAATCCATTAGTAGGGCAATGAGCAGGCAAGTTCTCAAAAATAAAACTAGCTCCACGTCCATCGTACATCATTTACATAAACAATTTCTCATCATTTTTACCCACAGTGCGTATTGGGTACTCCGTGTAAAAACTCAAAAATTAGTAAGTGATATCGATTAAAATACTCTTCGCTTCGACATCTTGGTAATAAAGAGGTTTGTGAATTTTTACCGAGCTACCTACCCAAAAAAAAAGTTAATCAATATTACGTGAACTTAATGTATCGCGCATAAATACTCAGACAATATTGAAAGACAAAATATAAACTTCTTACAACTTCACATTTCGTTTCTCTAAATATCATTGTCATTTACAAACGCTAATTTCTGAGATAGAAAAACACAATTGGATTCAAGACCAAACTTAGCAATGGGTCCCTCTTAGTCTTGCTATCATTCAAAACAAGGGACTCAATATTATCAATATACTGCAAAACAATCGTAGCGATAGTAGCCACAGAGATATAAAAAGTTTTTCTACCAGCCGTAGATAGTTTATGCGTTTTAAGATGAGATATCCACTACATAACATTCGAGTGCAAGAAGAGGCTGCAAGTGCCGATCATCTAGCTGTACTTTTATAGTAGCACTCGCATTTTTATATTGCAAGAAGAGAAATCTACAACCAGCTTGGCTAAACATTGCTTAACTCTTATTTTGATCTAATACCGAAGGCAATCTCAAATTAAAACAACTTTTGGTTTATAATACTAAAAATCCACGAGCTCTTAAAAATTACGTCAAGCATACTCTACCAGTTATTTGGAGGGCTAACCCAAGATATGGGTGACGTCAGCACTTTATCAAGAATGGTTCATTACAATTTCATACTTGAAGTATGAAATTGCATAGTGAACAATGCTCCCGGTTATCCTCCGAGTATTGCCAATATTGATCCCATCAATTAGGTTTGTAGTTCTGCTCCGAAATACTACATTTTTATTGGAACCAATGTATTAAACAGCCATTGCATATTTTAAGGTCTTCTATCTCAGAAGAACATATTCACAGTGAAGGCCAATGAGGATAACGGTATGGAATGGAGAGATTTTCGGAGATATTACAACATTTTGCAGGATGTAAAAATATTGCTGTCATGAGAAAAGGTAAAACTCGGCAATTTTAAAGGAGTCTGGAGAAAATAATGTCCACACTCGTTTGAGTCACCTGAATGTTTATCAACCATAGATTTGCTAAATATGGTTGAGGTCACTCACACTAACATTGTTGATTTGGCCAACCGGTTGCCTAATATTGAAATCATTGCTGATAATATTAAAGATTTAATTATCTCACACTCGTCAAACTAATTATGAAGATCTCATTGAATTCAAGGTCCAGAAACAACAGAAACACAAAAGATAATATTTGTAACTAGCACTGAAAAAGAGCTTTCAAAAAATATTTCAAAAACCTTTGCGTGTTTGGATGGTGTAAAAGTTTTTGACGAAAATTATCCCAATTTTGATAAAAGTCTTAATATTACAACAAAATTAATGATGACTATAAGTTTTGTGGAGACCTTTATGATAACAATCGGAAAGAGTAAAACAAATTAGAATTAATGCGTTTTTCAAGCGAAATATTCAATTTATTTTGCTCCTTACTTGTACGTATTTTTTCAATTATAATGAAATCACTTAATTAATAACTATAATCTAATATTATGTACTAAAAATGATAACTAATTTTATAAATGTATATTTTACGTACTTACTTTCAATAATTTAGCATTATTCTTTGGTAATAAATGTAGATTTATTTTGAAATAAAGCCTTTGTTGAATCCAACTCTTGAATAATACACGAAAATGTATAAAAAAATGTATTTCGACTTAGGTCGATTCGATTTACAAAACATATTTCTGGAACTTAACAAGCCGTAACTGCGTGGACTGCCTGTATTTCGTTCATTACATTATAAAAAAAAGTGAAAATTATTAGTGCGAATAATATTAAAAAGTCGAGTCGCTATTTACTTTAAAATCTGTGGATAAATATTTCAGTTAAATATCTACAAACTAGCTGACCCAGCGAACTTCGTACCTCCTCAGAAACAACAAATGTTGGTTAACTTATTTGCTAAACTTAATTTTTAATTAAGATAAAATGAGTACTAAAAGTGAATTAAGTTAAATAAATGTACAAAAATCAAAATGAAAAGTGTTTTAATTACATTGAAATAGGTGTAATTCAGCAAGGTATTTGCTTTATTGAGGCGAATTGAAATGATTTCCGCAGCACTATTGCATTATTTTCTGTTAAACCATTTTCTGGAAGGGTTGCACTCGGGTCGATTCGCTTCATTGAAGCACCTTGGGATTCATGACATTTTTTGTTTTATTATCGAAGCATTCGTCGTTCTTCGGATGAACTGTGTAAATGAAACCAAGAGTATCAGTAGAACGAACATCCAGATAATCAGGAACCGCATCGCCTTATTTTCGACCTTGAAATTTCTTCGATGAAGTGTTCCAAGTGTTACAACGTGGTATCTCAGAGTAGAGCAACTTTCGTGCAAGCTGATCGCTTTGGAAAACAGAAAAGAAACTGGTCAGTGTTGTCGCTGGAGAGGTTTCAGCAGGTTAAGCAACATTCAATGTGATGAAATAAACTTGACCATTCTCCAGATGCACCACCAAATGTACAACAGTGGGATGATATTCATAAATAGGGAATGAGAATATACGCCAAATCACCTCATTGCAACTCACATATCGACCAACTTGATAGTGCGTGATTTCATCGTTGATATTGGGTTGCCAAATTTTGTTTGAATGCCAAAAACCGCCATATCGCTGCCTTTCGTGATATATTTGCAGATGTATATGATGGACTTAATTGAATTGCAATACTCCACGTTGCAATGCGCCTTGAATGTTTTCGAAAGAAGTGGCGAATACGGAATAATTCAAGTGTTGTCGACCACTAAGTGGTTTTCTTTCACTTTCGTTGTGATAGTTGTACCCTTACCGTCGGGTGATCGACACCAGTATAATGGATAATCGTCGTTGCCAGTGATAGCCTCCGCCGTCAAATTTCGTGGATAACGCTAGAAACCTTTGCTGTCGACCATGCACCGTATTGGGGGTTGATGGCACCCCACGGTTTGTGAATCGTGTTCGTTATTACAGCATACAGGTCTGGATCGGATTCGGGATCAAAAATCTCGGCACATATAATGCCATCTATTTGGTTTGGTCGAATACTTTCGATTCACCAAATAAGAATTTGTGCATGCGGTAAGCCTTCCAAGTATCCGGATTTTTTGTTTGAAGACACGTGCTGTGATGTCGTGCCGATCACTCCATATTTGTCCGGGGAGCAGCAGTTGAACAATATCTATTCATTTTGGATTGTACGTTAACTGGACGACCGTAATGACGAACATATGTCATTGCATCTTATACATATTCATGCATATGATGAGGGCTGCCAATGTACGTCGCCGCTAAAATAGTCAACCAACCAATATTAGCCGCATCTCCTTCGGTACTGATTGCATCGCGTAAATGAATATACTCCTCCGAACGCAATTTGGCCTGGTCCAACTGAACGAAAATGAGGCGCTCCGTTTCGATTTTGACGTTGAAATTTCATGTCGACATATCAACGCAATATTGCTGAAGTAATCGACGAAATTGTAGCAAATAGTTGTCAGTATATTGACGAAACATGAAACGTTATACGTAATAATTCATCAAGCTAACATTCTTGGCAGTTTCCTCATCTGGTAAATGAAATCAAAGAAATCAGTAAAATTAGTGCCATGTTGAAATGAAAATTTTGATGTCGATAGTCACCACTCAGTGGATTTATCATTTCGATATTGAAGTGATATCTACCGTCTCCTTGCCAAAACATCAGCGTGTATTGCGATACATCATATGAACGGTGTGTTTCGTATATTTGTTGCAGTTGTCCAGTGTCGCCACGTGTAAGCACAATATCGCGAGTTTCCAAGTTTTCACCAACAATCGCAATTGTGACTTCATTTATTGTTGGAGAGTTGAATTGGCGTTCGTGTGTTCCAGCGGGTCGTTTATCCACTTTGATCACGACTTTGTAGTCATCACTTGGAATGTGATCCAACTCAGTTTTGAATAACCGAACCAATACATGATGTTCATAAATTAGTTGTTTAAGAATTTCTATTTTCATTGCCGTATTGATAGTTTGACGCCCATCAAGTTGTTCCTCCTTATTGCTTATAAACTAAGTTTGGATGAATTTATGCTGTGCATTTTCAAGCGGTTGTAATGATCCAATTAGAATTTCCCTTGGCATCGCAAAGATCGCACGCAACCACGATTCGGCCACTTCAAACGAAAGGATGCGAGCTGTAGTATTGAATTCAAATGAAATAATGGTTGACAACTGAATAAAAATTGTCGAAAAACAATTAAAATTATTTTCATCCGTATCTGTAATTTATGACATACTTTTTTCCTTTTTTTGTCATTTATTACATGTGTATGTATTTTAGGTATTATATATATATATATATATTTATATATATATATATATATATATATATATATATATATATATATATATTTATATATATATATATATATATATATATTTATATATATATATATATATATATATATATATATATATATATATATATATATATATTGCTTTTAGACGCGGGAAATATATTTTTGTTAATTTGAATCATTACACCTGTTTTAAAAAATTTAAAGTAATAATTGATATTTTTACATTATTATCTGCTTGACAATAAACTATAGTGTAAAATATAAATATTTTATAATATTATTGGTTATATTTACCCATACAGATTTATTGGAGAAAAGATTCAAAAAATTAACTTCAAGTATTTATCCCTAAGTATATACAACATAAATATCCACTCTTAACAACAGACATTGTATGTAAAGTTACAATCTAATTGATAAATTTCACCTAATTGTCCATATATATATATATATATATATATATATATATATATATATAGATATTTACAATTACTGTACTAACCACCTTCATATAATCATGTATTTTTAGTTGTCTATCCGTTCCTAAAGATATAATATGAGAAATAATAAAACATTAAATATAAAGGAGATGTTACGATGCCACTGAATAGTCACATAATAACAAAACTATTTTTATATCCTGAAATTTATGTTTCATTTGGAACCAAAAACTGTTTTCATTATAATTCAATAAGGCAGCAATAACCAGTAACATCTGTAAAATGAATATAGAGATAAGCATCGATATACATTTGCCGGTGATGTATATGATAGTGTTAAGTTTGTTGTTAAAGAGGACTGAATCACGAAAATTAATACGATAATATTTGAAGTACGTAGTAAAAATATTACTGTTATATATATATAAATAAATTTGGTAAAATGTCGAATGGCTAAACTTTCACTAATGATTGAGTATATTAAAAATGTTATGTAGTAAACTTGTTAGGGAGTCGTGTTTAAGCCGTTTGAAGATGTAGTTCGGTAAAGTATAATTCAGTTGTTTTCTAAGATTTTAAACTAATAGGACACGATTTTATATTTTTATTGTTTATTATACAGTTTCTGCAATATTTTCAATGATTTTTCCAATATAAAATATACAGCCTTTTTTGATAGCATTTTTTATATAATGATGAATTTCAATCTAACCTTTAGATAATATTGTATTAACTATTATTTAAAATGGTAGCGAATACACAGCAAATGCCATATTGAAGATGGTGTTATAATGTGAATAATAACCGGAAATCTAACCTTATTCAAATATTAAAGAAGAATATATTTTCACTGTTATCGATTCTGAAAATTTAAATCTTATAAAACTCTTATAAAAATTTTACAAAATGTATTAAGTCACTTTTTAATAAATTTTCCACAGTTACTATATTTCTTCAAATATTGTCAATTTTGAATATGAACGAACCTACATATTCGTTAATATTAATTAATTTTGCTCGAAATCTAATTACAAATTTAAAACAACCAGTAAATAATAGAAAAACGATTAAAATCAAGGTTTTCTTCATCAATTTATAACTTTCCTTTTTACGCACAAATTATTACTAGGTTTAAGATCATTATTGCAAGTAACGATTGTTTTAAGTACATTTTTTTACCGTTTAACTTAAATAGGTCATAAGGAAACGGTGATGAATTGTGAATATTTTTATTTGCAGTTGCAGCCCTGTTAACGTGCATTAATTTCCATTTACTTTCGTTTTGATTAATTACCAAACCAGAGACAATAAAAATCCATGGCCAGAACGGAAATATTCTTAGTGATTATATTTTACAATATGCCTAAAATGCAACTCGTAACAATTTGCATATTATGTACTTCTAATATAATAAAATACTGACTTGAGGCAAGAACACCCGAGTTTAGTCTCACACCAATTTTAGTCTTAGATCCAATTATGACCTCTTATTTAAGCATTAAGGCAATTACTGTATGAATTCGGTTGTTTGTAACCATTTATCTTATATTTTATACTTTTACAAGCAAATTTTTTTTTCAACTAAGCACCCTTCCACGGTTACATTCAGTAACTTCAATTTTATAGAATTTAAGTCACTGTAAGGTTTGGTTCATTTCGTTTTATGCTGCACTTTATTACGACCGCGTAAAAAGAATTGTTACGTATTCTGGATTTTTTTTATATAACTAAATGAGTTTTTATTTCCTTCGTAGCGACAAAACGATTCAAACAAATTTAATAAATGGGATACTTTAAAAACGATATAAACCCGAGTAATATAAGCTATACGACGTTATACACAATTCAAAATGACCCCTAGTAGTAAAAAAACTAGTAAAAAAGATATAGGCAAAGCTTATCGACTATGTTAACATCTTTGAAAGTTTAGTTTGAAGAATTCCAAAAATACATAAAATTGCTTATATTTATTATGGGACAGAAAGGAAGAAATTAGAAATAAAGGCTAAATGAATAACTAATAACTTTTTGAGGATCTCCGCGAGTGTGTCGAATGTACTCACATTAAACTTAGAGTGAAGTAGTATAAATCAGTTCACGATTGTGACGTTTACAAGATTTTACTTTATTTAGCCAAGTAGTGTATTACTTTTTTAGTTTTTAAGGGATCTATACACGAAGGGTTTGAACAGAACCCTATTATTGTACAGCATTTCCTCGATTCTGTCCGCCCGTCCGTACTTATTACGGTTATAACTTCGAAACGAAATAAGGTAAGAACTGAAAATGTACACATAATGAGTAGTTCTTTAGCCTATAACAAGAGATGACTTTGAAAATCACCCAAAATCATGTCTTCAAAGGACTCTCAAATTTGTAAAGCTGTAATGAAAAAAATTCTGAATACGCGTGTGGGATATCATTAAACTAAACCAAAAATAATAATAAATGAACCGAAACCAGATATCTTTTTGAGCACGATATCTGGTTTCGGTTCATATATTCTACTCAACGATACTTGAACAAACTGTTATTCTAGTAGCAAACCTTTGAAATAAAAATACTTTGGCGGACCATCGAAATTGTCGTTTTACCCATATATTTAGAACTGATCTGTCTCACAAAGAATCTGTGAATCTGTAATTCTAGACCTAATGTTTCTCATATTTTGTATTTAAGTAATAAATAAAAATAATTACACGAAATATTGGAAATAACAAATGAGTAATAAAACCGAAGTATTTTTAATAATTTCTTCACGTGCTACGCCTTTGAAGGATGTACTAGGTAATATCTTTATAACTCAAAACAACTCAGTCAGGGGTGTAGCATAATTGCGTTCCGTCTCCTCTGGCATTTCGTGACAAAGACGGAGTGTGAAAAAAGTGAGAAAGCGTTACTTCTGTTGTCATTTTACATTCTTCCTCTCACAGTCTCGCACTTTTACGAAATACACATATCGCAAGACCCGTTAGCGTCGCATCGTTATCAAAATACATTTTTATAGCAATATAAACATAAATACAAGTATGATTATAATAACTACACTAGATGATTTTATGATCTCTGACAAAATATTGTTTAATATTGTGAACGCTATTTTCTTATACACAGGTATTAAACGGCGCGGCGAACCGGGTTCGACTCCAAACCGGTGGTAGAGCGGCTTGGACTGATGTTCAGGTTGGTTGTAAGAAATTGTTCTCGTAGCAATAAGTTTGCCCGATGTATCAGTTGTGTACAGCAAAATATTAAAAAAATAGAATATATAAATATTTTGACTGTTCAAATTCTTTGCTAGCGCAGTCAAAAAGGGGGCGGCAAATCAATATTAAATTTTATCACTTTATTGTTTAGGAGCAAAAATTTCGCAGATATGTTTTAGAGCCGTTTGAACAAAGGAGCCTGATATTTTTTATGAATTAAAATTTGAGCTATCACAATATTTAGAAGTTACCATATTGAATAACGTAAAAGGAGAACTCTAGGGAAGATTAGTGGCAATGGAAGACCTTGCCTTAAACACTTTTATTATTTTTTTAAATAATTTATACGAAGAGATAAACCTTTTCGTTTTAGAGCAGAAAATCCAAGAATATTTAGATTATACTCAAAAACCATACATCCTAAAGCTAAAACCTATCGAGTGTTTATCACCTTAAAAATTAACACATCGAAATCAAACGACTTCTATGCTCAAAATCCCCCTAGTAATCTACCCTTATGCCGGGTAGGTAACACAAATAAGGCCAAAGCCACTAACCAGCCCCAAACTTACGGCAATCAAAAATAACCCAAGCGGATTATTAACCGCATTATAATAATCATAAAATAACTAAAACTATTAAAATGGACATATCTTATACTACAATTATTCTTACTACATACTCTGTTTATATGGTATCTATTAAAAACAAAAATAATAAACTACTTAAATTAACACAAAACATCGATGCAAAAAGAGAACATTCACATATTTCCGAAAAAGTATTGAGGATCACTTCCAACGATTCCGAAAAGCTTTTACCTCTTGTTATATCTTAAAACAATCCTCTCTCTTCATTTTTTTTTGGTAGATACTGGTTAATTAGTATGCTTAAAACATGTTTTATATCAACATTTCCCACTCTAAATTCATTCATACATCTATCAAATCTACCGATATCTTAGGCCCAGTCGACTTGCAATTGTTACCGCACAAAATGAAAAGGTATGTACAATGAAAGAATCATATAAGTTTCATGTTATCGTATTAATTAATTTAGATTACGATGGCATTATACGTAACGATTTAATGCTGATATTGTTTGTAAGATTATTTCGTAATTAGTGGCGCAAATACTAAGTGAGAAATTATAAAAGTAAGACCTAAAGCGAACGTGCGAAGGCAGAGGTCTAAATATGGAAGCTAGGTAAGAGATACCCTGTTAATTATTTGAGACGTTAAAGTAGTGCAAGGATACGCATTTGTCATTGATTATGGCCTTTAACGATTAGATAACACCTCGTTATTCCTGTTGGAGAAATTCCTCATCTCCTTGGTTAATGGTAGGTTGAGATTATTAATATTCAAGTCAGGATATGTAATAATGCTAAGATGCTATACGTTGATATAACTCATTTTTGCCTCTTTAACTTAGTTTTTAGGCTTACATAGTAAAATAGGGAATCTTTACATAATGGATGCCCCGACAAATGTAGCAAAGTCATATCCATCGATCCGTTTGTTTATCAGAGCGTTGCAATTTCTATAGTTTTAAGCTTAAATTAAAATCCTTTAATATTGGCTTAATAAAATAATATCCCCTCCATCGCATTAAACTGAGTTACTTAGTATATTTGTTGGTAAAAACGTAGAAAATGTGATTGGAAAGAATATATTTTGATGTGAAGTAGATGGAGCTACGTGATCAACACCATCGCCACTTTCTTACACTTTAAGGATCCCCTAACTGAAAAGGGAAAAAAAACAACGAACAACTTATACAATAATTTAAGTCTTCGTCCGACTATTCGTCTGTCACAGCCGTTGTTCACAGAAACATTTTGTCGTAAGAACCTTAAATTTGCTAAAGTGATATCGTATATTTTGGTAAAACTCAAAAATATTTACGTAAAAATCTATAAAATAAAAGTCACCCAGGATAAAAAATCATCTCTTGTATCGTGCGGTATAACAATTGAAAGGTAAAGTTATAACATATTATAATATATATAGTATAAAATTATTATTATTATATATATATATATATATATATAAATATACATATATATATATATATATATAAATATACATATATATATATATATATATATATATATATATATATATATATACCCCTTTCTATTCCCCCGACCCCGCTCCCCTCGCTGATACCGGCAATACGTTCTTAAATTTTACCATAAACGATTACCGTTTAGTGGTGACTAATAAAATGTATTAAAATTATATACAATTTATAACATAATGGCGTGCTCGTTTACAGCTAGTTTATCGTGTTTCTGAGAGGTTACATAAAACGAAACATTTTTTAAAATTTTGAAGTACACTATTTTTTAGTTTGTTATCTTCAACATAGATTTGTTCTTTTGTTTAAGAGTCAACTAAAAGGAAACGTTTTGTACGCGAAGTAGATATATTTCAAATTTTAGTGATTTAGTAAAATTATCACTGCGGAATAAAGCTTATCGATCAGTAAAATCTAACGTATAGCCTTACATATTCAGCTTCCACCCACTCAATGCCGAGCTTAAATAAGACAAAAAGCTAACGACTAAACCACATAATATTGTATTGTAGTGTTAACGACGTGCGTCTACCGGGACAACATTTAGCGCACCATCCTACAGGTTATTTATGAAAGCTTACGACCTTACGTCTAGCTCAATGTATTTGTCGGGTTGAATGTGAAAGCTTTATCGTTTTATTTGCACGAAATAATGGGTGTATGGTTTTTAGTGTCACTATAATGGTCAGAACTTAGAAATGCATATCTATTTCAACGTTAGGATGTTTGTTAAATTTAAGAATAAAGAGTGAGATTATTTACATGTTTGCTTTTGCACTTCAGTTTTAGTCTGTCAATAGTTAATAAAAATTCAATTCATTACTTGAATAAATTAAAGCAAATTCTTGTAACATATTACAGTTCAGGTAGCTTCATGAAAATAACATAGTAGGAGGAGATGTAAGCACTTCTCTAGTGGTTGATATTTCAATAAGTTGTCTAGTGAAAGTTCCAGTGACGTCGAAGAGGTCGCCGTGACACGTTGCAAACTTGTGCTTTCGTTGGGTCAGAATCATTGACATTTTATACGTGTGATTCAATAAATTGCAAATTTTATAAAGAAATACACAAAGAAACTATTTTAATCACAAAATTTGAAAATTTTAAATAAGATTTAGACTTATTAGCCACGTAATTACAATATTAGCGTTAATTGAACATCGTAACATATTTTTTCTAAGTACATGCAGATAAAATACGAACAAATTTATTACCATTATATGATAATTTGCTTTTACTTAACGCAAAAACTACTGAATAAAAGTATTTAAATACTGCGGAACTGACTAATTAGGTTATTTTTATCTTATTTATGAAATAGACAAAACTTACGTTTCCTTTTCAGCAGACGCGACATACTTAACAAAAACGTTGCTTGAATAATAATATTGAACGTAATGTGTTTTATTAAAAATATACTTATTGCTGTTTTTCAAACCATCAAATGGCTCGACACAAATTCGTGTTTGTTCCCTCGCATAAAAAGGGCTCAACCAAGAAGTGCAACAACTACCGACTCATTGCTCGTATTTCACATGCAAGCGAAATCATGTTGCACATCTTGAATGAACGACTGAATGTCTATTTATCCAGGGAAATCGCTGCAGAATGGGTTGGTTACGTCAGAGAAAAGGGTACTCGTGAACAGATCCTTATATTTTGTCAGATCATCAAGAAGGCTAGAGAGTTCAATAAACTAATCTGTATATATTTTGTTGACTTTTCTAAGGTTTCTGATTCAATTAAATGGCTTAAACTCTGGAGTACACTACTTGAAATGGGAACGCCAAAATATCTCGTACATCTTCTGAAACTATTTTACAAAGAAGGGATAGCATCAGTATGAGTATATGAAATCTTAACAGACAATTTTCATCCCAGCGCGGGCGTTTGTCAAGGGTATATAATATCTCCACTACTGTACAACCTTTACACCGAGCTCATAATGATAATTACTCTCGAGAACTGGGCAGACGGCGTTGGCATTGGTGGTTATGAAATATTAAACTTGCGTTACACAGATGGCAACACCTTATTTGCTTCCGATGTACGCCACATGTCGGACTTACTTTTCAAGATGGAGTGCGTAAGTTTCGAGTTTGGTTTAAAGACCAATCGCAGCAAAGCAAAAATGATGATTGTTGACCGTACCAAAAACATATCACAGAGGCGAGGACACTACGAATATTTAAGAAAAACAAAATAGACTCTCTGGAAATGTGGTGCTTGTGAAAAATGCTTGAGGTATCGTGGACTGAGTTCTATACAAATGTCACTATACTTCAAGAACTCGGCATCAAGCAATATCTATTAACACTTGTTCAAACTCGGATTCTAAAATTGTTTGGTCACGTCTTGTGTGGAGATTGTAGCTCAATATAGCAAGCTCAATATAGTGTGATGAGAATGTAAAACTGGTTAAAATAAAAGAAAAAGGAAAATTGGAGGAGAATAATTTAAATAAATCTATTTTTATATTTATGAAAAGAGGAAGGATTCAAAAGTTTAACTAACTCATTTCTGGAATTATCAGTATTTCAACCGTAATAAAAACAAATTTTTAATTGAATATATAAACTGTCTATAGTAACGTAGCGGTAAATTAAAACTTGTACTATCTTGTAATATTAAATATTTTGTAACAAATCTATTTTACGTTTAATAACAAGTATTATAAACATCATTATTATCTCTTATTTAAACTTAATAAGTATTTCCTTATAATATATAATTTGGTAAACCCAAATTTATATATTATTATATTTAACTATTTCAAATACATCGTGGTTAATCAATGCACGTGTCTCTGTATTTTCTTTAATGTCACTTTCTTGGTATTAGATTTTATCCGGATGTTATAGTACTTATTTCGTACTAATGCTTCTTAAACTAAATTAGTTTGGTGCTTTTTAGAATAAAAAGCTTATTTTCTTCATCACATTCTGTTTCGATGTTTCGTCTTTATTCTTCTTAACTATTTTTCAACCATTCTGTTTAAGGACTCGAATTGTAGCTTTTGTAGCTCTCTTTTTTTATGTCGAATATTCTTTTTGTCTATATTTCATTTACATATTACTGTTTATTGCATTTAAAATCGTCTTTTATCTCGTTAATATTTATTATTCAACGAAAGTCACATTATTGATCCTATGATGCAAAACTAATGTTTCAGCCACACTTAGACTTACAGGTCGAGTTGATACTATTTCTTTGTTGTTATTTCGAGCGGGTAAATAAATTCATATTGATTGATTGTTATAGTGCAGTTTATTCCCGAGATGCTCTTGAATATCATACTGAGAGGTAGCTTCAAATTCATTCGCCTGAATAATCCCAGCCTGGAATTGAACATCTTGGAAAACGTTGGCTTACGCGACATTAGATTATGATGAAACAGGACAGGGATATAAGCTTATGATTTAGGAGAAATGCAGATTGGCTTATTTAAGGTTTCGTATTAATGAATTATTTATGCGTTTTTTCGAAACTCTTCTTTAATGTTATTAGTTTTGCTGACTTTTTCTAAATGTAGAAAATCATCTTTATTATATTGAAATACTGCAAAAAAAGTTAGGTATTAAAATCGTGGTCAATTATTATTAATATATATTATAGTTGTTGATAGGTCGTAGCATAATTATAACTATTTATATCTCGAAATCATAAAAATTCAAGTCACTATTCCTTGACCAAATAGTCAGCCATAAGAAAAATAAAAATATTGATTTCTAGTAGTTAACCATTAAGATCAATAAACAGGATACCTGTTGTTATACCAAACAAAGTTAGGGTTCATTAAAATAAAATAAACCCTGGAACTTGAAAAATACCGAGATTTAAACGACTATTAAAAACTTAAATTCCCGGTTTTTCTCGAAAGATTTGAGGGAGTTATGAAATAAAGAAAACGGTCACGACACTTATAGATATCATTTTAGTTGCTCTAAATTATTATTGATTACACTAAGGAGTAGCATTAATTGCTTCCAACGCAATTTAATTAGTACGAAGTTCGTAAAATGCTTGTTAATAATTTGAAGTCAAAATTAAACTTAGTCCAGTACTTTTACCAGTGGGCCACCGATACTCGAACATATTGAAATTTTTGCAGATTTTCATATTGTCTACAAAATGTTCATTAATTTTTTTAAAATATAGTTATAAAACTTTAAGTTTAACCTAAAATATACACTCGACACATTGCAACTCTCTTCACGTAAATCGTTATTTCTCACTATACACATTATTTGATGGATATATTGCAAACTCTATATCCATTTTATCAACAAAATTATACGCTGGTTTCACATCAACTCGTTAAGATGCTGTTAGGTTAAACCCAGTAAAAATAAATAAATAAATATTCAAATATTGAATATATTTGGCGTTAATTTTGTAGAAATTAATTATTCACAATTAAATGAAACTACGTGATGTAGTATTATTTCGAACTTTCTTTAATTTCTTTACCACGACCTAGGTTTCGTTGTATTACAACATCTTCAGGTGGGATATTAGCAAAGATATCTTTGCTAATATCCAACCTGAAGACAACGGAACCTAGGTCGTTGTATAGAAATTAAAGAAAGTAGAAACAATACTACATCACGTAGTTTCATTTAATTGTAAATAAATATTCCTCACTACAAAGTCATTATGATGGCCATTTTCTGTTTTTCAATTTAATTTAATTGTTTAGTGTTTTTGTTCAATTATTATTATTGCCTTATCGTTACTCACTGTTTACTTATAATCTATAACTAAGCATATATAGTGAATATATAAAAAATACAACAACAATAAATTTTATGTTATATAAAGAGTATATCGCACAAAATTATATTTTATGTAATTAACAGACACATATTTTATCCAAAGATTCCGAGTTTTGATAATTAGCGTAGATTCAATAGAAAACGTTGAAACGTGAAATGTCAAGTCTTTTAGCTTAGAAACAACTGAAAACAGTAAAATAAAAATTTTACTAAGTAAAGTTGATGCACACTTATTTTAAAAACTTAAAGCTATATAAATTCCCGAATGCATTAAAATGGTTTGTAACAATTGGTATAACTTTAACAATTTTCTTAAAACATTCATGTATATGGGCTTGTTCGGCACGTGTACGTTAAACAATTTCGAGCTTGCCACGACGATTTTCATGTGATTTATTCGAATAATAATTTCATTTATGCTAGAAATTAAATTTGAAATTTACTTATGCTAGAATTAAAATTGAAACCTTAGGAGAAGAGAAAAATGGCCATTCAAATGGTAGCTGGCGTCTGAATATGAAACTGAACTTCATCGGTAAAGTTTGTAGTGAAGCAATTAATTATGCGGTACTGAATACGGCACGGTCTGCATGCCAAAACACCGTGTATGTCCTTTGGCTCATCAAGTGGACATAGGATATGGCTATGGCATAGATATTTTAGAGCGCTTGTGACTGGTTTATTTATGATAACAACCTTAATGATTATAATATTCAATATTCTTTCCATGTCTCTTCATATTCTTGCATAAGGATAATGTAAAATTGTTGTTGAATGAATTATTATTATTATTGTGGTATTCAACCTAAAAATAAATGAAAAAGTGACTTGCGAAATACAAGTACAAGTGATCGCGTAATCGAAGTTTTTGATTACGAGTTATCTGCCAATTTGTTTTAAATATTTTGGATGTTTTAAATATTATATCAGATATACGGCTATATTAAAATGTATGAAGTCATTTTGTTTCCCAAAAATTTGTCTAATAAATATTTCACGGGATCTAATGGGTTTCTACCATAAAATGAATACGTATAATTCATTCCAATTATTTACTATTCAGAATGCGAACTAAGGCACGACGCGCTTCAATAAATGTCATTTCGCTTCAAGTACGTTTGAAAAGCCGCACAGTAAGCTAAGAAGTGAACAGTTCAAAGTTCGGGACCAAGAACGAACAAATGTATGGATTTAAGTGCTGGGCCAATTCAATTTAATGTCTTGGTAAACGGGCTAGTTCGCATGATAAAGCAGATGCGCATTTTATTTTAATGGGTAAATTTATGCGTTATATGACTTTGTATTGAAGCGTTGTATGTATGTATATATGTTGTATTGTATGACACTGAAAGTTAGAGCTTAACAAAGTAATGGGCGTTTTTACACTGTAAGGCACCGGCGCGGCAATAGTGGAAGCAAACTAAAAAATTGTCAGTAATCTAGCCACGGCTTGGCCTTCCTTATCTTTTCGGTTGGTCTGTGTATTATGTGACATTCTATATATATATATATATATATATATATATATATATATATATATATATTTATAAATATATATATATATATATACATATATATATATATATATATATATATATATATATATATATATATATATATATATATATATATATAAAGGAAAGATAAATTCGATGTTTAAAATTAACTTTGGCTTCAATAATACTGCAGATTTTCATCTTATTTCGTATTCTTATTTCCAGTTTTAATGTGCTGTGTTGTGGTTAGTTTTAAAATTGCCTTTTTTTCTGATTAAGAAACGTAAGGAAACTGCAATTGAATAAAAATAAAATCACGAGGCCAATAATTTTGAATGTTCCTTTTTTTACAATATTCGGGTTGAACAATATGATTGCACTTAATTTTTTTTCAAAATTTCTACAATTTAAAATTGTGAGTAGAATTAAAAAAAAAAAACGCTCGCAAATAAAAACATGTAGAGTACCCTCCGTTAAACTAGAATTATGAAATTTGGCAGAAATAATATGCAATAAAAAGTGCTTTCTTTTATGCTGCATATTTTGACACTCGCAAATAAATCAAAACCTATAGGGCACATAATGACCAAGAATCATGAATTAAAGACGAATCGAATAATACATGTGAACAACATAGTTACAAAATAAAAGTAATTGTACAATAATATGATATTTTTATGTACAAAATTTAAGGTTGTTAAATTCGTTAATTCCTATGTAATTGACCATTCAAATTACCAACGCTAATCAAACTACTTTAGATTTTGCTGTACGTTGAGTGTCGATTGGTGATCATATAGACCGACGATCGTCAATCTGTTACCCGAACCGTGATTTAATGCGGCCCTTTGGTACATTTCGTGGGGATAAATATATCTTAGGAGACGTCGTTTCTAATAATTATTGGTAAAGAAAAGAATTTTACGGTCTGTGTTACAGAACAACCTTTTTTCTTCGTACCCGATACTACTTTTTTTTGTAAAGATCGTTACAGAAATAATTTATGTTTGTGTATTAAAAAAAATTAGTGCTAATGAAAATTAAATAACAACAATATAGTGAATAATTTTCGTTCTAAATATCGTGTATAAACAAGGCGCAAACCCAAAAACAGCTCATAACTAGGATCATTGAGTCACCTAGCTGCAATATGTATTTAGCACATATCATATAAGTTATACTCGTAGTCGAACGGGCTTAAGTTGGACGCCACACGTTGGGTCAAAACGGAAAGTTCTTTTGATTAATCCTCGTCTATTAATCTATGGCATTTTATTGTTGTAATATTGAGATCGAAGTTTGGACGTTGATATTTGTTTATGCACGGTAGTCGCATACTTTTTTGATTTATGAAAATTTATTATTAAATTTAACGAATTTATATTAACTTTTGATACATTGAGCATCAAAGTCTCATCCTATTTTTTCATGACATTTTTACACACACATGGGTTTACAAATTGTAAGCAGATTCAATTTATCAAATAAATTAATATTATAATTTTTGTATTATATCTTTTGAATGCGTGTATTTATTTCAAAGAAACATTTTCGATTTTTATCGACATTTTTGCTGAGGTCACTGCATGCGGTATTTTGTAAACAAAACGCCGACAGAAGACAAAAAACCGCAAAGAATACATGTGAGAAAAGGGACACACATGAAATAATTACAAAATTATATAGTGTATTAAATGTTTACGAACACTGAAGTAAATAAAAAAACTGTTAAGCACGAGTGTAACTGATACTACGAGGGTTCTTTACATATTTAGGTACAAATGAAAATTTAATGATACATAATTTTCCAGTTACACTATTTACGATAGAGTTATTTAAAACGAAAATATATTGCCGGCGAGAATATATTTCACAGGCGTATATTAAGAAAATATTTGTTATGTTATCATATTACAAATTAATAATTTCCCGATTTTTTTAGTTGTATTGTGAAACCTAGCTTTTTGCCAAATTTCATGATTCTTGGTCATAATGTGCCCTATAGGTTTTGATTTATTTGCGAGTGTCAAAATATGCAGCATAAAAGAATGCACTTTTTATTGCATATTATTTCTGCCAAATTTCATAATTCTAGTTTAACGGAGGGTACTCTACATGTTTTTATTTGCGAGCGTCAAAATATGTGGAACAAATGGCCGTATTCTTAGACTTTATTATTGTGTTGACTTAGACGCTTGTTTTTTATAGCTACAAAAGTCCGTAGACTTAAGTGGTTGATATTAATTTCAATTTGATACCTCCAAGCATTCCAAGTGTTTTTTTTCCCTTTTCAGGTAAAGAACCCACAAAATCAACTTGTGTAAAGTCGATAACTTTACATAAACAATTTTAATGTTTCTGGAAACTGAATAACTCTATAAAATGTTAAAAGCGCTCAATTGTAACAATTTGTAACTTAACATCCCCAAATTTATCACAAAATCGTATGCCGGAATTTTTTTTATGGAAAAACATAGTTATGCTAAATTATTTCGGAACTTTTTCCTCAGTAACCATAAATATAATTTACACCAATGAGGTGATGTATAGTAGAAGTTTATTATCACAAAGACCAACTTTTGTAAAAAAATGTAATTAATAAAATTTATGTGTTTGTTTTAAAAAGTTTTCATAATTCTACTCACAATTTTAAATTGTAGAAATTTTGAATAAAAATTAAGTGCAATTATATTGTTCAACCCGAATATTGTAAATAATTGAACATTCAAAATTATTGGCCTCGTGATTTTAGTTTTATTCAATTGCAGTTTCCTTACGTTTCTAAATCAGAAAAAAAGGCAATTTTAAAACTAACCACAACACTGCACATTAAAACTGGAAATAAGAATAAGAAATAAGATGAAAATCTGCAGTATTATTGAAATTAAAGTTAATTTTAAACATCGAATTTATCTTTCCTTTTAAAATATCAACGCGTTTCTTGATATCTCATTTATGCAGGTGCATAAGTTATAAGGCAAAAATAAGATCTATAAAATTCGAAAAGAACTTGCACTGCGATGTTTCCAACTATGAGATGTGACTTGTTAACTTGCAAAGAACTAGTCATTTCTCGTCGTGTAAATTAAGCGGAAATTCATAACATGATACTTTGAAAATATAGCGTTGTGGTTTAAAAAAAACCGAGCAGAGGGAGAAAGGTTCCTAAATATTGTTTCGTAATATCTAATGAGCATAAGCAGAGTACTTCCGGTTTACGTATAGCAACATAAATTTGGAGAGTTCGGTTGTCGAGATTGTTTTAATTTTTGAATAGAAATAAAAAAAAAGCGTCAGAATCATGATAATAGAAAGAAAAGAATAATTTTTTTGGTCACAAATTCCATAACAGTAATTATCATTTTATTAAATTAAATTATTTCGTGACATCTCTATTTCGTTGATTCAATATTGCATTAAATATCAATTTATATTCTTAACCGTTTATGTCCTAAATCGAATTACGCTTTATTCAACGTTTTCTTCTTCTCTTTCATCCCTATTTGATAACCACCCAAGGAATGCGATTCCTTCGCCAATACATTGCTTTGAATAGCTACGGTTTTGAAATAATGAATATACCACATTATAAATATTTTTAAATAAGATTTACCACAACAGATGAAAAAACACTATTTGAATCCTCACCACATTTGCGTGTAATACATATGAAAAGGATTGAAGAGAAAATTTAAATCGATAAACTTATCAGTAAAACCAGTCCGCCGTAGACAACGAAGCGTTCACAGAAAATTTTGATCATAGTTATGTAATTGATAACTCAACGGCCATGTATTATTTATTTAAAATGAAACATAACTAACGGAAATAGTCGTTTACTTCCAATGAAACCTATTATTTCACGTGGCGTTTATTCGCATATTTATGTTCTAATAACTAAATATTCTAATTATCTCCCTTTGTTTTACTTTCAACGTAACAGAGGGAGAATATTTTGAATATCAGGAAAAGTGTAATATGGCACAAATTTTCTCGCGTGGAGAACGGACAGTTAAACAAGAACGAGTCATGTTGTAAACTAACAAATCATTACAACGCTAATACTCGTGGATCAGATATTCCAAAGTAAGAATAGACTTTCAAAGTAAAGTCTATTCTTACTTTTTTATGTTTTAGTCAAAATCCTATGACATGGTTTTATTAGATTCACTGTCCTTACCATAAAAGTTACCAATGTTATACCTAGTAATGTTATAACTTCGAAATTCTTTACGAAATTATTTAAATTTATGTGTGAAGTGTTATTGCCTTAGCATTTGTGCGAAAGTTATATTTGTAACCAAATTCTTTTTGGTATTTTATTCAGTACCATATAATTTTTAACCTAGTAGAATAATTTCTATGCTATTTCACTTATGTCTAAAATGCAATAAAATCTAGGCTAGTTCAAAACCTCAATTAAAAATGTTAGGCTTTTAAAGATTTTAGCGTTCATATTGACACAGACAAAAATGTATAATACAGAAATAAAATACATGCAGCTCTATTCGCTGACTACGAATCGCATATTTGAATAGCTATGTTTTGCATTAATTAGTTAATTTAACTACGCAAGATATTAGTACATAAAGCCGTTACCGGTGTTTTTGAAAGAACAGTTTTTGCGCCATTTTTTGCAGCCTTTCTCGCTTTCGTGTAATATTTATTTCTATTAATTTAAATACATTAATTTATACTTTTAGTTATAGATAGAATACTGACGTATTCTATCTGCGAAGCTACATAATCTCTGTGGATGAGCGGCTAATGAGCCGCGACCGCTGGAGGTAATTTTGTGGTTTATTCTAAACCATTCGTAATCAACGACTAACGTTTGGTTACGTTAAGAGATTGGAAGTTTCACATGTTCGTCCGCAGTTATTTACTTACTCCTTTATTTATATATTTTCAGTGCGCTTATTAATATTTTTAATTTATTCTACAACTATATGATTTTATATAATAAAATCATATAGTTATAGAAAATATTATTAAATTTAACGAATTTATAGAAATGTATTATTAAATTATTTTTTTTATTCGTTATTAATATTTAGTAATAAATGTATATAATTCCTTTCGTGATTGAAGAAGTATAAATGTTTCTTACATGCATATATGTGGCGTTCTTTTAGAGCCCTTTTTGGAATCTGTGTTTTATATTGTCACTCTATTCTATTTCAGAATCTGAGTATTATTATCGATCAGTTGTTTTTATCGTCATAACTATATGATTTTTGTTACAATTTATTGAGATCATACTTTAGACGATGTTAAATAATTCAATAAGTTTTAATGAAATCATATTTTCTCGAATTTTACGTACAATTTGTCGATATTATTGCAATTAATTTAACGCCATTACTTCTGTCATATATACAAAACACTGAGCAGTGAATGCATTAAGAGCGATTAGCATTGTTGAAGACGTTTTTTTAGGGTTCGCGTTTAGCACCGAGCACAAGTTGAAATTAACAATCTTCCAAATCTGGTTTAGCCTTAGTTCAATAATTATAATACAAATAGAAAAATTCCAGAACATCCTATATGTGTTTATATATATATATATATATATATATATATATATATATATATATATATATATATACATAAATATAAAAAGAATGTGTTCCTTTTACATAAATACTAAATAATTATCGATAATAAAGGTATTTTGCCCTTTGCATTTACCCTATAAAATGTAAACGAATATCAATTTGTTGTCTTCTACAATTTGACGACGTAAATTTCGAGATGGGATCGCATTAAATTATGTTATTTACGAAAACGTGTCATAGCTTAAAGATCCATACATTTACATGAACTGATACGCTAACCCAAGCTGATGACACCGATCGTGTATCGGGAATACGAGATACTAACCAAAGATATAACTTTCCCTTGGCACCTAAACTTCACTCAATTAAACTTTAACATTTATTCATTTGCTATTTAGTAGTTCGGTTTGTTCAATTCTATATTAGGTTAGTACAGTAGCGATGACTGGGAAAGTACTTCGACTGCGTTTAAGGCAATAAAGTTGAATTGAGGTATAATTGACCTAAGTTCCATATGAATCATTAGTGCTACTGAATATAATCGAAATTTGCCATTACTTTCGCAAACTGTATTCACAGCCCCGTCTTTCAAATAAAATTGTTAATTATTATAGTCTTTTATGTGTTATGATAACTATTTTGATATTAACATTTGGTTTCATCATTTTTAATGATCTCGTATTTCCAACTGAAAAACCAAACCCTTGTAACATCACTTACGGGTTAATTGGTCACAGCCGATTTTCGCAGACATTAAATGTTTAATAGAGCTAACTTTAAAAAAATAGTAATAACGGAATTAAATTAAAGAGGGCGAAATAAAGTTCTCATTTTTTTTTAAATTTGTTATGTTATGCGAGTATCATTTTTAAAAGTTTAAAAGTCTTAAAAAGAGATTCAAACTTCTTCACAATTTAAAAAAAACGGGCATTTTAATGGCAATAATAATAATAATAAACAGATTCGAAAAATATCTCGATATCGAATGGAGTGAGATTATATAAACTAGGATGTGATAAAAAAGTTTGTAACTCTTGTTGATATAAACATATAGATATCTCTCATATTATGGAGGAATAGGTCTCCGTTTAACTTGATCATCTGTTAAACCCAAGGAGAATTTTAATTTTTAGAAACATTTAATTAAGCCGTTCTTGAAAATATCGATATAATTATTATTTCTAATCATATATTCTCTTTTTGCCCCTAAAGTCTAGACATGTCCATTTAAAAGACATTTTATTATTTTTATGCGTTATTCCGGAATTTTTAAATTTTACCCTGGGTGAATCAAAATTTTTCTCTACAACTTTTAAAATAATATATAACCTTATTTAAAATATACAATCTTTTTGAAGGCATTTGCATAGTTATAATGTTTAGATGCAAATTCTTCACATATCATCACGTATAAATCAACAAAGATACTAGTTCAAATATGTTATTAGTGCTAGTAGTATTGTGCCACAGTTGTTTCTAACAACTTTCTATTTGTTTTTATGAACGAAAGCAAACGGTTTTTATTGTACCATCTTGTACGTGTAACGTTGTATTGAATATTTTGTATCGGACGTTAACTAAACATGTCAAAAGACATATTTAAGCAGCAAAAACATGTGTTAGCAGCAAAAACATTCATAACATTAAGAATTTACTCATAATAAAATTAAAATTGTATTCACAATCTTTCATTTTCGAATTTGGGAAAGGTCAAGTTTCAAAATAACGTACAATTGGTTTCTAAAAATATGTTTCTAAAAATAAGAAAAACAAATTCTAGACACTTTTCAATGTTTATATTTTGAACGAAATATTTTTCAACGTTTTTAAATTTTTAAAAGTAGACATCCTTGGATAATTTTTGGAATGCCATAGCTGCAAGTGAAATACTTTTATCCTTTTGTTTTTCGTTGATTTTTTTTATAATCATAATATCCAGTCAAAAATTAAATTTTTTAACTTTCTTTTTTTTAAATCTTAAATTTTCATGATTAAAAAAATTATAATTACTTTTTTTTATATTTCTGCACATTTACATTTTCAAAAGTATATTAGTACTTTTATATGAGTAAGGAAATTGACAGTAATCAGATTTTACTTTGCTGGTTTTTTTTTCCAAGTTTGAGCTTTTATAGTGTTTTTTAAACTTCAATTATAAATTTTGTTCCATTCATTTCTTTAGTAAAAAATGTGTCGAAATTTGAGTGGCCAAGTATTTAAAAACTTTTATAAAGAAATATATAAAAATACTATTAGATTTGACTAAGGAGTTTGACTGAGTCAAATTAATGTATTTACCTCTAATTTAATTGAATTTTAATCGCAGCTCATAAATTAGTGATCAGGATGTGTAAAGAACTGAGAATGGAACAAAACAAAAATTAATGAAAATGACCGTTTATTGCGAAATCTGATAAGGCGATCAAGGATTGAGATCTGGCAACCGCAGCACCATAAAATGATGCTAAGAAGCCGATTCAACTTCTTGAGAAAGTTTCGTATAAGTATTCTTGCAATCGAGCCCTATAGTGTGCAGGACACCCATCGTTCTGTATACTACAGGGCGTAGCAGTATTGGAAAATCATTTTCCAGAAACATTCGTAATTTTTGCATTGAATGTAACGGGTAACGGGAAGGGGATGATAATTTGTCTATTTAGGATACCAAGTAATCGATGAATATTAAATTAATGTCGGATTCGCCCTCCGTTATTAAGGGAGAGTTTTTAAAGCCAGCTGTGTTGATTTTGGAGACTCATGTTGCTATATTTTTGTGCGATGATTATATCGAATATATAATTTTATTAAACAAATTATGAGTCTATTTCCATCTTTCAGAGCATCGATCGACAGAAAACCACCTTTGAACATAATCTTCGATTTGTAGAACTTTTACATGTTATATATGGCATGTGGATTATTAGTATTTGTAAGACGTCTCAATCCGTCTTAATATTGCATGCACAATGAAACACTAGAATCCGCCACTATTTCCTCGAAAACCTCTGTGTAATTTTGTTGTGGCAGTTTCAATCACTTGTATTACCTACAACATGACCAGAAGCTTTTCTGTCACTTTAGGCGATACGTACTGTGTTGAAAACACGGTAGTCAGGATGGCAGTCTTTGTAGTTCCTTTCAGCTTATAGCGCAACGGCAGTACTGGCATTGCCTTGATATTCGCCCTAAATATAATATGACCGAGCGTATTAGAACGACGTATATTGTGTAGGAGATAGTACAATTGATGATCGATCGATGCAAGAAGTACAAAACCAAAGTTCAGAAGATTGCCAAATTGTTTTTAAAATCAACACAAACAAGTTCTAAACTACAGAGCTAATCAAATTCCAAGTGTGAAGCACAAAATTTAAAAATAACTTAAAATACGTAAGTGAAACAAATAAAGCAGATTATTGCACGAAGAAAAAAAGATAAATATATTGTGCCTACTGCGTAAAAATAATCTATCTCTTTTATCGTCGGAACTTCTTGCTATCGAGTTAAGAAGCTAGGTAATTCATTATCCCAATTAAACTAGGCGTAATTCATTGAAAGGGATGAATCTGAACACATTTTTTTGGGAACGTTATTCCGAAAAGTTAATTTGTACTTTTTTAAAATGAATTGTTATTTCGTTCTTTTGTTAGTTCCACATATCCCAATTAATAATTTGAAAGCTTCAATAAAATTTAATGTACGCGAAATCATAAAAGTATAGTAAATTTTTTTTGAGAAAATTAATCTTTTTGCTGAAAATTTGTATATTAGACGAGATAAGCTGATCTGCAAATTCAGTAGCAATTTTTATTGTTTCAAAAAGCAAAAATTCAAGAATCTTAAATATTTCAAAGTGATCAATATACACTCAAATTTCTAAAATACTTCGTTACCCAGGATTTGGCAATTTTTTTTATATTGTAAGGACTTATCATTAGGAAAAGAAGTAACAAAACAAATTTACAAATTAAAGTTTTTTAAGGGAAACTAGAGCGCTCACTTAAAAATACTAATATACCTCTTACAACAAAACTATTCCAAAAGATGAAAAAAGAGTGAAATTGTTATTATTGAAGAATAAAATTTATTGTGGAATAGAAACGTAAAAAAGGGAATATTTTAATTAATTACTTTAGAATAAAATATGTAATACTTTTGAAGTAAGTTATTTTTTTAACCTATTAATGCTAATGTTAATGCCTGAAATTAGTTTTGTAACCTATTAATGCTAATGCTAAAATATTAACATTTCAACGTTTTCAAAAAGCATTTGAATCTCTTTTTTCAAAACGCAATTGATACTCTTTTATCAAGCGAAAGTCTAAAATTAATTAAAAGGGGGATACCTAAAATAACCTTAAGTAAACATCGAATTCCTCATTATATTCAAAGAAGTTGGTACGTACCCAATATTCATTTTAGGTGGCTATTCCGGATTATATACCGCATTATATGTAATACTAGCAGGTATTATACATAATACGGTATAATGTACTAATAGCAGTCTGCCTCTTTTTTCAAATACAAAGAAGAATCTCACACGTAAATTTATTAATAAAAATTAAAATACAAAGTTAAATATCACACGGTTTCAAAATATTACTCTCTATATCGATATAAAGATGTATATGGTTTACACGGTGTTGCAAACGCTTAAGTTTCCGCGTCATATCAGTTGAATTAAATTCAAACCCGTGACGGGTATTTAAGTCCAAACATGCATAAAATAAGTTTCCGTAGTTGCCCAAGTGTCTTGAAATTATTAAGTCAGTTAATCTAAATATTTTCAATTTTAGTTTGAAAGTTCTAAGGAAATCTATAATTTTTTTTGGAATGTTCAAACCCATCTATGAAAAGTTAAAAAAGCACACCATTTCAAAGTTTAATATTTTATAAAGAGGGTTTAAAATTGAAAAATGCCCAATTTCTTTTACAATACCTACATGTAATAATAATATTGGCATCCCACTCGATAGGATTGAAACAATCCACCCTCGCTTTATATGGATTTTAAAATAGTATGCCGTATATTAATATAAGTACACTTGTTTTAAAAATATTATGCGGTATATTATTTGGTAAATAATTGCATGCCTATGGATCTAAAACTGTAGAAATTTTGAACCTCTGAAAAAATAAAAACATTTACCAATGTGCAATACAAATTATTTATTTTCTGAAAAACTAAAATCTGCAACTATCTAAAAAAACTAAAATCTGCAACTATCGTCCGACTAGGGATATCCCTCCTATGTTTTATTATTTTAAATTCTAGCAATTTGTTCCACATAGTTATTATATGTCATTGAAGAACACGTATAGCAAGAATTTGTAACGCCGGCTCAGTTATGAAAATTGGACCGTCACTTAATATATATGACGAGTATGTGTTAGGCATTGAAGCAATCTTTTGCATTTGGTTCATTTTATTTTTAAATTTTTGGCCCACCTTTTTCATGTTTATTACATTTTAATTTCAACATTGAAATGTCAGTTACTAAATCTTGATATCGTGTTAATATTTCGAAATATTTTAAGATTTAATATTGTATATTTTGCGCATGAAAATAAATACGTTGTAGTAAAATTTATTGCATACGAATTATATTGCATTTGTCTTTTTGATAGTATAATCTTCTATTTAAAAGTGTTATATATGAATTTTTAAATATTCACATCAGAGCGCTTATTTTTTAATGCGGCGTTTGATCAAAGAACTTGTTTCATAATATCAAATTATTCCAGGACGATTTTATTGAAGACTTTATTGAATTATTTATAAATTATTGTCAGTTGAGTAATGAATTGGTAGCAATTTCAATAGAAGTACGAAAACTGTATGCAGATGAACGGACTAAAATTTTTACAACCAGAAAAATTAATCTTAATCACTAAACGTAAATTCAAGTATACCCAGGTTGCATAATATGAAAAAATGTATAAATTGGAACAAATATCCAAAATTAAATATTATACCAATGCAATGCAAATATTGTATAATTGTATTGATTATAATTGTACTGTTCGATGGACATTTGTGATATTTTGAAATTAAAATTATTACTGAATATTTACAACGAATTAACTGATGCAACGAATCAAGTGATATTTTTTTTGTAATATTATATACGAATCATATACACAATATACCATTATTAAGACCGAAATTTCAAAATGAAATTGTTCAATTCAAGAGAAGAAGTTCTGGTTGCGGTAATAGCAATTATATTTAAATTTAAAAACACTTCCACAAGTTTTGCAATTTATTTCCTTTAAGAGTAACATGGGGAAAATTTGCGACGAAATGAGTGAACTGAACGTAGATTTTATGTAAGCTTTGCATATGAATTTTTTATCACGACTATCGACTATTTCATTTACAATATAAAATTAACACTTAAATAGAGTTTGAACAGAATAAATAAATGTGACAACTTTAATCCTACTCCAATTTGTTTTAGAAGCCTTGGATTTAAAATACTATCTACGAAGAATTTATTGCTGTGACTTTTTTTTCCTGCCGAACACAAATTACGTTTAATGTTGAACTTGGCTGGTCGTTTCGGGATGTTATTAATTTAATTGAGATTAAAAATTTCACCTCACGCTATGTCCGAACTTATTTTTTGATACAACTCACGACTATCGAATGCCTTATTTTAATATGTGAGTGATCATTTTATTAGGTACTACGTATTTCTCATAGATTGAATCTTCATTCAAAAATTTAAAAATCAAGATTAATATTTCAACTTTTTTTTTAAAACACAGAGAAAAATTTTATGTTCGTATGTGATATTTTAGCATATGTTTTATATTACAAGTCATAATATGCACTAAAAAAGAGAAAAATTTAAAGTATTCAAAAAATATTGAATAGGCTTTAAACAATCGCTGAATAAAAAGTAAAAATATGAGCTCACTGCTCTGTTGGAATTTTTGCAGTACTATATTATTTTAGAACATAAATAAATTCGGAAAAAACTGAGCTGTATTTGAAGTTGTTCCAAAGGCTAGTCTTCCATACGATAGGCTTGTTTAACCCGTTTAATACCTCCACTCTTCCTTTATCTGTTCGTCTAGAGTAAATTCCAAAGGAAATAAATTTCATTGCGACAGATATTAATTTTGTAACGACGGCTTGTTAGCTTCCATGGACTTAGCCGATCAAAACTTTGATATTATCATTTTCATCAAGAGGAGGCTCTTCCATGCAAGAAGACTCAAAGTATACCAAAGCGACTCAAAGCATAGTTCGCAAACAAGTTCTTGGCAACCGTGTGTGTATCGTGTAATATTTATATGAATCATATCAAGTCACTTTTGATACTCTTGTGATTGAAGACCCATTTGACAAACCAAGCTGAGAATTCTAAGTAAATAATACACACAGTACAGTATTTATAGTTCAATTATTATCAAGACTTTTGGCTTATTTTCAGCCAATTTATAAATTTGAAATTTGGTTTGTCTTGTGTCTCATATATACATGAAAGAAAAAGTAATTTAACCAGGAATAAGTTAAGATAAATTATTTGATAAAGTTAGGCGTAAAATATTTTATGTTGATTTGACTGAATAAAAGACATCTCAATATTTTTTATTTTGGCTTAAATATCATATATACGCTTACGCGAGCCATAAGTGTTGAACTTTCTTATGAAAAATGTATCAGACCTTGCAAACAAATTTATTTAATTTCACTGGTAATTGAAATGAAATCAAAGTGCATAAGCGACGTGCTTTAAAAAACTTACTTAAGTGTTAGTCTTTTTCATAACGTGTTCCAAAATGTGTTTTAAAAAACGTATTCCTCTAACTATTTTCAAAACTATTGTATTGAAAATTATGAAAAGATTTTAAATATTTTAATAAGAAAGCGGTAAATATTATATAATATCTGTAAGTGCTTTAATAGCGATATCGTATTATCTTTAAAAGTTTATTTGAAACTAATGTGGATTGGAAATATTCTTATTATGAGTTCCAAAACCTACTTAATAAGTTATGTATTTCAGTGTTATAAACTTTGAAATAAATTACTTTATATTATCTTAAATTTCATTCCCATCGACTTTTTAGAAAAGATCAAAACCTATTTGTTTTACTCGCTGGCTGCAAACAAGCAATTAATAGCAAGAATCTGTAATTGCGCAGCATTTTATTTGATGGATTATATAATCAGATGTGTCATAGAAAAATCCACCTTCATCCAGGTTTGAGAGTACAGTTCAAGCATTGGTTCTAAATATTAAAACAAATAAATTATGAACTCTGCTTCAATCGTCATTCAAGGCCATTTTCAGCATTAAATTCAGAAAAATGAAAAAAAAATATTAGCACAACTAATTTTAAACTTCAAAAGAGGATTGACGTGTACATGAAGCTACTGAGTTTTCATCGCAAATACTCTAATCTAAATGGATTCTGGTTGCTCATTTACCGTATTATCTGGACCATAAGATTTGTTTTACTCACTGTATATGCGGTAAATAAATTAAAGAAACAGGCCACCTTATATTGAACTTTTAAAATATCTTAGCCAAAAACTTCTAGAAGGGAGGAATTGTATATCTATATATGTATATGGTAGCGATAAGTGATAGTGTCGATGGTGTTTATATAATTAAATAATGATTTTAATTAGTTTATATCAAGAAAAAAAAAATTTTGTGAACGGTGATTGGGCATTTGCTAGTTGCCGACTTAATATTGATATTATTTTTTGTCGTGTATTTCTCATATATTGTCTCTTATATGTATCTTTCACTAACGGGAAGATATCGTGAATTTTTCAAAAACTATGAGATCTCCAGAAAGATTGCCACATGTTTTCTATAAATTTTTATTCGTTTCCAGAAATCTTTTTATTTTCTTAATTTCAGGTTTAAAACTTTCGGGAAGACGGAGAGTATTTTGGGAATATATTTTCTTCATATATCTAGAAATATTAACTCAGAGGTAAGAAAATTATTTTTGAGATCCTTGCACTACTACATATGAAATTAAAATAAAAACAGTGTTTAATTTGTTTCCTTAAAAATTTTCACATATATATTTTGAACAACTATGTGCAGGAGAGTATATCTTATTTATGAAAGTAGATTCATACCTCCAACGGTTTATGACCATATTTTTAGCTTTATTAAGTGCATGATTTCGGCTGCTTCAAAAATATTATGACCACGTTCTGCGGATCTGTATAATTATACTTTTTATGTTACGAAACAAACATGTGACATAGTATAGGAAAATATAAAAAATAATGAATGAATGCTAAAAAATATAATATCTTGTCACCACTGGTTCACCACTGATTCACCATTATCTGGTTCACCAAAATTTATGAATCTTCATATTCAATTATATCAACTAAAAATATCTTTCTAACATTTTTACATTTGTTTTCCTTAGCGTATGGAATAAGAACTCACTAGTTGAGAATAATATTGAAAGACAAATTAAAAAGGAAGTAAAACTGATTGTAGACAAGTCAATGGATTAATGATATTGAATGAATAAGAACGTCCTCATTTTTAGGGTTCCATAGACAAATTAGGAACCTTTAGAATTTCGCCATGTCCCTCTGTCTGTGCATCTGTATGTCAAAATTAATATACCCGCAGACTATTAGTGCTGTAAAGCTAAAATTTGACATGTTTATACTTATTTACAAAGCCTACAAATATATATAAAATAAAAACTTTTTGAAAAGTTTTTATGGTACCTCCCGATGTAAAATGAGGTGATTTTTGTTTCGCATACCAATTGTGTAATGTATGGAATTATTGGAAGTGTACAGTAAAAACATTTTCGATACCAGAATAAAGTTGTTATTACGTTGTTACGTGTTACGTTATAAAATTATGACTCGTGTTAAGAATTACGTATCCCCACTTCCCACCAACTAAGTCGCTGTTTATAAATATCTAAAATATGTTTAGAAATTTATAATAACCTTAGTGGCTATTAATTCACCAATAACAAAGAGTCGACTAATTTACGACATATAGTTGGGTCTGCAAAAAGTTTTTGGAAACTCCATATGTGTGACTTAAATCAACTGCAACAATAACTTGTAATTTTCAAAAGTTTTTTCCACGTGGATACGTGGAAAAAACTTTTGAAAATTACAAAAAGTTGCGTCCAGCACTATGTGTGGTTTAGCATACCCCAACATAATTTTATATTTATGTAGGGAAAATCTTTTTAAAGTTTATTTTTTATGAAATAACATTGTTTTTGAACTATTAAGAAATAAAAATAAAATAAAATTTGTTAAAAATAATAAACATTTTTAATATCTTTAGGAATAGTAACAAAAATAGTACTTTTTTACTAAGAGGAGACCATCTTCTTTGGTTCAGCCTTATGAAAAAAAACTTAACTAATAAATTCTGATTGACCTTCATTTCAGGCCCTAATGAGATAAGAAACAAAAATAATAAAAAAAAATAACTAAACATAATTAGTCTTCTTGAGATTCCAGTAGGTTCAAATCTATACAATTTTTAAAAAAAAAATATGCGTGCTCTAAACATATAGGTACTTCGCATCGCTCGCAACCGTATCCCTTGAAATTCGTGGATTATCTTTGCGGTTTCTCAGGTGCTCTTCAATCAAATCCATTCCCAAATCACGAATAAACATCCTCCTTTTGTTAGATTTCCCTGCTTCAATGCCATTATTGAACATATGTAAAATCATAACGTTGATTCCTCCATGATTGAGAATCGAGAAAAATATAGTGAGAGGCCAGCGTTTGCTGTTGCGAGAAACGTCGTATGTTCTGGCGAGTTTGTCGACCACATCTACTCCACTTTTAGTTTCATTATAGAAAGTTATCGTTGTTGGTTTCTGCTTGATTCCAGTTTCATAGTCGATTTCTTTATCGTGGTGAAGGGATGACATCATATGAACGTAGTTTCGAGGCTTTGGAACATAACTAACGAGGCTGACATCTTTTTGAAAGCCAAACCGCGATGCATATAACTCTCGAGATTGCTTGAAGCATGGCGGAATGCAAGCTTTATTAGCTCTCAAAGTACCAACTACCGTTAATTTATGTTTCTGTAACAAGTTTTCAGCAGTTTCATGACTAGTAAAGAAATTGTCCATGGTAACATTTCTTGACGAGCCGGAAACGCAGTTCACCATACGATCTACTAAGTCAAATGGATTATTGCTCAACATAAACGGACTGTTATCTGGCTGTTTACCGCAGTAAATTTCTAAATTTAGAGTATAAAATGTTTTAGCGTTTACTAAGGCATATAGATACTTTGCGGGTTTTGATGGGATATACTGCCGAAATCCACATCTCCCTCGAAAGGCAACCAATTCTTCATCAAGTGTTAGGTGTTCGGATGGTGTATATGGGTTTTGGCAAAGCTGGACAAAGATGTCAAATATGTCTCGGATTGATGCTAAACGATCAGTCTTTATTCTCTCTTCTCTAGTCGTAGCATCATCGAATCTCATATTAGTAGAGAGTAGGTATGAGAATCGATTTTTAGACATCGTGCACCGAAATATTTCTATTCCAGTACCATCTGAAGCCCAGAGGTCATTGAGGTTTTGTCTCCCAGAACAGTATAATCCCGCTAAAAATAAAAGCCTAAAAACTGCTTTCATCTCATATGCAGTTGTTTATTTATAGAGAACATTTAGTGGTTCACCGTCTGGTGGCTGTGGTCTCAAAAGACATATCTTTGCATTCGTATGTTTTACAATCGTTTCAAGTATCTCATTGGAAACAAATACTTCAAAGCATTATAAACTACTTTTCTTGACTTTTCACTCCCTGTGACGCTACAAATAAACCACTGTTACTATGCGATCTGGCAACGTCGCAACTCCAACTACTCGATGTTTCGTGGAATTCGCGCGACCGTTTTAAAAGATACGACAATTTATGTTTCGCTGGGGTATATCAAACCTCACGTGGTGCACGGAAGGTTAATTCTCTGAAAGATATAGAGGAGGATATATATATATATATATATATATATATATATATATACATATATATATATATATATATATCTATATATATTTATATATGTATATATATATATATATATATATATATATATATATATATATTTATATATATATATATAATAATAATAATACTGATTGAGCTAAGGAAATATAAATTTGAGTTAGAAGTGTTTTTGTAGCTATATATCTAAGTGTCTTGAAAACCCATATTAGTTTTCTTATCCGTCCCATCAATATCTCTACGTGTGAATGCCATGACAATCTCTGATCCATTATGACTCCTAAATATTTAGTAGTTTCCACCTTGGAAATAATGGTGCATTGGCAGTTTGTAGTGTAGCTCTTATTACAAGTGTGTATCTTTATTTCGAAATTTTTATTAGGCTGAGTAGTTATATTTTTTGTGAAACACATGTAATTAGTTTTATTTTTGTTTAAGGTAAGTAAGTTAGAATTAAGCCATTTCGAAATCATTGTATGACCTTTTTCTGCAGATATACGAGTATTTACCCAAGTGTCGCCCGTAAAAACTAGTACAGTATCATCGGCATATGAAAAAATATGTACGTCTCTGAATTTCATTTCGCAAAGTTGATTTATATATATTAGAAATAGCGTGGGGTCGAGAACTCTTCCTTGTGGAACACCAAAACCTACGCTCGTCTCTTCGCTCAGGGTATCACCCACTCTAACACTCTGCTTCATTTCGCTCAGATAGTTTTTAAAAAGATCTAAAGGGATTCCTCGTATGCCTATGCTTTCAAGCCTTTGCAAAAGGATGGAAACAGAGACACTATCAAATGCTTTCTGCAGGTCTAGTAGTCCGCGAGGCATTTCCTACCTTTATCGATTTGTTTGGTTATTACAGTAGTCAAAGCAGCCAATGCATCTTCTGTTGAAAAACCTGATCTGAAGCCGAATTGAGATTTAGAAATTATATCAAATGAGTTCAGGTAATTGATTAGCCTTTTATTAATCAGTTTTTCAAGGATTTTGGAAATGGCTGGTAAAATGGAAATTGGCCTATAATTATTAAAGTCATCTCTGTTTCCACCCTTATGTATCAGCGTGATAATGGCTTTTTAAAATTCTTTAGGAAACACACCTTGATTAAAGCAAAGGTTGGCTAAATGTGTGATAATAGGTACTACTAATGTACTGGCCATTTTAAGAAATTTTGTCGGAATACTATCTACACCAGGGGCACTGTCTGTTTTCAGGCTTATTAATATTGACTGTACTTCTATGGGGTCAGTTTCAAGGAGCACAAATGATGAAACAGGTCTCTGGCTATCTGTGTAGAGATCCTGATGTGATGTTGAAGATTGTGCAATGATGTCTTCTGCTAATGATTTTCCGACGTTGGCAAAAAAGTTATTAATTAAATTAACTGATTTACTTGGTGTGGATTCCAGTTTTAACAGTTCATTATTAGAAGTTTTAGTTTTATTACGGTTGGTAACATTACTAATAGTATTCCAAAGTTTTTTAGGATATTTACCGGCATTTTCTAGTTGTTGTTTCTGGAAGTTGTGTTTTAGTTGTTTGCTAAGGTTATTACAATAGTTTCGGTATCGCCTGTAAGTGATTTTAAGAATCTCATTTTCTGGATCAGATTCAGCCTTTTTCTGTAAATGATTTCTATTACGGATACACTTTAAAATCCCAGGAGTTATCCAAGGTTTTAGGACCCTGTTTTTCCGTGGAATTAATGTCGTAATAGTATTTTCTAACAGACAATCTCTTACAGTATCTACCAATTTAGTGGCGAGATGATTAGGATCAGTACAGGTCAGTAAGTCGTGTAAGTCTTTATTTTTTTAGGGTAGCCAGATAATTATCTAAATTTACGGCAACTTTTGTTTTATTCGTGATATTCTTTTTCAATACTTGAGGTAATTTCAGGATAATTAAGCGATGGTCTGTAATTGTGGTGTCCAAAACAGCTATATGAGCTGGCATAGTAGTATTTTCTAGTTTTAATATATAATGGTCTAAACAATTTTCATTTCTAGTGGGAAGTGTATGCCCTGGAAGAAGTCCATGTGTAGCGAGCATTGTTAGGTAATTTAATCGATTTAGCCTGTCATGTGATTTTTCAATCTGGTAGGGTATTAAATTTATGTTTATATCACCCGTAATGATGATATTTTTATGTAATTTTATTTGTTCTAAATGGGCATTAAGAGATGCAATAAACTTATTTGCGTTTATGTTTGAGGGTGAACGATAGATTGCTAAAACTATGTAATTATGGAATTTAATTTGAAGACAAGACGCATGATCAAGTGATATTTCCTTTACATCTGTTATGTGAGTATTTTTAACATAAGCAACTACACCGTCATTTTTATTTAAGACATTTTGAGTGTAGTATGACGTATAGTTATAAATACCAGGGATTGTTTTGTATTGACTAAGTCTACATTCGCCCAACAGCATCAAGTCTACTTCAAATTTAAAATTACTTAAAGATATTTGTAGGTCGTCAATATTTTTATATACGCTACGTATATTTTGTGTGATTAGTGTAAAATCAGATTCTTGTACGTCTATATTCTTTACATAATTCTCAATGCTACATTCAATTGATTGTGCAATTTTTAATGAGTCTATTTCATTCACAAATTGTAGGGAGCTATCCATGTATGTATAAGTTTTCCAAATTGATTATTTTTAGAAAGGTGTAATGTATTTCAATTATATTAATTCGAGAAGCAAGTTTATGTGTTAATTGAGTTGTGAGTGTATTTGTTGTTGCTAGGTTTGAAAAGAATTGTGTGTATATTGTTGTTTTTATTAAATGAGTAATACGTAATAAAGTAGGTAAATGGGTACTTACGGTTAGCAAGTATCTTGTGTGATAAAAATCAGTGTGGATTATTGTGTATATGTAGTTTATAGTGCTGTTTACTAGTGACAGATAATTAATAGTGTATTCCAGATACAAAATAATAAATACAAAGAAAATTGTTGAGCGAGTTACAATTGTAAACAAATATAGTCATGTTTTTTGCATGAGGCTATGTACCTGGTATTCCGTTGTTATAGTAACTATCGGTGATTCATCATTTTTTCTTACTTAGATCCTCCCGTACGCAGTCCAATAATATTTGTACAGTTTTGTTCTCGTCAAGTCTCGAGCTAAGAAGTGAAGCCGGGCCCCTTTTGGTGTTAGTTGTTCAGAAACAAATACCGGGGCTTGTTCATTTTTCTTTAGGCCAAGGTGCTTACCACAGAGTTTCTCCTTATTTCGTGTATTGTGTGTCTTACAAGCTTTCAGCATAGATGTTTTTAATAATGTGGAACTTGTTTCCACAATAATCGGGGACTTATTTTCGCCTTCTTTCCTGCTTTTTACTCTATAAATATCACAAATATCGCTGGTACTAATATCGCAGTTAATACTTTTTCCCAGGCATAACACCATACTTATTAGATCTTCTTTTGTTTCTTTCTCAATTTTTGGAACATTTTTTTATCTCTATATTTGCTTTTTTACTCTGTCATTGTAAATCCTCTAGTCGCTCTTCTAAAATATATATATATATATATATATATATATAATATATAATATATATATATATATATATATATATGTATATATATATATATATATATATATATATACACGTGTATGTATGTATGTAAAATAAGCATCATGTTTCAACACCCGTGAAATAGTTAGTAGGTAATATATTTACGTTGTAAAAAATTCAAATTTGTAAATAGTTTATAAGTACCTAAATGTTTACGAAACCTTTGTAGTGTACGTGACAGATTTCTGAAATTTAAAAAATTAAAATATTTCAAAAAAGTAAAGACCGCTTACGTCAGGAAATTGCCATTTATCCAATAAATTGCCGTCAACTAAAATACAATGAATGTCTTTATTTCCATAATATTCATTGATGATTTCTCTTTTTTATTTTTATTATTTCCTTATTATTAAACTCTCTTTTGGCTTTTCATTATTTCATATTTTATATTCTTCTATTTTTTCTAAGTATATACGTGACGAAACAACTACAACATTTTTATATCTTATAAATTATAATACTAATTTTATAATAAAATTTTTTACCTTTTTTTTATTTATTCCTTTCTTCAACTCTTAAAAAAAATTATTTCAACTCTTTTTTTAAATTTATCGGTATTTTTACCGCTATGTATTCGGTAAACATAGAAAACCTTAACGTTTAAAAAGAAAGACAAATTGAGAAAATTCACAAGAAATTATGATGTTCCACCGAAACATGTTGTGGGATTGGATTAAATAAAATTCTTCTATGTACTTCACTGGCTATGATAGTGGGCCAATAATAATAGTAATATAATATTAAATTAATAAATCACAAAGATACATTTTGAAGTTCGAGAAATATAATTAGAGAAAATTTATTTTCTGTGAAAAAATTTTAATTTAGAAAAAAGTAATTAGGTACAATTTAAACCAATTTCACTTTTGATAAAGTTTGAAGATGAAATGGTAGCGATCTGTAAAGATTGCATTGCCCGAAATCAGTTGTATCGAATTCTTTTGACGCAATTAAAATTCAAATTTGTGCAAGTCATCATTTATTTAATAATTTCCTGTTCAATTACGACTATTCAAATATATTTTTGCTTATTAAAGATTAAAAAAAAATTTGCAAAATTTTTCAATTTTGGAAACCGTTAGACACGATTCGATTGTTTCTCCATAACATTATATTTTTAGAGGAACAAAATTTTTCCATTTATTTCTTAATTTTTTGAAGAGTGTTTTTGCTCAAAGATTTCACAAGCGTCATTAATTCGAAAGTCGAAAGCGTCATTAATGCCTGTATTTGAAGCTGTAATATCACAACAGACAATATACACTTTGCCTTTGAGTTTCACGTCTAAGATCGCCTTCCAACAGCATGTGTTTGTTCTTTGTCTTTATATTTATCCAAGCTGTGAACAGCAATAAGTTGCCCTTTATTTTCGTATGAAATCACTATCCACAAACGTACTTCATTTGATTTTCATACTCTAAAGCGGACAGTATCTAGCAATTTGTTTTGGAAATAAATTTTCATGGCTTCCGCGCGTTCTATTTTATTCAGATTTTTGAATATGGGACATGTGCAAGTGCCTCAATATTAACTTCAAAAATAAACAGAGCCTGGCATACTAAACTGAAACTTATCTAATGCGACTACTAACTTTAGAGTGGTAAAATATTACCTCATTACTGCTCGACTTGTCTATAATCATGCATTTTTAATCACCGTAGGCAAATCTTCTTACGGTTTGACGGATTCATTAGAATCAGAAGGAGAATTAACAAGAAATGGTTCGTGTAACACCAATAATGCTAACGCGGAAAAATATTTGATTCTCGGGTCTATTTCTTCAACAGGTCGAAGTCACCCCTTTTCTCTTCTTCAGTTATTTTTTAATCTACTCCACTTAAGAAACAAGGTATGCCTGGCCCTATTTTGCGCTGCAAGATCTTCTTCTATTTTCAATAATTGAGGTACATGGTATGTGTAATGTACAATAAGTTGTCTCGATTACTTACATATTCATCTTTATGTCGTTTAAACATGTTTTGTGATTTGTTCGATTTGTTGATTCGTGCTTTCTTCCAGAAGATAATACATTCGCAGACACTAAAATTAGCGCTTTCATTGGCAGTTAAATTCACTTCACAAATATTTTAAAATAATGCTACGAAAACTTATCCATTTAAAGGATAAGTTCTCGCAGAATTATTTTGTTAATATCAAATGATGTATTTAAAAATAAACACGTTGTTTGATATTTTGCATAACCTGTTAAATATATACTGTTCTATAGCCACGTGATTTTGCTGACATATTTATTGATTGAGAAAAATACGTTTAAACCGATATAACAATTAGAAGTTACAAGTATCCTCAGAGGTGCCTTCCTCTCGATCAATTAAACTAGCAATGACATGTCTCGATGTAAGTCGACACACGTAAATAATTGTGATAGAAGCCGGAAAACTTTTTTCAGAATTTTTCTGTTATTTTGTGCACCAATCATATAAGAATTGTCTCTATGTTATTTTCAATATTATTCAATCAGAATTGTCTCTATTTTATTTTGTGCGTCAATCACGCAAAATCTATTGGATGAATTTTGATGAAATTTGATAAAGCAATAGCTTATAAACAAAGGAAATACGTGATTAAATTTTCTTTTATTTTGATTTTTACGGGAGCAAGACCGTCAGCCATACATATTTAATAATTTCACATAGTCCAAGAAAAATAAATGGCTGGTCTGTTACAAGTGGATATGAGAAGAATGGTAATATTTAGGTTAATCCGTTAATCTTCTTTAATATGAATAAAGCAATTTTAAACTATTACGCAAGCTCTTAAATTTTAAGCTATCATAAAAATTTACCCTTCGTACCTTGGAATTTGGATTAGTAGTTTAGAAAAATGTAAAATTATTTTTAAAAGTAAATTGAAACAGAACTGCACATTTAAATGTCATCCAGAGTGATGTGTTTGCGCACAGTGAATAGGACGAGGGACATAAGGGCATCATGATACGCCTGTTCACTAGAATACTTACTGTTTTCAAGTTGTTCTTATTGGTTAATGTGAATTTAATGCACTTTGTTTTTTTTACGTTAAGCATTAATTATTTAACACTTAACATAACAAAAGAAGCAAAGCGGACGTTATCAAATGTAGAATACGCGACAAAGTATTATTCTTTCTACTTCTCAGTTGTTACTCTCTTGGCATAGTGGTCGTGGACATCATGCCAAGTATCTTGCAAATGAGTGATGCGCCAAAGTATAGAATAATTTTATATAATCTGAAGATTGATGGAAAATTTAAATTAATAAAGTAATATTTACAGAAATAAATAAGGACTATCTTTATCACATTAGACAGCAAGTGACTCACGGAAATATTTTTGCCCATGTATAAAATTAATATCATGTTTATTTTAAATTTATATAATTGATGAGATTTACAGTGCTTTTTATACCAATAAACTTATGAGTGGCACTTTTCTGTTTCCCAACAGACAACAACAGAGAGTTGGTTCAAAGTTTTTCAACCTTATTTCGAACGAAATAATTTTGAAAAACTTTGAACCAACAGCTAAAATGTTTCTTGTAAAACATTATTTTTCAAGTTTATATATTAACTATTTAAATAGGTTAATAAGAAATGAGTATGATTTCTTTTGCAAACTAACATGATATTAGTCGGACACTTGCATTATTTTCTTACACTAAATTTACTTCTTGTTTACGCATAAAACATGACGCAACGTACAAAGAAATATACATAACTATTCCAATATTGACCAAGGTACCAAATTATTAAGTAAATTATTCCAGGACGTAAAATTTTGCATTATTTATAATATCACTGAATTATTTCAATGTTTACAAATCGTTAATCCTTTTTTACTCTGAATGTAACTGCGTAAACACCTGAATACAATGTAAACATTTGAATAAGTGCATTTATCATAGTATTTATTCCACGAAAATAGTATCTTTGAAACGCAAATTTAATGTAAATGCAAAGCTCTTATACCTATTGATAGCGTAACAATAGCGGTCAGATTGGTACGAACACGATGACATCGTCACTCAATCTTTACTTAGAATCGGAACACATATCATAATAATAGCTTAAGCCTCAAGTAATACTATATCTAGTTCGCGCTAGTTTTCAAAATTAATTGTAATGTTTGTATTATCATCACATTTATTTGTAATCTCAACGGTTTTATTTTATTTATAATTTATCCTATATTGAATTACCATTCATGTATGTTTAGATTGTAACAAGTGATTTTGTAATGTCTTTATCAAAGTTATAAAGCTTAAATAAAATATACAAATTTTACTCATAATAATGAATCAATCTCTCTGGAATTAGATATCTGTCCCGTAAAACACTTCCATTTGTGTTTATTTAGTCTGCTCATTTCACCTTGCTTTGACCTCTATAAATCATTTTAAGTTAATCAATTGGATTAATTACTTAATTTGAATTGTAAATTTGTTTTTCAGATTAATGAATCAAGTATTCGCATCGTTTGATTTTCTTTCAAAAAATGTTTGTTGATAAATTCACCTATCAATTTCAATTTTACTTCATTTAAATATTTGATATTTAATAATTCAATTGTTTTATGAAACTTGAAACATTGAAAAACATAAGAAAAACACCTATATTTACGTGAATTATTAGTAAATAACCCTTGAATGTTATTGAGAGAATTTCATGTGAAGAAACTACGAAAAGTTTTTAAACATAAACTACTCAAATTTGGAGACTTAAGTGAATAATGTAAAGAAGTATAAAGATAGAAATTATTTGTGGTACAAATTTATGAAATTTCAATTCGTATTTAAAAGGCGACACCCTCGAAGCGCGTCTCGGTTTCAAATATGGCAATCTAGAGTAATATATTTTCAATCAATATTATTGTGAGTTCTTCAAAAATACATTATGATAAAATTTGTTAATAAATGTGTACATTAAAGATCAAGTTCAATTATTATCTATTAATATGTAATATTTTCCAGGCGGTTCTTCAAATTATCTACGCCTTTTGTGAGGACTTTGTGTCTAATGGTTAGTCCGTTAAACTAGAGGCAATAGAACTGATTATGGTGACCAAAGTCTGATAATAGCATGATCTGACTGAAATGGTGTAACTACTAATTGAAGAAATGGGATAAAGATCCCTATCGTCATCGAGAGTCTACCTGTAAATCTATCTGTACGTCTTAAGATTTAACCACCGCTCCTTAGGAAAATATATTAGTTGCAGTTACAGCAATGCCCATAGGGATTTAGTGAGACGTACACTAACATAGGAATGATACAAAAAACCTTACCAGGGAGAAACATAGTTATCACCCTGATAAATAAGAAAATATTCAAATAAAGGGTTGATGTATTGAAATGAAAGTCAATAAAATGAGAAAGGGGGAAAAAATCAAGTGGTAATGTTCATCATCGAACAAGTAATTATTTCTTATTCAAAAGATGTTGTAATCAAAAAAATCTAAAAATACCGTTCCATTCACCGTGAATTTTGAATCTGTGCTAACGGCACATGAATAAAATATGCAAGTAGTACAAGGAGTAAAAATTGAAGAAAAATATCAAAATACCCAACCAACCATGAAACAACATTTCTTCGTTTTGCAAAACTTATAGAATAAAAGTGTTATTACTTTGTCAGTGGTCAGACAAAAAGTAAAAATACTCTCCTAGAATCATGAAACTATATCAAAATAAATTACTATAAGTTAAAACTTCTTTATCCACCTAAAACGGATTGTTCTGAGAGAAGATAGTATTCCCTAGAGGGCGTTTAACAGAAATGAAAATATTAATTTTTAAATACATTGTCCTTTAACCTTTAAACATTACTTTAAAGCAGAAGAGACGTTTAATCTCATTTTGAGACTAGCCCGTAAGATTATATCCATAGAGAATTGAAATGGTAAAGTCGTCTGAATGCTATGAATTCTCCATTAAATAAGTCACTAGTTAGTTCTTTACAGTTTTGTAGAAATACACTGCAAACAATTTGATAGACATATAGTCCTTTAAATAATATTTAATAGATCTACACTGCCACAAACTTGGAAGACACGTTGGAGTATGGAATAGGTGATTCTATGTGTTATAATTTTGTCGGCTTGTGTTTCATTGTTCTAAATGTTTTAAATTTGGGAATTATCATTTGAAAAAAATCGTGAGATACGATGTTTTTGAAGCAAATTCGTTCTCTTTTTGCCTTTATCACATAAAGGACTCATAATATTTGGCACTCCATGCCAAAAGATTCCATTTTAGTATTTTCATAAGTATCTGACTTGCAATTGTAAAACAGTATGGTATGTAGTCATTAGCTGGGATAAAAATTTTTATGGTTTCATGTTATTTTGACATGTTCTACGTTTTATTATCCTTAAAATTACTAACTCAATTATGTCTTCCTCTATTTTATATAAAATAAAGCAAGACATAATTGAGTTAGTAATTTTACAAATTCCATATGTTGACTTTTGAAACGAGTTTGAACAATGCCCCTTATATCTAGTGTATAAGTAGTAATTACGTTTCAGTCGATTTTAAGGAAAATAAACGTCAAATTTTTTTTTACTATACACCTGAACATAATGAAATTTTCTGTCTTCTGTTTTTTAACAGGATATACATTTTGGTAAATTATATGAATGTTATTTGTAATTTGTGTTTTTTTGATGACTAAATATTTTGTATGAAAACCAACTGTCTTTTTTTGCGACAACCATGGTGTGTTCGTGTGCGGGTGTGATGATAGGAGTACATGCGTGCTTAGATCCCAGCAAACTAGCAAAATCGTTTTATTCTTGGGAAAACCCAAAATGGAGTAATCAGACGAAGCTTAGAGAAAGTATTATGGACAAAATAATTAGACGAAAAACTAGTCCAAGTAGTGATACAGTTATTTAATGTGTGAACAATTTTTATTAATGTCGGTCAATTAAAATGACGAATGTTAATAGGAACAGTGCGAATTAATTGGTAGGTATATAGGTACCTCAAAAAGTATTAGATCCGAACCGCAATGCCGTTCGTCAAAGATACTCAAAAAGTTAAAGATTTCATAAAGTTAAAAATTTCAGTCCAGTAAAAAGTCATATAATTTATAAAATATGAAATAACCGTCAAATACTTAAAGTTTTCAGCACGTCAGGATTGATTAAGCTTCTTGACATATATGTATGTTTCGACAAATTTTTAAAAAATTAATAAATCCACTATGGCTTCTTTCGGGACATATGCAAATTTTATATCTATTGATAACAAAATTTTAATTAAATAATGGTATTAAAAATGAAAGTTCTATCAATTATAACGATACATTATATATAATTAATTATAATGACCTGATTCTTAACTAATAAAAATATTAAATTAATCATTAATCGTCAGAACAGATTTTGTACACTGTTTCACATTAATCCCAATACTTTCAAATTTTCGCTTTTTAGTACCGCCAGTAGCATATAATGATTATTTGCCACTAATTACCCTGGTTGCATGCCTTGATAACAATTTAATCTGATATGTAGTCTACGAACATTTATTTAATACATGATATAGAGAAGTGTGGCGTATTAATAACTTTTGATAATTGTCGTTCCCCGCATTAGTCAGCCTGAAATTTTAGTCTTAAATTATTTATACTCAATTCTTAACCGTTCGTTTAAACAACTAAATATCTAATAAAAATCTTTTTAGTATTTCTAATATACCTTTTGCATGAAACATAAATACGATTTATCAAACACTCCTCAAAGCTGAAAATAACTAAACAATTTTAGCTATGCTCATTCAATTAAACAATTTGTTGTTAAAATCTTTTTTGGTAAGACCTTTTATAAAGACAGTATAAAAGTCGATCGTAGTAGAAAACACGGTATAAATGCACTTTACAACTAGGAATATTTAGATAATTTTTTAATATCGCATAAAAGTATACACATTAAAAATTATATACCGGGAAAGAAATTCTGCAGCTGAAGCTTATTTATTATAAAAAAAAAACAATTGGAATAATTGTGTACCTGACGATTTTGTTTGCAAGGAATTAAGTTTTAAACTTTCTTTTTTCCACTTATTTCACTTCTTTTTTTTATCACTAAGGACTTATTACATAATTAAAAGCAAAAGTTATTATAAATCATTTATAATAAAAATAAATAAGTAAATTTAGTTATTAAATTTGAATGTTATTTTAAATTATCACTTTCACCACCACATTTTGTTTTTGTACCAACATTCAGGAAAAGATAAAGTCTATTTGTCTATGATTTATATCGAATCATAACATATATGTCCAGAATTAGCACTATCGAAATCAATCTATATAGTTTTATTTTTTATACTTTCTTAATTGCTACCAAAGTAAATCTCCTCTCTCCTCGCCTCATCCCTCCTGACTAAAGACTTGTGATTAAAGAAATTATTAATGACCATAGATGGCGTAATCTCTATTGTTCATAGATGGCGTTATAAAATAAAACTTAATTTTAATTTTGACATAATATATCTTTTAGTGTATGTTATAATTTATCTTTTTGTAGTTGCTTAACTTTTAAATATATTTTAAATTCACATATTATTTTTATTCTGATCATTATTTTATTATCAATTTAATTAATAATGAAAATTCTAATATTAATAATATTTATTTTTATTTATTTAAATTCAGCCCAGCCCAGCCCAGTTAGTCTAGCCCAATCCCGGCCTAGCCCGCCGCTACCGGGCCGGGCTGGGCTGGGTTTTCCATATTCTTTCGAAATATTTATGTCAAATATTTTTTTTGGAAATATACATTTTTTATGGAAGTAAATTAGAAAAAAAATATAATACATAGCCACGGCCGGAAATTATTTTAGTTACATATATGTTAGGTTAGGTTAGATTAGGTCAGATTAGATTAGGTTAGGTAAGGTTAGGTTAGGTCAGGTTAGGCCAGGTTAGATTAGGTTATGTTAGGTTAGGTTAGGTTGGGTTAGGTTGGGTTATGTTAGGTTAGGTTAGGTTTGGTAAGGTTAGATTAGGTTAGGTTATGATAGGTTATGTTAGGTCAGGTCAGGTCAGGTTAGGTCAGGTCAAATCAGGTCAGGTCAGGTTAGGTGACGTCAGATCAGATCAGATCAGGTCAAGTTGGGTCAGGTCGGGTTATGTTAGGTTAGGTAAAGTTAAGTTAGGTTAGGTTAGGTTATGGCATATATCTTTTTTGGATATTTTATGGCATTAATTTTACTTTGTAATTGCCTAATTTAAAATATAGTTTAACTTCACATATTGTTTCTTTTTCCATTTTAAAAAAAGTTTAATATTGACAATATTTATTGTTGATTATGACAATATTTATTGCAGGTTAGGTTAGATTAGGTTATGTTAGGTTAGGTTGGGTTAGGTTGGGTTATGTTAGGTTAGGTTAGGTTTGGTAAGGTTAGATTAGGTTAGATTAAGATAGGTTATGTTAGGTCAGGTCAGGTCAGGTTAGGTCAGGTCAAGTCAGGTCAGGTCAGGTTAGGTGACGTCAGATCAGATCAGATCAGGTCAAGTCGGGTCAGGTCGGGTTATGTTAGGTTAGGTAAAGTTAAGTTAGGTTAGGTTAGGTTATGGCATATATCTTTTTTGGATATTTTATGGCATTAATTTTACTTTGTAATTGCCTAATTTAAAATATAGTTTAACTTCACATATTGTTTCTTTTTCCATTTTAAAAAAAGTTTAATATTGACAATATTTATTGTTGATTATTTAAATTAAGCCCAGCCCGCCCAGGCTAGGATTTTGCTTATTCTTTCGAAATACTTATAACCAATATTTTTTGTGGAAATATACATTTTAATGGAAGGTATTTTAAAAAAAAAAATTTTAATACATTAGCCCGCCGAAAATCATTTTAGTAACATATATAATTTGTATTCTTTTTTTTATATGTAGTACATTATAAGTTGATATCTTAAAGATTAATTACCATAATTATATTTTTATAGTAATGGCAAATGCAAAAGTTGATAGTAAAAAAAGAACCATAAATTAAAGATTTAAAGATGGTAAAGCATATTATTGGTATAATTGATAATTTTTCTTATTTGATCTTTAAGATTGTTAAAAATTACATTCTTTAACGTAATTACAATTTACTTTCACTTATCATAAATAAATCACACTCTGGTGCGACCGCGATCAGATAGTTGAGTAGTTGGATACCGTGGAAAATTTAAGAGTTTCGATGTAGTTCAGTTCTAAGGGTGATCTAACAAACATGATGGTGTGTAAACGTAGAAAATTGTTATGTACGAAGAATAAAACATTATTCAATAAATACAGGACATTGTTTTTTTCTTTTAATAGCTGGAAGATACATTTCATAAGCGCAACGTCTCTTCTGAGTTACAATGATACTCGAGAGGAAATCGGTAGGAAATGGAAATTAAATCTGACTCCCAAATCAACAACCTCATACAGACGATGCAGTGGGATTCAGCTGACCGTATATTCCTATTTAATAGGAGTGTGTGCTCGGCTGTAACTAACTATTGAGCTTTTGTTTGCGTTAAGCCGTAAGCAGCTTGCTGCACTCCATTCAATTACGTTGCTGATGTCATGCTCCAATCAATCTGACAGAAGATAATAAAGTGAGATATTAAAGCGAGACATCCTTTTGAAAAGTTTCACTTAGTACAGGGATCAATATTAGAAGATGGTTGAACAGTCAATAGAAGTAATGAAGTACTTACGAAAAGTGCAAGGTGATGTGGGTTCTCGAGCACAAATGGCAGGCAGCGTCGCTCCACGGACACACCACCATTACTCGATAGCACCACTGGATAGCAACAATCTGTCATTCTTTCACTTGCATTACTTACATTACTACAATTTACAAATGAGCAATACGATAACATATATTCACATACTTATAACGATTTATGGGAACAACAATTGATATTGAAATCATCAATTACACACATTGCAATTAAGACGTTCACAGATATTAGTAATGTGGATAAAAAATATAAGATAATAATCACTGGATGCCGATTGAGGAATATACACTATACACATATATACACTACTGTGGCCTACAGATATTTTCGTCTACAAATGCTCGCCTTCGATCTCGCACTGGAGGAGGCGCTCCAACATGATGGGCTTGCGTGCGGCCCACACAGAACGCCGCCTTCGCGCGTAGCCCGGTCACGTCTCAGCACATATAACGCTTGTCCGGAATGTCGCCATCGTGTATGGACTCGTCCAACCATATCTCGCTCACTAAACTTATATCAAACTTTTCAGTCAGGGTACTTGCGTAAAACTCCCTATCTTTGCTTTGAGGCTGCGTGAATTCTGATAATGTAATTGAAGTGTCTGCTTACAAAGGTACGATGTCCGGTTGATCGAGCCTAGCGAGCGATTTTTTAATATGCCTGGGAACCTTATAAAGGTATTGCGGGGTCAGAATGATGGGGACATAAGAGTTTTAAATTTGTTTTCCGGTACGACGAATTTAAAGAAGCCTCTTCTTTTAAGTTTAACTTCTCAATATGGAGCATAAACGCGCAGTCTTTTTCATATAATTGCCCAGCGATTTGGGCGTCGAGTTCAATTTAAGATGAAATACTTGTATTTCATGCGCTGAATAGCTAACAAGTCATTTTCAACTTCACCGGTACCACATATTATCGCTTTACGGTGAAGCAGGCCTCGTCGTACCACTTCGCTCCACAGCTGTTCGGCAGTGATGAAATGAACCTCGCGTAAATTTAATAGCATTCAGGTGTCATCAGCGTAGTTTGAGGCCGGCGGTGTAGCCTTAACTGCTGTCGCTTGCATTCTGCAATCTCCGGCTGGATTCGACGGCAACTCGCGTGCCGACATCGGACCGGTGGTAGCAACAGCGCAACACACTCGTCGCTCTTTCTGAAAAGCCCAAAGAAATTTCAGTATCTACGGAATTTTTTTACCTATAAATTGAATATTATTTTCGAAAGAACACACATTCTGCTAATTATTCCGTCTTTAAGTATCTCTTTTCCAGTAAATCTATTAACTTAAAGGTTTCCTCAGTGATTTCGTCCGATGACATATACCGGGTTTCATCTTCAATCGATTTACTGCTAAATCAACACTGCTTTGCCCGTTCTTTCCGAGTGGCGAATGGTTTTCCTCCATTAAAAGCATCTAGGTGTTGCTTGATCTCCATTGGTAATTGCTATCTTTATTAAGGCATTTATTTAGCGAACGATACTCAATTTAAAAAATTTAAAGACTGTATTTGCTTTTAAAGGTTTATTCAATGGAAAATATCTAACAAAATAAGTTAGATAACTATGATAAATATATATATATATATATGTGTGTGTGTGTGTGTGTGTGTGTGTGTGTGTGTGTGTGTGTGTGCGCGTGTGTGTTTGTATGTAATCAATAAATAAATAATAATAATTTTATTAAAAATATTATTACTATTTTCTGCCATGAGTGAAATGAGTCATTTCACTCATCTCTCATTTTTAACAGTTGAACGGAATTTCATATAGACTATCTCACTATTTTATTCTATAACATACAAAAGAATGCTGCACAATATTATATATTATATGTATTGATATCTTAGTGATCAAGTACTAAGTCTACGCACTTATTACTTATAGCGCTACTAGTATAGAGTTAAAATAGAATATTTTGTTTCGGTTTATTTTGTTAACGGTTTTGTTACCTCTCTTAAACAAATAATTATAGGACATTATTATACTTTAATTAGTCTTAACAATTCTAATAATTTACTATGCCTATTGAGCATGATTATATTTTAGACCTACTGATATTTTCATATATACAGTGTTGTCTGGGAAACTATTAACACATTCAAATTATCTGCTAAAATAAATAAAAACTTAGCGTTATATGTCTTACAACTGAATCAATCTTCCAAAAGTCAATGCATTTTAAACACCCATTTAAAACTATATACTGGCTTTTACTGTAAACTCTCCAAACTTTGTAACGCTTCATTTATATTTACTTTACCTCAGTTAGTGGTATTTACTTGTCACATACTAGCGAGTATCTGTTTTGATTTCTTTCGTTAACCCCGTGGTGGTTCTTGATTTGATAGCGCTTTTATGGATTCTTCTTCTTTCAGACTGCCACAATAATGATTGTTTTTTTTCATGATGCCATCATTCGCAAAATCTGATCTGGTCTGACCCATCCTAAAGATCCTTTCTAAATATTGCTAAAAGTATTTTTGAAATCGGATGAATAATTTGGGACAATACCTTCTACATCCAAACTTACAAACTGTTTCACTTTTTTTAAAGCACTAAACTCATAAAACTTCATATCGGGCACTATATATAATAATCTATTATTAAGAAATAAACTTCAATATTTTGCGCAAATACCGTTTTTAATTTAGAAAACCTGTACTGAACACAAACTTTGTTTTATAGACAAAGTAAAAAAATATAACGTGTAATTTTTTTGTTCAATACCCCCAACTGTTCAACACGGAAACGAGAATTCAAAAACACTTTCCATGTCCTCTTTTAAATTATGGTGGTACAATGTGGTCCATCAACCATTTACAGAATAAAGGACAATACAAAACTTGCAGTCTTGAAATATCTTACTTAGAAACTAAATTGGCATTAACATAAATTAAATTTAGTCGTCAGAGAAAATAAACATAATGTAATTGTTTCACTGACGACTCAAAGAAAATCATTATTTTGCAAATAGATACTTCGTTAATGTTTCTCTTTATTTTTGTTTGCTTATTACAAATATGGCAGTTTACGAAATTTGCGTCTGTTGAAAATGTCTAAACTCTAATAAAGCCAACCTCAAATTCGTTGGGTTAAATTGTAGCACTAAATTGTTATCATATAAAAAGTTACCTTTACAAAATAAATCTTTATACTGAGTTAAGATGCATCTATATATATCAGCAAATAAAAGAAAAACAGCTGAAATAATATTAAATAAAAGTGAGTAACACAAAGGAGGCCACATATTTAGCAAATTTTGCAATCATTTATCAAAATAACATTATAAAATATGGTGGCCACTACAGACAACGACGGTGAACATTTACGGCGGACCATTACTAAAATATTCGTATTACCTCTAGTTAACTGCGTAGACATGTACTACGATGATCTCCAAAAGGAATATCAAAAGTAAAATATCTTCAAAATGTATGCATTCCATTAGATTTCAAGAAACTTTTATCTTAGATTGATACACTCCAAATATCGTTTAATAAAATGATATACTACATCGTGACGCTTTTCTCTTCTTAAAAAGTAAGCATACATTGGTACATTATTTTTGTTTTTTGTCGTTTTCAAGTTATTTCTAATTATCTAGTTATGGTACTAAGACGTCTACCACATAACAATTTTTTTTCAATATATTACAGTATTTCATTAGAATATATTGTGGTATTAACAATAACAAGGTTTTTTTTTAATATAAGTGCTCGATACGACGTTTATAAATAAAACCAAATAGTAATATATTTGCCTTTTTTATTTATAAATATATTATCGCTTTTGAAATTACTCTATACTTTATTTTAACAAATTGAAATTTTCAATAAAATAAACACATTTTCCCTTTTTTTTCAATTATATTTTAATTAGATTAATTTACTTTAAATTAATCACAACTAAAGAATAGTCAAGTTATTGTGTGTAAATCAGTGTTACACACAATGAATAAAACAAAAAGTGATTTCAAATAACTGAGAAGAGAACAAAACAAAACATTAATGAAAATTACCCTTATTTGAAAAACCAAATAATATATTCCCATTGACATATTAAAGCCCCAAAGAAACTGCACGTCCTGTAATAAAATATCGTTCAACTAAACTTGTAAACCTGACTCCTTGTTCTGCGGTATGGGCGTGTTCAAGTAACTGAGAAAGATTAGTAAATGGGCGTATGTAAATATTTTTATTTGTGCAACCATAACACAAAACTCGAAACTCGGGGTTAAGTGGCTAAACGAAACTCGGGTTTAAGTAACTAATACCCTCGTCTGGAAAAGTCTCATTTAAGTATTCTCCCACTCAACCCAAGAGTGAGCGTTGCACCCTTCATCCTATGGACTGTCTTAGCGTCACTATGAAAACGAAAACAAGAGAATGTATACAAGCAGAACCTGAGAATCATTTTCTTGGAACTCGGAAAGTTTTTGTACTTTGTATATAGGTAGTAAGGCTAATCTGTTGTCGGTGCATATTCAGTCCAGAAAATATGCTCTGATAAAAACACGGTGACGGTATGGCTATAATTAGGATACTTTTCGGCATAAAGTACAGCAGTGGCATTAGCGTATATATATACACCTGCATCTGAGCATATTCAAATGATATAAAATGAGCCCGAGGCATTGCGATACGTAAAAGACTAAAGCCCGTCAACTTTAAAAAAATTCGAGTAAATGGTTAATTTCAATTATTTTTTTTGTTTTCTTTTGTCAGGCTCTATGATTGCATTCGAAGTAAACATTATTTCAATAAAGTTTTTACCTTTGATTTGAAATGCTAATTTCGTGAAATAAGCTGTTGTACAATTTAAATACTAATATTTTTAAGCGAAAAAAGTCAAAAGTGTAACTGTTTTAAAGTTGTAAACCGTACAACACTCAAGGTAGCTGGATACGATGGTGTAACATGCTTTTTCTGCAGAATAAATTTAAAATTTGGAATAGAAAAATGACAGCAATTATTTTAAAATTCCAATATAACTTTTATGGCATGCCTATTAAGAAATATTATGACAAAAAAAAATTAAAAAGTGCTTTCTGCTGCGGCTATTATAATAAAAAAGTAGCCAATAGTGCCTATTTCTCATAAAATCAAATGTCTTGAAAACTGTGAAAATATTATTACATTTGAATTTCTATTATCTAGTCTTTCTTTCTCCCTATCCATGGTTAAAAGATTATGTACTATTTACGGAAAATCCTGTATAAACCGTACGTTGGAATTTTTTTTTTCTCTTTATAGTATTTCTGCTCGAAATACGAGTTTGAAATGTTATGCCTTTTCCAATTGTCAGTGTTAATTTTAGATAAAATAAGTATTGATTACTTCTCGTAAAATAAGATAAAAATCGTAGGTATAATGGCATACATGCATTTGTCAGCATGGAGTGGCGAAGACAGGGTGGCGTAGTGCTCCAGGAGTGTCACGCATTTTTCTGCCGTAGTAGCATCTTTTAACTTGCATTTATTACCGGCATCTTATATCTAAATTTTTTGGTACGTTTACTAATGCACGAAACTCATACAGAGGCTCAAATAGCGTAGTATAAAGGATAAATCTAGAACCTTTCATTTTCACCTACACAAATTACCCCTATTACTTTGGCAACATTAGTATCTTTTGTAATTTTTATCAACTTTTCATCTGGCTTTTGTTCTCACTAAGTTTTGTTTTCTTTACGATGTTTCCTTGTGTTATTTGTTTTTCGAAATTAATATTTAATATTTTGTTATCGAAAAAAATCAACCTCACACTAACGTTAATACCTTTATATACATTTGAATACTCCGTGTGAGAAGAGAGGTTGTAAAAGATCAGCTGACAAAAAAATCAGAAATAGATGAAGTGACTGCACATTCATTTTAAACTTCTAAAGGTCATGGGATCATTTTTTTCTATAATTAGTGATCAGACCAAAAAAAGCAGAGTCCAGGTAAATCATATTTTTTATTTCTTTACTTTTTTAATATTTTTCATAATTATGATGAATTAAAAGGAAAATCTACATACAAGAAAATTTATTAACATCAATTTTTTAAAAGTATTAACATAAATTTAAAAGCTTTTAAAAGCTCGAGACAAATCTGTTTGCATAGTTTCAGATTCTGTACCTAAAATTTATTGAAAATAAATTATTTTAAGCTAGATGACTTTGTATACTCTGATTCATAATAACTATGAAAAGTATAAAAGGAAAAGTAACCAAATAAAATAATGTAATTTACTTGAACTTTGCCCTTGTTGATTTAATTAGTAATTACAGGAAGTAACCCCAATACATAAATAATTTTAGAATAATTTCGGAAGATACTTGTAAAAATTGTTGTGTAGTCATTTTCTAATTTTTGAAGTTTTATAAACATTTAAATTTTTGCAACCACTACTCTCACATTTTATTTTTAATATAAAAAAATATTGATTATATTAGTGAGTAGCTTTTCATAAAAAACACTAGCTAGTCATTTAAAAAATAAAAAAAAATTAAAATTGAATATCCACCAAATTAGATAAGAATGTGGTAAACATTTCTAAAATAATAAATGCCTCCAAAACGAAAAAAAAAATCAAATATAAGGGTAATTAGTTATAGGACGTCACCGTTTGTGTCACCTGTATAAGCCACTAATTTTTTATCGCTATTTTCTATATTTAAATGCCCCTAATTTAAACTGCTTAATCAATAATATACTAACATAACCATAACCTAACGTGGCGGCAGAACAGATGAATATATTCAAGATTTAGGGGGCGGACGGAAGCACGCTGCTTTGGTGATTATAATTTAAATTTTTCACTCAATGTACATTAAAATATTTCTTGCTCATTTGAAAGTTAAAAAATGATTATGCTGTGTAAAGCAATAAATTTAATTAAAAAAAAATATATATTCCCAACTTTTACTTTTTAATTAAATATTGAATTGAAATTATCTTAGGAAGTGTTATTTTAACAAAGGTAAATTTTACCATTAAAATTGTAAAATTTTTCAAGCAGTTAAGTAAAATGATAACTAATAATGTGAATGAAAAGTATGTGTCAAATACTCTTCTTTCTTTATATTATATCTGTATTTATAAAATTCACAATATGATTTAAGGAATTTATCCTCGCTTTGTTTTTTTATCAAATCTTGGAGAAATCTGTCGCTAAAACTATCAAATAAATTCAGCGGTTTCGGAAACAGTTGTTGAGTAGCAGTCTAAAATTACATTTCTGTTAATATACTTAGGATTACCAAACAAGACAAAAAGTAGTCAAAATAAGTAATAAATTTACGTAACAGATTTTTTTCTCTAGTCGTTTGCACTCTTTGTGAGTTTTTCGGTCACTATTATAAAAAAAGTATATCCAAGACGATTTTCCAGCGATATATTTTCTTGGCGGCTAAAGCGGGGGAAAGGGAATAATAATAAATTTTTCCATTTTCTCAAAAGGATGAATTTTTGAAGGAAAATGCACGAGATAAAAACTTTGGCAATTAAAATTTGTCACCAAAAATATCCTTTTTCAGTCCATTAGTCAGGTGAGTAGATACAAAATAAAATTCTACTTCAATTATTTTTCGCTCACTTGTAACTTAACAAGAATTAATGTGATTTTCTTGGGTCACGCTTTGCCCACATTAAAAATTATAATAGAAAAAGTTAAATCCTCGACCAACCCTAATATTAATAGAAGATAATAATTTGATGCTGATTTAATGCACGTTTTGAATCTTTATATTAAATATACTCTCAGAAAAGAGTAAATTAACTGATAATTTATAAAGGATTTAACTCCTACTCACGGATTCACTCGGATGGTTTTCTGACATTATAAATGGCAGGACGGGTCACTAGTAATGACAGGAAAACAGACGCTTTTCAACAATTTGGCCATTTTTTGGTGAAATTAAAGTTAATAAATATTCAAAATATCTTGGAGAAAAATTCATTTTGAGTCAAAAATCAGGTGGGTAGGTACAAAATAAAATTCTACTGCAATTATTTTTCGTTTGCCTGTAACTGGATTTACGTTTTGGATAATTAAATTAGTTTTTTGGACCGAGAACCAATGCTTACGTTATTTAATACATTACTAAGAAAATTTTGAATTCTAAATTAAAATAAAGGAAGTATTATTTAATCGACTTTAAAAAAATGTAAAGGATATGATGAAAATTTAAGTTCAAATTACTTTCAATTAAAATTGGTCCGAATTTTTTAACATTTGTTTACTTTTTGGACGTAGAAACATGAAGCGTATTTTGAATTTAAATTCATGAATAATTATGCACAGAAAAGCCCTCGTCACTTCTTAACGTCAATGTTTAACAACTATTTACTGGGTAGAGCCACACCACGAAGAACTGAAAAATTTGCCTCAATTAAAAAAGTAATTTTATAATAAGAATTATAAATAGACATACAAACTGATTTCTTTTACGAAATTAGGCTAGACAAATTTATTGTCTAGCCTCTTCTCATCAACTTTATTAGAAGAGTTTAGCAGAGATCAATTTATTAATAAATGAAGCTTTGAACCGAATATGCATTTTTAATAAAACTTGGAGAAGATAAAATAGTAATGCAAAAACACATTTAAGAGGTAAAATTAAAAAAAATATCCAGTTAATATAAAACATAATTCTACAGAGGTGACCTTTATATTTATCGCGATGTTTCTAACTAGAAAATGTTGAAATCCGTCTGGTTTTTTTATCTTTTAATTACAGGCAAGAATTATGTGAATTATAACTAATTCTAATGAATGATATCTATATATTTATATTTTATAAGTGTAGTACATTTAGTGTTTGACGAATTGTAAAATAAAAAAATCTATGTTTTTCTTTGGGATCTTCGATCGGTTCATCTTGTTCTTCCAATAAAATGTTATTTTTGTTCTTTTAACGTACTGCCGTGTTATTGTTGATTCAAAATTAGCTTCAAACTACAGTCAGTTTTGTCAGCCAGTTTTTTTGCGGAAAAATTCATTTCACTGAAGAACTTATGCGATCGGAGATTCTTAAAAAAAATGTTCATTTTGTAAAGATCAATGGCAGATGCAATATTGTAATCTCTTATTTGCGTCAGTTGTAGTTTAATATATTAAACACAATAACAAGAGAAAACTAAACCTAAACGGTTTAATATAATCTGAAATACCAAGAGCTTAGTTTCTTACTAAATTATCAATTTCTTGGTTTTCATTAATATTTATCAATATATGCATATGAGGTATATGCATCCTTTGATATTCTGAAACCTTCAAGGCTTATATTGTACTTTCCTCTCTGGTATCATTTAATAGTTTCAAAATCAAGCTTTGGACATGTTTTAAAAAATATTTTCTTTCGAAAAATAGATGCCGAGAACAAATAATTTATTTCTTGAACCATGTTGCAAAAGATAACGGCCACCGAGGATGTTTTTATCATATCTTTAACTATTAGATTTAGTAAATGGCGATGATGCAAAATAGGGGAAATTTTTCCTCTTTATCGCCTATCATATTTAATCCATTATTTTATCCTAAAATATTTCTATTTATTGATCCCCAACGTAAAAAAGGGGTGGTATATTATATTTGATGCTGAGGCATCTTCTGGAGTCTGCAAGACACCTAACTCATTGGAATGGTTTTAATGAATAGGTTATAGATATATAGTGATCAGGATGATGATGGATAAAGAGAAATGAGGATAAACTGTTGACGGATTCCAAGCTATTTTCACTCGAAATCAAATTTTGATATACGATATAATACTATTTGTGGCAATTTAATACATGAAATTGTCAAGTGAATGAAAGGATGAATGAGTGAATCGGATTGAGTGATCTCATTTAATATAGACCAATCCATAGCCTCTACATCTCTGGCTAGCTTGGAGAAACATTGTTCTTTAGTCTCTTTCAAGCGAGACTCAGCAGTTTCTGGCCGTTTCTGGCCCGTCTCACAAATTTTTGTTCAGGAGTCGCATATAATATAGATCGAGCTGTAGCCTCCGCAACCCTGGCAAGCCTGGAGGAACGCTGCCTTTGAATTTACAATATTTACCAGTATGATGTGGCATGTTTTGTTCGACGTTAACTACGTTCAACACAGTTCAGTTCTTTTGATTTATGCAAAGTCTTAATCATCGCATCTCTCTCTAAACGACCCTGCAACCCTGTCTTGTGAACTTGGATGTGCAATTCACCCATTCTAATAGCTTGTGATATCAAAAACTGTAGTCTTTCAGGAGTTTTGATCCTCGGGCTGTGTTAATTCCTGCATTTTGGCTTTATTGTGAGCTTTCAGTTTTTGTCCTTTTCCATTATAATGCTGCAGAGTGATTAGAATTAACACCTAAAACTCACGAAAACCTATGAAATTCAGTCAAAGCACTTCATATTTTTTCATTATATTTATAATTATTTATTATTAATAAAAGCGTAATAAATGTAATATTCAATGAATTAGATAATTAATGAAAATGAACATTAGATAATTATTTCTTTTAACAAAATTAATACAATGTTTTATTAACTAATATTAATCTTTAGTTTCCACAGGAATTCACGTCTTATATTTATTATTGCCCTTATACAAGAAAATCAGTATGGTTAATGAAACATATAATTTAGCAATACAATACAGATATTAATAACTAATAACGCTATTTATTAAATCAAACATAAAATAAATGTACGAAATAATCACCTTAGCATAGGTAAATTATTATTTATTAAACGTACCCTAGGATGATTAAAAATTTAATCCGGGAAATTAAAACTAATAAGTTGTTTACAATCAATGACCCTAAGTCGCCTGCTGAAATTAATTTAATTACGTTTATTTGCAAAATAAAAAAAATAAGGCGATCGGAACGATTTCGGGTTGAAACTCAAAACTGAACCTGCGAAATCGCATTTCAAAATCTTGCAACTGCAATAATATTTATGAAACTACAACTATTGTCAGCATACGGGTTATCCCGGGTTGCAATTTCTAATTTCTTTGGATTGTCTGTCGTAGAGTATCTACTAGTAATATATGATATTTAAAAAGCATAAAATAAAACATAAATTAAAAAATTAAAAAACCTTCGATACTAAATAAAACTTCTAAAAAGTAATAAATTATATGTATTGGCCCTTTGATATAAATATAGTTAGTAATATTTATATCCCTGAGCGCATCATTCCTCTAATCACGTTACCATTTGGACTGGGTCAACGAGTGACCTTGTCCAAATGGTCTATACCATTTGGTCGAATCCTGTATCTTAAAAAGAAATATAACTCTAAACTTCTATCGATCAAAATGTGGCAAAATAATTTAAATATACATTTAAATGAGTTATTAAATTTGCAATAACTAAAAAAACGTATCTGTCAAATTAAACAATAAATTTATATGGGTAGACATACTTACCTTTTAAAAACAACAAGTCACACTAAACTATTTTCCCATAAACTTAGGTGTTTTCTAAATAATATAAACTTGCAATTGCCGTTACCATCGATGTACCAGCAAAAACAAGGATACTGTGCTATAAAACTCCTCTTTTACAATTAGCTGTAATAAACAAGTCAATGATGATTGCCTTCTTACTGCTGTTTCAAAAATCGTTCACTATTTAATTAAAAATGCCGATCTTTTACGGTAGTTTTCTTCAGTATTAAGGATAAATGTCTATATGACATGTGTAAGTAATTTGAATGTTAATTTATGCGTTAGAAACGAATGACACTTATAAATTTTGATTATTTGGCTATTTAGCTTACACAACGGTGATTAGCAATGTTTTTTATCAATAATTTTCAACACAACAACTCTCAAAAACACATGTATTGGCGTAAAGTTGCACGTTACTTAAAAACTACAAGTAACCATGCTGAACATGAAGCAAATATTAAATTTTTCATTTTCTAGAATAAATTCCGCAATTTTTTATAGTTCAATAAATAGTTCCAATTAAATAGATCTTAAACCTATTTACTTCAATTTTATTTTACTGTAATTTTGCACTATTATTAAGCAAAAACCGTAAATGTGTTAATAGTCCCATTTAATATACAAAAATTATTAACGCTCTAATACGTATTCTTCATCAGTGGGAGTTATGTTCTTTGAAAATTGCATGATAAGTATCAAAATGACAAAAGTTTATCCATATCCTGATCTGACTCTAAACTAAGTGGTAGATCTAAAATTTTATTTCTTATAATATTTTGCGAATTTTTCATTCAAATTAATAGTGAGAAGATTGTCTGAATTGGCATCTTTTTTTATTAAATGTTCTTTTCTTGCCTTTGATATACGCTAGTGACAAATGGACGATGAAATTATATTCTTTTGAAAGGAACGGTCCCACCCTTCTGAGTGCCCAAGTCGAAATAACAGTTGCTTTCCTGTCACTCAATTTAGCATAATCTAGGTTTGCGGCTTAATGTTAAAAGACAACATTTTTTGCGCAGTGACGTTTAGAATAAGGTGAATTTATTTTCAAAGATTTTGCCATCATAATATTATTTTCTTCACCCCTGTAATCATTCATGGTAGTCAACAAAGAAAGCATGCACTTTCTACAAAAGATGTTCTTTTTGATATGTTCTTTCCTCTTTCTAAAAACCGCTGAAAACGAGTGTCTTCCCACTGTTTTAAACTGACATTTTCAACTCTTCTAGTGAACTAGAGTTCCCTTTTTGTCTAAGAGTAATTAAAAGATGTTTGTCTTCCTAAATAATAATATTATATAAAGCACTGACATGAGTGATATTAAAAAATTGGTTTCAGATCATGTTACCATTACTTTTTTGTAGATCGTCAGAACTTTCTTTTTACTTTATTTTTTTTCATTCAACTTCTGCCATTGCGCAAAATATTTTTCTGTCTTCTATATCTTTATTTAAATATTTGAAATACCAGCTTGCTTCCAAATTGCCATAACATTGTATGTTGTACAATTTACTGAATTACGATTGGCTTGGAACTTCATTTCAATTTAGTTAAAAAAAATTAGCACCATTTCGTAGATTGCATCTTGCTTTGATTTAACTGCTCTGATATTTAACTAGACACATTTTTCGTACTTGTAGAGGAATTACAACGAGACACAATGATGTTATGAAAATGTAATGCGCATTAACGTTGATGACATTACCGTGGTGTGTTGGGTTGATTACAAGGCATATAGCCTTTACCGATGCAGTGCACCGCGGCGACCCCGGTTCGATTCCTGGCCGTTCGTCGTACGGGGCTGGACTAGTGTTGTGGTTGGCTGTAAAAGATTGCTCTCGTAGCAATAATTCCGCCACATGTATCAATTAGATAAATTAAAGTAGATAAATAAATTAATTAATTAACAGCCGACATACACGTAGCCTCCCTCTCACAACGGTCACTACTATTTTGCCTCAAATAAGATTTTTGTGGGGGAGGGGAGTAATACCGTGGAATAAATAATAGTACGCGTTTCCGGTTCAAATTACTTACTTTAGCAATACGCGTATATGCAATAGACAAATGTTAATTATTCCTATATTTGCAAATTTTTGCATTGGGTACTGACCCCTAAGTTAATTAAAAATTAAAAAATACGAATCTAATTTTTACATAATACAACAAAATGGCGGACTGAGTACCCTTATATCTATATACTAAATTACTCGTATTTTTTTAATTGATGCGTAAGTGCACAATTTGCATAATGCATGGTAAATTGTCCTTTTCAGGTTAAAGGATAAATATACATATAAATAAAAATTTGTTTTTACAGTTGATTTCAATAACATATAAGGAGTTTTAATAGACTATAACTCCAACTATATGTCGTCATATCGACGTGTAATAATTTCAATTTGTTTTTACGGACTAAACTTTATGTGGACAAAAAAGTAAATTACATTTGCTTTTAAAATATTATAATATATATTAATTTAAATCTCCATTTCTGCTCGCAAAATTGTATGCTCATGGATCTAAAACTGTAAAAATTGTAAGGCTGTGACAAAATAAAAACATTTTTCAATTTTCAATGCAAGTTATTTGTTTTCATTTCAAATTTTGCAGCATTTGTCAATAGACCAATGGGTAGTCAAGTGTTCACTTAAAAAAAAATAAAGTCCTTAACTGTCGTCCTACTGAGCAATTTGGTGTAAACAATTATTAAATATCATTGAAGAACACGTGTTGCAAGAATTTGTAACGCTCGGCTTAATTATGAAAATTGGGACGTCACTTAATATATATGCACTGTGGCGTATGTATTAGACATTAGAGCAATTTTTTGCGTTTCAATAATTTTAGTTTAATATTTTTGACACACCGTTTCACATTTATTACATTTTATTTTTGACACACCGTTTTCACATTAATTACTTTTTTTTTATCTTGATGTATTGAAATTTAGGACTAATGTGAAGTCCAATTTTATGAATTTTGCGCCTGAAAGTAAATAGGTCGAAGTAAAATTTGTCGCGTACGCATTATGTTGCATTCGTCTTTTTATTACAACGGTCTCTCGCTTAAAATTGTATGAATTTCTAAACGTTTATATCAGAGTTTGTTTCTTAACGCAGTGGTTGATCAAAGAGCTTGTTTTATTTTATTAAATTATTTCAGCAAGATTTTACCGAAGACTTTATTGCCTTATTGCATAGCTATGAATATAGCCAAGTATTGAATTAATACCGGTTTCAACAAAAGAATGGCTACTTTTTACACAGGAACGTATCTTCGTTTCCATACGTAACTTAAGAACGGCCAAGTCGTATAATGTGAGATATCTAAGTGAAAACAAAAGTAAAAAAGTCAAAATTACACTAATATATTATTAAGTATTTTTACTTACTGTATAATTGTAATTATTAAACGTGAACTATGTATGCTTGTGATATATCGAAATAAAAGTTATATATAAAATATCCTCGCCTCATATATAAAATATTCCTTGTTTATTTATTAGATATGCAACAAAGTTAACCTACATTGCCTGTATAAAGATCAACGAAATTGGTTAAAATTCTTATGGGAGTAAATTTAAATGAAGGGAAGAAGGGAAAGGGAAGAAGCTGGGAATAAAAATTGTTGCCCTAAAGTTTAGGAAATAAAATGTATTTAACACATAAACATGAACTGTGACTAGCGAGATATTACAATAATTTCTTTATTTGTTTTTTTTACAACTTTAACACCTAAATAGAGTTTGAACGGAATATATAATTGTGACATCTTTAAGCATATTTCAAATATAAAGCGTTAATTTTCTTTATGTCAAATACGATGCAAGAAACGGAGTAGACTATAATTAGTACATATGGAACAATATCAATAGAAATAAATAAATCGGAAGTTTCCGTGATTTTTGATCCTATGTGCTATTATAAGTTTATACGTTTGTTACAGGAGACTCAGTAAAAATATGAGGGTCGTTCATCGAAGATTCAAAATTATGTCACATAAATGTAGATTAGTTCACTTTATATAAAAACAAATGACGTCCACTTCTGCAATGGAAACGTTTATACTGCCTTGCCCACCGATAGTGGAATAGGTTTAAACAAACTTAGATTTGATTAAGCTAGAGGAAATATTTCAACCAAATTCTTCTAGTCATTTCAGGTTTATTATTAAAATTATGAATCTTATAATCTCTTTCAGCTATACCTAAATTATTTTTTAATCTTTCATCGCCGTTGTCTATGAAGAAGAATTTCGAAAAAACTTTGAAGCCATTGTCATTTATATACCAGATATGCTTTTTCCTTATGCTTTTTACTCTGAAGTCTTGTTCATATAAGTCAATGAATTTCTTGTGTGTTTTAGTTTACATCTGTGGTATAATTTTACTTAATCACTTCTCTTTTCAAAGTTTCCTTTAAAAAAAATAAGCTACAATAAACTCCTTATTTTACCTATCACACCTGTTTCATTATTATTTTTCTATAATTACTAACCGTGATTATCTTGCTGACTATAACTGTCAATCTTTTTCTTTTAATACTGTTTGTTAAATAAACAAAGAAACAAAGTGAAAGCTGCCGGATTCTTATTTTTTGGTTTTATTGAAAATTAATGGAATTTCGTTTACTTATATGTGTACTACAGTAATAACGTGAAGGTAAGAATGTATGGAGGGGGCATCAAACCCATTTCATATAGAAATCTAACTCGCTACTAAAATGTATAAAAGGGAGAGGAGAAATTCAAAACTGTGTATAGAAATTCAAAAACTAAGCATGTAAACTGCAGATGACTAAGAGCGATGATATTACGATGGAGATGACTAAGAGAGGTGCTATTACGGTAATTGATGCTATTGTAACTATCGTATTAGAATGGAGATGACTAACAGAGATGTTATTACGGTAACTGATGCTACTTGAATGATCGTCTATGTTTTGTTTTAATTCCATGTTTGCTAAATACATTGTTGAGATAAATCTCAAAAATAAATAGAATACTTACTTAAAATAACTGTTACTTATTTACCGAATCTTTGTTTATTTACGCGCTTTTTCCGAATTCGAAATTTTGTGATGAGAAATTTTAACAATTTTTAAAATTATCACTATTTTCCCTAAATAACTATGTCTTGTTCAGAAATTTTTTTTTTTTTTATTACAATTTTTATTAAAACTAGTTATATAACTAACGATTAATTTGTTTCTGAATTAATGTACTATGTGCTGACTAAACTAAGATTTTCCTTTGAATCACTTAGTGTTGTAATTTTTAACAAGCTCAAAAGGATTTATTCTTTTGAGTCTTCTAACAGTATTTTGCACATTTGAGAGTCTGGATACTTCTGGATTAATGTGGTTTTGAAGTCTCTTTTGGTGAGAACTGGCAAATTTACTAATAGTATCGTCTACCATCTCAATCTCAAGATCGCGATGGAGATCATAGTTACGGACATACCAAGGCGCGTTAACTATACATTTAAGCACTTTGTTTTGGAATCTTTGTATCACTTGGATATTAGACTTACTGGCACAGCTCCACAGCTGTATTCCATAACTCCAAATTGGGCGTAGGACTTGCTTATACAAAATAAGCTTGTTGTATGTTGAAAGCTCAGAATTACGACCAAGTAACCAATACATTTCTCTGAACTTGATATTAAGTTCGTCGCGTTTCTTCTTAATATGTTCTTTCCACCGAAGCTTGGCGTCGAGAGTCATACCAAGATATTAAGCGGTGTTTGCATATGGTAATTGAGTGCCATTAATAAAGACTGGATGTGGTGTTATCTTTTTATTTGTAAAATTGATATGTGTTGATTTGGATTTGTTTAATTTAATGCGCCATTTTTTTGTCCAGATAGCTATTTTGTTGAGACCAGATTCCAATTTTCTAGTAAAAACTTCCACAGTCTCCCCCACTACCATTATTGGCGTATCATCTGCAAATGTGGCTGTTGTACTATATAACGTTGTTGGAACATCATTAATGTATAGCAAGTACAAAATTGGGCCTAGAACACTACCTTGAGGGACCCCAGCCTTAATCAGCTTCAAGTCTGAATACGAGTTTTCGTATTTAAGTCGAAAGTGTCGATTAGTCAGATAGGATTTTAAGAGTTGGTAGAAGTGATCGGGAAGAAGTAATTTTAGTTTGTGTAGGAGACCTTCGTGCCAAACTCTATGAAATGCCTGTGCTACATCCAAGAAGACAGCAGAACATACATTTTTGTTTTCTATCGCTTTTTCAATAACATCAGTAATACAATGTACTTGAGCGATTGTCGAGTGGTTGTTTCTGAAACCAAATTGATGTGGTGGTATCAAGTTTCTTTGACCAAGAACAGGTTTGAGACGCTTTAAAATTAGTTTCTCAAATAGCTTTGACATGATTGGTAAGAGTGAGATGGGTCTATATGATTCAACTTCACTTAGATTTTTGCCAGGTTTTGATATCATAATAACTTCAGCTGTTTTCCACGCATCTGGGACATAGTTTAGTCGAATACAGGCATTGATCAGAGTAGTTAATTTAACCAGAGCTTTTCTTTGAAATCTTTTAAGTATGTCACCTGTAAGTAGATAAATTCCAGGTCCTTTCTTCACATTGAGGTTGCTTTTAATTTCATCAGCAATTTCCTTAGGCGTAACTTATGGAATTCTGACAGGATAAGCATTGGGATGAAGATGTGGTAGAGCATCATCTCCCTCGTTTGGATAGAATCTTGCTTCAAGGTGTTGAGCAAACACATCTGCTTTTTCTGAATTATTACGAGCCCATTTACCATCAGTCTTTTTTATAGGGGGTACTTGAGCTAACGGTCGTTTGAGATATTTTGTAGCTTTCCATAGTGAGTATTCAGTTTTGCTATCTGCAGTAAGTTCTGTGAGAAATTTGTTGATTGATAATTGTTTGATGTTTTTTATTTCTGTAGGTAGTTGTCTAGTAGCTCTGTTAAGTAGAGTTTTATCATATGAGCTTCTTGATTGATGCCACTTTCTTCTAATTTTTCTTTTTTCTGATATTAGGACTCTAATTTCTTTCAGATAATTAACACCTTTTAATTTTCTTTTAATAACCGGCGTACTATTCCAGGCAGCTCCCTGAATATCTGCGGTAAAAGTATTTAATTATTTTTCCAATTGATCAACAGTCTTTATCGGCACCATCAAATTGATATCATTTTCCAATAAGTAATTAAAATAAATCCAATCTGTTTTTTGTTCCTAAGAGTTAATATTTGTTCTTTCAAAATGATTTTGTCACTAACCGTTAGGTAAATTGGAGAATGATCAGAGTTCAAGTCAAGTCCCTCTTCAATTTCAATATAATTTGCTGATAAATGTTTGACCACAAAAAAGTCTATTAGATCTGAAGTTTTATTAGGGTCTGTAGGCCAATATGTTGGTTTACCACTTGAGATGAATTTGCATACATAACTTACAGCAGCCCTGTATAATTCTCGCCCCTTAGTATTGATTAATCTTGAGCCCCAGTGGGTGTATTTAGCATTGAAGTTACCTCCAATGATAAAGCGACAATTTAATTTTTTAAAAAGTGTGATATATTCATCTGCATAAATAATATATCTAGGTGGGCAATATATTGCACTTACCCTGAGTTTTTGTTTAGTTGTCCCAACCGTTACAATTGTAGCTTGGATATCGCAAGTCACATATTTTTCTTCTTCAAAGTGTTTGATGCAGTTTTTAATAATAACAGCACTTCCTCCGCGAGCCGTGTTAGCAGGATGATTTGAATAATAGGTTGAGTAGCTTTTGAATCTAATAAAGGACTCCCTGTCTCTGAGATAAGACATATGTCAATGTTTTCTGTGTATAAGATTGCTTGCAGGTCATGTTGGTGCTGTAGCAATACATTGGCATTCCATTCCATAATTCGTAGGGAAGTCATTGTTAGTTTCCAGAGACTTTTATTTTGCTCTCAATTTTATTGAGTCGCAGGTTTTGATCTTTTAGCATCTGCATAATTTCTAATAACATATCATTATTAGGCATTTGCTTAGTTGCACGGGTATTATCAGAAACAGCTTGGTTATATATTCTTCCGGAAATTTGGGGATTTTGTGGTTTTGTGGCCTCAATCTGAGTGGTCTCATTCTGAGTGGACATTTTTTTCAATTTATTAGTATTTACTTGTTGTTTAGGTTTGTTTTTGCTATCTCTTAGTTTTTGAAGTTCTTTAATTACCTCACATCCTCGATAGTTGGCAATATGATTTTTCCCACAGTGACAGCATTTTGGCTGCATATCACTTGATTTATCACAGTTAGTCGTCAGATGATGTCCAGCACATTTAACACATCTAAGTTCCTTGTTGCAATCGTTTTTTGGTATGACCAAATGATTGGCAGGTTTTACACTGCTGTATTAATTTATTGCTTTAGTTTTAAATTTTCGATTTCTAATTTCATTACTTTGTCTTGTTCCTGAAGATCAAAGATAATTTTTTTCAAATTATCTTCATTCTTTCTGGCTTGGCACCAAGCAGAATAAAGTTGTTCCTCATTTTGTGTCCTTCGCGAATTTTCAGCGAAGAGGATATTATTTGATTGAAGCAATTGGGCTTCATTAGCTGTAGGAGGATAATATTTCGTCATCACTGTATGTGATTGTCCTCTTGAATTCTCGTTATCAATGCTCTTTCACACGCTACCCGATGTCACTTGCATAGCATGATGACTACGCGCTCCAACTCAACGCGTATTAAGTGTGATTTCAAATGCTCAGTACTAGATGGCGGCAGTAGTGTTGCTTAACTCCGTACTAATAAAATACAAAACAAAGAACAAGGCGCGCTACTAGCTGCTCTCGAACCCGGGGAGCTCACGCCGCCCGCTTTACGACGCAGCGACGCGGGCGCTAGCGTTACACGGTGTACCACGAACGTGCTGCGAGGAGCCTCGAAAAATAGTTATCGTTTTGTACACGACGTGCGGTTGTCAACAAATAAAGTTTGTAAACACGTAAACACGTTTTGTCTATGTACCGAGCACCGATTGAAAATTACAAACCACCCACTTTTTTATCAATACTCTTCTGAGCAGACTTGAAGTGCGGAGTGTGTTAATTATAAATTCATTTTCATACACAAACTTTGGGAACCTGTACAGAACAGAGCTCGACTGAAGTTACATCTGAAAAATGATTCTAGCATCTAGTCTATTAAATATTGTAATTTTTTTGGTTGTCTCCTGCGGATTGGTTTCACGGGGTAAATTTACCGATTTAAATTTTCTCTTAAACTATTTTCATATGTACCATGCGCAAATGTGGTAAGAGTTCAAGTACTGTTTTTCCATCGGTTGTAGTAAAACTTAATTAAAAATATATATAATATCGAATTTTTATAATTTCAACACATAGCACCTAATTGTGGATTAGTCACACTAGCAAAGATTTTCAAAATCAACGCTTGGCCCTGGATGAAACCATAATGATCGCCGTAGATCGTTAACTGTAGACGAAGATAATCAACACAGACCGGTCCACACGGCACTTACGGCCATATATTGGCAAAGGAATCGCCTTCCTGGGTCGCTTGTCAGCCAGAGATGAAAGAAGGAAATGTGGTATAAAACGTAACTCAGTTTAGGGCATAAGCAGTTAAGAATGTAAATTGATATCAAATGCAATACTGAATCAATGGCATAGATCTATCATCAAAATAATTTACTTTAGTAAAATTTTAATTAAATGAAACTTATGAAATTCGTGGGACAAATATATATTATTTGCCCCCTGTTATAATATTTAACATTTATATTATTTGTGTCCAAAAAATTACTTCAGCGTTGAAATCAAAGCAATCTTGACAACTCAATTCACCAATTTAATATTAATATATGTAAACCGGAAATTCCTCCATTCGAGCTCATCAGTTTTTATAAAAAAATGTTTAGGCAATTTTTGCTTGCTAACGTAAGGTGTTCGGCAATTTTTAAAAATCATAACGATGTATATTTTTCAAAGTATTATGTTAGGAATGTCTGTTCAATTTATATGACGAGAGATGACTAGTTCACCGCAAGTTAACAAGCCTCATATCGTAGTGGGATTTCCATTTACATTTTATAGATCTTTTTTCGATTTTTAATTCATGAACGTCTATAAATGAAGTTTCTACAAATAATTTTATGTTGTAAAAAAAGTAAACATAAAGTTTAGTCTTTAATATTAACTATGGCTTCAATCAAACTACAGATTTTCTTCTTATTTCAAGTAATTTTACTGCGCCGTATTGTGGTTAGTTTAAAAAATGATTTCGGTTTTTGATCTAGAAACGTGAGGAATCTGCCATTGAATAAAAATAAAATAAAAAAACCGATAGTTTCGGATGATCAATTACTTATAATATTTGGTTAGCACAATATAATTACACGTCATTTTTTGTCTATTGTCAAAAAATTCTAAAATTTTAAATTTTCCGTAGAATCGTAATTTTTTTTAAAACGAACTACTAAATTACCTTTAAAAAAAAACTTCGATTTAACATCGCCTCATTAGTGCAAATTGGAATTAGCGTGACCAAAAAAAGGTTTAAAAAGAATTCACTCGTACTCTGTATTCTCCTTACCGATAAAAAAAACTCCGACACACGAATTTCTGATAAATTTAGTAATGCTAAATCAAAAAGTATTACAATTGTATCCTTTTAATATTTTATCTAATTATTACATTTCCCGAAATATTGTGAATTTCATATTACGTTATCGACTTTAATCAAATTTATTTTTAGGATTCAGTAACTGAAAAGGAAAAAAAATAACCTTTGGAACACGCGTAGGTATGAAATTGTAACTAATACCAACTACTTAGACGTTTTCATTTGTAAAAAAACAAGCTTCAAAGTCAACACAATAAAAAAACCTAAAAATGCTGCCATTTATACCACATATGTTGACACCCGTAAATAAATCAATATCCGTAAGGTATTTTCCGTTGACCTAAAATCATGAAATTTGACAAGGAGCGAGGTCTCACAGTACAAGTCAAGAAAAACGTTCCAAAAATTGTTGATTTGTAGCTATATAATATAAAATATATTTATTAAAATATACGCCTGTGAAAGATATTTTCGCAGGCAATTTATTATCTTTATAAATAATTAAAATATTGTAAATAGTTGTATAACAAAATTATGCTCCATTAAATTTTTATAAATGCCTAAATGTGTAAGGAACCCTCGTAGTGTGAGTTCCACTCGTGGTTGACAGTTTTTTATTTTTGTCGGTGTTCGTAAATGTTTAATACACCATGTGATTTTATAATTATTTCATGTGTGTCCTCCTTCTAAAACGTGTTCTTTGCAGTTCTTATCCTTACTATCGGACTATTATTTAGAAAATACCGCATACAATGACTACAATGAAAACACTGATAGAAAACGAAAATGTTTTTATTAAAATAAATATGCGAATACAAAATTTATGACAGAAAAAATTGAATTCTACTGCATTTGATAAATTAAATATGGTTGCAATATGTAAACACATGTAAAATTATTGTGAGAAAATAGAATAAGCCGTAGCGAGGGCTATCGTGTCAGAAATTAATATAAATTCGTTTAATTAAATGATAAATTATCATAAACCTCAAAAAATATCAATGTTTAAAGTACAAACTCAATATTACAACAAATAGACGAGGATTAATTGAAAAAAATTTTCGATTCGACTCAACGTATTGAGTCCGACTTAAGCCCGTTTTATGAGTATAACTCATTCGATATGTGCTGAATATATATCTCAGCTCTAAGACTCAATGGCTCCAGTTATGAGCCATTCCAAAAACAAAACATTATCGGGCATGAAGAAAAAAGTGTCTTCTGTAACACAGACCATAAAATTGTATTCACCAAAAGTAGAGTATATTTTAAGGAAACAACGTTTCGCTTGAGATATATTTATCTCCACGAAATGTACCCAAGGGCTTCATTAAATAACGGTTCGGGTAACAGATTGACAATCGCCGGTTTACATGATCACAATTCGATACTCGACACACAACAGCAATAAACAAATCTAAAACAGTTTTATTGGCTTTAGCAATTTGAATGTTCAATAACATAAGAATGATTAAATTGAACAAGATAAAATTGTTCGTGTAAAAACATATATTATTGTACAATTACTTTTATTTTCCAACTACCTTGAATTATGTTTCACATGTATTTTCCGATTCGTCTTTTCCTTGATATAGGTATGAATTCATATCATATGTAACTTGCTTAATTGTTAAATCAGTGTTAAACCATTTGAAGTACTTTAACGAAGTTTTGGTTATGTACCATATAATTAAACAACGTTTTACACAAAAGCAGTAGAACGACTAACGACTTGTAAAGTAAAGTTACACATTGTTGTACATAGATGGCAGCACTAGTTTCATATTTTTGATATTAACATTACAACACCCCCACTATATCTAATAATATGCCTAAACTAAAATTTAAACAATTTGTACACCTAACATGTTTAAAAATTTATAATGTTTAACAGAACATAAACTTTTGGTGAACAAACCTGCAGGCATTTCAGCCGTCGGTAAATACTTAACATTCATAATATTATTTGCTACACATTCTCTACAAAAATGATATCTAATGTCTATGTGCTTGGTTCTTTTGTGGAAAACTGGATTAACAGTCAACTTTTGTGCACTTTGGTTATCATTAAAAATATCAATAGTATAATATTTTTGTGTAGTTTCATATAACAAATTTCTTAAGTAAACTGCTTCTTTGCAAGCTTCTGTAATTGCCATATATTCTGCTTCACTACTAGACAGCGCAACAGTTTTCTGTTTTTTTGTTTCCCATGATATCACACAGCCTGATAAAGTAAAACAAATTCCAGTGTATGATCTCCTATCAATTTCGTTCCCTCCCCAATCAGAATCTACAAAACCTTCCAATATTGAGCTTCCTTCAGCTGAATACTTCAGACCGTAACTTCTAGTATATTTTAAATATCTCATTAATCGCTTTACATAGGCACAATGCTCTTTGGAAAAACAGTTATTAAATTGATTTAAAAAGGCTACTGCGTATACAATATCAGGTCTCGTCAATACAGCCAGATACATTAAACTTCCTATGATTTGCTGATATGGAAAATTATCTAGACAATGCTCATTATTAGATAAATTTAACTTAAGCTCCATTGGTGTTCTAACAGGTTTGCATTGACTCATATTAAACTTATGCAACAGCTGATCAATATAATCTCTTTGACTTAAGGTCACTGTTTGCTCAGATTTATCAACATTTACATTTACTCCAAGACACTTCTTTATTTCTCCTAAGTCTTTAATTTTAAACTGACCAGCTAACATTTGCTTCAAAATTTTTGTCTCAGAAATATCATTTGAGAAAATAAAGAAATCGTCAACAAATAATGTTACAATAGTTTTCAATTGATCTTGCATTTTTGTATACATACATGGTTCTATCTTTGATTGAGTATAATTCATATTTAATAAACACTCATCTACTTTCTTGTTCCATGCTCTTGAGGATTGTTTTAATCCATAAATGGCCTTTTTTAATTTAAGTACCTGGCCATTCTTAGGTTTTTCAGAAAAACCTTTTGGTATTTGCATATAAATACTTTCCTCAAGAGTACCATTCAAGAAAGCAGTTGTTACATCTAGATGTGTAGTACTTAAACCTAGTTTTACTAACAATGCAAAAAGTAACCTCAAAGTGGCATGTTTCACTACTGGAGAAAAAGTTTCTGTAAAGTCCACACCTTTGATTTGCGAAAAACCTTTAGCTACTAATCGCGCACGAAAACGAACTTTATTCTCACTATCGTATTTTTTTCGAAGCACCCACTTGCACTGTACAACTCTATCTTTTGGAGCTTCACTTAACTCCCACGCATCATTTTCTTTAAAACACTGTAACTCTTCTTGCATTGCCGACTGCCACTGCTCCCTCTCCGGTCCATTCAAGGCATCATGTACTGACAAGCCAGCCGCATCGTCATATGTTTCACTGTCAACACACAGGTTAGATAACCCAAATCTCTCTGGTGCCTTCCTTGTCCTTGTAGGCCGCGATTGTGGGCTATTCGCTTGAACCTCTTCGAGTGTGCTGTCTGCATCCTCATAGTCGCTTGGAACATATGTCTCATCATCAGACTGTGAACTGTTTAAAAAACTTTCAGAGTCATTTTGACTGGATGTTGACATACTCTTATGTTGCTCAGTCGAACTTTGGCTAGATCTTGATTCGGGATCATCAGACTTCTCTCTATTCCCCACTGAATCAACATTCTGAACTTGCACTTCGATGAGATGCTCAGGATTTGATTCCTTCTCGATGATGATCACGTCTCTACTGGTTGTTACAGTCTTTGTTTCTGGATTGTATACTCTGTATCCTTTTATATTATCTGGATATCCAATGAGAATACATTTGGACGACTTCTTGTCCCACTTCTTCCTGTTTTCTTTTGCAACATGGACCATAACAGTGCTTCCGAAGATTCTTATATTACTTATATCAGGTTTAGAGCCAGTCCACAGCTCATATGGGGTTCTATTGTTTAATGCTGCTGCCACAATTCGATTCTGCAGATACACTGCAGTATTCGTGGCTTCATCCCAGAACTCTTTGCCTAAACCTGCATCAAATAGTAGACATCTGGCTTTTTCTACTATTGTACGATTGAATCGTTCTCACAATCCATTTTGTTGAGGAGTGTATGGATTGGTCTTCTGATGTTTCATGCCAAAACTATTCAGGTAATCTTCAAATTCTTTATTGCAGAACTCCAGCCCATTATCACTTCTTAATACTTTGATTGTTCTTTTTCTTTCATTTTCTACTTGAGCTTTAAAAATCTTGAAATACTTCAAAGCCTCATTCTTGTGTTTCAGAAAATAAACAAATGTCATCCGACTATGATCGTCAACAAACAACAAGAAGTATCTTGAGCCACCTATAGACACATTCTCCATAGGTCCACATATATCCGTATGGACAATATCTAGTAAGTTACTGCTTCTCTGACCAGTGCTCTTGAACGGTAACCTGGATTGTTTACCTTCACAGCATGTCGAACAGGAAGATTTGCTAATGTCAACTTTTTCATCAAGTGATATACCTTGGACGGCGTTCTTCATCTGATTCAAATAATCTTTATTTACGTGTCCTAATCTGCGATGCCATGTTACTCCTGACACAACTGATGCTGCTAAACTAACTTGTTTTAGCAGATTACCTTTATACACACCATTGACTAACGCTGCTGTGGCGACCAAGTCATTCATTTTGTTGTAAACTGAGCAACCACTTTCGTTAAAAGAGACATTGTTACCATTCATTATCAATTGGCTTACTGATAACAAGTTTGTTGTCAGACTTGGTACACATAATACGTTGCGTACTTCAATGTCGTAATCATGATTTTCTGTTGTAGTCGTAATTTTCACATCTCCAGAACACAATATTGACACCTTTTCACTGTTAGCAACAATTATTTCTCTGTTTTGTTCATATTGTGCATTCATAACCCAACTTTCATTGGCTGTGAGGTGTACACTTGCACCCGAGTCGATATACCGTTCATCTTTGTTGAAGTTTCCACTCAAAAACACTGCGCTAAAAGCATTTGATTGCATTCTCTCCTTATTTTCCTGATTTGACGAGTTATTTTCGTTTTTACACAGACTTTTGTAGTGGCCGATTTGTTTACAGCGATAGCATTTTATCTGTTTTACATTTGACATATCAGTTCTACCAACATTACTTTTTCTGGCCATAGGCAAATTTGTGTTGTTTTTCTTTTTAGACTGAATAGCAAATGCACCGCTAACTTCACTCTCTTCATGACTTGCCAAATCCATATCCAACAGTTTTGTTTTGATGGAATCTGCCGTTATAGGAATGCCGGAATGCTCTATTGCCATGATCATAGGGGAAATCGATCAGGCAATCCCGCTAATAGCAATGATTCTGTCCATAAATCGTTGATTTCAAAACCTGTTCCGCTGAGTTTCTGTGCTGTATCAATAATCTGCATCACGTAAGACGTCATCGAACTGCAATTCTCTCGGCGAATCGAAATCAAATTCCTTAGTAGACTTATCCGTCGTGAAAATCCACTGTCATCGAATAATTGTTTCAGCTTCTCCCATAATTCTTTGGATGATGAAACATTTCTCACGTGAACGTATAATGACGGGTCGATCGTCATAATCAATTTCGCTCTTGTTTTTTCGTCATCTGCGGTTTTTATTTCTTGATTTAATTCTGGCTTGACACAATGTTTCATGCCTTCAAGAATTAAAAAATTCTCCGCCGCGAAACACCATTCATTGTAGTTATCGCGCCCCGTAAGCTTCGGCACATTGACAAGATAGTTAGCAGTCATTTTTGCGATGCACTTAATCTTGTACCCTGCGATAATACGCCAAAATAACAACAGTCTGTCACTATACAGTTCTATTACGTCCTTTTCACTGGATAATATTGCAAAAAAAAAATTTGTTTAACGCGAAATTATGAGCGTAAGGCCCATAACCTATAATTAATCAACGTTTTACACAAAAGCAGTAGAACGACTAACGACTTGTAAAGTAAAGTTACACATTGTTGTACATAGATGGCAGCACTAGTTTCATATTTTTGATATTAACATTACAACATACCATTTCGAAAGTTACCAAACCTTAATATAAAGAAAAACAAATCTCTTCAAAGATATTTTATGATATCAGATATATTTTTATCGTGGTATAAAAATGCCCAATTTGTACAAATTAGACAAAAAATTCAAAAATGTCACACAAAATATATAAATCAAAGCATTGATAAGAAGCAAACGTTTATGTGGCAATATCTGAAATACCCGCTATGGAAATACGTGCAGCAATTTGTGAAGACACGTTAACAACGAAATAATACGGACGAAAAATCTTAGATCAACTAAGTTTATTTTCCGCCAAACTAGTTACCGCCTTTTTTTATTAAAATGTATAGTTATGTTTTAGACTTAACTATTTAACATACTGATTATTTATTGATATTTTTTTATTTTATTCATATTGTTTACTATCATTGTGGAACGATTGAAGGAAAATATTTATGGAATCTTTTCTCACTAACTAAGTACCTGCACCCTACCGATTACGGCAAGCAGTCTCGGCACGTTGAGATGGCCAGATGACGGGGATAAATTTCCGCTAACTATCCGTTCGCGTATTGGAACTGCAGCGGTGAGTATATTGTCGTTTTATTTCTCGACTTTCGGTTCCCCAAACATTTAAGAAATTGCCTACGTACATAGTTTTAATATGTTAGTTTGTAGATGTTAAATTTCAAAAGTTTTATATCAGAGCTATTTACTTTATCTATCTGGTTTCGGTATATGTAGTTATTTTTTGTGTCAATTACTCTTTATTTTTAATTATCCTTTTATATTGCTTGTCAGCGTGATAAAAGTGAGCGATATAAAATAGTGCATGAAATTTCGTTGCATATGTCAAACGTGCAATAAAACTGCACTTAAGCAACTCATATCTGCTGAAAGTGTTGAATATGATAAACGAAATAATATTATTTAAAAGCACTTTTGATGTTGCAAATTCTCTTTCCGGGATTGGAAACTTAACAAACCTTTTGCTATCATTATCACCCCAAAGCAAAAACCGCTGGAAAATTAAGTAAGCCATTTTACCATGTGAATTCTATAATTTATATCTTCCCCGTTATTGTAAAAATTAATTGTAAAATTCCTTACAATTCCTTAATTCGTAAAAAGTAACAATTTTCTAATTTAGATAATTTTAAGTTATTTATTATTGTAGTTTGTATTAACCGAATCCCATATATACAAATATACATACATATATATATATATATATATACACACACACACACACACACACATATATATATATATATATATATATATATATATATTTATATATATTTATATATATACGACTTCCTTCAAGCACAATAGTTAATTCCTCATTTACTTCACTTTGCAACCTGTATTGACCCGGGTTCGATAGCGGGCTGCACTGGTGTTCTGGTTGATTGTAAGAAATTGCTTTCGTAGCAATAAGTCTGCCATATTTATCAGTAAGATACCTTAAAATAAATAAAATAATTAAATAAAATAAATATGTCTATAACGTAATCTTCAACCTGTGTTCAAAGGTTTATTAAATTTATTATTTCCACTCGATGACACATGTAAAATGTTATGAATGAGGGGTACATGAAAGCCACTTTAATTGACTATTAAGCACTTTTCCAAATCAAGTTGTAATCTACTCTTGTAGGGTTGCGTCGTAATGGAGTATTCAACGGCTCGGTGCCGACGGCACTGTGACTTCTTAATCCAACTACAATTTTACGTTTTACATAAGTGAAAATATGTGGAGATACACTGGAAGTTTTTTGAGTATTATGATTATCAATAATATTCTGTTAAATAGACATGTCGCGAGCTTTATAAAAATGTTTCTTAAGCGACAAAGTTTTCAAAAACCTTTTCATATGCAAAAATACATGCTTTTTATGACTCTTTGATATCTATCGCCATAATCCGAGCATCACCACTATCAGAACCATTATTATTGTTCGTTTGATAAAAAAGTTATGTAATGATATGTAAATGTAATATTATTGATAAATAGGCTATCCTACAATATAACATTAATTCTTGGAAGGATTTTTAATGAAACAAAAAAAAATCACTGCATCCTGTTGGTATGAAACTGAATAATAAAGAAGTGAAAGTATTTTAGATCATTTGTGATCATTGTGATTTATGACCTGCCAGAAGGTAACTTCACATCGTGATAAAGTCTATTAATTGAATTCATTATATTTAAGAGGCAAAGACAAATAAACAGTCAAGTGCGAATAATGAACTAAAATCTTTATAAGGCTCATATTATGAAGATAAAGACTATCCCAAAAAGTGTTTCAGGTAATTTGAGTTCACGCAAATCAATTACATTTAACTACCTAGTTAAATGTGCCTTTATTACCTAGGAATCTGAGACAAAAAAACCAAGAAACCTTCTACTAACTTGATTAGTACGAGAATTTCAAGATTTAAATACCATATTAAGGGTTTCTTATTTCAAAATAAAATAAAAACAGAAGCCTTATAAGATCACATATGACTTGGCCATCTGTCCATCTATCACAGCCATTTTGTTTCCAAAAACGGTTTTGACGTCAAAACTGTAAATTTGGCATACGAATAAAATATTTTAACTTGCGTATACATGTTAAAACTCAAAAAATATTCATACAGATATTTTTTAGGAGACAAATAAAGAATACAAATTTTTTTAAAATTGTACATACTGTGTTATGTCGATCAACTTAAAAAAAGATTTAAAGTTTTCCAAAGACATATTAGTTTAAAAATTTTATAAGAAATAGTTGTAGAGGCATTACCAAAAATATCTATAACAGCAAGCTTCCACCGTTCCATGACAAATAATTACCTAAAATTCATCGGAAAACTATAAAGATGATTCTGTATGATATAGGCTTTGAGAAATTTACGATATTTTGCGTACGTGAAAAAATAAATTTATTTACATTATGAAAAACATATCTCTTGTAAATCTTAGAAATTGTTTACACTTCTAAATAACACTTCTATATAAGTCTAATTATATATGAAATATTCGATGTATTGTTGCACTTAAAATATTTTTTTTAATACGTTAATCAAAATTACGTGGCAAACACCATATTTATTAAAGAAAATATCGCTTTATATAGCGTCTTCCTTGCGGCTACGCACACACACACTGTTTCAGTTTACATAATTACGTTATACATGTATAATTTTACCGTTATAGCTAGGACAGTGGTACTCAAACTGCGACCCGCGGGCTGCTTGCGGCCCTTGGACACTAATGATCTTGTCCGCGCTGCCGCCGCCTGGTTGGGGAAAAATATCACAGACTCTAATTTAACTTAGAAATCAAATGAAATAACTGTTTATAACTTTTATTGTAAGTACAGGAATTTACAAAAAATTAATGAGACCCATGAAATTGAGCAGTATTCTTATTTACTTTGTTTAAATCGAGCTTCTGTTAGCTACATGCTCTTCTAATAATATCATAGAGGTGTTTGTTAGTCAATCAATTTCTGTAAATGTTTTTGGTGTATTTCATTTTCGAGTACGAAATTTTACATACATAAGTTGAAGGAAACATAGTTAAAATCAACAATTTACAGTTTTTTATGTTCTTATATGTGTCAGGCAACAATTTGCAAAAAGGTAGATATTTATTTCCATATCTTTTTTTCATCGAAAATGGCTAGCGTATTTCAATAATTTTTCAGTTCGATTATCTTGTCGAATAGACGAGATTGATCAAATGCTAATTTACTCAAGCCATGAATACCATTAGCTTTTAAATGCCATTATTTTTTTCCTAATACGGAGATATGTCTTAGGGATCGTATGTCAGAACATCTGTCTACAAACACACTAACTAATTTATTCATAAATTTAGTGAGTATTGTAATACATGTTTCTGGAATGTGAGTATTCTCGTCAAATTTCTTGAGAGTTGGTAAGTTTTCAAAGTCATTAACAAAAAATTATCTGCTTACAACTTTATTTTGTTCTCAAATGTCAATACTTCATTAGTCATTTGAGTTATACCTTGTTTTTCCCTTGTAATTGAGTGTTCAGATCTTTAAATTTGTTAGTTATTTCACATAGAATAATCATTTATTTGAACACACTATTTCTTATTTTCGTTCAAATATAATCGAGAAAAACATGATTTCATAGATTTCAAAGAGAGAGAGAGCACCAAACAAACACTGCACACTGAGCCGTTGAAAAAATGTCCGTACTCGCGCCACAAGCCAAACTGAATTATTGACATTGTTAAAACTAATGTTTGTTGTGATTTGTGGTAACTAATTCTCAGACATTGTTTCGATTGGCCTTAAAAATGTCGAATTAGACAATGTAGTTTTTTTACTTAACCAATAATCTCATTTTTGTTAAAATAAATTTGTTAAAAAAAATTCTCGAATAAAGACTTGGATGCTATAAACATACATTTTTTCACCATTAACGCATAGGTATAAGGTTTCATTTTTGTCAAGCAGGCAGTATATTTCAAAACATACCATCGTAACTGCTTCTTCTTGTGCAATCGCTACAGCCATAATACTTTGTTGCTGGTGCATAGATTGATTTCGAATGTCTCAACTTGTGTGCTATCATAGGTGATTCGACAGGAAAATTGTTATTGAATGGTTTATGTTTGGTTTGGAAATGACGCATTACATTATACTTTATCGTAACAATATTTCTCTATATATATATATATATAAGATACCATAAACCAGACTTTCATTCGATAAGAAAAAATAATCATCCTAATTTTATTGAAAATATCGATTTTCATCAGTTCATTTGCGTTTTTGTTTTGATATTATTTTCACCATATTAATATGATTTTTTAATTTTAAATTAAAAATGTTATTAATTACGCACGTCTGTACCGTACAAAGCAAAACGGCCGCGCGACGACAGAAAAAAATCACGTGACTGGCTCTGCGTTTCGAATCGCGATAACACCGCTTACGGTGCAGTGAAATAATCCGTTTGTTCCGAATTGATTACGATGGTACCGCCGTAACACAGTTTGTCGTGCATGATCGCGCACTTATTCAGAAGTGCCCAAGCTGAAACTTTTTTCTACTGTATTGAATACTTGATAGCAAGTGTTTTGTATGAAATTATAGTACCGTGGAAATTATTTGGATAGCGCTTATACAGTTTTCCATACAAAACAGCTTGCTATCGACCCTAAGATACTACAGATTTTTATTGAAGCGTCTTGTGCCTTAGTTCGCATTATGGATAATAAATTATTGGAATTAATGATATGTATTTATTTCATGGTAAAAACCCACTAGTGCCCGTGAAATATATATGGGACGAATTTTGAAAATCAAAATGACTTCATATATTATTGTTATCGCCATATAAAATTCTGATTTAAGGTTAACATTCAAAATATTTTAAACAAAGTGGCAGATAACTCGTAATCATAAACGTCAATTACGCGATCCTCAGTGTTCGTTGGCGAAAATTGTTGCATGCGATTCCATAATTTATATTTCAAATTGCATTTCGCACACCACTTTTTCATTTATTTTTTTATTCATTACTATTTTAACAGTAAGTTTACATTGTCCTTATGCGGAAATATGAAGAATTATGGAAAGGATATGGAATAAATAGACTAGTAACTAGCGTTCTAAAACTGCCTTCTTCTCCATATCCGGTGTCCACTTAGTGGGGCAACGTACGTCCACGATACTTTGCCCTGCTGACCGTTTTATGTGCATGACGGATTACTTTATTACAAACCTTGCCAATGTGGTTTAGTTCCACCACCACATTTCGACGCCAGATTTGCTTTGAACGGCAACTTTTGTTTTAAACCAAAGATTGCTCGCAGATATGGACGGTTTCTTTCTGAGGGTGTGGCCAATCCAGGTCCGTTTGCGGTGCTTTATATGGTGTTCAATCAGAACTTTCTTGCGTCATTATAGAAAGTTTTAGTAATGTGTATTATTTCTAATGAAGTAATACACTTTAACTTATAACATATGTAAAATTATTATTCAACTAATTCACACGAAAAGCGTCGTACATGAATGTTATGTTATGAACCCACATTCATGTTTAAGCGAATAGTTAAAGTTACACCAACTGTTTTACGCCGTTTTATTGCATTCGGAGAACTCATTTAGCTTTAAGCTTATAGACTTTTAACATTATTGTGCGTCAATTTTACTTACCTAAATTTCTATTTCAGAGTTTTTACTTTTTCTAAGGTTTGTTTTATTTTCTTTTGAACTCTGTGGTATTTATCAAAACTCGGAAAATTTGGGAAAAATGCGTGTCTGTTAATTATCAAAGATATTGTTTTGTACCACGTACTCTTTAGAAGACATTAAATTTATTGCTGTCCTATTCACTAAACCACTTATTTTTTTTCCACATTCTGTAGAAGTTTAGTTATAGTACGTAATGACAATAATATTTGAACAAAAATACTTAAAAATAAAATTAGTTTGGGAGACAGTAAATGATTATCATTTTGATATTGAACAGGGGAACTTTATGTGTTAATTTTTTATAGTGTTGGTCACAGAAGCAGTGAAACTAGCGTATAATTTAGCGCAAACATGGAAATAAGATATGTATGTCTTTCGAATTTTTGTGAAGTGAGAAAGAACGATTTATGCGAAAACAGTTGATATGTGTCAGGTGTATTTTTAGGTTAAATTTCTGTAAAATCACAACTATATTAAAGTAATGAATGAAAATATTATCGACAATTTGAAAACTTACCAAAAAGTCCAATGAGTGCATATATCAGTAGCCTAGTGGTACAAGTACTTCTCCAATTTTAGTTTCAAATTCAAATAATCGATAAGAATTTTATGAATTCCGTGCCATTTAATTTGCGTTAGAACAATGAACGCAGCTTCTTTGAATTACCAATCATAATTTAGACTAACTAAGACGCTAAATTTAAGCATCTTGATAGTCTAATTCGTCACCTGTTTGAATCTTCCGGGAACAATTATTACAATTAAGAACCTGCCCGAAGTTAAAATGTTAATACCCGTTTACATCCCAGTATTTTAGTTTTAGGATTACATTTATTCAAATTAACCCTAATTTTTTTGGTGACAAAACAGGTTTTAATCTTCTTTATTTTAAACTAGAAATAAAAACTTATATTTTCGTGGTCGTCCATTTGGTCAAGTAGTAGTGATTTGATTTTTTACGATTTCGACACATTTTGTTTAATAATCAAACCAAAATAATTCTAATTATGTTATGATCAATCAACATTTATAATGGGCATTATTAACAAATGACAACGATTTTAGTACTGAACTTTTCTACAGCACTTAAATATAGTAAAGTTGATGTTCTATATTTGGAATTTCTTTTTCCTAAGTCACCTATACTATCACAATCAATATAAATTAAATGACTACAGTATCCGCTCGGAATAATAACAAAAAAATATATATAACCTCGACTTATAAGTCTAAGTATGTTCGAAAAATTAGTTTAGTATTCACAGGAATAATCACATGACATTCGGTAAATAATAATAAAATATCTTTTAAAAAACCGACTTAAAAAGTCGTTAGTAAAAAGTAAAAAACAATTAACTCAAAATAGGTTCTTATTTGCAATAAAAAAATAAGTTACTTATTTTTGAAATCGGTATCAGCACTGTCGACCAACTAAAACAAATTTACAATTCAATTTAACTTATAATGCAAATTTAAAATCGTAACTTCTAATTTACACACAATACGAAATAGATTCATGAAGAGCGTATTTATAATATAAATTGTTTCATATTTTTAAGTCTACCAACGGTGCTGGCATCGACTTTAAAAATAAGTAATTTATTTGTTTAGATAAGAATACTATATAAGAAACTATTTCTAGTTAATTATTTTTTACTTTTTAGTAGCAACTTTTTGAAGTCATTTTTTTAAAAGATATTTTTTTTTAGAATTATTATTCATTCATAATATTAAACATCGCACGGTAACTTACATTCAATTATTTTATTTCTCAGAATGTTGTATAATTATTAAAAGTGCAGGGCAAAAGTTAGTTTATAGATAATTTCCTGTTTGTCCCAAGTTGGTTATTAATAACGCACAGAAACAAAGCGGTAGTAGTAGCGGACAGTGGTTAGCTGTTGAGGAGTTTCGTTCTTTATATCTGAAGTTCAAAATCAGGTTTTGCGAAGTAACAACTAATGCTTGAGGAATTCTGTTTCCAAATTCGAAATCCAATATCAGATTTAGCAAAGTAATAGCTAAAGTGACTTCTAATTAGTCTCAAATATATTGAATCACGATTGATTTACTGCCATTTGTTAAGGAGTTGCGTTATTATATATCTTCAGAACTCATCACTTGACTCTAATCTGGTCGACGGTGAGTTATTTTCCAAATTAAAAACTATTTTGAAAAAAAAAAATAATCATGGAAATCGGTCTACTCAGTAAAAAATTATCACTAACAAACCTGCTCCTTTTTTTGAAGTCGGTTTAAAATAAACGAGATTAAGAATGCATTTCTGATGCACTAAACAGTGAGTGGATGAAATAGGGGAAAAAGGATATTCGCACAAAAAAATGGGTCTAAAAGCTACAATGATTCTAAAATAATAAGAAAGGTAATAAAATTATCTAAGGAAAATAAAGGACGAATCACTGAAATAGAATCCAATGAAGAAAATAGGCTTCTTAGCCTAAATTGGATCAAACTAATAAGGGCATTTTCCACATTATAAGGAATAGAATTAATAAGGGAATTTTCCATATTATAAAGGTAAAAAATATCTAGATAAAATAAAAAACGAAGAAAGTGGTATTAGAAAAAATACCGAGATACTTACGTTGGAAAACATCTGAGGATTCTATAATGAATTTGGAATCGCTCCGTATTGAAATGGCTATTTATATATTTTAATGATTTACTTATCAGATTTTAATCCTATTTTGACCTTAGGCTATAGGTTTTTTTATATTTTGACCATATATGTTTTATTAAGAAACAAATACCAGAGATTGTAATGATGTCTAAAACACTTGAAATCAATTTTAATTCTTGTTATCAAATGTAAAACACACCTGTTATAAACGATTTAATATCACAAGATAGTAAAAGGCTCTAATTTATTATTATGATATTAAAAGTAGTCTGTATTTTGAATTCAAAACTCGTTTTAATTACGGTTCAAACATTGGTATACAGATTTTTAAACACTATTTAATTATTGAAATGAGCCGGTTAACCTTATGAAACCTTTCTCTTTTTAAAAATTACGACTCTTAAATGAAATTAACCTTGTTTATTAGATTCGTCACCGTTCAAAAAATTTTTATAAATAATTGTTTATTGGTAAATTTGGAGCGAGAGATTAAAGTCACTTTAATATTTTATCTGAAAAACTTCTCATAAATGGTTACATTTTCATATCCCAAAATATCTAAACTTCCTTAATATTTCTTTGTTCTTCATTTCAATCACTTCTTTTTAGTCACATAATTTTTTTAATGAAAATTGCTACGCATGTTTACTTACTGTACACTTTTTCATATATATGCGAAAACAATGTTTTTCGAACTGTATTTCTGATTATCTCTAATTTTTCTTTTGCATTACCCACCAAGAATTTCTACACGTACCTGTTGTTATATGTGCACTTATTCTCCTCTCCACCAGGAAATTTATTGAAATTATACTTCTCCAGTTTTTCGTTTTTTTTCTAACACCAAAACTTTATTATCGTCACACGGAATATTTGCTAGTAACTCTAAATATATGTGTATATATGTATATATTATATATATATAAATATATATACATATATATATATATATATATATATATATATTCACACATATATGCTATTATTAAAATTTCTAAAAACATGTTATTGCATTGTAAATTTTATTACGATACATGGACATAATGTTTACCTCTAAAAGTCCATCACCGATGGATAAGTAAATAAAATGAAATATCACAAAGGAAATTACGGAGTCATCCCCGAATAACTGGGTCTCATAATGAGAAAAAATAAGCATGATCTTCTCAACTCATCACACAATTATTTACACCAAGCGCAGTCAAAACCTCATGGTTAAGAAACCTAAGACAATGGATCAATATTTTCACCAGATCGCTAGTTTAAGCAGCAATTGATAATGTCAATAATAGGTTTTATGATTTTCAACCATACCATAGTATACTAAAAATAAAAACTTGCGTTGCCCGTTGCCCTTTTTAAGAGAGTGTGACCTAAATACATATATGTAGATGTAAAAAAAATAGATGCTCAGGTACACCTAAATATTTTTATATTATTTTTAAATGTTTTATCAGCTTTTTTTTATACACGAATAATGAAAAATTTGTAGGCATTATGTGAAATTATGGTATATAATACTAGTTCACTGGCTTTTGCTAATGACTTAAATGAGCATGAGTTTTATACTCCCCTAGGGTAACTTTTTATCACATTTGTAAGATACATCTTCTTCGTTTTTTACTGCACTTTCCCGCTTTTCTTAGTGGCAATCCCTATTTCCTGGCTAATTCAAATTGAAGCCAAACCAGTGTACATCTCCATATTTTACATTTCATTACCTTCTCTCATTCTTCTACATTTTACCGTGTTGGATTATTTCATAATGTAAATAATGCGGTTTATTAATTATCTTTAAGTTTATTATATTCAGGTTAGTAAAAAAATCATATTGACATATTTTAATTACCTTAGTATCAAAAATTATCCGATCTCAAACTATATTTTAAAGTCATGTCACAAGTTTGAATTTGGAAATATAACCTGTACAACATATTGTCACATTATCAATACTTGAATTGAATAATTTAACAACTACACTACAGAAGTCGACGCACAGTAGAAAAAGTTCCCCGTATCAATATTAATAATTAAAAATTAATATAACTGTTATATATATATATATATATATATATATATATATATATATATATATATATATATATATATTCATATATATACTTAGATCTAAATGTCAAATTTATTAAAAATACCGCATGTACCATTTGTGCGAATGTATCAATTGGACAATGAGCTCTTTTATTTACGCGTATGTATATTTGATACAGAACAAAAAAAATACAAAACTTTGCATTGCAACAGTTCCGTCTGTTCGAAATTGCTGGGGACAATTGTATTATTTCAAGCACAAATATAAACTTTAATAAGAAGAATAAGAGAATAAAAAAGTAAGTTTAATTAATTAAAAGTTTTAAGACCTTCGAAATAATATTACTCTTAGGCTAAAACTATGAAGTTAGAAGTGTGTTTTGTGTGCAAATAATATAATTCGGATTTAATTACTTCAATTCTAATTTCAGATTTTTAGATTAAATATCTGATGTACTTACAGTCGTTGCAAAGCTATAGTAATATATTCCATCTTCCATTATTTGTAATTGTAATTTAACTGTAGAATGTACAGAAATTGAATACCTATATATCTACCTATAGACACTTATACCATTACTACAATTCGTATCGTATCTGGCCTCAGGATAAATTTTGTATTTATCAAATTAGGTAATCTACAAAAAATATTGGTTCATTTAAAACCTGATGTTATATATTTATTACGCGTATGATAGCACTTCGAGGGTTTTATAAAAATACAAATACTTATTAAAATTTAAAATGGCATGGTATTTATATTGAACAGTTTTTACATAAATATATCACCAAATAAATCCTCCACCGGCATAAATATACGAGTAACATGAATATAAAATAACATATACATTTAGAATTATTGCCATACATTTTTAAGAGATAACTTAGCGACTTTGAGAATAACGGCTTCGCTAAAAGTTTCTTTAGCTATTTAAGAATGGGAAAATTTTATGTGAACATTTCACAAAGTGACGCACGGTAACCTATTACACTCGCTCGGTTGTCCTTCTGACACCACCATCTGGTATTTTAAATAAAATTGCTCAATAAGTTTAATTTCTTGTTATTTGTAATAATTTTAAATAATACTGTTTTAAATATTTAAGGAAAAATCCTTGCTGAACTCGAAAATCTTTATAATATATCAAATCAAATTGAGTTGTGAGTTTTCCCTCTAAATTTTTTTTCAAATCTCAAAAACTGATAAGCTTACTAACATCGTATCCTACCTATCTTGGACTATGAAATGGAGATGTAAATACATCAGCATGTTACCGAATTGCAAGTCGCTTAAAAGAATATGTAGTGCACCATATTAGTAAATGTTTTTCCTAACAAGATATGGAATACTTAAATTCGAAGATGTACCATTCTACTAAAAGCGGCACTGGGGTGGTTATATCGACCATAGATAGCAGATAGATCGGGGAGGTTTAGGGGCAGAGACCGCGAACTGGAAGCAGGGTATTGGTCGTCAGCCATTATGAGGGTCTCACAATATTTCGAAAGTGATAGGAATAACTGGCTGCAGTGGAACATCTAAAGAGAGTTAACATTGACCCGTGCCTGAACCGTTGCGTGTAATATATTTCTAAAGCAAGTAGGTGTATTTAAAAAAATTACAATATTGTTTTATTTATATTGGGTTTTGTGTAGACATTAAGAGTTGTTGATAGATTTGAATGTTTTCATAATTACATGAACATGAAATTAATTTTTTTAAACCTTAGTTACACGTATCAACAAAGTTACACTTACGTTCTCTTTGGATATATATATATATATATATATATATATATATATATATATATGATGGAGTGATGATGACAAATGTGCTGCTCGCATTTAGCGCACATACATTTTATTTTTTTGTCTTTCAATCTTGGGCAAATATGACATATTTTATATTTAGTAGATGGATCGCCTCTGGACGTGGGGCCAGCATCCGGAAATCAGCACTTCTCTTGAGACGTTTTTGTATGGCACGGAGTATTCGTGGTACTGTAGATCGAGTTTGTTGGTGTGCTTTTGTCAAATTAACAGCAAAGTCTTTGAGAAACTCTTTTCTCGATATTTTGTGGTCAATTTTGTTTTTGTAACTGACACAAGCATTTAAACCAATAACGTTAAGAAGGTGATAAAATATAACTTTTGGCCATTTTACTGTATACCTTCCGACGTTATAGTTAGACGTATTTGGCCGTTAGTATCTACCCCACCTTTTGTGTGGTTATAAAAAAAATTCGAATTAATTACACATTCAAAAATATACAAGACAGATTTTACTCACGCGTACTAGATAAAAAAAATTATTACTCAGTGCGGAACAAGAAAAAAGTGTCTTGTATCTCAAAATATATGGCACCGCAGACACAGATCAGTACTTGTTAGTGTGGCGATCGATTCTGTTCTACGTACAGTGCTCACGCGTCATGTCTCGTGACGAAAAAATATACGCACCTAGATCGAGGGTAATATTAGAAAAAGCGCTTCAAAAAACCGAACAAACCGAGAGTAAATTAATAACTAAAAAATAGGAAAAATGCGGGATGCGTAGAAAGTTGGAAAAAGAAGATAAACGAACTGATGAACGGAACTTTATTATTGAAAGACAGGAAAAAAGGTAGAACTAATTCAATGATACGAATTTTAGAAACACCATCTTCAGGAACTTTACAATCATATAATCATTACTTCAACCCGAACAACAGTCACAAATTTCATCTCTATGTACAAATTATACAAGTCAGCACTTACAAGAGATAATTTAGAACGAAAATAACTACACTACAAATGCAGCCCGTACGAATTTTACCAACCCCTACGTTATGTGAAACATCTTCCCTTACAAGATTTAACAGGTAAAGAAAACTTACCTACACTACAATTATTGTAGCCCGTAGAACTTTTTCAAACTTTATGTTGGAATCCCAACTGTGGGAAGCCCAACTTCTTGTGGGAATCCAGAACTCCGGAATTATATTTAACAAATTCGTCAGAAAATATAATTAAAAACAGAAACTTAACTTTATCGAAAGCATGAGGTGATATAACGTACACAAGCCCTTCAAATGCCTGCAGATATTCGATGGTTGAAAATATTCCAATTTCTGGAACTAGGAGCGAACTAGGATCTTTTAGCGATATTTCAATAAACAACCTTACACAAACTTCGTTAAATGATGACGTGTTGTGTGATTTGTTATAGACGCCAAAATAAAAATAAGCAATTATTTCGATCCAATAGATCACCGAAAATCCCTAAATTGCAACATCAAGTCTTTCAAAATACATTGATAAATACAAATAAAACAGCAACAGATGAATTTGACAATAGTTTTTTGCCAATCGACTATACTATACCGCAGCCTTTCTAAAGCAAATCCTTAATTTTGAATGAAAATATCACGAATGACAAAAAGTGTATTCGACAAAATTATAAAATTCTTGCTAGTTTGGAAATAACACCCACTACTTTATCTCCTGCTGATAGTAGTAACAGTGACTCCGACTACTTATCATCTAGTTCGGAAAGCAGCATCATAATCAGCGACGTATCATAGAACGGATCTTCTGTAGATGAAATCCCAAATGAGGCAAATCGAGAAACTCCTTTAGGTGCTGGTGAAGATTTGATGTCAAACAATGAAGAAGAATGGATGGAGATTGTAATATCTAAGCCAGATATTGAGGAATGTCAAGAAACAAACAAAATTTCAGTTATTCTAACCGCTAATATTTCCATTGATATATGCAAAATGTTTGTTAAAGATGACGTTATAGACAAAATGGGAGTTGAAACAAACAAAAATGCAGAAAAGTGTATTAAAAAACACTGCTAAAGACCAAATCTAGAGCACAGAATTGGACGTTCACAAATTATGAGGAGATGTGCACTTTTTGAGAATCTTAATTACGATGGGTTTAATCAAACTCCCAAGCACAAGACATTATTGGTTACGAAAAAAAGTTACTGGAATAATGTATATAATGTATAAATAAATATATGTTCTCTTATGAGAAGGGATACATTTTTAAATTATTTAAATTTCGACGTTTCAGTGACACACAGTTGCACATCAGCACAGATAAATTAAGTAAAATACGAGAAGTTTTGACGATGCTTTCGAATAACATTAAGTAAGTTTTAAGGCCAGGGAAATATTTAGTCATAGATGAGACAATAGGAGACTAGCATTCAGGCGAGGAAGATTAGCATTCAGGCTGTATATTAAGAATAAATCTCATAAGTATGGTATTAAACTGTACAAACTATGTACACCCGAAGGCTACGCTTACACTATTACGGCATATACTGGAAAAAGGTGTTACAGATAGTGGCACTACATGGCACAGTAATTGTGAAAAAATTGATTAATGGTCTTGAACATGAGGGTAAAATTTAGATGGCAGACAGTTATTATACATCCATTGATTTAGCTGAACATTTGCTAAAAAAGTACGATGCTTTGTGGAATAATACGAGCAAATATAAAAGGGGTATCAAAAAAAGTCATAACTAGTAAATTTAAAAACGAGGCAAATTACTGGAGAAATGAACAAACAAGGAGTAAAAATAATAAAATGGTGTGATAAACGACCCGTTTTAATGACAACTACATACAAAAATCACGAAGATATGGTTATCGATACTGGAAAAAGATGAAGAGCTACTGGTGAATCCATTCTAAAAGCAACATGTCTAACAATATGTAATATCTCGAAAAAGGGTGTAGACTATAGTGACCAGATGTCATCATATTATTCTTTTTTGAAAAGTTACAAAAAACGATGAGTTACGAAAAACGATGACCGCCATTTTATAAATGTTAGGTTTTTACAAAATTTTATTGATACAGGCGAGAATGTATAATACAGAAATACAATACATTTAGCTCTATTCGGCGACTATTATTCTACGAAGTGAATATTTGAAAATCTGTATTTCCCATTAATTAGATAATTTAACTATGCAAAATATTAGTACATAAAACCGTTGCCGGGTTTACGGGAGATAACTTTTTGTACTAATATTTTGCGGTCTTGGTCGCTTTTTTGTAATACATATTTCTGGCTAATTAAATACGTCGATAAGTTGGTAAATAATGAAACTAACTCTATATCTCGAGAACTTTCTCAAAGAAAGCGTTATTAGCTTTGTGGCATGGAGGTATATGATTTTTAAAGATTCACTCGTTCGGTAGAAAAAAAATGTTCTGTGTTGTTTTCTCTGGCTGAAATTCGTTAATTAAAATGCCAATTAGTTTTAATATGACCGATTTTCGACTTTAAAAAAAACTCTGTTTGTGTAAATATATGTCGAACGACTCATCAAGGTCCCTACGTGTTCGATCTGCAAAGCTTAATAATATAAGTGGATAGGTGGTTAATGTGCCTATGTAGGCGGTCATGTCTCACAGATGTTGTACTTTTGTCGTTTATTCCAAACTATTATTGATGGACGACTAAGTTTGGTTACGTTATAGAGATTGGAAGTTTCATATGTTCAGTTATTTATTTACTTCTTAATTTAAATATTGTTAGTACGCGTATATTGAATTTATTCAGGCATAACATTTCTGGCATTTCCGACAATGTGAGTTTCATTGGAATTCATTCAAATCATACTTCAGACAATATTTAATAATTCAATAAATATTATTGAAATCAAATTTTCTTGAATTTTACATGGAAATAGTTGATGTAAATGCAAGTAGTTTTCGCCATTAATTCTGTCATGTATACATGACATTGAGCAGTCAATATATCAAAAACTGATTAGCAGTGTCGGAGAAAGTTGGTATGTGAGAATGTATTGTGTGTTTTTTAAAAAATAGTGTATGTAGTTCCTGTTAATGAATTGAATTTATATTCTATTTATATCCTAACTGGTTATGCTTATTGCTAGACTATTATATCTCTGTTAGTTATTTGCATTTGGTTAAGTGAATATAGATAAATGTATTTTAGTTTTTGAATTTGTCTTATAAAATATGAATTGATATAAATTTGTTATAGTCTACCATTTTACGACATAGAGTACGAGATGTAATCGCATTAAATGATGTTATTTACAAAAATGTGTCATAACCTAACGGCCGGTTTCCTCCGGGAGCAGTGCGGACCACTTACACGCTCCGTTGAACTCGCAACAGCAAAGTGTATACAGGCACTTCCATCAACAAAGAGTCAAGTGGAAAGGACTGAGCGAGTCAAAAGAGTAAACATGGGCTCGTTCATCTCTAGGGAACGTAGCGGAGTCCGTACGAACTCCGTTCAATTAGCAACCGATGATTTTATAGTGACGCTTCCATCGAGAATGAGGTGAGCGGGGTGGATCCAACCAATGAATAGAAATGAGTCCACTGCGTCGGAGTCTCACCGATTTGTTTGGAAAGGACTCGCCGGGTTCCGACCACTCGCACCCGTCTTGTCACCCCGTGGCTCGCGCCCGTTAATACCCCCCACTGCGACGTGTACGCAGGGGAGAGGGCAGCGGGTGGATTTATTATTGTCGTAGCGTGTTTGGCGAGTTGTGTGATGTGGGTTGAAAATGGCACCGTTTATTGAAACTGTAAGACAATATATAAGTTTGTGGAATGTATCAAGTAAAGAGTTTCGAAACATAGCCAAGAAATATGTTGCATGGAAATCGATTATTGATGATTTGAAATTGACTGAAATACAAGACGGTACGTACAAATTTTTTATTATTCATTTAAATTTATTGAGTTCATACAACAAGGTCTTGAAAGTCTAATCTGTCTGAATAATTAGAAAAATCACAATATATATCACGTATTTTAAAAGCTTGCCTTTCTTGCTCACTATCTATCAAAAGCTATGTTGGATCGTTAATTTTTATTATTTTTATAATCTATAACGGACAACGTGGGCCATGTAGATGGTTAGACTTTAATTAAAGTTTAATCAATTAAATAAAGCTACGTGGTGTAGTATTATTTCTACTTTCTTTAAGTTCTTTGCCACGACCTAGGTTTCGTTGTGTTATAACATCTTCAGGTGAGTTATTAGCAAAGATCTTTGCTAGTAGTGAATAGGGAATTCCTACAAGATTAACGCCAAATATATTTAATATAATTATAAATTTTTTATTTATTATCTTAACCAACAACAAGTTTTTCTTGAGGGGAAATAGCTTTCTTTATAGTTGGTACTTTGTTTCACAATGTAGACCTTTATAAATGACAAAAGTTCTTGGAATTGTTCTCTGCTAACCCTGTGATAGTTCTTGAAATTTTCATCATTATATAAAAATACATATCCTTTCTTTCTGTGCACATAGTAACTATTGTTACTCGATTCCGCACTTGACATCACAAGCAAGAAATACCTCCCCACTCAACCAGTAAACAAACTCCAATTGAAATCGCAGCTTATGGAAATCAAACATTAATTTTCCATTTTTCATTTTCATTTCAGTTCGCACCGCTCATTAATCTCTTTCATTTCTCTTTAACAGTGGAAGTTAACAGCTAAACCTCTTTGTTAGTGGAAGTGTGCACCTATTTTACCTAAGAGGAGTCCATTCCGTTCAGCAATTTCTCACTCATTACACCTTCGCAGTGAAAACCGTATTTTAGAGTCCATAGATTTAATAACCAGATACGCTGACCCAAGTTGATTACATTGATCATATGTTGGGGATACTAGATATTAATGAAAGATATAATTTTCTCTTTGCACCTAAATTATACTCAATTAAATTCTAATATGAATGCATTTGCTATTTAGTTGTTCGGTGTATTTAATTCTACATTATTTCAGCACAGTAGTGACGACTGGGACAGTAGTTCAAATGTGTTTATGACGATAAATTTTAATTGAGACAGAATTTACCAAAATTCCATATAAATCATTGACCCTTCTAAATATAATCGGACTATATTATTACTTTCGTAAAATTTACGGTTTCACTTTGTATTTACTTTTTTTTAGGAAAACTGGGTACTATTAACAACTTCTAAAGTTATTAGTGCAAGTAAACCGAGATAATTTTAATTGAATCTTGTAATTAACTGTTAGTATTCAGAATTTGTTAACATTTTTCAAACCAAAATTTAAAAAAAGTTACTTTTACATTTTAATGTCCCTCAAAGAGAGATTTAAATAAAAAAATTAATTAAACAACAATTCTAGTTTAAAGTAGCTATAGAATGATATACAACTCAAGGATGTCGAGAAAAAAAGACGCCATACCGGTGAAGTGAACACTTAACTTTTCCTAATCGTTGCTACATGGTAGTTGAGATCTCCATGCGAAGTATTTACTTACAAAATTAACGCATGCAAGTCTGAAATTATGAAACTCTGACAAATGAAGGGACGTTCATAATTAAATTATAATATCCCTTATAAATTTAACAGGAACGTGTAACTATCTATTTCATTGCAAAGACATAAATACATTGTTGGAACAAACTAAATTGATGGGTTTGTTTTGACCACAATTTATTTTACAAATAATTTCTTTCTTAAGAAATATTTCCAAATTTGTGTATAAACTTTTCCAAAATGAAAATAGTATTTTATTCACTTAATTCAATTTTGACAAAATATACATATACGCAACTGTACCTCAACCAAAAATAATTGAAGTGAGAATATCGTTCAAAAGTACTAAGGGCCGAATTTTAAAACATCAAAAAATGAGTCATTCTAAAGACTAAATAATGTATATATAAATAAATACTGATGCAAAATATATAAAGGTCAAACATAGGCCAGTGGGTTGTAGTTTACATTAGTTGATGCTAATTTAAACTTAGACCAACTTTTAACCTTAAAATCATGAATATAGGCTAGGTCGTTCAACATTTATATTTTTGGAAATGGGCGAATAAATGGACGAATTCTTACAAATAATAAATTAATATATCAACAAAATTTTTGCTAATTAGGTTTAAGGTAAGATAGTATACGGGATAGAAACTATTAGGAACTGGATATATTTGTTTTAAAAATAAAGTATGTAAGTGGTTCAAAATTAAAAGATTAATTTTTTAAAATAAATTTTATTCGCAATTGTTTTAATAAATGAATTAAAATGAAGAGAGGATACCTTAAAATAAAAGAAAAATATAGAGACATTAATAAAAATGATGTAGAACTCGTCAAAGTACATATCAAATGAAGTCTTCGCGGGTGGGAAAACATCCAAAATGTATGTGCTTTTAGTAGAGACAATTTAAGAACCTGTAAATTTTCTGTTTGAGTAAAGGAATTATATAATTATATATTATATATTAAAGGAAGGAATTATATATTAAAGAAAAAAACATTAAATGAAAAAAGAGGAGCAAAATAGGGTAAATTGAGTAATGATTCGAAGTGCTTTGGAGATAATATAATGTTATGAAAAAATGTTAGAGAATTATTGCATTAAACGAATCAGAGATGAAAATATTATAAATATAGGAGGTATGAGTAGGAGTGGACAATATTTTTCCAGTGGAGTGGACAATATTTAAGTATGTTAGTAAAGATGCCGTATTTCAATACCCGATTGTATCAAAAGGTTGAACTCGGGGATTTATAGTACCTATTAAATAACAAATTTAAACAAACGATTTACAAAATACATCGAAGATGAAAAGAATTAAATTCGAATCATGAAATAATTTTTTTTTCAATTATTTTTTTATGTGCATTCAATGAAAAAAAAATTAAAAAATAGGGTCTGGTAAGCTGCTTCTTGAAAGCAGTGGTTGTAAAAACACAATAATAATAGTAAACTAGTAAAACTGACTATTTTGTCGATGTTCAGTTATTTTAGTTTATTTAAATGAGTTTATATAATGAGTACGAAGTTATTTTATATTTTTATAAAACCAAATTTTACATACGTTGCTCTTACGTAAATATTAATGCATTTGTTTACTGTTTCTTCGAGAATAACCGACAATGCCAAAATTTAAATAATAATATAACGATCTCGTTGCTTTTATGTGGTGTGTGACGCACACCTTTATCTCTAATTCTGTTATTTCAAATTTCGCAGCTACCGATGAATAGATTTATTAGTTTTTGTGTTATATCATATTCCCGTATTATTATTTAATCTGATTTTAATCGAAGTATTACTTTCATATATCAATAAAATTTTATTGGTCTCAGATTTTTTCTGCAATTTCCTAAATACTGCTATGGAGTACAATTGAAGAGACATTAAAACGTATTTTTTAGAGTTTTTGTCTTTTAAATCCTGACCTAAAATTTGTCATGACTCGGTTTGAAATAAAGAACCAATTTGGCATTAATTACGTTGTCGATAATACCTAAATGAAAACACAGCCTTTGTATAAAATAGTCTACGAGATATTGTAGCGCTATATCTACTGTGGTCTCCGTCGAAAGACAACAAGCTTTTTGGCTTCTGCTAAATAATGACAGGGAGTTTTACTATATCCCTTTTAAAATAGCTTATTGACAGCATTATTATATATTGTTATGTATATAATTTATCGACTAGGAATATACTTAGGATTAGAATAGTTCTTCGTCACAAGACTAGAATAGTTCTTCGTCACCACACTTTCGCAGTGGATAGAATAAGTTTTATTTTGTGAATTTTTTTGATGATGCCATGACTACTTCCTTATTATATTCAGTAGATAATCTACCACTAACGTCTGCTGTACAAATAAACTGTTGATTCTCAACAGTGAGTATTAAAATTCACCAATGATACTAAAGAGTCCGTTTCACAAAAATAAAAACCAAATTTAAAATAAAAAAACAACAAAACTTCATTTTATTTAAATGAGCCCTAACTTAGTTTTGGTAAAAAACAGATTTCCTTCATGTTAATCTTAATTGTTAACTACTAGGGACAAATACTTTTATTTTTGTTATGTTTGATCATTCGGTCAAGAAGATGTGGTTGGAATTTTTACGATTTTGAGGAGTTATGTTTTATAAAACCAGATATAAACATTTATAATTATGTTATGACCTGTGAGTAATTATAATATATATTATTATTAATTGACAACGGTTTTTGAACTGAACATTCTTGCTGCATTTAAATGTAGGAAAGATGATTTTCCATTTTTGGAATTTCTATCTCTAGAATCACCTGCACTATTACGGTCAATGAATATGAATTCAATTTTCACTGTATTTTGCGTGATAACAATACAGAAATAATATACCACTTCGACCTGTAGTTCTAAATGCGTTAGAATAATTCGTTTTCCGTTCAATCACGTGACTTACGGTAGATAATAAAAATAAACGAAATAAGCGCAACAACACACTAACGTATATTGCTCGTAAATTAATTTCAAAGACCACCCACATTTACGAATTTACCTCTAAAATTATAGCGGTTAACTCAAATTTTGAAGAGTTCTGACTCTTTAAATTTGCTGTAGAATGTGTCTCATCCCACGCGCCCAATTAAGGGTTAAATATGTTTTTTATTATCGTAACACGTAATGTTGGTAATGGGTATGTCATGTCCGTTAAAAAGCCAAAGAAAGTTTGGTCTACTGCACAAATGAGGTTAAAATTACCTAATTAATAAGATGTGTAGCAGTTCAACAATTAAATTTAATAGTTACAACATGTTAATTAATATATGGTTATTTGTGTCACTATTGAAGTCGAAGCTTAGACATTCATATTTATTTCAAAGATAGGACGTTTGTTAGATTTAGGAATAAAGTATATTTGGTGAACCACGTAACATTTGAATTTACCTTTAAATTGAAAAATATTTTTTACCTGTTTGCCGTTGAATTTCGTTTTTAGTTTTTCACAAGTTTTCAGTAAATAATGATTTATTTGAAAAATTTAAAAAAGCTTTTCTCTAGTCGATGATATTCCACTACGCGAATAGTTTGCTGTGACTTGTTGAAATTTTGTTGGGTCAGAATTATTAAGTGACATTTTATATGTCTAATCCATTATTTTAAATGTGTAATCCATTACAAATTTTATATAGAAATGCACAACTCATCAAAATCATGTTAGCAATGAATGTGAGAATATTGGAAAAGATTTAGTCTTATTAGCTAGGTAATTGCAATATTAGCGTCAATTGACCAAGGTAACATATTTTTTTCTAAACATATTTAGATAAAATGCATACAAATTATTATTAATGTATGTTAATTTGTTTCCATTTAGAGCAAAAACTATTAAATTGAATTGTTGAAATGCTACAGATCTGATTAATTAGGTAGTTTTTACCTCATTTGTGCAATAGACCAAACTTCCTTTGGCTTTTTAACGGACATGACATACCCATTACCAACATTACGTGTTACGATAATACAAACATATTTAACCCTTAATTGGGCGTGTGGGATGAGACACATCCTACAGCAAATTTAAAGGGTCAGAACTCTTCAAAATTTGAGTTAACCGCTATAATTTTAGAGGTATCTTCGTAAATGTGGGTGGTCTTTGAAATTAATTTACGGGCAACATACGTTAGTGATATTTTAAATATATATCACTGATATATATATATATATATATATATATATATATATATATTTATATGTATATATATATATATACATGTATATATATAAATATATATATATATATATATATTTACACTATCTACAAAATTTACGCCAGGTTTTGCATATATTTATATTACAAAATATCATACAACTGATTCTAAGTTCCGCAATGATTAATAAACCGCACAGTTGAGACAAAGTTAATGTAAAGTTATAAATTAAACATCTAAACTATCTATTCATTGAAATCTTGATAGCATCAAAGTGGCTCTTTATAATAAATGTTGATGTGCTTCATGCCAATACAAAAAGATAATAGATAACTGTGAATCGCCAATCATCCAAACACTCGGTAATAATGTTCCGGAACACAGTTTGTGAAAAAGAGTTTACCTGAAAAACCTGTTTATCGTACGAATTATTGGAATTCCTCGATGACTCAGAAAATACTAATAAACTAAAAGAAAGAAAGTAAGTTAAGTTGACTACAACAAACATATATTATTATAAGTAATAAATGAAATACTTTAATTTCATTCGCCTTTTTATAATTTTGAATTAAGACTTGTTCGAACATATGAATGGAATAGAAAAAATACTCAATAACTGATCGATAGGATTTTAGGCACCAAGAATCTCAGTTATTTAAAAATTTATAATGTATTTTAAAAATAACATTGATTTATTTCTATCATTTTCATATTTACATATTTAAAACTTAAACCTCACCATTATTGGCCAAATGATACAAAGTAAATTATATTTTGATATTTTTGGAATAATAATAAACCAGAGAATTATTAATAGATTCACAAAACACATATTTATATTTTCGCAAACAAATATTTCTTTTTTCCAGGGCCGGTCGAGATGTTTAAAATTACCAACAACAATTGTATTTATCACCTATTTATTTTTAATAAATACTACGTAAAAAATTAATCTTGAGAAAAATTAACTACATACGGAATCAAATTATCAACATGAGCAAAAGTAATTATTAAAATTAAATAAACATACAATATTAGGGTGACAGTACAAAAAAATAAGTTTTATTGGCTAGACGGATAAAGTTTGAAGACCTTAGAAATTACAATTACTGTTTGTTCAAACTACTACGTAGTTTAAACGAAGAGTAATTGTAAAAATAAAAGTTAGTGGTAAATGTAAATATGTCCTTCACTGGCTTTAAATATTTAATTATTTACATACTTTAATGTATCTAATTGATACATATGGCAGACTTATTGCTACCACAACAGTTTCTTACAGCCAACCAGAACAATAATCCAGCCCTGCTCGACGAGCGGCCGGGAAACAAACCCGGGTCACCGCGGAGCGTCGCCCAGTCAAAGGCCGTATGCCTTTCGATTAACCGTCACATACGGAATGACGAAAAATATCGTAAACTTCAGAAAAATTATGACATTTAAAAACTTCGCAATACATTTATGGCAAAGCTGTTCCCTCATGCTTTGAGACAAAAGGCGTTGATAAAAGTTTCTTTAGTCGGAGAGTGTGCATTTTATGTGAACATTCTTAAAGACATCTCTTTTAAGTATTTAAATAAAAATAAAATAAATTTTTGGATTCTTTCTAATTTGTGCGTATAAAATTTCTTCTTCTAGTGTTCTAAAATCCTAGTTATCACACAGAAAATGACGTTGGGCTGGTCATGTGACCATAAAGAGCATATGAATCAGGAAGGTTTTGTGATGGAGACTGCGGGCTGGAAGCGGGGCGTAGATCGTCACCCAGCACGATGATCTCACGATATTTAGAAAGTAAGAGGAGTAATTGGCTATAGAATATATAGCGGCAGCATTGGTACAGCGAAGAAGAGTATAAAACGAACCCTTCTCAGTAATTCTGGAAACATAAGAAAAAGAAAGAAGTTATATTGTGCACGGAACCCAAGTGTGCCCCGAAACTTCGTAGCGCGAGCTCTACTTGTACTGACTACTTTTTGTAGTGAAAACTTCTTTAGGCACGTTGAGCGATATTTGATAGGGGAAAATATTATGGGTCCGCATCAACGAACAACGAAAAATATTATAATAATTTTACAGTTATACGTTGAATGACTAATGCAGAATTGTGGTACAACTATTTCATAGTTTTAAGTTTTCACTTCTGTTGGCAGCCCCCATGATTGCCTAAGTTTTTTTTTTATTTTAAAAATAATTTTAACCTTTGACGGCCAAATTACTAGACCGCGTGAACAAACAGGTAAGTTTTAATTAAACTTAATAAATGCATTTTTTATAATATTTATGGTTTATGCCTGTTTTAATATTTTCAAATGTAATGTTTTTAAATTTGACAGTATTTTAAAAATTAGATTGTGGTATTTATTGCTATTATACTGGTTAACTGCAAAAAATTGTTACTTACATTAATAGTGGATCAAATAATCAGGTATTGGTGCAAGTTTATGTTTTCTGTTTTTTTTTAATTTTTTTACTTGATTGTTTTTTAATATTTCCTTCAATGGACCGTAAAGTATACTAAGTAATGATTAAATAATCTGCAAACCTATTGTTCTTATTCATAATTTGTTTATTTGGTCTATATAGTTGATCTACATTTTCTTTTCGATTGTACTTCAGATTTAAAATGCCACCAAAGAAAGAATTCAGATAAAGCAAAGAAGACGTCTATAAAGCGTTGATTTAAATAAATTCAGGATATAAAAGAAGAACGACGTGTAGGAAATATAACATTATATGCAAAGCCTAATGGGATCTTCCCTATAATATTAACATGCCAAGGGAAAAATACACCTACAAAATATATTAGTTCCATATATAGACATGGTTTATTTCTAAAATATTATTGTTGGAGTCTCTGAAATTATTAAAAAGATAATCTCCGGAACAGATTTAATGAAGGTGTTCCCGATCAAAAATTATTCTTTCGTTATATAAGAAGATACCCGGAAGTAACTTATTGATTTCAAAAAAATCTATAGACCTAATTGATTTGAAAAAAAATCCATAGAGTTAGAAAGTGACTGGCAGGTCTGTAGGAATACTCAGTATGAAAATGTTGTAAATACTCTAAGAGAAGTTCTTAAAATTATTCTTAAAGAGCCTTAAATGCATATGTGTTGACCTTACAAGTTTGTTATCAGATTTATATTGAAACATATGAGTAATATTTATGAAAAAAAAACATAAGGAAAAGAACAAAAAGACTACGAAATATTTTGTGTTTCAAGAAATGTAAAACTAAAAATAATTTCTTATTTGAACAAAGTTATAGCAAATTTTACTTCGTAGCTTGTAATTAAAAAAACTTAAACAGATCTATACTAAAATTATACTAATTTTAGTATAGATCTGTTATAATAACAAAGTTCGAACGACAACGTTAACGAACATCTTCTGTAAATCAAGTCCCCGATCCTGATTATTTTACCTCTGTATTTTTGGTTACAATTGTATTTTTGGGCAATTTTTGGTTACATGCCACACGTACGTCGGAAGTAAGAAATGTGTATAATGAATCTTTCTTTTAATTCGGTAATTTACCATCTGGTTGGAAGATTCCCTGGGTGATTTCTGATTTCAAATTTGGTTCTAGGTTCAATACAAAAATTTTAGCAGTATTACCTTCATTTGTTATAGTACTCACCTCTATTCTGCATTTCCGTATTTATTTATAAATTCAATCTCAGTTGACGGACTGCCGCCACTGTTTCCGTCCAAAGCATTCCCCCGTAACTAAACTCATTAATTTTTTTGGTTATTTGGCCGGAGAGTTGGATCGAGGATGTTAAGAAGATGTAGCCTACTTTAATTATTAAAAAGTATTTGACGAGGCGATAATGACATTCTACTAGTCGACTTGTTAAAGAAAGGAATGTCTTTTGTTCTAGAAATGCTTTTCGCCAATTACTTTCTGGTACGCAAACAATACGTCCGGCTGGGAAATTTTGAATCTCGGCCTTATGTTACTTAGTTTGGTGCCAGCCAAGATGGTAATTTAGCTCCTCTTCTTTTTCTTATTATTATAAATGACATGATTATAGTTATTGGTACTCCTGTTTACCAGTGATTTAAATATTTTCTTAAGTAGCAATAGCCGATGTGATAGTGAGCTGTTTCAATGTGATATATACTTATTGAAATAATCCAATAAAATTTGAGCTACAGTTTAATGGAAGCAAAAGTCCAATGATGTCATACTACTGCTTACAGGTACCCCATGTGCATGAGCGTGAGCTAGGTGGAACTACCCTCAATAGAGTTTCATATGCCCCGGATCTTAGTGTAATTACGAAAAATCATCTCTTGTTTCACAGTCACTTCATCAAAACCGTCGCTTTATCATACCAAAAGCTGTCAGAAAGGCTACAAATTTGTCACATGGGATTCTCCTAATTTCATTACATCGAATATATCATAACTTTATTTCCATAAATCCATAGTATTCTTAAAATAAAGACAGTCGTGTGGTCTCAGTATGAAGTTATTTATAACCATATGCTGGAGAAAGTAATAGAAAAGTTTCCGAATTTATAATGGGTGTAATTCCCTTCAACTCCTGCTGGAATTGCTTTTGATCAGGCATTTTTTTAAAATATATTTAATTATAACGTTGATGACCTCTCGATCTAGAGTTTAGTAGCGCTTAATGCTGCATGACTGCTATAGTAAGAAATAAATAAATATCCAAATTTTATTATATGCGTATTTAATGATGATATTAATATATTTATTATTGACCATATACAACAGGCAATAACCCAATATTGAGTATCAAGCATTAACATTCTCAACGCAGGTAAATATAGTCCTTCACCCCATTCGCTTTACGCTCCTTCTCGGGTTGATTTTTATTGTTTTATTTATAGAAAGGGTATTGAGGAACCGTTAATTGGTCTGTAACTCATTTTAAGGCGGCACCACGCGAGTCCTTTTCCGCGAATCCGAACACGAGCGGGTTCGTATTCTTTTTCATACTTATGTTTATGAGTTTGAAGTATGATTCATTCTAGTATAAAGACATTTAAATATTTAAGGTGAATGACTAAAGAAATGTTTTGTTTCCCTGGTAGTGTAAGTATATTAAATTCTGTGTAAATTCGAGGTAATAAACCAAATTAATCATGTAAAAGTTTTAAGGACAAATATTAGTTCATAATCCTTCTAATATTTAATGCTACATCGAAAAGGAGATAATATATTTTGCGACTACGTTGACATACAACAAACAAATTAATCTGCTTTTGAAGGTAAATAAATAACCGTCACTTGCCTTCAAAAAAGAATCAATTTTATGGTGCTAATTTTTATAATTTTGTTTAGAAAACTCGAATGCTTTCACCGTATTAGTTGATTTGTTTGAGCCAAATTTAATATGATTGCTACTCAGGGAGAACTCTCCGAAAGTTCCTTTTTACCGCTTAAGTAAGTTAACTAAATCAAAAATACAATGCCCCTTTGGCGGAGTTGTTATCTGGTGATTACGGAGAAAATCCCGTACATGAAAATAAAATGTGTTTGATACATTTTTTCAACCCATCCATTCGCTTTACTTATTTATGTTTTGGGTTTTGTAATAAAATCCCATATTTTTCAAGTTCAAAAGATGAACATAAATAGATAAATTATGGCGCAAAATCTGGAAGTACGAGAAAGTATTCATAGTTTATTCAGTAAACACTGGTTCTCCAAAATTCGAAGCAGCCATAGACCTCCTAGCTATAATTCCACCTCCTCCTTTTTTAACTTACAGTTTAAATTATATATTCTTTTCCTTGCTCTTCATTTGCTTTGCTCTACACTTTCATTTATTTCCAAAAACGATAAATTTACTCTCGTCTGTTAATAGAAGTATTTTCCAAAGATCAAAATAAATATTTTTATGTTCATTTTTCTTATTAATGGGAGAAATAAACGGATTTCTTTTGGAGTTCGTGCATGAACATTGAGATTCCTTAATATTCTATATATATTTTTAAAATGTACAGACTTTTTGAAACAATTGCGAGCTGAGCCATCAGTTCCGACGGACATATTAAGACTTTCTAATTTTTTCAATCAAAACGCAATTATCACGATCGTTTAGTATTCTTGGCCTACTTGATTGATAGTTATTTAATAATGTCCCTGTTGATTCAAATATTTTCTTATTTTTGACTGTACTCGATCGCTTTTTTTCACTATCTAAGTAATTTCATCATAATATATTTTTCTCTTGTTCTAACGTCTTTACGAATTTCTTTTTTTTTTATACCAGATCGAAATGTTTAGTACGTGCTATAAACTTAATCTAATATATTAAGTTAATAGTTTATATTCTTTCTCATAACGATAGCTAGTGATAACTAATAAAACTCAGCGTAATGGAATGTAACGAAGCAAAGAGACAAGTAGGAATATAACTCCTTACTTGACTATGCGAAGACTTTTGTGACCTAATTTTTTCGTTGCTTTCTGTTTGTGTCTTACAATTTTGATTATATGTAAGTTGTAATTTTCTCAATAAATATAACGTTGATTATACTTTTCTTTGATAATACTTGTATTTATAAAATATAAATGTTTATTGATGAAACATTCGTTTGGTTGAGTGTACGAAGATTTTGAGATTGACTCGCTATACTTTAGTGTCAGGATAAGAAAATCAGGTATTTCTACGTAATAGATGTAGTAAAAATATCTCATTTTGGGATTGAAATTGTTGTATTCTACTCTTTCCCATTTAGTTATTTTTGATATTACAAGTTGTCATATTTACTGATCACCTGCAATATCTGAAGTAACATTAGAATAAAGCTGATTGTGCATTGAGTGGAATTTCTCTGTTTTTGATTTAAAAAAATTTCCTTCTCGTCTTTAGCATCGTTTTAAATAGCTAAAACCGTCCAATAATACCTAACTTTTTATCGGGTACGACTACAGCTCGTTTTTCTTTCGCCTATTTTGGACTTTAAAAAAAATAAATAAATTCCATCAGCAATATATAATATACTTGCCAAGATAGTTTAACACTAGAAGGAAGGGTATAAGTTTACGACTGCCTGGAAAATATTAGTTGAGTAGCATTTTCTGCATCACATAAAAAAGCGGTCAAGGCTAAGCGAGTACTTCATTATTTAAATTATTAAATTACTTTAGAAGAAAAAGGTATTATGATTTTATATGCCAGGATTGTATATATTTCTGTGGATATTTTGGAGAGCAAGACTTGGAGTATACCTTTTTTTTCTAAAATAATATCAAGGGATCGATTCAAACAGACAATGCGGAATATAATATTCGATTTGCGATTTAACAGATCTTTAAAACTGCAGATTCTACACAGGTATAGAATCGTTTTAAAAATAACTGCATTACTTTCTATAAGCCAGGCAAAATCTGATTGTTGACGAACAACTGTTTGCAACCAAAATTTAAATGTCCATTTAATCAATATATGTCTCGCAAACCAGATAATGTTGGAATCAAATTTTGCTCTGCATAGACAAGAACTCAAAATATACATTGAATGTTTCGCCTTATTCGTACAGAGATGAAACCTGTCGTGAAAAGCAGAGTACTTTTTCACGTTGATAACTTTTTCACGTCTACTTCACCGGAAAAAACTCACTTTCAAAAGAATAACTGTAGTAAGTATTGAAATAAAGGGCGGTTTGACATTCCTCCCTATGTCAAAAACCTGAAACTAAGTTGATATGAAACAAAAGTCTTGAACACGGATAATAAACAATATACATGGACAATTTATCAAACAAAAAGATCCATAAATGTGCTATTACTTAGCACATTACATGATAATATTCAAGTAAAATAAATTATATTTTACAACTCAATAAAATATTGAGTTGATGTTGTTAGCTAAATGGCCAAAAATGACAACATGAAAGCAGCATCGATATGAAGCTTTTTAAATTGTATTCCCCACTTAACTTTGTTATCATAAATGAATGAATTTTGTATCAAGAGGTGACAAATCAAGAATTTTTTGGAAAAGTGATTAGATACTCAATGCAGCTTTAGGACTTAGCAACACATTAGAGAAATCTGTAATACGGCTTCAATAGAACCACGTACATCAATGCGGTCTTCAGTTGTACAAAAGAAAGAGATGTCACTGATCTGATTATAGTTTCAAGAAAGAGATATCTCTGTTCTACTTCTGGTTGTATGAAAAAATCTAACCGAATATGTAATATCTGTAGAAAAACATTATGTGGATAATGCAATCAGTCAAAAATATTTATTCACCAATTGTCTAAGTAGCCATAGAAGTTTGCGTCGTTAAAAATATTATTATTACAAACATTATTTAGGTTTTTTTGCTTTTCCGCTTATTTGTAAATGTTTTATAAAGCCTTAGCAGATTTAAAATATATATTTTAATGAGTGAGGCCAAATGACCACACGTCACCTTCCTACGTAAATGATTTTTCTCATATTTCTATTATTATTAAGCTTCCAGCAACTTAGCCTTTAAAATGGGAGTTCAGATAATTAACGCTCTCACCACGAGCAGAAGTGTTGGATAAAACTAATTAATTTACCAAACATAACTGTAATAGTAATATTTTGAGTAAAAAAATAAGCATTTTATAAAATAGAATTTGGCTGCTCTATAAAATCACCCATGCAAGATGGATATATAAAATAAATTTTGACAGCCTGTATAAAGACACCCATGCAAGATGGATACATAAAATATTGAAATTATTAATAAAAATAACCAGTTCTTTACGTAGGTATAAACTTTGATACTATTCTTTGGATAATTTTACCTCAAAAGAAAAATTGCAATCCTTATAAGGTTACTCAAATATCTGTCGGTCAGTCTGCCTAAAGCAGCCCTTTCTCTGAGGAACTGTATAACGTAAAATTGATATTTAAAAATTTCTGGTGCAGTGAAAAAGAATGGTAATTCTTATTGATTATAATTAGTTGACAAAATAATTACATGGAAATTTAGAAGGGGCGAATCTGGTACTAAGCAATTTTTCTTCTAATTATTTAAAAGACGCATTGTAAGGATTCTAAAAATTTTTTTTGCAGCATGTTATGTAAAACTGTATTAGAAAACGTTACTGAAAATGGCCAATGTTATTTGGATAAAAGAGAACTTTACACGCTGTTACTCATTAGTGTAACATTATAACCAAAAATTTTAAGCAAAGGAAACCTAACAACGAAAAATAAGTAAGATTTTAAAATTGAGATAAAAAATATAGGGAAAATAAGGAACATCGGAACAATAATGAATTTCATTTTAATTTTACAACTACTCTTTCACGCCGAATTCCATTAAAACAATAAGGGTAAAACGCCATATTGCTTGTACGTTTTAATTATTGTTATTATGTAAGTTTGTTTAGTGTAGGCAAACCTCTTAACCCATATATGCCCAACGATACAAAAACGACCCCAAAGTTAGATCTACGTTCGTGTGCCGACCCATATTGACCGACCGACATTGTGCATAGGCACAATTAAAGAAAAAATTGTTAAGTAACGCCATCTACCGATGATTAGATAAATTATCTTGAATTGACTTTCGCTATGTTCTTAAGTAAGCGGTTTTTTGTGGAACTTATTACTGTCACAAGTTGACACTTGTAGCAAATTGAGAAAACAGAACGATTTCGCGAACAAAAATGTAAGTATTCTTTGTTTTAATGTTTTGATCACATTTAAACTACTTTATATATGAAGAATATTAGTGTTTGCAACTATGCAAAACAAAAGTGATAGTTTGAAGAAAGTTTTAATTATTCAAAGGAACGTGATTCTTTTTAGGGCGAAAACGACCCTTTGGGCATATAAGGTCTGTTTTGTTGATTACAAATACATTGTTTGTACTAAAGATTTTCTCAATGGGAATGCAACAAAATGTTTAAATATTGTTTTTTTATCAAAGCATAGGTACTAATTATATAGGCATGATACAATATGTTAATCTCCTTAAAGGTCTCGTTATCGTCGGGTGCTGAAAACATACGGGATATTTGAAGCTTTGGAACAAATACTGGTCGAAGAGGCTGACAGTATAGATGTGTTCATCGAACCACCAAATGACGGTAGAATATCTGACGGCGACTCCGGAGATGAAGATTGCTTTGACATAGATCGCATGAATCGGCACCAACTTTTAGTTTCAGCAGAGTTAGTGTTGCGAAAGTCAGGTGATGCGGACCAAGGCGATGACATAGACGAATCAGGTGACATCTCTCATCTACAACCTGCATCTGCTTCGGGTAAGTCAAAGGCAAACTCTGGCTTGAATGAAGGTGCCATTGCCAGACAGTTGCCCTCATCTGGCGCCGATGTAATAACTGATCCACAATCTTCATCACCTTCGGGTGGATCACGTCGCAAATCATAAAAAACAAGCGCTGACTTTAACCCAAATACCATTGCCGCAGAGACGACCTCTTCTGGCACCCGAAGTACTCGCAGCCGTGTTACGACTTTAAAGAGACCGCGTAAATGGTTGAAACGCGATTTGCTTCAAAATCAAGAAGAATGGTCACCACCTCTTCCTAGAGTGTAGTAACTTCTTTGTCTGAAAACAGTGATCCTATAGATTTCTTTGAACTGTTTTTTAATGAGACGATTGTACGTCATATAGTGAGGCATTCTGTTATTTACACTGTAAGTCAACATCACAACACAAATTTTACCCTGTCTGGCGATGATATCTATTGATTTTTAGGAATTTTTATTCTTAGTGGCTATGTTCCTCTGCCTAGACGCAGAATGTTCTGGGAAAATAATGATGATACCAAAAATATACTGGTGTGTAATGCTATGCGTCGCAATAGATTCGAAGAAATATTTAAGTACTTGCATGTTGCTGACAATGAAAACTTGCCTCAAGGGGACAAAATGGCTAAGGTTCGACCACCGTTTGACCACATGAATAAACAGTTTTTGAAGTATGCACCCATTGAAAAAAATGTAAGTATCGATGAGTCTATGATACTGTACTTTGGGCGTAATGGTTGCAAACAGCATATACACGGGAAGCCGATACGTTTCGGATTTAAAGCATGGGTTGCAGCCACTCGCCTGGGGTAGTGTTTGTATGTTGATCTATACGAAGGTAAATCACAAAACCGTGAAACCAGTCTTGGTGAACACGTAGTTAATAAATTGACTCAAAAAATCCAAGAAGTTTACCCTGATGTCCAGTTTTCAGTCTACTGTGACAACTTCTTTACTTCACCGACACTGATGTCTGTTATGCAAGAAAAAGACGTCAAAGGGACTGGGACTGCTCGTCAAAATAGAATAGACAAATGTCTATTGATGGATGTTAAGGCATGCAAGAAACAGCCACGCGGCTTTTATGATTATAGACTGGATACTCGTGACAAAATTTGTGCCGTGCGTTGGCATGACAATAGCATTGTGACATTACTGTCTAATGAGTTTGGAGTTCATCCCGTCCAGAAAGCGCGCAGATAGTCTGTAGCTGCAAAGAAAAAAGTAGATATTATTCAACCAAACGTAGTGCACCAGTACAACAGATTTATGGGAGGCGTGGACCGCTTGGATGCCAATGTTGGACCGCATTGCTATTAGAGGAAAGAAATGGTATATGCCTGTTCTGCTGTGGCTGGTGGACGTTGCTGTAAATAATGCAACTTTATTAGCTAAATCTTATGGGTGCATGGTTGACACCTTAGAGTTTAGACGAGCCATTGCTCGATCTTTAATAGTTAAATACGGGACTGTCAGAAAAGCGGCAGGACCACAACCGAGGATTAACAGCCATGTTCCCACATCAGTGAGGAAATATTCCGCACAGCATGTGATTACTACCAGCCAGAACAGAAGACGATGTGCCTTATGTAAGAACAAAACTGTGAAGATGTGCCGCAAGTGCCAGGTTTATCTTCATGATAAATATTTCATTGATTTTCATGACAAGTAATAATATTTATAATGTTATACTTGTGATACTCTCTGTTACATTTCAAGTTGATTTAAAAAATAAACAAACTACAAATAATGTAAATATTGTATTTATTTTATTGATTTTCTTTCACCATAATATATCGAACTCAGCTTATTAGCCCAAAGGGTAATTAACGACCCATCAAAAAAACAACCTCCCTCATACAGAAACTCAAAAGCACATATGCAATATATAATCAAAACTATTAAAGACCAATATATGTAAATTTCACAAAAATCGCGATCAAAAAAAGTTCTGGGCATATATGGGTTAAAAAATGAAAAAAACTTATTAGCAAGTACATCGTAAATATGTTTATGTCAATAACTAATTATTGAGATTTATTTTCATGCAGATCAAAATTAACCTACTGGTTTTTTTCCAATGGAGGCCATGATTGTATTCGTTTTTCTGTGCAATACCAAATATTTTTCTACTTAAATACATACATAATACAAAACACGATCGCAATTACCTTATTTAAGGTCTGATATAAAAAAAAACTTGAGAAAAACTTTTCCTGGTAAGTCGAGAAGGCAAACTATGGTAGAAATTGGTAACACACCCCAGAATATTGCACCCAAAAATATATATATATATTGCAGCCAGGTGCCATCAGCCCAGGATTATCATGTAAACCATGCATTAAACGCGAGTTTTGCGTATGTAAACCCATTTTTTGACACTTTTACTTATGTAGCTCTAAGTGTATGTGTATAATAGACGTTTTGTAGTTTTTTAGAGTTCCGTACCTCGAAAATAAAAACGGAGCCCTTATAAAATTATAGCCATATTTTAGAAACGCTTGATATAGAAAGTTGAAATTTAGTGTACTATTAAAACATAATATTCCGCAAATAATTCATTAGTTGAACTCAAAAATATTAATGTCTAAGATTTAAGTGGGACAAATTAAATAAAGACAAAAAAGCATGTTGGATGTGGAGTTTCGTTTGAAAGAGCTAGTTATAAGAGTCTTAAAAACATTTTTTTCTTCTGAGATATAATAAAAGGTATGAAAAAAAGCACGTTCCTTCCCCTATTTCCGAAAGTACTCAACCTAAATTACGAAAAGTATGAGTTTTCAGAAAATCACGTAAAGCAAAAAATTGTAGCGTTGATTCTGAATTTCATAATTTTTACAAATGCACTAAGCACTTTTGCGCCTGTGAAAAATATGATGCAAAATACAATAATGTTTTTTTACATTTATAATCGATTCTCAAAAACTTTTGTTTATATCCTCTTCAATTCTTATTTGTATGTTTTAAAAATGTGCAGAATGTGTGGGTTAATAAGATACGCCAAATTCTAATTTTGTACTGAGAAAAAATCGTGAAAAAACAGAGTTTATAAAATCTGACTAGGATCACTGGAAAACTATGGAAATAATATTAGATTTATACGTTTTTAAATATACATAAGCTTTTCAGACCTGCAAAATATATGGAAGGTAATATATTCATTTTGTGTTTATTTGACAGTTAATAATATTTTTAAATATTTTAAAAGAAATACCATGTAACCTTTTAATGTTTATAGGTGTCTAAATATGCAGCGAAACTTTGTACGGCGAGTTCTGCTCGTGTTCGACAATTTTTTATTGGCAGATCGAACGATTGGTTGTAATATTTTTGCCACACACAAATTTTCAATTGCATCTTGTTTGTTTCCACATACGATAAAATAATTTTTAGCATGAAACTCTTGAAATGTTTTTTTCATCCACGTATTAAATGCGTAAATTTGAGGAAAAAAGTAAAATGACGCGAGATGCTTCTAAAATGTTTGCGGTATCCCGCCAAATTCATATAATATAAGTAATTATAATTGGAATGTCAAAAATATAAAATTATATTTGTAAGCAAAATTGTTATTAAATTAATTTAACCTATTGAACAAATACAATATTAGATACACGTTACAAAACCATTTAAACTTTGTTGAAATTTATTGGTTTACACCTTATTATTTATAAAATGGGGCAAGCAAATATCTTATAAGCACTTGAGTGTAAATATTACTCTAATGTATGTATTTACTCCATTATTGTGCTCATCGAATATTGAAAACGGTTACATCGCTTTAATGAAATTATTATAATTTATTAGTAATATTATAGTAGTAGTAAAATCTTTTCATATTATCATGCTTTGTGCAGTATCCCAAAAAAAAATCGAATGCCTTATAAGATCATTCAAACATTCGTCCAACTGCTCGACTCGTCGCAGTCGTTTTTCTCAGAAAGCTATTGACGTAGACACTGAGCGTGCGTTAAAGGGTACATTTCTGTAAAAAATCATGTTTAGGTGAAAAGTTAATACTCATGTTTAGGTGAAGTGTACGATTCAGACAAGCAAAATTCAGCAACAAAGACGGGATTGTTGTGTTAGTCCTTCAAAACGAGCGATGTTATTCTTTGAAATAATTTAACTCCGTACCCTAACAGAAGGTAAGTTAACGTACATACAAGAATTCAAAATTAAGGTAGACATATCTCAACATCATAATGTACGTTAACTTACCTACGGGGATTTTGTCAATATTTGCAATGAAGTTCTTTCTGACACCTGCTTTTCCATTCGTTTACTTTTATGAACAAAAAACATTTCAATGTGCTGATGTGCCTCATAAAAGCCACTTTAGGTCCGAAAAAATAAGAACCGGAGAAAGTAGTATGCCATTCTGAATGAACTTAATCGCATCACAGCTTTCATTCCTATGTATGCATGTAATATGTCGCTTTGAGACCGCACCGAGACTCCAAAACGTCAGGTCAAACATGCACTTAGCGTTTATGTTTCCCCGGAAGAAAGACAAATTGCTATCCCTCAAACTTATATTTTTCAAAAATTGAAATATAATTATTTTAAATTAAATTAAAATCGTCCATTTAGAAACACGTAGCATGAAATGAACAGTTACATGTTATAAAACAGTAAAAATTGAAAAGTGCCTATACCAAGTTACGAACTGCCAACGAGGGTTTTAATTTTGTGTATTTTAATGGTATAACAAAAATGTTATGGCACAATCATATAAAAAAATTGTATGTGTATATTACTTAATAAAAGTAATATCAACTACCTTAAAATCACAGCAAACTTTGTTTTATCAAATTTTTGCAAATTTTATATTAATTCTTTCATATTTATTTGAAATCAGTAAACATATTTTCCAAACACTCCTGGTATTTTAACAGCGTTTCTTTAAACATAACTTGAAATTATTATATAAAAATTTAATTAATTTCTAGGTTTTCATAAATGCTTGGCAAAGCATCATATAAATATCCCCTACGAAACATTAAATCCTATTCTCACATTTAGTGTCACTTTTGAACAATACTGAAAAAAATAGTACCTGCTGAATATGCTTTTTTGAAATCATTAACCACTGGATTGAAGAAGTGTCTATGGGATTGCTTTTGAATTATTATCTACTATATATACTATACTACTACTCCCTTTACCCCAAATAAAAATATATTTGAAGTATTTACAAATATATTATTAATTATATTCAAAATGGGGTTAGAAGTATGTAAAGCAGACGCGGGTAAACCACTTCTGAAATAGTGTTACATTTAAAATCCATGACCTTGTGGAGGTTCTGAGCAAACCCTGTGTTACGACACACACCAAAGTCCCGTTATAAAGATTTTTTACCTTGTAGAATCGGAAACGTAAAACAGTTATTTTCAAACTTTTAAGGTATCACTTTTACTTATGCGATTATCCCACTTTTTTAGTGAATAACCCTTTAAATATGTCACTCGATAAAAAAAAATTGCCCTGGTCAGTAATCGCCTGTCGCTTAGAAAACACAATAATTTTAGCAAACAATTTAAAATTTATAATTCAAATAAATAGTAGTTAAATTATACATTTTTAATCATTTCAAAAGTGTATCTTCAATAAACTAAGAAATTAACTAATATTATGCCATATACTAAAATAGTTTATACAACATATTAACTTGCATCTATCACAATCCACGTATTGGCAAGAATAATACTTATATGCAACGAATCCTCCGCTTTATAATTAGAATGATATATAAGTCAATATTCCATTGTACTTCTGTTTCAAAAGTTTAGGCGTCGCCCTTTGCGCGATTTTATAATATTTTATTTTTTAATTAAACATACTGAACTTTTACGGTTGTTTTCTTTAAACCAAAGATTTCAATAAATATGAAATGTAGTAATAAATTTTATGTCAATGCTTTCCAAAGAAATTGGTAATTGTAAATTTTGATTAATTGAGTTTTTAACTTATATATATTTGATCATATTTCTAACTAAATACCCTTTTTAAGCAAAGGAATAAATTCTCAATATGTTTCTAGAACATCTGACTTGGGATACATGTTGAAACATGTTTTTTTGACATTGGTTTTGTAAATAGGCTGTGACAAAAATAACTTAGAAATTCTGAATATTATCGACTATCGCTCTAATTACATAGTGGAAATGAAATTATATCTAAGGCAAGGTGAAAAATACAATTACCTTTCAAAAAAACATGGTTAAATGCATATTGAAACATGCACGAAGAACATAGCTTCTTGGCATTTCTTGCAATTAATACAAGGTTATTGTTAATACGACGTAACTGTAACCATTTGAAATGAGTTTTAATGACATTATGATGTCAACATTTTTTTAGATTTTTCAATTCTTTGGTTGAAATATTAAATTGCATGTTGCCGTACGGAAGTAAGGAGAATATATTTAATATGAATTTGAAGCTTTTTGTTCCACATAGGAGGTTTGCAATCTAAAATAGTAAACGAAGCTCAAATCCATTTGCAAAAAAGTGTTTTCTTCTAGTTTACGTTAGATATGTTTTTTACATATTAATTGAGAACTACATTTGAAACATTTGCAAATATATGGACAAGTAATAGCAACGCTCCAAAAATGATGTGGTAGTAATAGAATATCAACGAACGTAACAACCTTTAAAATGAAAATATTATTTGATATGACAAATACTCTTTATTCACTGTTTTATATAAAACGTGATGATTTATATAAATGATTTATATCATTTGACCCCAGTAGTTGATACGATACTAACATGATTATTTCGTAAATGTATTCCTTTAATTATCTATCTTCTAACACTCTATTACTTTCATATCGTAGTGAAGTTTTATGCATTTCGTTCATAAGAAGTAAACGGCTATATTTGATTAAAAACACTGACAGATTTGTATAAATTTATATTCATTCATTGTATAGTAAAAATGTACGATTGTTGAAATGAACCTGTATAAGTACACTTTGATTCTGTTGTGATTAAACAGGTGAGCAAACGAGCACAGTGAATATGCCTAGAGTACCCAAGAATATCTTGAAACTTTCACCTTGATTTCGTGCATTCACATTAATCAAAGCAGTAATGCGATGGACGCTTTAGAAGTACGATTATAAAGCTCCTTGGTGTTTCACGACTGGTCACTACTTGAGTTAATGCCAGTTTAAACTACTATATTGTTTCCCCCCTTTAGAAGTACGATTTCACGCTTTAAAAGTACGATTATAAAGCTTCTTGATGGTTCACGACTGGTCACTACTTAAGTTAATGCCAATTTAAACTACTATGTTGTTTCCCCTTCAATTATTGTTTGTATTCTACTTATATTAAATTATGCTACATCCATTAATTGCATAATTTATATTTACGCATACATGTATTACGTCGAACGCAGTGAGTATATCTGTTGTTGAGCATAAAGTTTAGAATAAATAAATAAACAAACTTTTTTCTTGGTTGTATATTACGGACGAAGATAAAATCTTACCAAGAGCGACGGAGATGGATGAAAGTTAAGTAATTATTCCCAGGAATGGAATTCTTCCTTTTAACAATCAAGAAATAAATATAATAAATGTGACTAGTTCAAGAATCACGATAAGTAATGGATTAACTAAGAAAGAAATTGATCGAGAAGAGAGATAGAAAGCAACCATAACTCCCTATGCAGTGGTACCGTGGCAATGTCTTCTGACTTTGCAAATATTATTGGCTTCGTATGAACCAAACCTTATGAAACTACATTATTATCATTTTTGCAATTATCAAATTTCCAGGAAAAGTATCGACAACGCATATTGAAGTTTTTCGCATTGCACACTATCAAATAAAATCTCCAATTACTACAAACTAAATCCGATATAGTTACTAATTTAAATCAATTAGAGGTATCTCGTGGTTTATATATATTTTAAAATGTTCGAATATATATTATTAAAAAGAGAGTACACGCATTTGGTGAGAGGAAATCACATGTAATTTTATTTACTCTCATAAAGCTGTAAGCCTCTCGTTGCACTTATCTCATCTGCATTACAATCAATTCGTATTTTAACAATAACTTTTCTACGTTTTCTCGTTAGCAATTAACAAATAATATACTACCAATATAATGTACGGTAAAACCAATATGCAAATATCCGACATTAATTTTTTTTTCAACATCTAACTGAGGAAAGTCAAATGGGAAATTTTGAATATATAAAACATTGTTTAAAAAAGACATATATAAGAAGACATCAAATATATATTTAATGCGGAAACCTGTACAAACTCTTAATCTATACACACACACATACATATATATATATATATATATATATATACACATATATATACATACATATTTGTTTTTCCTTTTCTTTGTGTAAAACGTGACATAAAGCAAATTAATATCTCATAATCACTAGCCAAATATTTCCAACATCGATAAAGATATAGTTTTCTTTCAAGATGTTAAATTAATTAGATTCTAACAAATATAATCGACTTTAAAAAACAAAACAAAATAGACCACATTATTGTTTGATGAAATTTTAATAAATTTAAAATTAGAGAATTAGAGAATAGTAATGTACTATGAATACTCGTAAACATAGCGGTGAGCATTGTTGCAATGTCCTGTGATCTTCGCGCTACATTACATATAGCATTATTCTATTCGCATTACAGCTAGAGATTAATAAAATTTGCGTACACAGAGTATCCACAATTACGGTCAATAGTCGGTTTATCTCATAGGGGATCGCCGTCTATCTCGTATTCGTACAAGCGTAAATAAATGATAAAATAGGCGGCACAGATTTCGCCGTTTTTGTAAACAAATCATGATTTTATTTTATTTTTCAATCAATTTATTTTTCTCTCTTATTTTATACTTTTATTTTTCATATAATTTTTTTGTAAAATACTAATTTTTATTCGTATATAAAAACAAATAACATTTAAAATTTCAATTAACATTAGAGATATTTGAAGAAAATAAAATTTCTGGCAAATTGTATAATTTGACCAAATTTGGCGCATTCGTTTAATTTAAATAAGTTAATGAAATTTGCAGGCCTATAATCTTTAGTTATCCAAAGAATCGTAGTATTTAAATGATTTCAAGAATAAAAGAATGAAAAGGAGGTAAACGGACAATGCTGATGGAAGCAAATTTTATAATGAGAAAATAAGGGGTGCATTATTACGTATTGCTCGAATTGCAAAAACCAAAATAAAAATGTGTAATTACGACATTCTATCTCATCTAAATTGCTACAGTTCACTTCTACTTCATGGATACATAAACTTAATGATTAAATATGAAATTACAAATCACAACAATAGAATAAAATTTATTAATAAAAATATTTACACTTGTAATTTATCTATAAATATAATTAAGACATTATTGGGAAATTCATATAAATTCTTACATTTCTTTGTCAACACATAGTCTCCAAAAGCATTGTACTAATTTTTACAAAAATTTCAGTGGCATATTCTTCAATTTTTACTACATTAGGTAAACCCTATGGACAATCACTTCCAATTTAGGTATTTAAAAAATTGGGGAAAGACGAGAAAGTTACATATTAAAGGTAAAAAAAATAATGACCCCCTAGCAGAAAAAGAGAAAATATTAGACAATAAGAAGAAGAATACAATAGCCTCAAGAAAATGTGACCACAACAATTTTTTAAATGACTCAGTTTTGTTTCAGATTGACGGTATACGAAATAAAAGAATTTCTTAAAGGCTGTATTGATTTTTATGCATATTTAGTGAATTTCTAGCGGTCATGCATTTGAATTAGGCTTGAAATGTTTATACATTAGTGTATCTACGTAATAGATATACACACTATCTCACTCGTATAAGGGTGAGGTGATGCGCCGTTCGTCGCATGACGGAACTTAGCGAGAACAGATGTAATCTGTACAGTCCTTGGTGTGGTAATTGAGCCAGTGATCTATATACATTTATAGAAGACAAGGGACCCTACATGTGGCCACGAAGAAAAAGGTTAGTGAATATTACACTTATCAAAAAAAAAACAGGAAATAGATGTAGGTTACAAAATATTTGGGTAAGTTATGTTTATGGGTTTACTTACTACCCGCATAAACCTAATTAAAATAGATCAAAACAAAATATAGAGGTATACTGTTTATTTCATTTATTAGCAGAAACCACTTAAAAACTGCCACTTTGCAGCAATATTTTAGGCCAGGTTTGCTCATGACACCAATGCAAGAAATGTTCGGAAATGAACCTGGTTTGACATATTATGCAAGTACAATATAATATTTTGTATATATGAAATATATTATATATTTGAAATATAACAAACGAAGACCGTAATTTGTTTTTAATACTAATTCGGGTAATGTTTTCATAAGCACCCTATAACGATTTATTTAGATCGAATTAAAGGGAAACCATATTGATTCACATGTCAAAGAGATAAAATAAAATATTTACACATTAAAAAATAACGGATAACTATCCTTTCTATGTCCTAACATTTGATATAATAGTAAATCAACTGGACTTAGCTATATTCAGTGTAAAGAATGATATAATCTAATCCAATAAAACTTGGACAATTAATTTATTATTATGAGATGGTGCTTACATTTAATTGCAATTATGACGTTTCGTTTCCACAGAGAGTTACAGGTTGCCATTAAATTGGAAGCGTAATCATAATTAAATTGTTGATGTTTCTAATTTTAGTCGGAATATTATCTCCATTCACAATAAAATGAAACTATGTGATGTGGTATTATTTCTACAAAGAAAGTAGAAATAATACTTCATCACGTAGTTTCATTTAATTGTGAATAACGAATTTCTACAAAATTAATGCCAAATATATTCAATATTATCTCCATTAATTTGGAGATGTATTCACCACTAAATTGGTTACATTTACTTTTAAATTGGTTATGTATGGACACATATTCTATTTGTACATTAGTGTGTCTATATAATGTATACATACATTGTCTCACTAGCACAAGAGGGAGGTGGTGCACCGTCAGTCGCACGAGAGAGCTCGGCGAGTGTAAGTATATCTGTACAGTGCTTGGTGTGGTGAGTGACCCAGTGATTTATTTACATTATATAAGGCAAGGGTTTCTACAAGGTTGAAATGGATATATAGAGTGTAATTCAAATATATGACCAACCAAGACTACGAATCTAAAGCTAAGGTAGGAAGGAGTGCAAAGGTAATATTACTTCTCTCAATATTAAAGACATCTAATGCAACCTATGTAGGTGGTTAGAACTTCACTGTAGGTGGTTAGAACTTCACTCACTTCGTTAAATTTACTTATTATGATTCCGTATCTATCGATAAATTAAACGAACGGATATATGCTGGTAAAACAGTAAGACGAATATACTACGCGAATATTCGAAGCTAATTTTCCAAAACGAAAGTGCACTGGGACCCATCCTCCGTCATCTCTACAACGCAGATCTCCCACCCACCAACTACACACGAATTGCTGCCTTTGCAGACAATAATGCATTTTTGGTTATACACGCTAATTCTACTGAGAAGAAAAGTCACAATTAAATGAAACTACGTGATGTAGTATAATTTCTTTGCTAATATCCCACCTGAAGATGTAATACAACGAAACCTAGGTCGTGGTAAAGGAATTAAAGAAAGTAGAAATAATACTACATCACGTAGTTTCATTTAATTGTGAATAATGAATTTCTACAAAATTAACGCCAAATAAATTCAATACGAGAAGAAAAGTGTAAAAGTTAGAGGAAATCTACAAGTCAAACTAAATAGAATTGAAATCTTGCCTAGGATGTCGATTTAGTGCTAATGAAATCAGGGTGATACATGTAACTTTTAAGTGACAAGTAATGAGTGTCCACCAGTTATACTAATGATACGCAATTAAACAAGGCAAATGATACAAATTACTAAGGCATTCATCTCGATCAATGCCTATATTGACAAAACATATTCCTTTGCTAAAAACAACTCGGTGTAATATTTGGGCAAATGTGCATATAGATCGGGTGAAACTCTGAATTGCTATTGAACAATAAATTGCCAGTTTTTCAAAAATAAAAAATAAAGTAAATGGCACATAGCACTAACCTCGTTTGACAAGTGTAATGGAGTCTACCGGTTAAAACGCTTCAATCTCGATGTTTAGTATACATGTTCATGATATAAACGCAAATTAATTGTAATTGTAACTGGAAGTTAAAAAAAGAAAAAGGTATTGAACATTTTAATCTATATTATTGTACAATCTCTACATTTTATTGTCACTACGTTGACTCATACATAAATGTTATGTTTCATTGCATTAACCTTTACATATGGAACTGCGATTTTAGGGTTCCGTAACTGAAGGATCTAAACGCAATACTTTTGTTATGACAACCCGTTTATCTGTCCATTCGTCCTTTCGGACGTCAGACACTTCTAACTATTACATGAAATAAAAGAGGGATTTTTAATTTATACACAACTTATTGTTTCTTGGTCCCAATTGAAAAGTGTTTTTAAAATTAGTTACAATTTTACTTCAAGAAGCAGTTGTACATGCAAAAGGGAGCCCAATTTTGACATAGAGAAGTGAGATGTAATCGAACATATTTTATTACATAGAGTTAAAAACATAAATTTTTTTTTTCATATTTATCTGACATAATTGTTATATTTGTTTTATTTGTATTTTTAAAAATATATGAAACCTTCATAAGTATGTACCTTGGATTCTTAGACAAAATTACAAATACTTGAATATTCAAGACAAATAATAAAATTATGTTCAAATGTAACAGTTTTCAATGTTACGCGTAACAAAAAATAGTTTTAAACTTATCACCATCCTCTATGTCGTCATTTTGAAACTTGACGTAAATAACAAAAAAATTGTACCCATATCAAAACAATTTGTTAAATTTAAAATACAGATACGTTATATCAAAGTGTACGTGACTAAAATATATAAACAAGAAACCAACCTGTATGTATATATAAGTATAGACTTCTATTAAAAAAAATATTTATTTTCATTTTTTATTCATATAAAAGAATTCATTATAAAATATATTTATACAATTTTTATTTTGGGATTTCAGTAAAATATAATATAAATAAATTATAATACACTCAAGGTAAGCCTAAAATGAAAGACAGGTTGGTCAGTTGGCCAACATTTGGGGGGCATCCATCTATGGTAACAATGATGATTGAATTATGTAAGCTTAATATATATTAAATCCTGGAGGTTAAATTAAAAATTAAATTTACACCCTAAATGCGTTTACACGATGAGTCAGTAGTTTCGTAGACCTAAATGGATAAATATTTGGAATTAATTGTTTCACCTCAGATAAAATATTACTTTTAAAATCGAATATTAAACATCGTTCTGTATATTCTTAGGAGATATCTATATATATATATATATCTTTAGGAGATAAATTTGAATTTAAATACGTCTTTACGGTGTCATATAAATTTGCAACCAAATCAATTTCAAGCGTGCCATAAAATTTTATTCTGTCAACAATTCTGCTCAAAAAGTGCTTATTATTTCTTAATATTGTACCATAAACAGATGCTTGAAATCCGCGACCTAATTTGAAACCAATATTATTTTTGTCAGATAATGCTAAATTAATAACATTTTACTCATGTTGATTTAAAGGGTCGTGTTTTTTATTTTCTCGTTCAGATATTTAAAACCAGTAACGCCATTTGTCGACCATAAATTATAACTATTTCTTCATCTGACGCTTTATTCTGTAGTTTAATACCTTTGTAACTGACTTCATAAAAGGAGTGGATTATCAAATTGGCTGTACTTTTTTTGTATGTTATATCTCATAATTCGGGCATTTTTAAACCAATTTGGATGATTTTTTTTTTATTTGGAAGAGTATAATCTCAGTTGATCCCATAGATTTAATATACTTCGAATAGAAGAACAAAACTGAGAGCGAGAATATATTTTTTATTACATTACTGCAAGTGGAAAAGAGATGTCAATATGTGAACAAATAAAACTATTCTGAGAGATGAAAGTGTCCGACAGTTTCTTGACACGCTTAGCGCCCATTGTATTTTAATATTTTCGTGTACTTTTAAATTATATTTCCGCAATATTATTTTAGAATAAGCAATTTTATCTTATCCAGTGTTGGATTTTGAAGCGACATATATGAATAATCCAAAAAAAAGACATTTCACTAGTAAATACGATACATACTTACTTTTTTATCATTATTTTCCGCTAAATTATTATTTAATTAGACTTATACTTATCACAGCAAGTATGTTCTCTTTTACGTTACATTATTTGTTTTTATATTTTGTTTGTATAATTACGACATATTGTATCTTTGGAAAATGACCTTTTGTGGATTGACATATAGGGATTGAAGTTATTTTATCGACAAGTCATATCGATATTTTTCTGCAGTGAAATTTAAAAATAGATTAAAATGAAAACTGTAATTAAATGAAATGAAACAAAAAAGTTATTAAGATTATGTACAAGTATAGTGATACATGTGAACGAAAATGCGTGGGTTCAAATTACGCACAGATCAGAAAAATATTATCGGAGTTATACAATTGAATATTTGTTAATCATTCAGTACTTAAAATAAGAGCTGACTTTATATAATATTGGTATATTAAAAAAATAAAAAAGAGCCTGGTAAATAGTAAAAAAGTGAAATTTGCATTCCATCCTTTAATAATGGTTTCCATATTATTAATCGAAATCACACTCTAAAATATGTTCTTCAGGTTTCCAATAAATTCTTTACGGCGAGAGAAATGGACAAGAATTCTTAATGGATACAACTAGATTGTGTACCATAAATATCCCATAAAAATGCTATGGTGCATAGTAAACACTTCCACTGAAAATGGTTTTTACAAATAGCACATCGACGTATTTTGAAGAAGGACTCAGTGCTTACAAAGTTTGTACCGGTGTGTTTGTCAACATCATAATTCATATTTTGTATGTTGTCATTTATAATATAAATTATGCCTCTTATAAACGTTTAGTGTTTTCACAAAGATTGGACAAGCTACTTAGTATGTTGTTGTGTATATTTACCTGTTTTATGTAATATAATAGTGAAGTATTATATAATAAAATTGGTAGCTGTCTTTCATACTAACATGATTCAGCTAAAGTTAACGCCGAAAAGACGAATATCATTTTATATATATATATATATATATATATATATATATATATATATATATATTTTCTGAGAGATATTTCACTTAAGCCATCGACATCGTAGCCACCATTGTCGCCAAGAAAAAAAAACATATTTTTAAATGGTATAAATTCAAAGCCAAATGAAAATATAAGCACCAGAATATTGGGAACTTTAATATACCTATTAGTTAAGTATATAATTGAAAATAATTTTACAGTAAGAATAAGATATGAAATAACTTTAAAAAATCGATAAAAAGAAAATTTGAGAAATTATTTGAATAGGATTATTTTATTTAAAAGTCAATAATTTTTATAATAACTAACAAAAGGATTATTGAGAAACGTAAAATAAAATTTTTAGGTTTATGTGCCATAATATCATCCTACGAGGAACTGTGATGAAAATTCCCTTTTTCATAACGGATTATATATATTTTTCTTAGAGTTGAATCGTAAAATTAAAATCTTTCTTATATATATTTTTGAGCTGAATCGTAATTTTAAATACTTTCATTGTATAAGGAATTCGTATTGATTATTTATTTATTTTCAAAAACGAATATAGTTTGTTTATAGATAGTTCTTAAAGGTCATTTAGGTAAAATATTATTTCTTTAATTTTGAAATAGTTTTCTACTTTTCTACATTCACATAATATATATATTTTCTACATAGAACTTATTTTTTCTGTTACAACTTTTGTTTTATTTTTTCACCTAAATTTTAGTGCTTTTTCGGCATTTCTGGCGGCTATGTTTTTTTTATACGAATACGCTTGGATTGACATTTTTTATAGTACAAATAACGCGCTGAAAATTATTAAAGTTAAACAAATATTTAAGTTTAAAAATATGAGAGGGAAAGCTTCATACGAGGTATTGAATAATTATTTTTGAAACTGGAGTTACTCTTATAGACTTTTAGAAAATACGTAAAACTGGAGGAGAGTTCATTATTATGCGACTCTGGGAAATAAATCGTGCACAAAGTTTGATCAAATACGTGCCCTTTATTTTTATATTATAGATACAACATCGTTAGTAAAAATCCATAACTAAAACTCACACCTTTGTACAGTTACGCATACAAGCGCAATTTAATTTCGGTGATTCAAGGCATGTTGAGCGTGCTCCTCTATTATTAAGTCTATGGTTGGTCTTATGAAAAGCTGGCTAATGCAGCAGGAATACTGCCTATTTAAACTGTGAGACTTGAGGATCTGCTATCTTTCTATTCTATTTCGAATCTCAAGCAGAGATTCTGTCTGTGAACTTCAGGTTACAACACCCCAGTCCTGGTGATGCAAAAGTTGTGTCTAACTAAATCATGGGACAGGAGGATCTGCTGTTTTTAAGTTATACTCTCTCATTAAACTCCGAGTTCCAATTATTCAGTTTTGATTCTGTGGGGGTATTGCCTGCTTTTATAGTGAAATTTAAGAACTCACTGTTTATAAAATCTAAGTTCCAGAGACTTGATAGTTGTAGTTTTGAAATCCGGGTTCCAATTTATGTGCCCAATACTGTAGTAGTACGGCTTTGCATATATGTAACTGAACTCACACCACTGTCATGCTTATTTAACTGATAATTAATATCTTTGTTTTGTGTATATTAACTCATTTCTCTGGCATTGATCAAAAAATTTTGAATATTGCTTTTTTAATTGAGGAGTCCTAGTGAATTATCATAAGAAATTGGTTAAAATTTAACCACGAAATTTAAAGGTGTAGAGTAGGTGATGATAATCTAATAATAAAATCTCTATATATTCTACACAGTTAACCGCAGCATAAATCTGTCCATTAACAAAATCGGGATATAATGACAAAACCGCAAAATTGTCACAGGGTAAACTTATCGAGTTTGATCTCGTTTCACTTACCTTGACGTAAGTAAGAAAATTCTAAAGTAAATAGATAGGTAAATATATAAAAAAATGAAACAACTAAAGTAATATTACATAGGTGGATAAGTAAGTACAGGTATAAGAAACTGCATGGAATTACTACACATTAATATGTAGGTAGTAAGTAAATAAATACGGATAAATAGAAAGACATAGCGACAAAAATATTAGGGGGCATGTAAGTATGTATGTAGGAAAATATACAAAATCTAGAAGTACCTAGGATTTTAGTAGTAGGGGCGGATTTATAGAATCTACAGGTATATAACGATTTGAAGCACTGATTAAGGTGAAACCCAAAAAGGAAATATGATGAAACGTCTGTTCTAATTTCAATAAATGAGATATTAGTTATTGCATTCATACTAATTTCACTAAACAAGAAGCGTACCGAAAAGTGTAAAATACTGAAAATTCAATTACACAATTTGAACATGGACTTTTTTATACCGTTTCCGAACATAAATAAATTTGCAAAATACTGCAACGGCAAGAGATTTTTGGTGTCAGTATCATCACATAATTTCTTATTGAGGCAAGATTTGTTGATCCAAGGTCCATGTGGTGGACATTCATGTACAAATATCAGACAGATCATGAGGTCTTTGAGAGAAATGTCTAATTTAATTTGCCAGGAAATAAAAAATAAACAAGAAATAAAGAACATTTAGGAAAAGACCTTAAGTAGTTTCTTTTGATAAAGATCTAAACCATCCCATCACATACAATCGGAATAGATAAAATAGACTAAATTAATTAGTTAAGACGATTAAATTAGTGCAAGAATATGCATTTTTCATTGATCACAAATTATACAAGAAATTACTTAGTAAAACGATATATTACGAATACTTTTTCCCGCAGCAGCTTGGTTTGTCATCTTCCTGTTTCTTGGTACTTTTAGGGTTATTACATATTTTATTATTTATACTTTTAGGGTAAAACAAGCAGGAAGGAACCGTTAAAACATTAGACGAATATAGACGTAATAAAGTTATGTCTATCGATCCGTCGGTCTGTCAGAGCTTAAGAGTTAGTGTAGTTTCAAACCTTTTTATATTAAATATTTCAAGTAGGTGCTTCCAACATTCTCTAATCTAAATTAATATGTAAACAAATTGGAAACTAGTAGTTTTTTTGACGCATCTGATCTCATATGCTATGGTTAGAAAGACGTTTCAAAACAAAATTGAGGGTGTTTCCATTTACTATTTTTCATTATAACGCTTATTTTGCAAAATGTTAAACCTCAAAATGGAGCTTATATTTAATTTTTTAACCACAGCTGTGAAAAGTCGTGGAATTAAGTCAGACATTTGAACTCAAATTATTGTCTTTAACTTTTATCAACAATTTCAAGGGATGCGAGAAATTACAGTTGCAAAACGTACTTAACCGGTTATCATATCTAATTCCACTATTGACGTAATACTCATTTTACATTCTCTACTTTTCCTTTATTTATGGGTTTTTATACCGCAAAAAAAGGGAACTGTTAGAAGATAGTGGATATTTTAAACGAGGAAAATTAAGAACACGATTTTAATATTATTTAGAACGGAGAAAAAAGTGTGCTATTATAATTAATAAAAACAAATAATAAAAGTTAATAAAAGTAATATATTTCTATGGTGAAAGATGATAATAATATGTTCACAATTTAATGTAGATAATACTATGTAACCAAAAAAGTTTGTTCGAACCTTAGTGTTTAGAGAACCCTCATAGTGCAAATCTTATAAATGTAAATATAAATATGTATGTATGTATATATATATATATACACACATATATATATATATATATATATATATAAATATATATATATATATATATATATATATATATATGTAAGGTAAATAATTAAGTACAATCAATTACTTATCGTCTATAAAAAGAAACTGAAACCCTTTATTACCATGCTCAATAAAATGATATTCACTGTATCGCATTAAACCTAGGTGCTTTGTGGGATTTTCTTTTAATGACGTAGGAAATTTGCTTGGAAAGATGTTATACTGTTTCCGTTATATTTTCAGTTTCATAAATTTTAACATTTTTCTTAATTTTTATCGAAATATAAATGGATAGAACTTCTCCGTTCCGTTCGGAATCGACATCATCTACAGACATTTACTCTTTCTAGAGTTCTGTAGTGTAAATAAAAATTTAGGTAATGGAATCAATAACAAACATTTATTTCTTATATCGTGCGTAGTATGGATTCAAAGAGAAATTATAACAATTGCGAAACTATTTCGTCGAATTATATGTCATAAAACAGTCTGAAATATTTCAGTATTAAATCAACTTTTATATGTACCTTTACCGGGTTAGAAATAAAGAAAATAATTAAAACAAAAATAAAATCGATGATTTATTTCATAAATTACACCACATGCTTCAACAAGTAAAGTTTTTTTCTTAATTAACTTTATAACAAAATTTCGAACAGCTGTAAAAGTTAGTTACCCGACGCCCGTCCGTGGTCCTTTGACCATTCGACGCCGAACTTCCCAGTAGCATCCAACAATGTCACAAGTTGGACATTTCAAATTCTTACAAGTACGAAGATGGTTACCATCCAAGCCGATCCTATGGAGATGAACCTGTAGGTGGTTGTGACCGGTAGTCAATCTAAAACGAGCAACAGCCTCTGCCCACTCCAGGTGTCATGAAATCGGCCACTTCACGGAGAGTCTCCCACTTTTTGCCAATGTTTTTATCTTTTAGGGTCTTGAAAGTGGTGCTGTTGATGGATGAGTTAATTCGGTGTTGTGCCTTGTGGAGTGTGATGGGTATGTCAGATTGGGTTGATTCAGTCCCCTGCCTAACCCTGCTGTCGGACCTTTCATTGCCAGGTATTCCTACGTGGCTCGGCTCGGCTTAATTTTAAAAGTAATCACATTCATTTTATTTTCATTATCCGAGACAGAAGTAATTTTTTTTTCAGATTCAGTTTCAACATTAAGTTCAAAATTACTCATCAGTCAATAAATAAAACATTGTACAATATCCTTTTATTCATTTATACATAAGGTCATTCAACTTAAATTTGCATTCAGATAAATACAATTGATTTCTGACTAAGCCTCGTCGTAAATTGTTTAAATCTCTGATTAGACTGTATCTATATAAGAAATGTCCACAGTGCCTTTATAACTTAGTAATAAACATGAAATTTGATTTGTTTATACGCACTGTTTCACTCGTCATAGCCAGTTTTCGATGGTTTTTTTTAATGTAACTTGATATTTTAAGAGGGAAAAGTTGTTTTACGTTGCAGTATTGTTTTTAAATACTCGCCTTTTAATTTACGTCTCAATAGCTACAAAGTTTAAAAAATATACTTTGACTGTAAATTGTCAGAAAATAGATAGTGAATTTTAAAATTAGAGTAGAATGAATTTATTTGGGGCTAGTGTTAAAAGAACTGTAACTGTACTTTTAAAACAGAGACCTGTTAATAGTAGTGTTTAATAGTACTATTTAAGGAATGTATATATATATATATTTATATATATATATATATATATATATATATATATATATATATATATATATATATCATAATGATTTAGGACCGAACCTTACTATTCCATTTTACTATTCCAATGGTACCGTTTTGATAAGATAAGTTTCTATAATTGTCATATTGTATACTTGCTATTAACGCTAACCACACGTTTCGAATCGCGTATGAAAAGAATAGATCGACCTTCCTATCATAATATAAATTATTAAAGAAACAACCATCACTGATTACATCGTGAGCTACGTAGACTTTAAACTTGTGAAACTACAACAAAACATGGCCACATTTTTTTTTAATGACGTGTGTTTGCTACTTGTATTTCAAAATCTTATTTTTCTTAATTAAAGACAAAAACTTACTTCATACTTTGTAAAGGCCTGGACCTACTCGGCCCGTTCCCGGCCGGATCGGGCAGGATTATTTCAAATATGTTTTTAGATTTGTTTTTTTATTTAATTTTATATCCGTGTTTGCATTTATTTTTCGTTTCACTTATTTCATATTTCAAGATTTCTTCTCTAAATATAAATTTGTATTTCATACAATTATTTTTATTTATTTCAGGTGTTATTTTTTTGGGTTTGTTTTTAATTAAAAATTTGTGTGTTGCATTGTGTGTAAAAACTTCTTTTCTATCAAGCACAAAATTTATGAAACACGACTCTTATATCAAACACAAGATGAATTTTTTCATGTTGTGAAAGAAATAAAGTTATAGACTAAATAGTGGACGCCCGAGTGCCAACAACCTATACTATAGTAATAAAAGTCCCACTATCAGTTACTTGAGTAAAGTCAACGAATGATATATTAAGTCTTATAAGACATATTAAACAAATCGCACTACAAGACATAAACAGGCTTATGCCTTATTTTCCTAATATGCGGCTTATTATGGAAATGTCATACGATACATGTATGACATTTCCTTTATGTTCAATTTCGTAATAGTCTCAAAATGATTGAAGGAGCTAAATTTTATTAAAAATTATACGAGCTGTGTAAATGTGTGCGGGTAGATATGTACACGACTTGATCTTGAAAGAGGACAATCGGTACATTGGTTTTGCAAAGAACCCAGCACTAAAGTCGAGTAAGGAGTAATGCAGCAGGTGCAAAAACGAACCAAAATGTAATGGCGAAGCATTAATTTTATTACCTGTAATCGAGTTCAGAAAAATTTTTAAATCGGTTTTTGAATATAATTTTTAATAAGAATTATCCAAACTTTAAGAAAATTAAAAATTACATGAACACATAAATATAAAGAAAAATATAATTGTTTTTTAAATACTTTACCGTGCACAGATTTGACGATGATTTTTTTCCTTACTGACTATATCGAGGAGGATTTTGTTATAAAAAAAGAACATAATTGAAATTAAAAAAAATCACCCAATTATAACCGCATTGCAAATCAAATACTTTTTTTTTAGTTTGAAAATCACAGACTTCAACCGACCGTCAACTACTAAGGGATAACATTAAAATATTACTTGATTACGAGTTGTGCGAAAATCAACCAAGTCCCATCATTAATAAGTAAGACTGAATCATAAAGAAGCGTCGAATGACAATTGTTACGTTGTTATTATTAAATTCAAATTAATTTGTATCTACAGATGTGTATATATATATATATATATATATATGCCTATATATAGCCACCTCAATTACAAATTCCGCTTCACCTAAATACTCGTAGAACCGTTTGAGAGTGCTTTAATTTACTATGTGATAATTTAAGTGGTGTCCAACAATATCGACGAAGTTATCCATAAGATTTGTTTTATTTTTTTAAATTGAATTTCGAAAACTTTTCATTTGTCAATACAACTAAATCATAACAATTTTCAATTATTGTAACGAATTTATAAAAGTTAAAAAGTTATATTAGATCAAAGACGAATAAAAACTTTATATATTTCATTTATACTGATAAATTTGAGGAAAAATTAATTTATATTATATAATAGATATAATTTTAAAATTAATAATAAAAATATTTTACAACTAATATTAATTAGTATTTTACAAAAATTTTTAAATAGTTTGAAGAACTATTTTATAGAAAGTGAAGATAACTTATAATAAAATATTAAAATAAATACATGCACATGATATTGTATTCGACTATCTACAAAAAAGCTGGCTTAATATAAGGCTTAATTGCAAAATTACGTGTAAGTTAAAAATCTGCATGATCTGAACCACGGAACTTAACTATTGTTTTACTACATTTTAACACAAATTGAGCAAATTGATATTTCAATTATAAAACTATAAAGGTATTTAATAAATATATTATTATTTATCGCAAATTTGAAAGACATTACCTTTACATTAAGCGTTGAAGCACGCAATGCACTTTGCTATAATACCCATCAAACTGATATTGTGTTTCGCAAATTTGAAAGACATATACGCAGATATAGGTATGTGGGAATATCTACTAAATAGTGACAGAGTGCAAGTAAGATGGCAAAATATGTATCTATTACGGTGTGAAAAGGATGGCAATAGTTTTGTAACGTTTTATAACAAGACCATATATGCAATTTAGTTTTGACAATAAATGATCGACTAAGTTTCCTGGGCGGGGTTAGCGTTTGATTGAAATAGTTTTCATTCATGATTGGCTCGGGTTATTGGCGGTTTATTTAAATTGCAATATTTCCAATTGGTGGAGTGGGAGGCGTTGAGATACTCACTTGGCGGCGAAAGGTTAAAATATATTTAAAATATGCTGTCATATTTCTTATGACGAGGACTTTTCTTTATGAGATTTGAATCTTTAAGTTAGTGTCCTCTCATCCTTTGTATTTTTACCCACATATGTCAATAATGTAAAAACTTAAGTTTATAGCGTTTATTAAATACCCGTACGTAAAATGGTTGCAATCAACTTGCGTTAAAAAGATATAGACAACCAAATTATTTGTCTTATGTCTATAAAGTATATGTTACCTAACATAATAAAACGGTGCAAAATATTATTTATGAAAGTTTTATATAAATGTGTCCCAAAGCGTTTAAATTTTAATATTTACGTATATGTACGGAATACCGGCAGTGCGAGTTTCATTCATAATTAACAGATTCTTTTCTAATTTATCGCTTTTGTCATTAAAATTGTATCCTAAAAAAGAATCGACTTGGGTGATTCTATTCATTTTATATATGATATGAAATTTGAAATAAAAACAAAATAAATATTTTCCACCGTAAAAAATAGGAGAATATTTTTGGTATCTATTTTTTTCACAAAATACAAATTTTTTATATTTTAACAAAATACAAGTTTTTAAGAACATATATATAAGTTTTTAAAAATAAAATTAGCGCGTACTGCGTGAAATTTCTTTAGCGATCTAAACTACGATTTATAAGTATATAAAAAGAGTAAAACGACAGAAGGAGTGGAAGAGAGGGAGAAAAATATATTAATTGTAAATCAATTAGAACAACAAGTAGACAAGTAGAATTTTCAACAAAATTTTTAAAAATTAATAAAATGTCATTACAAATCGAAGTAAACATCTAATAATATTTTCAAGTAAATTTCCATAGACAATTGTCAATTAAAATATCAATATAATAATTGTCTATCATGTTCATCTATCTCTCTCGGTTATTGGCTAAATAAATTATTTTAAAGATAAGAAGGCCGTACTCCAATTTTATTAAATATTTCTTTTTAATTAGATACTCTTTAATTATAAGATTTACAATTAATTCTTAAATATAATTAAAACTGAACTGAAATAACAACTGACGTGTACTGGAATTACGGTGTATCTGGGAGTAGAATGACTACATTCTACTCTTAAGGGTGCTCACCTTTGTCTGTGGCTGGTATAGCCATGCCATAGTTGTTTTATCTTTAATATTTTTTTTTGAAGAGATCTGATGTAAAGTTAGTGCCTTGGTCGGTAAGGATCATTTTGGGAATGCCAAATAGAGATATGAAGTATATTAGGCATTACCTAGTTTCTTCAGCGGTAGTGCTTTAAAACGATAAGCCTTTTAATTTTTTTAAAAATCATCTTGTAACGTGAGAATATATTGAAGTTTTACACTTCCGGATTGGGGTACTACGATATCTAGAGCGACACGTCGAAATGGGGTGGTGGATTTGCTTGTTATCTGCATGGGCGCGCAATCAATCATTTCAAGTGCCTTATTTACTTGACAAGAAGAACAATTTTCAAGATAGTTTTCGATGTCTCCACGCATATTTTTTCAAAAGTATTGTTCTTTTATTCTGTCGTACATACGGGCTGAACATAGATGTTCGGCAATAGGAATATCATGATTATCTTCTAATATTTTAAATAACTCGGTGTATTGTATTTTAATATACGTATTGTGGAATAAGTATGCAAGAATGTTATATATTTTTATATATGTATGTTTATCAAAAGAATTTTTGAAATCTAAAATTGCTGTTTCTTCTACAGTTTTATCGGAGCATATTAATAATTAATTTCTTAAGTTTTCCAGCGTATCAAATAGGTCGATATAGCAAGAAGAATCAAAATGATGAACTTTAGCAAATAATAAGTAATAGGTTTTGTCATTTATTTTCAACGAGGTGTGAGAATGTGGAGTTCTTTCAGACTTTGCTAATTCTTCAGAATTGTGATAAGTTTTCAGGTTTTCTAAAATATAAGGTACAGATTCGTCCAAGTCTAGAGATGTTGGAACGACTATCAATTTGTGTGGTGTTTTCAATAGGTAATCGTCATATTCAATTATTTCTGTGTTATATTGTGAATTTTCTCCGAATGATTTTGAGTATTTAGAATATGATTCGTCAAGAATATTTTCGTTAATGAGACCAAAATTTTCGAAATTGAAAGGAGGTTGGGCTATTAAGGATTCGGGAGGATCCGAAATTGGCATCGGATTATTCTGGTCATCTTTATCGTGAGCCCCTAATTCAATGGGGTTTACTGGATAACGTGAAAGAGTGTCGGCTGCGGAATTTAATTTACTTTTTCTATAAAAAAAATTATATTCATACTATTCTAATTTTAAATGCCAATGTTGAAGTTCATTGCTCAGACCTTTATGATTAAAAAGCCGTTTTAAAGAGCGATCATCGGTGATAATTTTGAATATTCTTCCAAAAAGATATGGTTAAAAATTTTTACAACCAAAAATAATGGCTAACAATTCCTTTTCGGTTACACTCAAGTTACATTCACCCTTATTTAGGGTTCGCGAGGCATATGCTATAGGTCAATCTTTTCCAATTTCTCCTTGTGAAATAATAGCACTTATGGGTTAATTGGATGCATCATAATTCAGAATTAATGGATTTGTAAAATCAGGATAAGCGAGTAAAGGGGTGGAAGTCAGTTTAATTTAAAAATTTTCAAGAGCAAGTTGTTGTTAATTTTTCCATGAAAATAAATGTACTTTCTTTTTTAAAAGGGTTGTGGGTGGTTTTGATAACTTCGAAAAGTCAAATAAATCTATGATAATAAGATACGAGACATAGAAAGGATTTGATATCCTTGGGCGATTGGGGTGTCGGAAAGTCTGAAAATTTGGTGAAATCTTGAATCCAGGTCGAGAGTCGAGAAAAATATACTTTTGCCCAACTCGTCCAAAATTTCAGAAATCTGAGGTATTGGGTGCGAGTCACCGATGGTAATGTCATATAGTTTTCTGCAATCGATGACTACTCGCCATTTTTTTCATTTAAGGCTTCTCATTTTTTCTGAAGAACCCAAATAGGTAATGACCAAGGAGACATAGAGGGTTTGATTATGCCCTTATCTAACATTTTATTTATCTGTTAGTTTACTTCCTGTTTATGACATTCTGGAAATATATATGATTTGGTATGGATAAGAACAAATGACCTTGTTTTGTTTTCATGGGCAACGGCATTGGTTTTGCTTTGCGGATCCGAAGGTAAGTGAAATATGTCTGAATATAGAGAATACACATCGTATAATGAACTTATTTCTTCGTCGTTAAGGTGTGAAATTCGGTGTAGGTTTAGAAGTTGGTTAGTACGTTGTAGCGAATTAACAGAAGAAGATATCGTATTAACAGTTAAATAAGTTCCAGGTTAGAATTTACTTAAATAGGTTGAAATATTTACGATGGATTCATTTATTCGATTATCGTCTTTCATTCGTACTGTACTGTGATCGAGTGTAACATCTTGTTTAATGTCACGGTTTAATACCGAACATTGTCTCACTGCGTGGAGAAATAGTGTTTACAGGCTCAGTGAACTGTAGTTTAAAATCCGAAGTTCGTAAATTTAAAATATTTATATTGTAATCTATAATGTATCCTAAGTCGATTATAAAGTCGTTGCCTGTAATACCATCATAGTCCAAATTAATTTTGTTAAGTACATGGAACTTATATGAGATTGATGATTGATTATCGATAAATAATTTTAAATTAAATGTTCCTAGGGTAGAGGTAGATTCGTTACCGGCGTTGATGCCTTTTAGTTCTATCTTATCTGGGGTTAAGACAGGCATAGTTTGATGGATGATTTTTTCACTAAGCTTACGCATGAACCAGTGTCAACTAAGAATGATAAGGGATGATGTGAAAGGTTGTTGTTAATATTACATGGCACAGGAATTTTTTTTTAATAGTTTGAAGTGATTTCATATGTATTTTCAGAATAATGAGGATCTAGTGTTTGTAAATTAGTGTTTTGTGTTGTTTTAAGAATTTTGTGTTTTTGAGATTTAGGTCGTTTAATCGTGTAGGTTGAGTATTTTATTTTCGATTGGCTGTGAGTTTAAGGCTAGTTACACTGGCTATTAGTCTTAGTAGAATAGTCACTTGCTCGGGTCTGATTATCCGTGTGGACTTTGTGTTGTATATAGGATGGGCTGTGAGTTTGTTGCTGGTTACTCTGTCCATTAAACTTATTTATATTATTTATATTAAGTGGTGTTGGATTTTTACTAAGATAGTCTTATACGATATCTAAACGAGACAATTATTCCTTTGAACTATCAACTATATTACATCCTTCATTTGGATTTTCCTCAGTGTTATTTTGTTCAAGATGAATTCGAGGTGTCAGATTGTGATTATTCCTATGTCCAAGGGTTGACGACTGCCACGAATTAAATTGATTATTAGAGCTATTTTTGAACTTATCATTGTTATGTTTACCTACCTAGCTTTTTACAATAACAGCGTATGAGTGAACTACTAGAAGAGTGTTGGGCATAAGAATTATTATCAGGCCTCCATGAGTTGTTTTTAAAGTTGCGATTCGGTGATTTTGGATTTCCTTCGATTTGCTTAGTTTTGGAAATGTATGGTCTTTGTGTGTAGAGGTATCTTTGGATTTTCTCCTTTGAAACGGCTAGGTTAATTTCATCATTTAATGTTTTAGGATCTCGGCACCGGATAATGTTTGAAATTTGGGGATGAACGCCCATTGTAAAGGTGTTCAAGGCGAGGTCTTCCATCGCCGTTATGTGACTTTTAAGCTCCTCTTTTATATAATTAGAAATAGTGACCCCGCTAAGTAGTTTGGTACGCATGCGCAAAGAAAACTGGTTTATTGTTTCATTAACACTCTGTTGACAATTTTATAAATTAGCGAGTAGGTGGGCGTAGTGTTTACGTTCCTCGAACTAATTTTTAAGGAATCCTTCGAGTGATGCCCAATTTTCAAACTCTTTTATGGAAAAGCAATGACCGCTTTGTCTTGTAATTGACAAGGTATAAATTTAAAAACTATGTCATCTTAAGGTGGAGTCACTAGCTTTATCGCGTTTGTGCAGTTTGTTAGGAATTAATTTAAGTGTTCGCAGGACCCATCGTAAGGTTTCATAAACTGTAAAATAATATTAAGTTGAATTTATTCTGAATTTGTCTGAGCATCTGTGGTGCCTCTAATATTTCTCTCCTCTTTGAAAATTTGGTATTGGTATGAATAAGTTTTTCGAAACTTTTTGAGTGTGTTAATCACGAAATGTAATAAATAAGTGCGAGCTATCTATTATAGTAAAATGACAATATTGCAACACAATTGTAACAAAATTACTTTAAGGTACAATTTACGTGTATGATTTTGTAAGAGAGTGTCGTTATAATGAATATAGTGTGAACAAAAATGAAAAATAAATATAAGTTATAATACAACAAAGAAAACGGGTTAAATTACAATTATTCCAAGGAGTTATTTCAAATAGCTTACAATAATACGATGTTCAGTTTCCACATTCCTAAGGTTGCGTAGCGCTGCTGTATTTCTGACGCTGGACTCTGAAGTTGGTTTTTGAATTTGGATTCGCTCTCGTTGTCTATTTCGCAGTGACACTTATGAAGTAGGTAGAAAGAAATTAGTTGTGGCGTTGGCCGAAGAAGTGTTGATCGTAGTATGCAAGATAATAAACAAATGTTTGATTGTTATGGATTTATTATTGATTCGTTGACATTTTGCATAAAAATGGGTAATTTCTGAGGAATTTCCGGGATATTGTTTTAAAATCCCTTAAGCTGCCACCGAATGTTATAATGGAATCGTTGGATTGCTTTTTAAAAAACGATTTTACGATTATAATTTAATTAGGATTTATTTGAAATTACAAAACACTTTTAGTTTTAAGGTTTACAATTACTTCTTAAATATAATTAAGACTGGACTGAAATGACGACTGACGTGTACTAGGATACAGACTTCTAAACTGAGCGGGGCAGCTAGCCAGGGTTTATAAAAATTAGAAATGCTGACGTGTCAGGGAATGTATCTTGTTGCATTTTTTTCGAAAAGCGCTTTTATCTTAGGATGTTTAGACGTTGGAGACAGGATGGCGTTATCGTGTTAATATGATATGCTTGGGAAGATACGCGGGATATATGGGAAGATACAAATAACATTGATGGTATTGCGTTGTTTGTTTCTTCTCGTATATTATTTTGTTATACTCCACGATACAAATCACTACTTTTCTGTCAATAATATTTTAATTTTTGATGCGTTCACATATATTAATATTAATCTCGACTAGTTAGAAACTAAGGTTAGAACAGATTATGTTCAAAATTATTTCGATTGAAGACTGTGAGTATAATCATTCTTGCAAAATGAACGACATAATTATCTTGAGCTTAAAATCGATAACCCATAACTTTTAACGCCAAGCATCAATGTTCACTAATGTCGACGTATGTGTTCGGTAAAGAAAAAACAATACGTTCCATATTTTTGATAAGTGAATTTGGAACATAGATGTTTGATTATACAATATTGATGTTACGTAAATATTGATGAACGTCAATCATATTCATCAGGGAATAGAGAGCTATCATTTGAATGTAACTCGGCAAGCACGTCGGAAGTCAACTTGAGTTGCGTTGTTGCATTTGAACCATAATTTGTTTTTCCTGTTCGACACAGTTTGTTATAAAATACAGCAGTCTAAAATAGTTTTTGTCCGCAGTTTCAGCCCCGTGGATTTTCAATAACACGACATAATTCATATGCATCATTGGTTACGCGAGCAATATATTAACTAAACACGTTCCGCTGTCCATAAACATGTCGTAGTAATAAATTTTCGTTATTCTTTAAAAACACTGAGTTTCACCACAACAATTCTGTTTATCTGGTTAAATAGTAAAATATGTGTTAATTTTAATCTTGTCAACACCGATTTAAAAAATTCGTTCAGGCGTTGAGCCGTAATTTAGTTACAAAGTTTCTAACTTTCGGTTTAACTTTCGGCTTTTAGATTATACGGTATGATTTCGTCGAGTACAAATGACGAGTTACGACTATACAACTCACGTAGTGCGACTCTTAATATTTCATGCAATGATAATTATTTGAAATTATCCAGGAAATATATATATATATATATATATATATATATTTATATATATATATATATATATATATATATATATATATGTGTGCATATATATATATATATATATATATATATATATATAATTATCTAATAGCGTTATCAATTACTGAAGAATAATTCGAAAAACATTCGAGAATTTAAATTAACACAATGTAATTCTATCAAGATGGCTTGACGCTCTTTGTTGAAACTGTTTTCGAGTGGTAAACCATTTTTAAATTATCCGATTGACAATTTCATTGATTATTCAAGCTAATAGTCTCCTAAAGATATTCTTTTACTTTCGGCACTATGTACCTAATTAAAGTAAAAAGATTGATAGTATAAATTGGTAAAGGAGTGGAAAAATCCCTGTTTGTACAAATTTTTGACGGATGAGCACTTAATGAATCTGTATAAAACATAATAAAACAAATAATACCGGTATATTATGGGTATAGTCCACATTAAAATTACATCGTGCGTTTATGGACAGATCGAATAAAAAAATACAAGCAAGAAACGCCTTTCTTATTCTACTGAATTCTTTTTACGAACGCTATTTGCCATCGCAGAGTGCAATAGCGTTAGACCTCGCGGTAGCAGGTTGAGTCTGCGGCGTTTTATTTCTGGTTTGCGATAGTTATCAACCTATTTACACTGTGAGCGTTGCGAGAGAAAACTACTTTTATCATTGTGATTTCAAAATTTTTACGATTTCTTTTTGGTTACTTATTTTCACCAATGTTTATCAATTTGGCAAGGAATGCACATTTCATTATTTCATCCCTTGTATAACGTTAGGCTTATGATCTGCATTGTAACCTAAACCACGAAGTAAAATAAAAATTAGTTCTGAACATTAACTGAAAATTTAAATCACGTACTTGTGATATAGCATGTAAGAAAATAAAATTAAAATAATCGAATATACGTGAGAGCACGTAACCTTAATAAATATTTACATTTCTTATTCATGCAGGCAGACTTCATACTTTAATGAAATATAACTCAATAACCAAGTGAACGATAAAATATAGGATTGAACTTAATAAAATTTAATTACTAAACAAACCTAAACAAACTTTAATAAAATATTTCCAGATGATATACCAATAAAAAACAACACAACAATATTGGTAATATATTACCTTCCATTAGGTATGACTTGACATTGACAATGCAGGGAGTATTTGAAAGCTATTAGTAATGTTAGTAAACAAATATTACTCTCTTAGTATTTTGAAAATATAAGAGATTGTACCAGTGAATGTATAATAATGTAAATTATATGTACAGTCTAATGAAAAGAAAAAAATGTCTATATAATTATAGGAGTATACGTCATCGCCATTGTTAACATTAGCTCGCGGGATTTGCTACGTTTAGTGTATAAACGGAAGATAAATGGAAAATATTAAAAATTGCAATGAAAATAATTAGCGCAATTTTAGCTGCTTTTCGTACAGAGATTTTACTTTTCGTGCGTATAATGCTTCACGAATATTGCAAGTGCGATATTTTTTAGTCTTTACGTCTTAAATATTCCATAATTTACAATACTGTTTACAATATCGAGATGAGTCTATATGTTTACATTTAATACTTTGACTGCAAAGTACGAGAAAGTTCATGCAAGTTATTTCGCATTTGGCAGACAAAGAGTTGAATTTTTATTAAATAAAAATATCGAAATATAAATAAGCAGAGAACAGAATTGATTAAAATATCCTATTTTATATTTGACAATTTTAGATGACGTATTTAAAACAATTCTCCCACCAAAAAACTTACGGTAAAAAGGGCTGAGTTAATTTTTAAAAGTTGGTCCCAAAAAGACGCGAAATAAAATTAGCCAAGTTATTGCATAATTATTACAAAAGGGCGAATGACTTAGAGCTTTACGTCGGCATTTATAGAATATTACATTTGTTATAATACTAAACTTGCCTACAGTGAATAACTTTCAGGTATTTATCGCTTTAACAACCACAATTATGCAAAGACAAAATTCGAATAGTTTTACAAATAATAGCATATGGCAAAGCGAAAGAGAGATAAGAATTTGTTATGGCTAAGTTCAATATTGTGATAAATATAATATTCCTGAATCTAGACAAAAAGCTCATAAGAAAAGTCTCAAAAGAAAATAGAATCTTTATCTCCTCTTTAATTCCTGCATTAATATATTTAAAATTTTAACTAGTAAAAATATGTAGGTTAATAAGATGTACTACACCACTAAATGTTTAGATTCTGCTTCGCGTGGTTCTGACAAAATTGGCCCTTAATATAGGAAACCGTAAATATATTGCTTACTCTATCTTTTTAGGCGTAAAAAATGGTGTATATTTCTAAAATTATGGCATCTAAGAACATCGTTATAGATTTCCTCCAACTTTTACGTGGACTTTAAAAACCCATATTTTTTCATAATTTTAGTGGTTATTAAAGGCGTGGACATGTTTTTTCCACACATTTTTTAGTATATCTCCAGTAATCACGACAAAAATATTTTTGAAATTCCCGTATTAACCTTATGAAACTATACCCCATAATATATTTTGTTTTAAAAAAAATGTTCGGTACCTAATTTGATCCCCCTGATATTTCCAAATGATTGTTTTTGAATATTTACTACTGAAATATTTGTGATTAAAATTACTGAAACATTTTATTCAAATTTCAAGTTTATTCAAAATAGAATATTTTCAAAGTTAAGAAATATTGCTATTTTATTGGGCAGTTCAATTTCTAGGATTATTATGGGCTGTGATGGTAAGCCGAAGTAAAAAATAACTGGTTAGTCCAGTGAATATAACCTTGCTTAATATCTGTAACGATGGTGGAACGTAACTATAGTGATAAATGTCACAGATATCGAGAATTACTATAAAATTTGTCTACTCATAAATTAAATAAATATGGTGTTTGTTTGGTTTTATTTTATTTAAGAACTACTAAGGTAATTTATTGAAAACTATTATTATGATAATAGAAAATAAACAACTAGATTTACAGCAATGGATAATACTGTATTTGTTACATATTATTAACAACGTGGCAATGAAAGTAGGAAGCAAAATATGTAAAATTTCCGCCACCACCATTCCTGGTCTCCAAGATCGTGAAGCAGTTGAGTTATTGTAAATTATCTATAGAGTAATCTGACTTTATACAAATTAACATTTTCATAATATTATAAATTATTTTGTATGACTGTGTCATTGTTAAAAAAGTGTCAGCAGTTAAGATTGGCACGTTTGGAATTATCTGGATATATCTCATTGATGTTTTACATCAGTTAATATCTTTTTTGTTTCGGAAAGGCTCCCGCATTTTAGATTATTTTAGAAGGTTTTTATTTTTTCATGACGTTTGTGATGGACTTGCCGTTATTAGATACTGGTAAAAAAGAACTCATGTGCTGGAAATTCTTTTTGCGTCTGTCTGTAAAAGTATCTTAAATACTTAAGAATACACCCCAGTTAAAATGAGCAGCTAATTTATCTATGTATAACATTTACGCACATGGAATATTCACGCACAATTATTGCACACTATGCGTACTTTACTATATGTACGTAAGATAAAAGGCACCAGTTCGTATATAAATAAATAATTTCAAAGAAAGGGTGCCGTTTAAACCATCATCTATACAATAGTTGACTTCAGCGAATAACATAATCACACTTGAATCGAGGAGCATCCTCGATTCATCGCCAATTTTCCTTCATATTTTTCCGCTCCACGTACCAATCTCAAATTTACCTTTTCACGTCCGTTTATTGGGCTACCGCAAATTAATATGTTACACAGGGAGAAATTTTCGGACGTTTCTTTTTGTTACTTGACATAGGTTTACTAGAGCGCAATTAAGATGAAATTCCGACGGGTTTGTCACGTTTAAATCATTACGTTATGTTAGTTTGTGAATACTGTACCTGGTTGTATATAGGAACGATTGAATAAACGACCTTTAAGTGACATCCGGTCGCGGGCGACTTCGTAGCCAGTATGTCCCTCTAGGTGTTAGTCATAAGCCAGTAAGTAGTAGAGAGTACTACTTCTCTCCATTTCTTCCAGTCAGTAGCCGCAGATAAGTTGTATGAGCTGAAAAATCATGTTGTTGGTTCCTTAGGTCTTTATTTATTTTCTTCAGGTCGCTGGTTACTTAGATCTAATTTGGCTTGCATTTATTGATCATACGGTCACGGATTGGAACTCTCAAGGTCATATGGAGACATTATATTTAAAGGATTTCCCAGGTTTTGAAATCCTTTTTGAATCGAGTTTAAGTTTCTTAATCTTAAAATGAGCATCCAAAAGAAGAGAATCTCAGTCGAAATGGTGAGATAATTTTTCATCCACAGACACCATCCGAGTAAGGTGGATGCGACGGACCCAAAAGAAATTCTGCGCCGATACAATAAAGTCAGTTACGACTCAATTGAATGCCGCCTTGTTTCTCTCCTCACATCCTTACGCCCTCTCTTTCACAAAGTAACAGCGACAACTGAATGCAAACATAAAGTGAGGAAATAGCGAAACAATCTGGTTCCTCTGTGCCGGGAATATCGATGCGCGGAGGGCAATATTAATTTTCTTTGAATTGTTGGTCATGATCTCTGATGAAATAATAAAAAAACTGTCAGCTCGTTAAAGGACAGAGTGTATAAAAATATGCAGCGAGATTTCCAATAAGGCATTGCATGCAAAAAGCATTTCGCACACGAAATTACAGGATAAACTTAAAATAATGTTTTTGCATGTTTCCATTGTTTAATATATTTAACTTGTGACTTCTTTCACTGTAGTCCTGCGTTGAGAATGTTTATAATTTGATATAAATACGAATTAAGTCTATATATTTCGGAATTCATATAATCCAAATACATAAAAGAATAAAAAATTATACAATACTAACCATTTTTTTTATTAAAATTAATGACTACATAATATTTTTTTAAATTAAATCTATACTTTTATCAAGGTGACGAAAAAAATTGTAAATTATTCAAACCGTTCAAAAGTAACGAAGGAATGTTTAATTTAAAAGACATTGAAAGAACAGTCAAGTGTGAGTCGGATTTGCAATATGAGGATTTCGTGCCTATATTTTCTGAAGTCAAATGCATTTTGATTTAACATATCTATATTTTTAATTTCATTTAATTTACAAAAAATAAAATATACCATGGGTGCAAATTCTTTTTATTTCAATAGAATATATTTTAAAGTGACACCATAGAGCGAGATGATACCTAAAAATTATTTTGTATTTCGCATAGCAGGAAAACTATTGTTGTTGAAGTTCATTTGATAAATTTTGGCAATTGTTGTTTAAGTACAGGTTACTAACATTAGGGTCTAGCAATTCAAGGTACAATGGTATAAAGCTTAAGTAAATTTTAAAATATACGATAATTAAATGAAACTACGTGATGTAGCATTATTTCTACTTCCTTTAAGTGCTTTACCACGACCTAGGTTTCGTTGTGTTACAATATCTTCGGGTGAGCTACTAGCAAAGATTGAAAACTATCAGTGCGTGAACGAATCTTTGCTAACCTAGGTCGTGGTAAAGAACTTAAAGGAAGTAGACGTCTAGTAGATGTCACGTAGTTTCATTTAATTATCTAAATTAATTTCTACAAAATTGACGCCAAATGTATTCAATATTTAAAATATACATTAATACTCTTTAACTCTACTCAAATAATACAAATAAAAATTTGGCTCCCTTTTGCACGCTCCTTGAAATAAATTATACTTAATTTTTGAAAACTATTTTCGATTATGGCATTGTAAAGCAACTAGATATTACGTGTAAATTTTAAATTCCTCTCTGATTTCGTTTAGTAGTTAGGTGCGTTGGACATACGATATTGGATAATTAATGTTGGATATTGGATAACTAATGTATAAAAATAGAGTTTTAAAAATCTTTGATATTTTATAATATTATTTTATTTTTCAATATTTTCAAATATATTTTAGATTAAATCATTTAAAAAGTTAGTCACTCTGGAGAGCAAGACAAACAACCGCTCGCAAATACATCGTTTTTAAAAGTAAATGTTTTTATTTTTAATGTAAATTAAATGGATTTAAATTATAATAAAAACTTACATTTAGAAATATATATAAAGCGTAAAATTAACTAATTAACGGTTAAGTAGTAAAAAACGGCCAAAATAAAAAAAGACCTGCATCTGTTATAAGTGGTCAAGTAAGAGCCTTTTCAGAAAAACTATTTCAAAAATATATTATAACATTCTTTTAACCTCAAACAAACAAAATTTATATCCTGCAAAAAAAACATAAGTAACGTTAACTGTCAATCACAGAAAAATTATTTTTTATCACATTTAGTTCTGGGAACTTCCTTATTACCATTTTATGTTTATTTGATCAACAATTTCACGCTCTATGGTCAAAAGTAAAAAAATAGCCGATAAAGTAATCGTATAAGTGCATATCCCAATAAGCTTACTTGACAAGAGTGATGGAGTGCACTGGTGAAAACACTTTAAACTCGACGACCTGTTAGACAGGTTTGTATTTGAAATGTTACACCACCTTATAATTTTTGTAATGTTTTCACTTTTAGTATTAATTTCTAAACTTTCGTTATTAATTAATAACTTAAGAGTGAGTGACAAGCTAAAGAACTCTTTAGTGCAGGAAATTCCTGTATATCATCTAACGATACTTATTATTTTCTATTTGGATAAAGTGGATTTAAAAAAAATGCTCAAAATGTTTAAAACTTCATTTTTATACGTTAATTAACTAGTTTCTAAATTTTATTGTCACTATATTGACTAATAAGTAAAATTCATACTTTATTGAATCAATCTTTACAAATTTTATTTCCTTTTTTAAGTTTTCGTAATCGAAGAGTCCAAACGGAACTTTTTTGTTGAGGCAACGCCGTTCTTCCGTCCAATGCATGCGTCCTGTGTGATGCTTCTAACTGCTAGACGAAATAGGAGAGGAATTTGAAATTTACGTATACCATTTAGTGGCTTTACCATGATCGAAAATAATTTCAAAAACTTATACACAATTTTATTTCAAGTGGCATGCAAAAGAGTCCAGTTTTTTTTTGGGCAAGTGAGATATTGAATAGATTGATATATAATTGAGTGAGATATATTCTTTGGGTACAGTTAAGAATATTAATATATTTTCTGAAATTACTATAAGCTTTGTACCTGTATACCTTGAATTCCCACACCATATTGCAAATATCCTGTACTTAAACAACATTTAGCAAATATACCTTCGATTGGAATAGTTTTATGTTATGAAATAATTTTAAGTTATATCCTCTCTCTATGGTATCATTTAAAAAATATAGTAATTAAAGAAGTCAATTTTGATGTTCTCACATTTTCTTTAGTTTAAAGAAAAATTAAAAATATAATTATGTAACATCAAAACGCCTTTGATTTTAGAAAATAGAGACCCGGAATCCTTGCAGTGCGAATCCAACTAACACTTAACTGTTTTTAACATCTTCTCAATTCAATCTCTCTTCATTAATTTTGAACAATTTTAATAGTTTACTATTCTTTTCACCAACTTGATAAAGTATAGATTTAATCTTAAAAATTTTATTAAAATTCATTACTTATTCGTATTAAAAAAATGTTTGTTATTGTATGATCTTTATTCTTTTATGTATTTTGATCATATGAAATCCAAAACATACAAACGTAAATTCATATTTATATGTTCGTATTTATAGTTATAAAAACACTAAACCCGAGGCTAGAGTGAGAAAAATTCCAAGTTTAATATACTAAACAATGGAAATCGTATTTATTGTAAATCTCTCTTGTAATTTCGTGCGCGAAATGCTTTTTACGAGTACATGCGATGTCCTATTTAAAAATTAATGGCATATTATTTTACACGGTATCTTTTCATGCACTGACCATTTTTTTGTTATTTATTAATATATTATTATAGATCATGACCATGTATAAAAAAAATATTGCTCTCCGGCATTGGTATTACCGACTAGAGTGAGAGAGTAACCAGATTTTTCCCCGATTTATTCGCTCTTTGTTCGCATTTAGCCACCGTTACTTTATCAGAGAAAGGGCGTAAAAGGCAGAAGGAGAAGGACGAGGCATTCATGTCATTTCATTACAAACAAATACATAGTTACAGTTCGGTACGTTTTAACACAGATTGAACCATATCAACGTGTCATTTACTCTAAAAGCTTTAACCCCGGAACGAGTTTTGCAATTATGGTTCAGTGTTATATTCACATTTCAGAATTGAAAACATACGATTTTGCATGCCAAATATGTCATATACCGGGTGTTTTTTAGAGGTATACAACATTTAAATGAAAAAAGAAACAGATAAAATCATATTAATGGCCATGCTATTGGCTTTATTGAAAAGGTAATTATATTGTTTGTGTTTAAATACGGCATATGGGTGCTTTTCAGGCGTATGGGTGATGCAGCTGTTTCGAATAGAGCGTAATCTGGAAACAATAACTTCAATACGCCGGTAACATTTTGGATGTTGGGACAACCTTTATGTTACTCAATTTATTTGTTTTAGTTTTAAACTTTTGTTTTTTTTTTATTTTACGTATTTATTTTAAATCACTTTTGTTTTATTCCATGTTTTAATTTAGGAGACATAGTAGACTTTTAATGATAAATATTTCAGTTTAAATCTGTGGCATGCGAATTATGACGCATTCGTCTTTAATTTATGTGAGTACCCATAAGAAAGTGTTGTGTACTCATTATTGAACCTTCATACCTTTTTCTTCTAAATTTGGTACTAAGCTGATGATTTTGTACCAAATTTTGAAGAGATTTTATAGTTTCGTAAATTTTTTTTTTTATTTTTGGTATTTGAGAAATGAAACCGAATTATCAAAACAATTAGAAGCATGAATATTTTATGTGCATGCTAATTTTTTACGATTGAGTGTTTTGAATTATAATTAAAATTGTGATCGCCATATTTTGATGATGATAAAGGAGATGTAGTAGATGATAAGTAAGTTTTGTATCTGGAAAATATTTTAAGAAAAGTGGTTGATTTAGCGTATAGAATGATACTATAATGGGGGAAACCCTTTTTTACAATTTTTCTTCATTTGTATGTATGTTATTTTGGGTAAAATCAACTGGATGGATTTTGATGAAATTTGGTATGGTAATAATTTATAACCAAAAGCAACATATGACAGAAAAAAATTCTTGTACTGAATTATTTGTGAGTGAAACCGTGAGGCACATCTAGTATTACATATTATATTCAAATTATATTTAAATTAATAAACTACTTATTTTATTTATTATATAGTATTTATGATATGTATATGATTCGAAGCGTAGAATTGAATTTTAATTAATTTGGTTATCTAACCCTTTCTTTTAAACCTAACCCTGTCTCTACAAGTTTATCTTACTCAATTCAAAAAATTGCACAACTAAACAATCGTCAAAAAAATCCTCGAATCGCCTTTCATTGTTTCGATATTTTTAAAACGAATTATACCAGATGTACACATACGACAGAAAACCGACTCCATATTAAGTATTATAATAATATATATTATATTTGTCAATCGCATCACAATGGTGTTTACTAAAACTGCATAATAAATGTATAGTTAGAACTATATTTTTTTATAAAAATTATACGATGAAATTTAGTACGTATCTGTCCGTGTGTCAGAGCTGTTCTTCTCAGCAACGATTAAAACTATGAGCTTATTTTGGCATAGTTCCAGAGTTTGTTTTTCCGCAAAGATTTTCAGTAAGAGGAAAAATTGTAATTTGTTATGAACAATGGGGTTTGAAATTTAAATATATCAAACTTGATCAACTATATCATACAAAAAGGCTTTATTGGCACATTACAAAATTATTTTTCTTTAAATTTTGAACCTTGTAGTTTTTTATGTATGATCTAATATGTTTGAAAAAACATATTTTTTCCCATTATCTTTGAAGTTAACAAGCTGAAAACTCTAACGTAATTTTTACGGATAGATTATTTTATATACATCATAGAAAAATTTAAGAGAAGTTTCCTTCATGGATATTTGCAGACAAAAAAATAAAACTATTACTATTTTTTTCCTTTATAACTTCCTAATTTTTAGGCCATAATCATACAGAATGCATGGATAAATTAATAGAGTGAGTATAAATTACTTATAATATCATATACCTTCTAATTAAAATAATTATTATATTATTATAATAATATGCTCGCTGGCTCCAAGTTATTTATGTCTGACGTGCGTGTGAGCGAGAGGTGGGGCAATGTGAGACAGTCTGTCTGAATGAGGGCTTACATTATTTTTGACTATATTGCTTAAAGAAAGCTTTTGTTGGATTATATTTGATGTTGAATTGCTATTTGAATTTTGAACTGACTTTTATTATAATGCAACATCCGATGTTAATTTGTGTTTTTTATTTTAAATATTTCTTTTTTTATTTATTATTGTTTCCGATTTAAAATATATGTAATTATTATTGTCATTGAATATAATATAAAGGCAGTAAGTTAGTAGAAGAATAGTAAGTTAGTCCACGACTAATAATTATTCTAAAGGCAGATGTAACTGCGTCATATGAGCTTAAATATATTTAAATTAATCTATTAACAATGAATAACATTTTTTAACAAATACTTAATGTTTTATCTGAATTCACAAGTAATACTGTTAAGAGTATAGCCCAGAATGGAGTTGAGCTATATCAAATGCAGAGCGCATTGTAATTTTAGGGATGTTATACAAAGAAAATAATTAAATATTAATAACTATATAATTTGAATGTATATTAACTGTTTAAACAAACCAGTCTTTTTAATAGGAAATATTTAAAATGTTAATTAGTGCTTAATAATTTAAAAATAAGTATTAAACTTATTTTAAAGGATTAATTCTTAAAATAATTCATCTGACAACAGTGGACGTGCCAACTATTATTAATATATTTTCTATTAAAAAAAGTTCATTCATGGACGTGGTCACAACTTTTTAGTCACTGCAAACAGCTATGAAGTGGCAATGATTAATGAACACGTTGCAATAGATAATCGCAAGGATTTATCACTCGTTGATGATACTTCACGAATCAATGATCGAGGAACCTTCGGCGCAAGATTTTTGTTCGCATTTTTTTATTTTTTAAATTAAAAAATAAAGCCATCCAAAAAACTATTTTCAGATCTGACATTAAATATGCAATCCTGGTCATGATAATGTAAATTTTATTAATATCTAAGGACACTTCCGTGATTGTCGGAATTTAAGTAACAAAAACGGAGAAAAAGGTGTTTAAGTTAATAATGAATCTCGTACTTTTGTTTTATAATATTTTTCCTGCGATTTCATTCACGGTAACGTTTTGAAAATATAATTAATTTAATCTTACAGTTGAGGGTTGGCAAACACGAGCATCATATATAACTATTAACAAATTATTTTTTTCCATATAAGTACAATGCGTATTTTAATTAAAAATTACTACAACGAAATCAAGCCATGTTATGTCAGAATCTGTCAGAATACCTAGTTATAAACCCATGAAGATACTTTCAGCGTTTCTTGCATGATAATGAAATAAGCATACTCACAAAAAAAAGTAAAAAAATTTTTTTTGTGTTCTATTACTTTCGTCATATTTCCTTAAAATTTTTTTCGAAATATCTTTAGTGTACTGACACGTTAATTCTTGAACTTTATTGCATAATGTTCCCATGTATAAGTTATAAGATTTTCATGTATAAGGCTTATCGTATCTATACATATGTGTAGATACGATAAGCCTTATATATGGGAATTTAAATGTGTTTTTCCGTGAATATTCGGGTTAAATTTTATAATCATATTTTATGTATTACGCACATTTTATACAATATTCACGGTTTTGTTTTCAGGTATTTTAAAAATTTTATCGATATTTTTATAATTAGTAACCTTGAAATGACCTTAAATAGTAGGAGCTGGAGTGAAAATCCTATCCAACAAATTGTCAGCAATAAATGTGTTTAAAATATTAGTACAAACGACAGCAAACAAGATATATTTATGTATCTGAGCACACGCGCAAAATTATTCACTTCCGGTACCATTTTCATATTAAAACTATTACAAACCCGTCGACTTGCAGGTTATAATTATGACAAAAATATAAAATGACGCGTTATATCAAAATAATATTTAGTGCCCATTTTATCCTTACCGGTTGAATCCTTACCGTTGGTAACAAATTTTTCAATATATTATATTATGATCATGCATATGTATCCTGCAATTTTGGATAAAATTGACACTAAATTAAACTTTCTGTTACGAAATATATAACAATTTTCTTTCTTTAAACTCGTTCGAAACATAAGGCGTTAAACATCTTTTATGATATGAGATACAAACTACGAAGTACGTTAGTACGAAACACTAAAAGCAAAATATGTAACATCCGGCTTAATAAATAAATTTGTACGGTCTTATTATTTATAATTAAATATTTTGTATGTCCAGGAAATGTAACAAAAAGGAACGGAGAGAAAAATGTCGATGGTAATAAATGAATTCTCGCAGACCTACGTAATGTGTTAAGATCTTTATGTTAAGTACTGAGTAGCTTTACGTAAACACAAATATAAATGGTATTAAGTTTTGAACCAAATTCCTTACATATTGGGTTAGATCTTTAAAATTATGTCTTTTGGTGATTTGACGTGGAAACTCCTTATATGTAATATTTTACTCAAAGCAACCACTTACTTTCCGTCAAAATTTGTTTGACGGTAAATCATTATCATGTTCGAATAACCGCACAACGTTAAAGGTTAGACAGATAAAATGTTAAATTCCACCCTCCATTGATTTATGCTGTTAAAATATCGTGCCAACACTATTTAGTCAAGTATTGTATATAACGTATATTTATTCAAAGTTTTCCGCATCCCGTTGCCTCTTATCACCGTAATCTTGAACTAAAATGTATGTGAATTGATCAGACATAATTTAGATTCATTAAGAATAATATTTAATATTAACGATTATTTATAATTGATCAACCATTAGTTAAGTTTTAAATTTTTTTAAATTAAATAATATAAATAATATTTGCGCTATGACTTCTCTATGAAATCACATTAATTCCGTCTTATCGTCTCTTTTTCATTTTTATGTCTACTTGGCCCCAAAATAATTTCCTTTCCGAATTAACCCGTTACCGAGAAAATATAACAATTTTTTACAATTTTTGCATTAATATATAAATGTTGACATCCGCCCGTGGATAAGAAAAGGGCATGAATCCGCTCGCGTTCGGGTAACAAGCCCGGGGTGGTGCTCCCATGAAATGAGTTATGGGCTAGTTTAACTCACCTTTAATACCCTTCCTTCAAAGAACAATAACAACCACTCTGAGATGGAGTACAAAGTGAGGCCCAGAAATAACTTTACCTGTGATGAGAATGCTAATGCGTGGATCCTTTTCTAATGGGAATTCTTCGCTGATGGGTGAAACACGGTCATTAATAATATTTTTAAAATGTTACTTTTGTTGTTAAATATATTTAAAATAGAAGTAATTGCAAGTCTAATTCAATTACTTTATTATTCGGTTCACATTTCTTATCTTGATATTAATAACTTCGCTCCATTGGTATTCATAGAACGATAACTTCGTTGATATGTATGTTGATTGTAACTCTCATAAAATATACGTGGGGTAAATTTTTTTAATGTGTTCTTCTCAGCATATTTCTATCTGAATATACGATAGCGCATCGCCAAGTTTTGCAAAACTAGCAATACCATATAAATAAATAATAATGACGATATAATGGTCACACATAGAGAAGACCCTTATGAGCGTACTTGCAATACATGTATGCAAAAGTGTCATCAAATATGAATAATAGGCTCACATTTCGAATAGCCACATATGAAATAAGTTGCTTCTATTCAATAGCATAAAGGGTCTAATAGGGGAAGCGGAATAGCGCTCTCCTAACGGACGCCTACATTGCATTGTACCTTAGGGTATAATATCATCTTGGAATATGAACACGATTTATATACATATTCCGGTGACATTGAACATATTACGCTGGCGGGATATCCTCTATCCATCACTTCGTCGCTGTTATCTTGTTGCACTGGATCACAAGTAACAATCAGAAATTACGTTTATAGTTTACGTTTGGTGTATGGACACCAAACGTAAACGAAAATTGCAACAGTTCATGGGAACTGTTGCAATTTTCGTGAGTACTCAGTTTTTATTTTTAAATCCTTAATCAATCATGTCGAGAAAAGAGCAAAAAGTGTAATGATTTTCTATGTCATGTTACAAAGAAATGTACGTATTTTAAGGGTATGCAAATAAATAAACACTACTAAATAATATTCTCATTAACAAATATGGGCTCATTGAGAACAATTAATATAACCTGTTAAATGCAAGTAGAATTACTTGGACACTACGAGGGTTCTGGAGACACTCAGATGAACAAAAATATTTCAGAGGACGTAAAATTTCCCATGAACTAATAAAAAATCCTAATATTATTTTTTACCATGTGAATCTACTGCCAAATATATATTTTTGAACACATCAAAAATAGTGTGAATTTCTCAAAAAATTTGCACTTCGTAGTTTTCCAGCAAACTTAGTAAACTTCTAATATTGCTTTTTTTTTCCTAATTTTGACTTTAAGAGTTCCGAAGATCAGAGAAGAGGCATATTTTATGCATATTCCCAGGAATATATTATCGCTCTTCCAACTGAAAAAATTAAAAATGGTTGAGTTTCTCATACTGTAATGCCGAATTTTCATTTTCGTAAACGTATTTTTAGTATTTACTACTGAGACATATTTCCAATTTCATATAATTTATAGCTTTGTTAATGGTTTTCAAGTCAAATTATATTTGAGCAAAACGATTGTGACAGTAGACAGATAGACGGACACGAGGGTGGGTTCCGTTTTTTTCTTATGCACTGTTGTCACTTACAGATGTTAAAACATTCCACAAAAGAAATTACGACATCGGATATAGATGAAGCAGAAGTTAAATCAAAATATACGCACAGGAAGTACATCCTCTTTACTTTAATTAAATCCTTAAAGGCGCGAATTATGGTTGTATTTGCCGCTGCTATTATAATTTTTCCTAATGATGCTGCACTAAGATGCTGCTCTCTTGTGGCCATTATACTGATATCGCGCATTTTCCCAATTAAATGAAACTACGTCATGTAGTATTATTTCTACTTTATTTGAGTTCTTTGCCACAAGTTTAGTGGTAAAGAACTTAAAGAAAGTAGAAATAATACTACATCACGTAGTTTCATTTAATTGTGACTAATGAATTTCTAATTTCTACAAAATTAACGTCAAATATATTCAACAATCGTGCATTTCTTTTTAGCATAGCTATTAGCAAAGATTTTTTGAAAGAATATATTGTTGTAGTTAGAGGACAGTGACGGGGATTAAGAGTTTTTTAAATGTAATCGTTTATAAAACAAACTAATAATCGCCATTACACTTTTATTTCTTCTCTCTGGATCTCTCTAATAAAAGTTACAATTACGTCATCAGGTTGATTTATGTCATATGGAAATATCCAAATATCTGTTTTGCAGACTGTCGTTCTTTTTAGTAACTTGAGATATGTCTGGTATGTCCAATTTCATGTATTCAATTATATGCATTACCGCATAACATATTTAAAATTTTTGAACTGATTAACTCAGTGGTTTTTCATAATGCGAATCTGTGTCTCTATTAAAGCTTACCGTAAAAATGTTTTTTTTGGCTTTAAAACAAAAGTATTTAAGTGTAAAAAAATTAATGTGAAAATATTGTTTGATTTAAAATAAAATTGTTTTTCAAGATAATTTCTTTTATAAAAATATAGTTCATCATCAAGACTTGAAATTACTTTATTGTATTCCGTTTTAATTTTAAATTCAAACAAACCAATATATTTCAATTATACATATTACTTTGAAACGAATGATGAACGGATCCGTATAATCGCGGAATTCAACAGAAAATCCAGAATTTATGCTGGCAGTGGCTCGCAGTACCTCATTAAATGGGTGAGAATGTTTTGACGTGCTGCGCAAAATGTAGTCTATTTAATAATTATTAGTTAATTTTTCTTTTCATCTTAAAGTAATCTTATTAACAAGTGAGTTTTTGTGGGTGTATATATATATATATATATATATATATATATATATATATATATATATATATATGTATATATATATATATATACATATATATATATATATATATATATATGTATATATATATATATATATATGAATATATAATATATATGAATTTTACAAAATGAATATTTAATTTTATTTAAAAGAAAAATATTAAAAAGATATCCTTGTAAAGAAATATGAGGCAAAGTAGCGCGCCTAGTTTGCCTCATATTTTAAATGAATAAAAAAGAGATTCCTAAAATATTACCAAACTATTTTGGCTGATCTAATTATATACATTTCGACTAAGACCTGTAGTTACGATTTCGACTAAGACCTGTAGTTGTGAAGTTATAAAATATATACGACGATACTTACACTAAAATTCGGTGCTTCTCTAATACTTTCACATTATAAAAAATGTTGAGGGATAATTTCAGTACCTTTCCAGAAAATGATGTAGTTTTGTGAAAATTAAGCCAGGAGTAAAAGTTACTCTGTTCAGAAAAATAATACTCGCTCATAAAATCGTTCCCAGTGGTGAAGACAAGATTTTTTTAAATAATCATTATAAATACTTCACAAATTTTGGCCAACAGGGAGGGATAAAGCCACTAGAATATCTAAAAGCTCTTGATTATATTCCTTATTCTCCCTCCAGGGATAATACTTTTTTCCATATTTGCCTATAAATAAATATAATTGGAATAAGATAATATTGTTCAACCCGATGTCGGTTAATATTGACCTTTATTATGCTATTTATATCCACACTCTTTATAAAGAAGTGAGGGCGTATAGTTGATATATTTTAATTATATCAAATTTACCTTCGACAACATTTGATATGCGATATTGTGACACCAAACTTTCAAACGTGCGTGATACGTAAATTTCCATCAGCTCGATTATTTGTTATCCATGTGGTACTGGAGTTTCATTTTACTTCATTTCCGAGCGTTCTTGCAATAGGTCATTATAGCAGGCTTTATTTAAAATTTCCCTAAATTGTTTTATAATGTTTATACTGGTTAATATGTTTTATACAAATTTCATATTAACTTCTTAATGAAAAACCGCTCCATGATATTTACCATATGATCTGTGGTGTCAATGCAACCATAACATTTCTAAAATAATGTGAAAAAATACATGACGCGATTATCGGAGTATATTCTTATAGTTAATTCTCAATCAACCAACAGATGACCTTTATGAATAACATCATTGAAAACTAAAGTATTTATAGTTCACATCAGGGAATTTATTATAGAGAAACCATAAAACATATGATATATTAAACCAAACATCGAATTTGAACATATAACAGTCAATAAACACATACTCTATTAAACTGAATATCGAGTTTGTTTTTAAATTTTATGTTACGGGTGGTAAATCCTACAAGATAACGTGTAAATTAGAAAATTAAAAAATTATCTTTAAAGTTAGAAAGGAGTCTTTTTCCACAGGTAATAAAACAGTTTCATCACTTAATTTAATTTGACTCTATTGACAGACCTGAAATAAGTTAGTAAATTATAATCGTCACTGGACCGCATTACCGTAAAAATGTTTGTACTGTTAACATATTCCTTTGTCAAAATAATTTAATGACTGCGTATTAAAAAAATAAAGATTTCACATTGATTATTATTTAATATCTCACATAAAAATTACACTTTAACCATTTTAGTAACGATTAAGGGCTTTATAAATTTATAATATTTACATTTATTTAAAGTGTTTGTTAAAATATCTGCTAGCATATTAGTTTTCACAAATGTTTAATTGCTATGAAAATTTTATTTGCAACTGACCTAAAAATATGTTTTTAAATGTCGACACATTTTGGTCCTTATACAAATTAAATAATTTTCATTTAGTTTCTGAGCACTTTGGTTATCACTAAGTACGATGGGTGAATAATTTCTACATTTCAAGTCACATCAATAATATATATTCTCCTTACTCGCTTCAAAAATAGCTATATGCACTACCACAATAATGGATACCGTAATAGTTTATTGTTTTGAGTTCGTGCCATATTATACTACCCGACACATTAAAAATATATAGAATATAAGATTTCCTATCACGGGAACTTAAAGCTCAATCAGCACCTACATAACCAAATAAGTCGTTATTACCCATTACGTATTTCAAACTAAACTTTCCTTTTGGTTTCCTTTTAAAAGTTTTAAAATGCATTTCGCATGAATTCAAATAATTTAATTAGTTTTAAAACAGAAGATATATTTGAACATTAATACTGACAATTGTACTCAGTATCAGTATTGACTCATTTGTTAATACTGATACTGAGTAAAATTGATATCTTTTTCAAGTCTTAAATTTACCTCGAGTACTTGAATGTACTTATTTCTTTAAAATTTTCCGTGCTGAATATTTTTTTAAACAATCCACAAATTGTTCCCAAGTCCATAATTTTGTTTTCTAATTGGCGTATCCAAATCTTGTTTAATTTCCCTAAATTTCTTAATCTAAATTTAGATTTTACCACATTTTTTAAATATTCTATTTCTTTAGTATAATTTGAAGATATAACAAATCTTCTACAAATAATGCTAAAAATATTTATATATTTTTAAGTTACTTTAACAAATAAACAAGGTTCGTACATGGAATTTCAAAACATTTTTTGTGAAAAATTGTCGTTAATATCATATCCTTGTAGACTATTTTAGGTCATAAATTGTGTCTTGAAATTTCAAATTTTATTCTACTGTCCTGACTTACAATGTTCATTATATATAGAGAGTTTTGTCTAGCCATTGACGAATTTAGTAGGGGCATTAACATGAGTTATTTCTAGATCAAATTAAATATTTAGAATGAACAACAGTTTTAGGCTTGATTGATGAAACAGTGGTAAAAAGTCTTTTATATTCTAATTTCGGTATGAAATATTTTGATATATTTCTATTTTCTGTATGAAATCTTTTGCCATCCACTTTATCCTATACCGCACATTAGTTTTCTATTTTCTTAGGAATCACTCAATTTCACTGAACTATTCTCTGTTCTGGCTTGTCTATTAATTTCCGTGTTTCATTCGTTTCGGATGATTTCAGCATATTTTTCTACATCTAAACACCATATACCGACTAAACAATGAAATACTATTTAAATGTTATTTGATCTGCATGTAGACTCACACCAGTCTCTCTATATATATATATATATATATATATATATATATATATATATTTATATATTGACAGAATTTTTGTAAATCTCTTACTTCTTAATACAGTAAATTAAGGAAATAATCCAACAATAAAGTGAAAATACCTTAAATTTACAAAATAAGGAATGATTAGTTTAAATTATATTTTAAACATTGGGTCTTGGTTTATTTCAAATTAAGTCAGGTCAAGTTCAGGTCAAATTAGGTCAGGTTTCATCAAAATGATAACATTTGTAGGAAGTGAAATAATGTACACAATCAAACATGATCAAATTAATTCTGAATTTCACCCCCCAATCTTGTGTTTAGTATAAATATCACTATTAACCGCAAAAATGAATGACATATTTTATGTATGGTATAATATTTATTGAAGTGTCACTCAAACCTGTCATATTTTATTAACATTTTTGGCAGAGGTTATGGATTCTTGCTGGTGTTGCGTTCTTTTCTAATTGAAGTTTTAATTGTTTTATTGGTAGATGTACATATAAAGCAGTGAGCGACATGTCATCAAATTGGACAGTGATTTACGGCGTTACGGGTTTTGTATATCACACAGTTTTGTATGGCCACATCGATAAGAATATGGCTACTACTAACAGTAATCAGTTAAAAATTGAAACTAATGCAAAGTGAATGAAGCCCTTAAAAAAAAACTTTAAATTTTTAATCAAATATTACCTTCAAATGTCTTATTTCGATCATAGAAATTATTGAAGTTTTGAAAAACGTATATTAATAAATTCCCTTAGCTTACTCCTAAATATCTGTACCCTCAAGGAAAATTATTAATTACGCCTCATATTTCTTAATATAACATGTTATCTTATAGGTAGGAGTCATAAATTTGTGTGGTAACATGGTATTTACCAAAGAAATTTATTACTCCTTTTTTAAATAAAGATGCAGAAATATTTACTTAATGAACTCACTGGTTACTTTTATTCTAATATAAGTTTAATTTGTTAATTTCAATTTATTATGAAATTATGCAATTAATTTTTGTCTTTACCATAAAATTTACTGTAGATAATTACTATTAGATAATATTATAGACCACTATTCATACTAAATGTACCTTAGATATTATCTACTGGTACTAAGAATGTACGAAGAATTAATTATTCATGTTAGTAATTTATTTCTGCACTACTTAGTGCAAAATTTTATTTTTTGTTGACTTTGATTCCATACAAATTAATTTTAAACATTATTACTGCTTTAATCACTTTCGCTTTAATCATTATTTATAACGTTTACTATTGCTTAATTTAAGTGATGATAAAGTTCCTAAGATATTTATTAACTGAACAGTGATTAGGATAAAACGGCTTTTATCTTAATTAAATTGAAACTATAAGACTGATTGTTTTCAGAGTATTAATACTTCAAATTACCACGAGGCTAACCACTGACTTCTTTGATGATTAAACAATTGAAATATATTTCCAATTGATCAAGTAGAGCTGAACCGTGCTACTGTATGTAATTTAATTGAAACTGAGCCACGACGTGGCGCAAACGGTGCAGTGCGAGTTGTTGAACCATCTATTACGAAGGAAAATAATCGGGAATAATTGAGATTTTCCAATAACAAAAACTCTGGTTTTACTCTTTATATAAGTATTGAATAGATATTTTTGTAAATTGGAAGACGTTTAAAAAAATTAATTCTGACATTTGTCGTAAGCCGGCAAAAAAAAATTAAATTGTTTTCAACTTTTAGTTTATAAATTACGTAACTATGCAATTTTTGTTCTTCTGTTACTTGACGAAAAATCCTAAACAGTACAATTTAAAATACTAATTTAAAATAATGTGTGGTCAAAAAGTAAAATTGTCGAAAAATTTGGAAAGTATAAAAATACTTTGCTTCATCGCAGACATTCCTTACATACATTGTGATGTTTTAACACATTTTTTTAATTTTTAATAATTGTTCAGTCGACTCTTGATGTAAACTATTTGGTTTTCAAAAAAATTTAATTAAGTTATACGCAGATGTGTACGTAATTTTTTATAGAATAAAGTCCTTTATATTTTCCTTGTAGGTGTGATATGTAGGTATATTATAAATGAAAGAAACGTCAATGGACTACTGATACTAATATTATTAAAATTTTTGTTTAACGTAATTCTCATTACGGTAAACAAAAATTTCAATGTTTTCAGATGGGAATTTACAAATTGGCGGATTGCAGGAAATTTAAATCTAAGGCGGCTTCTTATTACGTCTTTAAAATAAAGAGCAGCGTTTGTCTTACTAAAATGCCTCTTATAGCCTCACATTATAACATTTCCTAAAATCTAATTCAAATTTAAAACTCTTGGGGAAAACTGTCTGTATTAGTGCAAGATATTATGGTTTTTAGAAGACAATTATTGTTAAGGATCTATCCTTTGATAATTATTATTCACATTTTGATTATTCAAACCGAATTAAAAAATGATTGTTGCAATTTGTCACACAAAATATTTCGTGAATATAGGATATTCAGCAAGTGGCATGGATGTAGCGGGAATTAATGTCAGTAGGCTAGAGTTAATTTTTTTTACTGAATTAATGCAACATCCAATGTAAAAAGTTTGTTAAAAACTAAACGTACCCGATTTTGTATATTTATAATGGATGGAAGGAGTGACATGATCATGGTCATACTTCGACATTTATTTTTCATGAATCAAAGCATTATATAAACTTCAGTATGTTAAGGTTCAATTTCATTTACTGAAATAATGCAACATCCGATATCAAAAATACACGTACCAGATTTTACATATTTACAATGCCTGGAAGGAGTGTCTCCACAAATATACACCTTCTTGATACTTTTATTGGATTGTCTTTACTGTACCCACCCCACCCACCAAAGTTTAAAACGCAGCCGCTGAATGCAGTGTTAGCTTAGTCCTCTTTGGACGTAGACAAATTACCGTTGAGCATTCGCAAGCAGAGTTGTGACATCTCGATTTGTAACGGGATATTAGAACGTTTCGAAGGCGTCATTCAATCAAGTAATTAAACATTTCTGAATATCTTTATGTAAGTGTTGGAGCGTTCTTAGTAAAATAAAATATTTATTAATGAGAATCACAGTCACGACTATTATGATAATATTGCTTTATTTCGTTGACGAATTATTTTTCGTAGTATAACAACTCTTTATTAATAAACTTTGGCGCAGCAATAAAAAGTTGACGGTGGGGATCCATCTGGGTGAAGTATAATAAATACAATATTTTGAAGAATATCCAGAACTATATACGGAACGAATGAAAGACAGAATAACGAAATTTTTTTGCTTATTGAAGTGCGTGTGTCACTCTCTTTCTGATACATGCACGACATGAAATTGCTCTGTCTAGCAACCATTTTAACTAAATATATTTTATGTATAAATATTGAACATAAGAAGTATTTTATATGTTCGGTTGAGAACTTTACCGACAAACACGTAGCGTGGCTTAATTCATAATTTAAGAGACATAAAAACTTTTATATGCTACTAATCTCCCAAATTACTAAGATTAATCGTGTATTAAAGACGAAAAAGGAAGGAAAAATGTAGCTGTCGAATACGTTCACCTCCGTAAAATGTACTTGTATTTAACTATCAAATGGTAGTATTATAAATACAAGCCAATGAATGGCATATGCCCTAATGCAAAAAGTTTTACATTATATAAAATTTTTCGAAAACAAGGATGAAATAATGAATGGATTCCGTAGTATAACTCGAGTGGAAAAAAACTCTTCTTTCCATAGAATCGCGCTTTCTAACAAATTTCATACAGAGGTTCACCTCTATAAATAATTAATACTTAAATATTTAATCTACTTAGTGAAATTGATACTAAATGAAAAAGATTTTTGTTCAAGTCCGCGGAATTATTATATTCTTGAAAATTTGATGTTTACTCTAATATTGAATACATTTGGCGATAATACAACGAAACCTAGGTCGTGGGTAAAGAAATTAAAGAAAGTAGAAATAATACTACATCACGTAGTTTCATTCATTTGTATTTACTCTAATGTCAATGATAAGTAAGTACACTAATGTTTAAATATGTATAATAAATTATATGAATAGCGGCATAATGATATTTATTTTATAGAAATATACGACATAATCACTCTTGCATAATAGTTTATTAACGGACATCTAATTAGAGAGATTAATACAAACATACAAAATTACATAAACAGAAACTAATTATAGACCGGAACTTGTTTTTATTGCTAATTTTAAATAAAGTTAAGTTTATAGCTGTGCAATCAGTATTCAGTGGGACTATAGGTTTTAGGTCGCTCTCATATTGAAACTTTCATAAGATAGAGAGAGTTTCTTTACATTTTAAGGGTAACTTGTGTTATTAAATATATTTCAAAACATATTGGTCAATTATTAATGTTAGTATTAACTTAGAATAATATAATATTCTACATACCGAACAAAATATTAATTCTATTTTGGCTGGTTTTAATTAATAAGTAATATATTTTGTATTTATTATTTAAATGTTATTAATTTTGATTCATAACGTCCAAAGAAGGATATTGAAAAACAATATTGTTATTCAATCAGCACATTCCAATTATGGGGTTATAAAAAGAAGTATTATTGTTATAAACTTGTAGTACGAATAGTCTCTGTAACGATATATGGAATTTGAGTCAGATGTTGAGTAAAGTATTTGAGTGAGAAGTTGACCAGAGAGAGGAAATAGGGAAAATCAACATACAGATGTATGATTTTGTATAAATATAACAGATAGACGACTATTCTCCATGTAGCTATTGAAGACACATTAAACCTCTTTTATATGGATTCCATAGGATCTATAATCTCGTTAAAAATGAAGTCGGTAGCAAGGAATATTCAAGAACCTTATTTGTAATTTTTAAATTCTATCACTGTGCGATTTGTAGTATGGAGACCAAATAATTGGCTCATATTCGTTACTTCTGATTAGTGAACAATATAAATATGTAAAATTGTGATTGTTTTTATATTCCTTAGTGGAACTAGAGATGAATTCTAGAAGTTGTGTAGATTTATGAGCAATATGATCGTAGTGAGAACGGAATACCAATTTTGCATCAAAGAAAACTCCCAGATTTCTAACAACAAACCTACATTTTAGAATCGAGCCGCCCAATATGCACTTAAACAAAGATTTATTTTTTAAAGTAGTGAAGGAGATAATAAAGCAATCCTCAATATTAAGAAACATCCTATTGGAGGCACACCACTCAGCTATTGCAAGTAGGTTTTGCTATAAATGTAGACAGTCTTTAACGTCATTCACAGTGGGGTTGATCTTGAGGTCACCTGCATAGAGTAAACGGGGACACGTAAATATTTGTATCTGATCGTTTATGAATATTAGAAAGAGAAGGGTTCCAAATGCGAGGATTCCTTATGGAAATCCAGAGGTGATTGTTACAGGTGCGGAAAGATTACCTTTGATACTGACAAGTTGACTCCTGTTATTTATCTAATCCACATTGATAAATTCCTCTGAATACCATAACCTTCAAGTCTCGCGCATAGTATCGAATGATTAATCTTATAAAATGCTATAGACTTTTTTAAACTTTCGCTATTCGAACACATATTTTATTTGATTTGAATCGGTTTTTTCGCGGTAATTATATATTTTATTATATTTGCACAGCCTGTGGTCACGAGTCTTCCCGTGACCACAGGCTGTGCAACCAGTCTGAGACGTCGGGACATAGTGAGTATTTAGTTTATAATATCTAGGTTTACTCATTAAATATATAATTACCGCGAAAAAACCCGATTCAAATCTTATAAAATGCTTTCGAAAAGTCTATATAAATGGAGTCTACATCCCTTCTTTTGGCAAATGCGCTGCAAAGATAGTTTTTATATACTTATCAATTAGTTGTTGATTTTTTCAAAACCAAACCAAAAACAAAAAATAAAAAGTGTTGTACAAAACGGATTCAAATAATTTTAGGAAAGCAGAAAAGATACTGATAGGTCTAGTTTTTACATCAGTTTTTGCCACCTGATTTATGGATTATAAAAATGTAAGTAGTTTTTCATTGATTAGGAAATATGCAAGATTTAATAGATTTATTGAATAGAATACATGGAATAACATTATAAACACGGTTTTTAGACAATTTAGATGATCTAATATATTGCATTATATTCATCCAACTTTATAAAAATAAATTATTATTTTTCACATTGTTGCATCACATTCTTACCTCATTAATTTCATAGTTTACAATAAAAATGTGCACCTTAATAATATGATATTTAAGAATGGCGCCAAAATTAATTATTGTGAAAAGAAAAAATAATAACTTTTCGCAATGTTCAAATTACAAAACAATTATTTTTTTATCTTCATTTAAATATATCCCCGTTTTGTTCTTAGATATAAAAGAAAATGCAATAAGTTTCGATTTGTGTGCGTTGTTTCTACAGTAATTACTTATAGAGATTATTTTACTTGATAACGGACAGCGTCATATAACAATAGCCAATGACATCTATTTTAGTCAATATATACAGACTTGAATAATAAATTCTACCCAATTTATTTTCAAGTCCAAGTATTTGTTGAGTGAAATTTATTTTATGCATTCATAAAATAAAATTTATTTTATGAATGCTCACAAAAATTTGGAGTTCGGCCTGCCCCTAATTCATTAAGCACATGTATATCAGCTATAAAAGAAGAATATATTTTTAATTCAGGTGTTTCTGCGCATCGGAATTAATAAATTTCAAGTGTATCTTTAAAAAAAAATAAACTTCATTCGTTGAAGTCACCACAATTACATTTTTTCAAAAACGATTGACACTGAATTGAATTTATTAAAATATCTGGTCTATTCTTATTTCAGAAAAATCTTTCAATACTCTTTACACAATTGCTTCGTTGCTTTATAAGCATGAAATGTAAATGTGGGTGAAACTTAAGAAACACTAAAAACATTTGTTTGTACCGAGATAAATGTTGCCATTTTGACTCGGAGATGAAAAGGTTAAAAATTTATTATTTATCTAATTGTGAATTATTTGTCATAGTCCCCATTTAGTTAAGAAAGCGACAATGAAATTCGCGTTTTTTATTTCATATTTTGTGTGGCGTATAAGATGAAAGGGCAAGTTATAAGCATAATAAAAACATTTTTCATTAATTTTATGTAAGAAAGTAACAGAAATATTTCTGAAAATGCTCATAAAAATATTGCTACGTAAGGATGGAAAATATTATTTCATAAATACTAAAGTCAAAATAACAAGATACCAATAATAAGAGTTTATTTAAAATTGGCCGGAAAATTCACAATGATTTTACGCAGGTTAAATATAAATTAAGCATAGATCATGAAAAAACTAGATTAAAAAATTATTTAGAAAAAATTTTAAAACCTTCATTTTTTATACGTACGAGTTCTAGTCGTATTTGAAAAGACTACTCACAATTCGCTTCTTTTTTTAGAAAAATTAAAATACACTATCCTTTAACTGATTATACCAATACGTGAGTTCCATATTGAAGAATCGTTCATTTACGGTTTTTTCATCATAACCAACATTATAATCTCATAGATCCTCGTAATAAAAACGATTAGATGCAAAATACATGTTTGCTTGCGAAGGCAATACACATAATACGTTAGGTTTACTGGTTACTCCGATTACCAAGAAGTCGGAGCTGACAGGCCGTAATAATATAACAAACTACAAATAAATATATGCACACTTACACGCACATGACATGAAATATATGCAGTGCCAGTGCCCAAGTGCTCACGCCATTTTGTAGATTAAGGCCTACGTTATACGTTTTTGGGTCCACTCCTAAGTGTAAACAAAAACGTTTTGATTGGTGTAAAATAAAATTTGTGTCGAACTTTTCAGATTTATAAAGAGTGTGCGTGTGTGCGTGCCTGCAAGCGTACGTGCGTTCGTTCGTTCGTGCGTGCGTCCATGCGTGCGTACGAGCGTGAGTGCGTGCGTGCGTGCGAGCGTGCGTGCGTGCGTACATGCATACGTGCGTGCGTGCATGCGTGCGCGCGGGCATGTTTGTGTATGTGTGTTTGCATACAATCTTCCACACTCGGCAGCGCAGTCGGGTGAAAGCAAATCTTGTTGAGAGCCCTTCGCTCGATCCGCTGCTAGCTTGTAATCAGCGACTATGCAGAACTCATTCTTTTCGGGAAGCAACTTAACCGCCTTTCCCATTTTCCATTTGAGCGGAGGCGTATTATCCTCTTTCAGAATAACTAGATTGCCAACTCATCGTAAAGGCGACGACGCCAATTACTGCGGTGCTGCAGTTCCATCAGGTACTCGCTACTTCATCTGAGCTGGAAATGTCTCAATTTTTTAATGCACTCGTGTCAGGTTGGATGGCTGGAAACTGATATCGACTGAAGTGAAGTGAGAGGTCGGACAAATTATAAAGTGTTCCGATGTTAAGGAAGACAGGTAAATAAGATGTGATATTAAGATAGTGAGTGGACAGAGATTAAGGACAACCTCTACCTGCACGAAAAGTGTTTCTAACTCGTAAGTTAAGTTATTGCACCTAAAGCATTTTAGATAGAATTAGACTGAATTGAAATCACCTCCCATAAACCACTTATCGTAAAAAGAAGAAAAAATTAACGCTTTCTTTTAAAGTAAAAACTTTTATGGCTGAACTAGAGAATTTGAATATTCCGCCTAATTCACGATTTGCTCCTATGAAATTACCTCTTTTATCAGAATGGATATATCATGTCATGTGGATATCATGTCATGTCATGTGAATAGATATGTCATGTTATGTATGTGTAATGTGAACATGTCAAATAACTACGTAAACAAAATGCATCTAAAGTGAGGTCGCTGACCAATTCCAAATGTCTCGCCTTCGTTAAGGCGTACATGAACAAACTAAGGTAACGTTTTGAGAAATTAATAAAGGCGAAACTGAATTTAATATTTTCATGGTAATTTTGTGAATTAAAATTTAATACTTTAATGTTTAGTAAATGTTACTTCATTTGAAAAAAAATATTTTAATCATTTCTATATAAGTATTATCAATCTCATCAAGTTACAATAGTGCGTTTATTTTTTTTTAATGATTATTTCACGTAATAAATACATTTAGTGAATTAAATGAACTGAAATAAATATTAAATTTCAATTGTTTCATTTAAGTTTCAGAAATTGTTTTTGCAAGTTTTATCTTAGCGTATTTTGCAAGTTTTATCTTATCTTAGCGTATGGAACGACCTTGGATAATGCGCTTATTCGTGTGTAAGAATAATTTAATGCGATTATGAAATCCTATGCGACGATGGTAATGTGCTGGTAAATGTGTCAAATTGATTTTTTTAATGGCACTGTTCCCTACCTTATGTCACATAAAGGTTTTCTAAACTAATGTACACGACATATTATTAGCGTTTATTCTAATTGATAACACAGGTTGACTGTAAAATTTTCTTTATTTATATTTAAATAGTAATTGCAGATGGGCCATCCCAACTAGACATAAATTGATCGAAACAACTAACACATTTCCGTGTTAAATATTATGACGTATTTTTTAAGATGTGAATTTTGCGGGTTACTAAACTCTCTTTCATATATATTTTTGGGGATGAAAATTATTCTTGAAAACATTAAATTTTTAAATAAAAATTAGAGAGGTCAAATTTCTCTGTCAACCGTGAAACTGTGCACGTTCTAAAACGATGTATGTTTCGTTGTCGCAGGAAGGTACATTTTTTTTCGGAAGCATTGTAGCAAGGTACATTTTTTTTGCGGTAGATCTAATGCAATGTGCATTTTATATTTCTGAGTTACTACTGCTTTTTTATTAGTCTATTTTATCCATTATTTTATCTTCTTCTTCATGATCGTGTCGCAGGCTTCATGGAATGTTATTTTCTTCTTTGAATGTTACCTCTTCTTGATTTATTTTCTTATTTTCAAATGTCTTGTTGCATAAACCGATAGGGTTTTCATTTCTTCAGTCTCCTCTAATCGAATTTTTTAAAGTACCATCATATTTCATACTTAATTTTATTTAATGGACTTACTTAATTTTATTTATACTTATACTTAATTTTATTTAATGATTATAAGTGAAATTGAATCTGTATTGCTGTGGGCAAGTATGATTCAAAATGTTTTTAATTGTCTAAATTATTAGTATTTTCAACTTTGCACTCAGGTTCCAAACACCCTACATTTTTAATTACAAAGAAGACTGTACAAAGGTAGTCTTTCCCTGCTCTATAGCAAGCCAAAATATATTTGACTTTTTCTGGGAAATATTTTTTATAATTAAAGGGCTACAACTTTCAAACACTAAGAATTTAACAAAATCGGAAACTGTACTTTTACCCTCTTTTCACCGGTTTTAGTGACAGGAAAACTCAAACCTTAAATAATACAGCCCGATAAGAAATGATCGTTCATAGAATGGTAAACTGAACCGATTCCCAAATTGAATTGAACTAATTGTTTTAACTGTCGTACCGTTTCAAATATCTTAATTGTTCCCTTTGTACGACCGCCCACATCCCACATCAGAGTAACGAATGAATATTAGATGAGTAGCTCATGCACTGATTGTAATGAGTACTATATGAGTAGTTCCTACACTGATTGGAATCAGTACATGAGCTACTCATCTAATATTCATTACAATGAGATACTCATCTAGTACTCATTACAATCAGTGTATGAACTTTTCATATAGTACTCATTACAATCTATGCATGAGCTACTCATGTAATATTCATAACAATCAGTGCATGAGCCACTCATCTAATATTCCTAACAATCAGTGCATGAGCTACTCATCTAATACTCATTATGATCAGTGCATGACCTAATCATCTAGTACTCATTACAATCAGTGCATGAGCTAATTATCTAGTACTCATTGTAATAAGTTCATGAGCTACTCATCTAGTACTCATAACAATTATTGCATGAACTACTCACCTAATATTTATTACAATCAGTGCATGAGCTACTAATCTAGTACTCATTACAATCAGCGCATGAGCTACTCATAAAGTACTCATTACAATCACTGCATGAGCTACTCATCTAATATTCATTACAATCAGTGTATGAGCTACTTATCTAGTACTCATTACAATTAAAACATGAGCTAATCAACTAGTGCTCATTTCGATCAGCTACTCATCTAGTGCTCATTACAATCAGTAAAAGAACTATTCATCTACTCATTTCAATCAGTGCATGAGCTACTCATCTAGTAATCTTTACAATCAGTGCATGACCTACTCATATAATACTCATTACAATTAGCGCATGAGCTACTTATTTAATATTCATTACAATCAGTGCATAAGCTAATCATCTAGTACTCATTCAATTCAGTGCATGAGCTAATTACCTAGTGCTCATTGTAATCAGTTCATTAGCTACTCATCCAGTATTCATTACAATTATTGCATGAGCTACTCATATAGTGCTCATTAGTGCATGAGCTTCTAATCTAGTACTTATTACAATCAGCGCATGAGCTACTCATCTAATATTCATAACAATCAGTGCATGAGCCACTCATCTAACATTCATAACAATCAGTGCATGAGCTACTCATCTAATACTCATTATGATCAGTGCATGAGCTACTCATCAAGTACTCATTACAATTAGTGCATGAGCCACTCATAAAGTACTCATTACAATCAGTGCATGAGCTACTCGTCTAATACTCATTAGAATTAGTGCATGAGCTACTCATCTAGTACTCATTACAATCAGCGCACGAGCTACTCATCTAGTGCTCATTACAATCTGTCCATGATCTACTCATATAGTACTCATTACTATCCATCATGATATAGTGCATGAGCTACTCATATAGTACTTATCACAATCATAACATGAGTTACTCATCTAATTAATACCCATTATAATCAGTATATGAGCTACTCATCTAGTACTCGTTACAATCATGCATAAGTTAATCATTTAGTTCTCATTCCAATCAGTGCATGAACTACTCATCTATTACTCATTACAATCGATGCATGAGCTACCCATATAGTACTCATTATAATCAGTGCATGAGCTACTTATCTAGCACGCATTAGTGCATAAGCTTCTAATCTATTACCCATTACAATCAGCGCATGTGCTACTCATTTAATATTCATTACAATCAATGCATGGGCTACTCATCTAATACACATTTCAATAAGTGTATGAACTACTCATGTAGTACTCATCTAGTACCCATTAAAATCAGTGCATGAGCTACTCATATAGCACTTATTACAATCATAGCATTAGTTACTCGTCTAATACTCATTTTAATCAGTGTATGAGCTATTAATCTAGTACTTGTTACAATCTGTGCATGAGCTACTCATCTAGTGCTCATTACAATCAGTGCATAAGCTATTTATCTAGTGCTCATTAGTGCATGAGCTACTTATGTAGCACTCAATAGTGCATGAGCTTCTAATCTGGTACTCGTTACAATCAGTGCATGAGGTACTAATCTAATATTCATTACAATCAGTGCATGAGTTAATCATCTAGTACTCATTACAATCTGCATAAATTACTCATATATTACTCATTGCAATCAGTGCATGAGCTACTCGTCTAATACTCATTACAATCAGTCCATGATCTACTCATATAGTACTCATTACAATCAGTGCATGAGCTACTAATCTAATACTCATTACAATCAGTGCATGAGCTACTCATCTAATACTCATTATGATCAGTGCATGAGCTACTCATCAAGTACTCATTACAATCAGTGCATGAGCTACTCATCTAGTGTTCATTAGTGCATGAGCTACTCATCTAGCACACACTAGTGCATGAGCTTCTAATCTAGTACTCGTTACAATCAGTGCATGAGCTACTCATCTAATATTCATAACAATCATTGCATGAGCCACTCATCTAATAGTCATTACAATCAGCGCATGAGCTACTCATCTAATACTAGATATGATCAATGCATCAGCTACTCATCAAGTACTCATTACAATCAGTGCATGAGCTACTCGTCTAATATTCATTACAATTAGTGCATGGGCTACTCATCTAGTACTCATTACGATCAGTGTATGAACTACTCATGTAGCACTCATCTAGTACTCATTAAAATCAGTGCATGAGCTACTCATATAGTACTTATTACAATCATTGCATGGGTTACTCATCTAATACTCATTATAATCAGTGTATGAGCTATTCATCTAGTGCTCATTACAATATCAGTGCATAAGCTACTCATCTTGTGCTCATTAGTGCATGAGCTACTCATCTAGCACTCACTAGTGCATGAGCTTCTAATCTAGTACTCGTTACAATCAGTCCATGATCTACTCATATAGTACTCATTACAATCAGTGCATGAGCTACTTAATTAATATTTATTACAATGAGTGCATGAGCTAATCATTTAGTACTCATTACAGTGCATGAGCTAATTATCTAGTACTCATTGTAATCAGTTCATGAGCTACTCATCCAGTACTAATAACAATTATTGCATGAACTACTCATCTAGTATTCATTACAATCAGTGCATGAGCTACTTATCTAGTACTCATTACAATTAAAGCATGAGCTAATAGACCAGTGCTCATTTCAATCAGCTACTCATCTAGTGCTCATTACTATCATTGCGTCAGCTACTCATCTAATATTCATTACAATCAGTCCAAGATCTATTCATACAGTACTCATTACAATCAGTGCATGAGCTACTCATCAAGTGTTCATTACAATCAGTCCATGAGCTTCTCATCTTAGTACTCATAACAATCAGTGCACGAGCTACTCATCAAGTTCTCATTACAATCAGTCCATGAATTAATCATCTAATACCCATTACAAACAGTGCATGAGCTATTATCTAGTACTCATTGTAATCAGGTCATGATCTACTCAGCCAGTACTCATTACAATTATTGCATTAGCTACTCACCTAATATTCATTACAATCAGTGCATGAGCTACTCATCTAGTACTCATTACAATGAGTGCATGAGATACTCATCTAATTCGCATTACAACTATTTCATGAGCTATTCATAACAATCAGTGCATGAGCTACTCACCTTGTACACATTTCGATCAGTGTATGAACTACTCTCATAGTACTTATCTAGTACTCATTAAAATCATAGCATGAGCTACTCATATAGTACTTATTACAATCATTGCATGAGCTACTCATCTAACACTTATTATATTCAGTGCATGAACTCCTCATCTAGTGCTCATTGGAGCATGAGCTTCTAATCTAATACTCATTACAATCAGTGCATGAGCTACTCGTTCTAATACTTATTATGATCAGTGCATGAGTTACTCATCTAGTACTCATTACAATCAGTGCATGAGCTAATATTGTAGTGCTCATTTGAATAAGTGCACAAGCTACTAATCTAGTACTCATTAGTGTATGAGCCTCTCATCTAGTACTCATTACAATCAGTGCATGATCTACTCATTTAGTGCTCATTATAATCAGCCCATGATCTACTCATATAGTAATCATTACAATCAGTGCATGAGCTACACATCTAGTATTCATTACAATCAGTGCATGAGTTAATCAACCAGTGCTTATTTCAATCAGTGCATGAGCTACTTATCTAGTGCTCATTACAATCATTGCATGAGATACTACTCTAGCACTTATTAGTACATGAACTTCTAATCTAGTATCCATTACAATCAGCGCATGAACTACTCATCTAATATTCATTACAATCAGTGCATGAGCTACTCATATAGTACTTATTACAATCATTTCATGTGCTACTCATCTAACACTTATTATATTCAGTGCATGAGCTTCTAATCTAGCACTTATTAGTACATGAGCTTCGAATCTAGTATCCATTACAATCAGCGCATGAGCTACTCATCTAATATTCATTACAATCAGTACATGAGCTACTTATTCAATATTCATTACAATCAGTGCATGAGCTAATAATCTAGTACTCATTACAATCAGTGCATGAGCTAATTACCTAGTGCTCATTGTAATCAGTTCCTGAGCTACTCATCCAGTACTCACTACAATTATTGCATGAGCTACTCATATAGTGCTCATTAGTATATGAGCTACTAATCTAGTACTTATTACAATCAGCGCATGAGCTACTCATCTAATACTGATTACAATCAGCGCATGAGCTACTTATCTAATATACATTACAATCAGTGCATGAGCTGCTCATCTAATTCTCATTACAATCACCGCATGAGCTACACATATAATATTCATTACCATCGATGCAAGAGCTACTCATCTAATACTCATTCCAATCAGTGTATGAACTAATAATATAGTAATCATTAGAATCAATGCATGAGCTACTCTCAATCAATGCATGAGCTACTCTCAATCAATGCATGAGCTACTCATACTAATAAATATTATGATCAGTGCATGAGATACTCATCTAGTACTCATTACAATCAGTGCATGAGCTAATCTTGTAGTGCTCATTTGAATAAGTGCACGAGCTACTAATCTAGTACTCATTAGTGCATGAGCTTCTCATCTAGCACTCACTAGTGCATGAGCTTCTAATCTAGTACTCGTTACAATCAGTCCATGATCTACTCTTATAGTACTCATTACAATCAATGCATGAGCTACTCATCAAGTGTTCATTAGAATCAGACCATGAGCTTGTCATCTAGTTTTCATTACAATCACCGCATGAGATACACGTATAATATTCATTACGATCAGTGCATGAGCTACACATCTAGTAATAATTACAATCAGTGCATGAGCTACTTATGTAGAACTCATTACAATCGGTGCATGAGCTACTCATCTAGTACTCACTACATTCAGCGCATGAGCTACTCATCTAGTACTTATTACAATCAGTGCTTGAGCTACTTATAAAGTGCTCATTATAATCAGTGCATGAGCTACTCATTTAGTATTAATTACAATCATTGCATGAACTACTCATCTAGTACTCATTACAGTCAACGCATGAGCTAGTCATCTAGTACTCATTACAAGCAGTGCATGAGCTACTTATAAAGTATTCATTATAATCAGTGCATGAGCTACTCATGTAGTACTCATTACAATCAGTGCATGAGCTACTCATCTAATATCATGCACTGGTTTTTGTAGAACAACATGTTGGGACACTTTTAGCCTAACACTGTCAAGTGGCATATCCCACACATATTTATGCGAAACTAACATTTTTGGAGAACTTAATTTGCCCTTCCACTCTCTAAAAATTTGTCTGCCTTAAAACTCCCTTAATATTTAGCTTTTGAGATATGGACTGGTTAATTTGCCCACCCACTCCCCTAAAATTGTTTGTCCCTAAAACATCCGTAATATTATTTTTGGGTGTAGGCTTTTGAGATATGGACTGTTATTTGCGCACTCGCTCCCTTAAAATTTGTTCCCCGTAAAACATCCGTAATATTATTTTCGTGTCTTAATTTTTGAAATATGAACTGATTTATTTACCTACCCACTCCCCTAAAATTTGTTCCCCCTAAAACATCCGTAATATTATTTTTGGGTGTTAGCTTTTGAGATGTGGACTAGTTAATTTGCGCACCCACTCCCCTAAAATTGTTTCCCCTTAAAACATTCGTAATATTATTTTTGGGTGTTAGCTTTTCAGATATGGACTGGTTAATTTGCCTACCCACTCCCCTAAAATTTGTTCCCCCTAAAATATCCGTAATATTATTTTTGGGTGTTAGCTTTTGGAATACAGGCGAGTTATGATTTTCTTATGGGGTGCTTCCACTGTGAGCTATGAGAGTCAAAATAAGCAGTTTCGCTGTCATTCCCCAACATCCCAATAACTATTTTACCACGCACGACCAACATTTTTAAAAAAATATGATAATATTTCATTTCGATGTACAATCAGTTCGGTTGATTTGCATTAATAAATAAACGAGATATGCAAGCAATTACTAGGGTACAGTACTTTTAAAACCAAAACGGAATCCTCATATAATCAATCGTATGATCGTTTGTCCCGTCTGCCACGCTGCTTTCTTAGGACATAGAAACTAAACATTTGGCATAGTAATAGAGCATATTAATCCTCCCATATTTTAATACTAACACTCTAAAATATTAATACGAAAATTGTTGGTTGGGGCAAATTAGGTTTACGAATTCTTTTTAATTTTGTATATACATAGTTTGGTATACCGTTGGAAAGGGGGTCCTAAATATATTTTCTGGTTATGGCGTCTCAAAAATGTTTTTTTTCATAATTTTAAATAGTATATCTTCAGAGTCATATAAAAAAATAAGCAACAAAAATTTGAGCGCATGCAACCTCAGTACACGTGACAGAAGTGAAATTTCTTTGGCAATCTAAGCATTAATTTGTAAGTATATGAGTAAGGGGTAAAACGGTATGTAGAGACAAAGTATAAGTGTAAGTCCATAGATTGTAATAAACTCGTAAAAGAAGATTTTAATACTATTTTGTTCAGAAAAATTAAGGAATTATGTTTACAAATCGACGTGAACATCTTATAAAATCTGCACATAAATTTACACAGACAATTGTCAATTAAAAAAATAGCCGCAATGCTAGCACCAGAACACGGCTAAATGCAGCTGAAGGAATCCTGACTTCCTCGTATCGCTCCTGTTGTAAATTATAATTACGATAACTATATATGCGCGTTCTTGGTGGATTTATGAATAAATTAAGTACATACATTGTTAGTCTTGTAATGGATGAAGCATATCAAAAATTAGCAATAAATCACTCATAAATAGATAAATAAATCGACATCATTTTGACAGTTTACTTTTGACACACGTTACCTGCAAAACAGCTGATAGCAGCAGTAGGCGCCACACAACTTTTCTTTGCCCGACATCTATTCCCGGACACCGTGTATATCATTATTAATAGACAAATCCGGTGCTGTCGGGTTTGCCCATCGAAATATGGCCACAAATATTTTTAATTGAAATTCAATTAATTTTTTGAACAATTACATGACGATAAAATATAATTCATTTAAAAGAAAAATATTTAAATAATTTAAAAAGCTTGATTTACCGTTTCTCACCTGCCGCAATATTTGTAACTTCGTTAAATTTCTTTGTTCGTAAAGTATTTTAATCATATATCAAATAAAGCTTATTTGTAATATAGGGTTAATATAGGGTTGCCTATTTAAAAGTGGTGATACGTCACGCGATACAAAGTGGCGATATAAAAAAGGAACGATAACGTAACATTATCGTTTGCGTGGTAACGTCTAAGCGCAATAAGTTAGATCTCGAAGGGGACGGGGGGTGGTCGCGTTCAATATTTTCTACGTTTTCTGTTTCTGTACCACACACAGGCATCAATCTTGTTATATTTCTAGTACACAAATACTAAAATATAGGTAACTAAACTTATAACTGAAAACATTGGCAATCGGCACGCATAGATGCTTAAACGTAACCATACAAGTTAGGATGTAACTGACTGGTTTTCCTGTACATTCAAACTGTTCAAATGTACAACCAAACCTATCAGCCAGACCCTAGCGTTTATGGCTACCTTTATATATCTATATCAGTACGCAACGTGTTGCGGCGGTTGCAAGGCGGTGCTCGCTGCCCCGGTGTGTCTATATAGACCATGATAGGTACTTCATATAAATTTTGCAATGTTGTTGTTGGTTGTCAATCCAATAATGTATTACCGACGGAAAAGCCAGTTAGTTCTATGTTCTAAATTAATGGATAAGAAGAAATTACAGATTTCTGTATATTTACTGTCAAATAACTTTAAATATTTTACCAGTATCTTGTCACAAATGTATCTGTGGCAGATGTAATTAGCCAATTATTTTATAGATTTTTATGAATCGCGTGTTGATGGCATCTGTCTTGTTGTTTACGAAAAAATTAGTGTTAATATTGTGTGGTGGTCCATGTACGAGTTCGACTCGCAATTGGCCCCTTTTTTATTTTCATGCTGCGTTGAATTACTCGTTTGCTTTTAAACTATGTATTAATGTAAACTAGTTGTCACCCAGTGACCAAACCCGACCATAATTCATTAAATTTTAAAATTACAATGTTATTAAGGTTCTTTTGTTAAAGAGTATACCTCTGTAATCATTGGATTTAATTTTTTTTACGTTTCTTCTTTCATTAGCGTATGTCGCTTGTTTTAATTCCCTTCAATACCCATGAAATTTAAAATTTAATGTTGGTAACACAGGTATCTATTACACAGAATATAAAATAAAAGCTTTTTTGCCTTGACATACACTCCACAGACTATTGAAAAGGGAACTTTTGAAATCACACAAAATTCACAGCTCGAAAGTCATTCAATCAATCTGACATCCTAAAATTCTTTGGCGACTGTCTCTACTCTGCGCGAATGTTTGACCACAGACTATTATGTGTTTGACATTGACAGTACGAATGTAAACAATGAATCTTTTAATGTATTTATAATATATAATTTAATGTATTTGTAACACGTATTATATATTAATTTTAGCTTTCTGCACTTTTTCTCCATATAAACTTTAGCTATGCCAAATCTACCACTCCTCCATGCGCGCAATATGCTTAATAAGGGGTACAAAGATTTCTCTTCATCATCATATTAATATATGATTGCACTCCAAATTTAATGTGATGTTTGCTATGAGAATTTTTTTGTGACGTGATGCTATGAGAATTTTTTTTTCAAATTTTCGTCAAAACCTAAAAGTTGTTTATCGTTCCAACATCCTCCTATGAAGAGGAAAAAATCATGGCAACAGCACATTGCCTAAATAATATTTAGAATTAATCAGCTTAATTCTCGAAATTAAATCAATTGTTTACAATAAATAAGTTGTCTGTACGGCGCTATCTTATCACTGGCGGTCACCGGTCGCCGTCAGGTCGCGGCGCCATGTTGTGACGCTTCTTGGAATAGCTTATTTGTGTCTTTCGTTTACCATAATGGGAAGATGTACTTTTTATACTAGTGAAGTGCTGTCGAAAAAAATGTCAGTAATAAACAGGTTCTTTTTGCTCTCCAGATCTTGAATTGTAATAAAGAGTGATGTAATTTGGTCATAATTTGAAAAACGGTGAGGGAGCTTTTTAGGGTCCATAGCCAAAATTAGTACCACTATAGTTTTGCCATATCCGTCTATACGTCACATCCGTTTTGCTCTTAGACTACTAATATCTATAAAGCTAAAAGTAGGCTACTAATGCCTAGTAAGCTTTGGTACGGCTATTAATATTTATAACGCCTGCAAAGTTATAAAATAAAATCTTAAAAAACATTGTGTCCCCTACATATAAAATGGGTTTTAATTTTTTCATTCGCATACATTGTGTAGGGTGTCATTGAAAAGGTCTTACAAAAAGATTTAGGGTATACCATGAAAAGGTCTTATTTTTTTTTATTCGCATATATCGTGCAGGGTATTCATTTTTTTATTCGCATACGTTGTGTAGGATGTCATTGGAAAGGTCTTACAAAACTATTTAGGGTAAGTCATTGAAAAGGCATTACAAAATATGTATGGTAATCTATTGAAAAAATCTTACAAAAATATTTAGAGTACGCCATTGAAACGGTCTTACAAAAATATTTAGGGTATGCCATGAATACTTTCTCGATACACGGATCCATTTACGAAAGATTACGCTTTAAAATGGTAAGTTTTGTTAAAGTTATGTGTTCTCACCCCTATTTGAAAAGTGTTCACAATAATATAACGTAATTAAAATATCTTTTAAAAAACTGACTTCCAAAAAGTAGGTACTTAAAAGTAAAAAATAATCAACTCAAAACAGGTACCTAGTTATTTGCAATAGTAACTATGTTACTTATTTTTTAAGTCGATGCCAGCCCTGTCGACCAAGTTAAACAAATGTATAATAAAATTTAATTTACAATGTGAATTTAAAACCTTAAATACTAATGTACTCGCAATACGAAATAGATCCATAAAGGGCGTATTTATAATATAAAATTTTACATTTGTTTAAGTTGATCGGTGGTCCTGGCACCGACTTCAAAATAAGTAACTTGTTATTTATTGCGAATAACTAGGTACCTGTTTTCAGTTAATTATTTTTTACCATTTAGTACCTACTTTCTTTGATGTTGGTTTTTTAAAGATATTTTATTTTAGAATTTTTGAAGCGAAACTTCTTTACGAACGTTTGACTTGGGGAGTAAGCTGGCGAATGCGTGACAAGAGCGTTACGAAAAGTGTGATCGGGCGAGGCTAACGGAAATCAAGAGGGAGATATAAGTTAGTGAAGACAGAAAGAGAGAGAGTTACGTTTCGTATATTACTGTATACAAGACACAGGGACAAGAGAGAGAGGTGCGAGCACACATTTTCTTTCTCTCTTTCTCTCATAGCCAGTTATGTTTCGCATATCTAAGACACAGTGCAAGCCTATTGTCTGTATCACACTGTATGAGCAAGACAGAGCAGTGCGCGCGCACATTTTCTTTCTCTCTTCCTCTCATAGCCAGTGCATAAAAAAAAATATATGTATATATATATAAATATATATATATATATATATATGCGAGTTTGCTAGCGTTACGCGAACAGTTATTTTTTGATTATTTTGTAATTTCATTTCGTTCTTGAACAATTTTATAAATTATTATTTTGTTCAATACATTAAATATTCTTTGTTTGAAGTGAATAAAATTGTAAATTCATTTTAAAGTTCATATTTTGTGAATTTGAAGTTTCACTTCAGTCCTGTGGTCTAAAGCACACTCGTTTTTTTAGTGATTAATAATATTAATCAGCACGCTATAAATGACATTCAGTTATTTTCTTTCTTAGAATATTGTAAAAATTAAAAGTCACGGGAATAAGCTAGTATATAGATAATTCCTCTTCGTTTAAAGCTGATTATCAATAACATACAGAAACAAAGCGATAGTAGTAGCCGCCAGTGGTCAGATCTTAGCCGGTGAGGAGTTTCGTTATCCATATACGAAGCCCAGTATCAGATTTTGCGAAGTAACAGCTATCACTTGAAAAGGTCCTTTCGCAGCAGATTATTAAATCACCAGCACCAGCAGCAATCAACCTGAACCAGCAGCAGATTATTAAATCACGATTAATTTATTACAATCAGTTAAAGACTTGCATTATTCATCTTGAGAACTCATCATCAAACCTTGACCTGGTCGATGGTGCAGTTATTTTGTAAAGTTTAAACTATAAGAAGCAAATATCTTGAATTACGGTTGATTTACTACCATTCGGTAAGGAGTTACATCATTCATCTCCAGAACGCATCATCAGATACTGACATCATCGATAGTGTGATCATTTTAAAAAGTAACAACTAAAAGAAACAAATATCTTGAATCACGTTTAATTTACTACCATCCATTAAGGAGTTCCATTGCTCATATTCAGAACTCATCATCAGACCCTGGCCTGGTCGACGGTATAGTTATTTTGCAAACTAACAACTACCAGTAGCAAATATCTTGAATTACATTTGATTTACTACCATCCGTTAAGGAGTTCCATCGTTCATATCTAGAACTCATCACCAAACCCTGACCTGGTCGACGATGTAGTTATTTTGCAAAGTAACAACTACTAGCAGACAATATCTTTAATCACGGCCGATTTACTAACATCCGTTAAGGAGTTCCGTTATTCATCTCCAGAACTCATCATCAGACCCTGACCTGGTAAGTGGTGTAATTATTTTGCAAAGTAACAACAACTCGTAGCAAATATATTAAATAATAGTTAATTTACTGCCATCCTTCAAGGAATTCTATCGTTTATTTCCGGAACTCATTATCAGATCATCATCATATTTATATGGGACCACCCCTAAAGTACACTTTTTTAAATAAAAAGGGGATCATCAAAATCGGTTCACTCGGTAAAGAATTATCGCTGAACATACATAAAAAAAATATTCTAACCAATCCGGTAGTTGACTCATTCTAAATTTTGATATTTTTCGTACAATATTGTGAAATATAAGTTAATTAAAAACCAGTCTTGCAAAAAATTCAAAAATTGATTGAAAAATAAGCCAGTTCTAAGAAATTCTAAGAAATTCCATGCGAACGACTTAAATCAACTCCAAAAAGAATTGTATATATTGAAATGTAAATTAATAATATTTCTTTAAAAGATCTACCTGGCAATATATTTAAATATTTATGTGGTAAGATAATATTCGATCAAATTATGACATTTAACGAACTTTTTACAGACCCAACTAGGGTCTGTAAAAAGTCCTCAGAAATTCCATGCAAATGACTTAAATCAACTCCAAAAAGAGCTGTGCATTTTAGAATGTATATTAATTATATTTATTTTAGAAATCTACCAAGCAATATATTTAAATATTCACATGGTAAGAAATAATATTCGATCAAATTATGACATTTAACGAACTTTTTACACACCAAACTAGGTTCAGTAAAAAATTCTCAGAAACTCCATGCGAATGACTTAAATCAACTCCAAAAAGAGCTGTATAATTATATTTCTTCAAAACATCTACTAGGCAATATATTTAAATATTCACATGGTAAGAAATAATATTCTAATATATTTAAATACTCACATGGTAAGAAATAATATTAATATTTGTAAATAGTGTAATAGAAATGCTATGCGTTCTTTAAACCTTTATATGTGCCTAATGTGCACAGAACCCTCGCAGTGTGAAAACACTCTAAGTTTAATAAAGTTTTTTAATCGAGTGTAGAGAACAAGGTCTTAACTTATTTTCTATGTGGTTTTTTTTAAATTTACAAGAAAAGCATTATCATTGATATCACAACGCTGTTTATAAAAAAACCGAAAAATTAAGTGATGGAACAAGCACAAAGTAAGGTACCGTAGTACTTATATTTATTAAAATTGTTGGTTCAAGTTGTTATAACAGAAATAATTTTAAATGAAAGTTTCATCTAAATGGCACTAGACCTATAATTCAAAATGTATTTTAGTACAAAATCTATTTCAGTTCAAAATTTCTTTCCATTCAAAATATTCTCCAGTTCAAAATCACTTTCAGTTCATCTCTTGCATTTCAGAATCTGTTTTATGTCAAAATATCTTCCAGTTTAAACGTTGTTTCAGATCAAAATTTCATTTAGTTCAAAATTTCTTTCAGTTCAGTATTTCTTTTAAGTCCAAATTTCTATTAATGCAAAATCTATTTTAGTTCAAAATCTCTTTTAGTTCAAAATCTATTTTAGTTCAAAATCTATTTTAGTTCAAAATCTATTTTAGTTCAAAATCTATTTTAGTTCAAAATCTCTTTTAGTTCAAAATCTATTTTAGTTCAAAATCTCTTTTAGTTCAAAATCTATTTTAGTTCAAAATCTCTTCCAGTCTAAATCTCTTTCAGCTCAATATTTCTTTCAGTTTAATATATGGTATGTTTTGGCTCCAAATTTTCCTCAGTTTAAAATCTATTTTGGTTCAAAATCTTTTTTAGTTCAAGATATCTTTCAGCCCCAAATCTCTCTCAGTTCAAAACATATTTTGGTTCAAAATCTTTTTAACTTCAAAATCTCTTCGAGTTCAAAATCTCTATTGCTCTAATGTAGTTTTCACTTCAAAATCTCTCTTACTTCAAAATGTTTTTCAATTCAAAATCTATTTCAACTTATAATATCTTTCAATACAAAATCTCTTTCCGTTCAAAATCTATTTTAGCTTACAATTTCTTTTAGTTCAAAATCTCTTTCAACCCAAAATCAATTTCTGTTCAAAATCTTTTTCTGCATATAATTTCTTTCAGTTCATACTCTCTTCTAGTTCAAAATATTTTTCATTCCTTAATCTCTTTCTACTCAAAATTTCTAGCATTACAAAATTTAATAAAGATTCTGTAATTTTGCAGGCTATATTCTCCAATGGAAGAAACACATTAAGTCGTGAGAAGCTAACGTAATCTATTCCATATTGTTTGCATTTTATCCTATGACAGAAAGGAAAAAAAATGTATGAAATGAAGGCGTTAATCTGTTACTAATTTGCGAAAATTAGGGCATAGTTGCTATATACCCTTTAGATTAATGAGGAATTCCATTCCGATTCCGTTATCAAAGTAAAAACTTCTTTGGACGCACCTGCGCACCTCACTTTCAAGTGAAAATGTACTCTCAACAGTGAATGGAATTAAACCGTAACACTCCTGTCTGTCACGTTCGGGTCGTTAATGCAACGCTCGGGTGGGTGACGCGACGCTCGTGTCGGTGACGCTGAATCGGGTAAACTCGCTCCCTTCGACATCGGCCAAGTTTACTACTTTTTTAAGAGCACTATGAGCACTTTTTAAATGTCAAGTGAATTACTTTTTTAGGCACATCATGCGCACTTTTTATAAATATTATATTAAATTTGCCTTAAAAGTATTTAAAACATATTTCAGTTTCCATAAAACTTTTGTTTTTAGAATATGATAACAATGAAGAAGTGCAAGCAGAGCAAAATTACGCCAAGTGATTCATTCACAAATATAATTCTATATTTTGTAACTAATATTACTTCATGACTTCATAATTGTTACTGATTCACTAAAATAAAATAGACCACATACCATTAATTTAAATATTATTATATGATTAGCGATTCTTAATTACAAAATCAAAAAGGTTCAGAAATTTAATTTTGAAGTTAATAAATAACAGAATATTTATAAATTGCATTCGCTTAACTATCTATCCCCAGAGACGCAGAATAAGTCTGTCCCTATGAGGTACGCGCTTGCTTATATAACGAGTATGGGATCAGTGTCTGATGTCATCCTCCCCTCCCCGGCCCTCTCTGTTTACAATATAGATATTTTAAAATTAGAATTTTTCACTTCTATCGTATGGTCATAAGCACACCAAACATTTATTTTTGACGTGAATACGTCTTTAAATCCAAAAAACCTAACGTTAACAAAATCGTGGGGTACAGTTTGGCGTTGCAGTTTCGAATCTATCCTCTACATCAAAAATTAAATTATAACACTGGATAGCTAAAGGATCATAGAATTCATTACGAGAACAGTGACGCATCGCGCACGGTGGAGGGGGAAGCGCCGCTATTTTGAGGTTATTTTGCTACGTATTGAGATTTGCAATTAGTATAACTTTTGATTCGAAAAAGCTACGATGTTCGTTTTAATCGTCAGCTGTCGTCAAAATCTATCGATTGTATATAAAACATTAGTTTAAAGTAGTAACAGTGAATATAATAAGGCGTTAGAATAAAAAAATATTATTAAGAATATATATTTAAAAAATATAACCCGTTACATAGACGTATTCACGTACAACACACGGCCGTGTCCATGACACAGCCACACCCCAATTTTGTTAGTTTCTCTACAGTACACACAAAAAAATTATCGATATTGTGTGGAACATCACTTAAAGCAATGTTGTTTATTCATCAATTGGAAAGAGAAAACAAAACGCACGTGCGTACTAATCCATCAGTTTTCCTCGTAGCCATTTCTGGCACTATCTGTTTTATGCTTCCTCTGTCCTTGTTTCAGTCATTACTCACTTGATCATAATATCGTCATGTACTTTGTACTTAATTGCGGTTTAAAGATAATTAAACCAGTAGTTTAACAAAGATGAGACACCGCATTATATTTAAGAGACTATCGTCATCATCGTCATATCTTCAGCAGAATACGTTCAGCAGAAAACGTCTCCAACATTTAATTTTCTTTGAAACTAAAATTCACAGGTGTTAAACACTGATATTGCCGCTAATAAACTACGGAGACGTCTGCTATCCAGATCTTTCAGAACAATTGCATAACAAACTTCAATGCCTTCAATATTTATGTATTCGCTACATTTTCAGGCTCGGAAAATCTGATCACGTCTCTGAACTAAGGTTGCGGTTCAGAAGGATGGAGTTTCGTGACCCAATTTTCACATTCTTTTACTGCTTTGTAATATTTTAAATAACCCTCACAGTCCCTCTTATCTTGTTGCAAAATTCACAGCTCTTCTTGCTCTTCGTATTTATCTGCCTACCTATATATTTGTTTATAAACGCAGTTTATTTATGGTTAAATGTAAGCGATTGTACCTGTTACAATAAGTTCGCTAGATTTCACCGAAGTTATAATTGTATGAATAATTTAGTTTCAAAATCAAGTTTCATCTTCATCGCACACATACAAGCGTGCGCGCACGCACGCACGTACGCATGCATTTATGTATACACACACACGCACACACGCGCGCCCTCTCGCATGCAGACGCTCCCACTCGCATGCTTTCTAATTTTGTGTTTCTTTTTAGCTCTCTTAAAAGTAATTGATATAACTTTAATTAAAAACTTAAGTTCTAATTTTTTGACCATTAAAATATTTCTTAATCTCTTAACGTTGCTTAAAATAAAAATAGCGCCGGCCAAGTCCAATCTGTATGCCATCAGCCCCTCACTTGATGATTATTAGTAAAAACTATGTTTCTGAAATGGTCTAATAGTTGTAAGAAAATAAACGATTATATTGTTCATAATGATTAATCGATCTCTTATTTTTAAATTCAACCGAAAAAAAACAACCGAGAGATAGATGAACAGAACGGAATAAGACAAGAAGTGTACGCATGCGCGACAACAAACGAAAATGGCACACACTACTGCTATCAGCTGTTTATACGTTACGTGTGTCAAAAGTAAACTGTCAAAATGTCGTTGATTTATTTATCTATTTACGATTGATTTATTACTAATTTTGTGTACCTGATCCATCATAAGACTAACATCATATATACTTAATTTATTTATAAATCTGCAATGAACCCACACATATAGTCGTAAATATAATTTACGAAAGAAGCAATACATCCCGACTTCCTTTAGCTACGTTTAGCCGTATTCTGGTATTGGCATCGCGGCTATTTTTTTAATTGACAATTGTCTATGTAAATTTATATGAAGATTTTTACGTCGATTTGTAATGACATATTATTAATTTATCTAAATGTATAGTATTAAATTCTTCTTATATGAAGTTAGTACAATCTGTGGACTTACACATAGTCTATTCTCTCTTTCTCTCTCTCTCTCTGCAATTTTATCCCTTACTATATACTCACAAATCGATTTTAAGACCGCCAAAGAAGTTTGACTTCCGTCACGTGTACTGTGGTGCACGCGCTCAACTTTTTATTTACTTATTATCACCTATGGGAAAAAAACAGATACATACAATGAGTAAGATACAATGAGTGAGACTTTAAGGTATTAGGTTAACTTATATTCTACCATTTCCACATCAAAACAACATTCTACGTGCTTAGATACTTAAACTTATGTAAACAATAATAAAATACATTGAATACAAAAAAAATTAATACGTTAACTCAAATTATAAAACGTATAATATTGATAAGTACATTAAATACAAAAAAAAGTGTAACACATTAACTTAAATTATAAAAATAATATTGATAAACAATTATGGAAATTCAATAAAAATTCACGATAATCATCATCAATAACAGAACAAATAATAATAATAATGATAATATAACAATAACAATAAATACAAATACATAAGAGCAGACAAAACAAATATTAAATAACCTCCAAATTTGTCTCGCGAAGAAGACAAAAAAAATAAAAATATAATATAGATTTAAAAACAATAAACAAATACAACGTCAAAGGGTGTCGCAGGACTGTTGCTTGTATAGTATGTTTATAAATTACTGCTTGTATTGCAATAACGAGCTGGCGAATATGTAAAAAATGGAATATCGCGAGCATCACAAATCCTGCATAATGGTAAGCGAGCACCAGCATTGGTGTGAGCGGTATGTAAGCAGAAAAGCGCCGAGCTAGGAATAAGGTTGCCAGGTGTCCGGAATTTCCAAAATTGTCCCGAAATTTGTAATATAGTCCCGTGTCCATGAATGTAATAAGTTTGTCCCAGAAACGTAAAAAAGCGGTTTATAAAAAAAAGAAAAAAAGCAATTTTTAAAAATGTTTATGTTAATTTGTCATTTTTATTGCAAATCTATAAAATGATTACTTCATCCAATTTGTTTGTCCAGTGGAAAGACTGGAATCGAATGAATATAGTTCTAATCAAGAAATAATTGCAAAGTTTTATTGCAAATCTATAAAATGATTACTTCATCCAATTTGTTTGCCCAATGGAAAGACTGGAATCGAATGAATATAGTTCTAATCAAGAAATAATTGCAAAGTCGAATAAATTGCGAAGAGTATTTCTCCGAAGTTTGACAGTTGCTTTTAAATAATCCGGACGGAAACAAATCAGTTAAAAAAGATATCAAAAGATGAGTATAACAAATATATTTCCACAATTAAATGAAACTACGTGACGTAGTATTATTTCTACTTTCTTTAAGTTCTTTACCAGGACCTAGATTTATTTGTTATTGTTTTACATGACTACAAAACTAAACAAGATTTAGTTGTTACTAAATTAAGATTTACTTGTTACTAAATTAAGATTTAGTTGTTACTAAATTAAAATTGAGTTGTTATTGTTTTAGATGTTAGTGTTTTACAAGATCTTCAGGTGACAAAGATAATACAAGTGTAATACAACTAAACCTACGGTCGTGGTAAAGAACTTAAAGAAAGTAGAAATAATACTACATCACGTAGTTTTATTTAATTGTGAATAGTGAATTTCAAAAAATTAACGCCAAATATATTTAACATTCAAATATATTTTTAATGTCAAACTACAAAAACTAATTTCTTAATTGTAATTATACAAGATTTATTTCTATAGAAAAATAAATATGTAAGTTATTTTGATAAATATTAATATTTGCTTTTACTAATTTGAACAATTGTGATTAACGTAATTACTATTTTTTGTATTAAATTGTCATTTTTCAATAAGTCAATATTTTTTTATACACTTTACTTTTTATTTTGATTTTTTTTTTTTGATGATTTTTTTATTGAGTTCAAACAGTTCTTTGTTTGGTAAGACTCACTTTTTTTAACCACTGGCAGTTGTAGTATGTTGATTTTAACAGTATATAAATAAATGGTAACAAATAATGTTACTTCAATGAGGTTTTATATTTAACTTTGCCCCAAATCCCACTTGCGTACCTCGTAGTAGAAAGTCCCGGAAAAAAGCGATTTTATATATGACAACCCTCCTAGGGTTGTCATATTACGTAGCTAGAGATAGCTCTCCCTGGCACACCAAAATGCAACTAAGTCACTATTTTGGTGCAATCGTAACGACTATGACAGATATTACGAAGCACAATTGCTCCAATTTCAACACACCTTTCACGGAGAGTATGGTATTCAAATGAGTACAATACGTTACAATAGTATTTTTGGGCGTATTGATGAATACAAATACGAACTTATTACTTTAAGACCCATTTTTATAGTAAAACACACTAATACTAATTAATATTCATGGTATTATGGCAGACTAAAATCGACTGTGTGAAATGAGTCAAAACATATATATTTAAAACAAATAAATATAAATATTTGATGGAATAGAAGAAAAAAAAAGGAATATAGAAAGGTAAGAATGGTAACATTGGGGAAAACAGTAGAAAATAGAAAAGAGATGTAGCCATACCGACCCTGGCACTAAAATCGACGGAATGTGTTATGGTTTTATATGAATTCAAAATAACGTTAGCTGACGCTAAACAATAATGGTTGCCTTAAAGTTTACTTTAAAAATCGGCATGCTGTATCACACTGGCGTTGGCATTGCCTTTATTTTTCGTTAAAGTTCGATGGCTTGAAAGAAAAGAACAGCACTATATAATTTTACGAGCAGAAATAAGAGGACGGAGCTATTTCGTTGATGATAACATTGTTGTACTTTATATATGTGTGACACGAGATGCATTTTTATAGGTTATTTTGTTGTACACCAAGTAAGGTTTATTTCTCGTGTTACTTTCGGCCGCAATTGTTAGAATTTTATTATTTATTTTGGTAGTCAAAGTAGTTTACGAAAGTATTATTTGGTAACGTAAATGGATCCGAGACATCCTTTAAGGTAGTTGTCGTGTAAAACGCGTTGTCAATGAAGTTCGCTGAGTTTTTGGTACATTATTCAAACAAAATATATGACTTATTTAAAAATTATTTGCCGTTAGTTTTGGTAAAAATTGCTCTGAAAAATTGTACAATTAACATTACAGGAAAAGTAATAATTTCAACACACTTAATTTCATCTAAAAAACTAAGTCAATGTAAAATTATATTACATTAATATTTAAAAAAAAGGATTAATAGTTTAGTTTTAGTAAAATTTTTACAATTAACACAACAGGAAAAGTAATAATTTCGCCATGCTTAATTTTTTTAAAAACGCGTCGAGCGATTCGTCTAAAAACTAAATCAATGTAAAGTGACATTATATTAACATTAAAAAAAAGGATTAACCGTTTAGTTTTGGTAAAAATTGCTTTTAAAAATTATATAATTAACACTACAGGAAAAGTAGTAACTTCGCCACGCTTAATTTTTTTTAAAAACGCGTCGAGCGATTAGTCTAAAAACTAAATCAATGTAAAATGATATTATATTAACATTTAAAATAAAGGATTAACCGTTTAGTTTTGATAAAAATTGCTTTAAAAAATTATATAATTAACACTACAGGAAAAGTAGTAATTTCGCCACGCTTAATTTTTTTTAAAAACGCGTCGAGCGATTCGTCTGAAAACTAAATCAATGTAAAGTGACATTATATTAACATTTAAAAGAAAGGATTAATCGTTTAGTTCTGATAAATATTGCTTTAAAAAATTATACAATTAACCCTACAGGAAAAGTAGTAATTTCGCCACGCTTAATTTTTTTAAAAACGCGTCGAACGATTGGTCTAAAAAACTAAGTCAATGTAAAATGATGTTGTATTAAAATTAAAAAAAAAAGTGTTTATCGTTGAATTTCGGTAAAGCTCGCCTTCAAAAATTGTACAATTAACATTACAGGAAAAGAGGTTAATAGAACAGGCAGCAGGCAACTCTTTTATTTCTTCATAATTATAACATGAATTTAAAAAAAAAACAGTAATTAAAAAAACAATTATTTAATGACAAAACAACAACATAAAAAACCGCATTTGCTTTTCGAAATTCCACGTGGAAGATACGTGTAGTATATGTTTGGTTATTTTGACATGCCCATATGATTAGTAATTGCTCGTAATTACACAAACTCACTTATAACCCATTCTGACTAGTATTTGTTCGTAATTACCGACATAAACTCAGTTATAACGCATTTAGACTAGTATTGTTTCGTAATTACTTACATAAACTCAGTTATAACGCATTTAGACTAGTATTTGTTCGTAATTACCGACATAAACTCAGTTATAACGCATTTAGACTAGTATTTTTTCGTAATTACCTACATAAACTCAGTTATAACGCATTTATACTAGTATTTGTTCGCAATTACCTACATAAACTCAGTTATAACGCATTTAGACTAGTATTTGTTCGTAATTACTGACATAAACTCAGTTATAACGCATTTAGACTAGTATTTGTCCGTAATTACCTACATAAACTCAGTTATAACGCATTTAGACTAGTATTTGTTCGTATCTACCGACATAAACTCAGTTATAACGCATTTAGACTAGTATTTTTTCGTAATTACCTACATAAACTCAGTTATAACGCATTTAGACTAGTATTTGTTCGTAATTACGGACATAAACTCAGTTATAACGCATTTAGACTAGTATTTGTTCGTAATTACCTACATAAACTCAGTTATAACACATTTAGACTAGTATTTGTTCCTAATTACCTACATGCACTCAGTTATAATGCATCTGTACAAGCACAAACATAATTAATTAACTGTTTATATTCTTAATGAAGAGCAGTGACGCAGGGTTCCATGTGGCTGTGTCCTTGCGGGACTCCACAAAGCGCACGTGATGCAGGTCACGAGGTCACAATACGGGGGCTGAGTGAATCCGGATCGTGGGAACTCGCGTAGCTTCATCTTAACAAATGACAGGTAGTTAAAAGTACAGTCGACACACGCGGTCATGTAGCAATTGTTGTCTTATTTATATTGTCCTTTGTTTTATTTTTTAACTAATTTCACATACAAGTTTGCTTGCATGAAAAAGGGCACGTCACTATGGAACACGGTGTGTTGTCGAAAGTAGGTGTATCTCAATGAAAATTACTTTATGGTATACAGTCGACATATTGGAATTCGTTCAAATATTTAGTGCATGCAATGGTGGTACCTATATTTGGGGTTACGCGTCAGAAAACATAGGTGACGCTAAAAACATTCGCAGCGCCATATCACAAAAATATTTGGTTACGTCATTCTGCCCTGTTTCGTATCATTTAATTAACGTGTGCGTTAGCTAACACACGACAATTACGGTTTCCTTAACGTTCGCTTCACTCACGTCGCTTGTTCGTCGCACTCGCGTTATCCTTGACTTTATTTTCGGTTAAAGTTCGGTGGCTTTACAGAAAATAATAGCATTACGTAATTTTACGAGCAAATAGAAAAGGACGGAGCTATATTGTCCACGATGACATTTCTGTGCTTTATCTATGCGTGATCGGAGATTCGTTTTTGTAGGTTATTTTGTTTGTCTTACGCGTCAAGTTAAGATTTATTCGTCGTGTCACTTTCAAGATGACAGGTAATATGTGACGCCAAAAAGTGACACTTTCAAGATGACAGTTAATATGTGACGCTAAAAAGTGACACTTTCAAGATGACAGTTAATATGTGACGCTAAAAAGTGACACTTTCAAGATGACACTTGTCATTTCTTTAGATAATAGAAAATATTTACTCCTTCTCGAGTACCGATTTTATAAGCGTTTCTGCGAATGCAAAATACTTTTTATGAGATGAGATATGTAATGACGTTTGTTGGTATCTAATTTAATACATGGCATAATTTTAACAAGGTAACTATAAAAATTAATGATTTTACCTTTCAATTTGCTCAATGAATTATTCTAGCAAGACTACATTATTGAAAGAAATACTTAAATAACCTATAAAGTCAGCCGTGACGTCAACTGTTTTAGCTACTTTACGTAAACGCTGATATTGTTCAACTTCAATACGGTAGTTGACTCATTCTAAATTTTGATATTTTTCGTACAATATTGTGAAATATAAGTTAATTAAAAACCAGTCTTGAAAAAAATTCAAAAACTGATTGAAAAATAAGCCAGTTATAGGCTTCTAAATTTGATGATACGAATAGAGTTGGGTATATCCCTCTCTCTTTTCCTCTCGTAGAATATAATGTGCAATATTAAAAATGACCTCACAACACAGTACTGCCGTCTTTCTCGGTCAATTTTTAAGATTATTAAAAAAAAATTCACTCTTCATCAGCTTGTACCTTGAAATTATGATTAAAGAAATAAAAGAAATTTAGTTAAATACCCAATTATCAATAGGGACCGCACAATATGCCAACTTTAATAGGCTATTTGACTTGATTTTTTAAATTGTGCTATTTTGCAGTATAAGCACACTACATTTATATTTCCAGGATATATGCCGTATTTTTTATATAAATCACATTTAAGTTTGAATTTTCGAATTCGTGCTAAAAATGCAATTTCTATAATGGCGGCTAGCGTGACGTCACTCGCAATGTATATATAAACAGTCCTGCCCATTCAAGAGGATTATTATTTATTTTCACATTAAAATGGTGTATAAATGGAGTGTAGTGCCACAATCTACAAATACGTTTATAAAAAGTCCACACAAAGTGTTCGTTTCAGTGCCAACGAATCATAAAGGACGAAAAAAGTGGCTGCAATTAGCCCGTAGAGATCTAAACAGCATTATAGCTCACTCAAATGTTTTTATACGTGAAGATCATGTCGATGTAATATTTGTGTTTTAAATATTATTATCGATATCAATGTCTATAATCCAAAAGAATAAGAATGCGTTTTACTCGCCTGTGACTTTTAATCAATAACAGTGCGTTTGCGACACTGAATGAATTTCAAAAAATATTGTGATTTGTTTACATATAGTGAAATAAGGCGTCATTTTGAAGTACGTAGCTGTCAAAATAAAGTTGTATGATGATACAATACGCGGACATCAGCTTAAAGGTTAATAACTCCGTAACGTTTACGTTATTCGTAAAATAACATGATACAACATGTTGGGGCTGAAAGTTAGTGTATTTTTGTTGTTAGTGTGTTTTATTTTTGAACTAGACAACATTGTAAAACACGACTTCTAGCTTAGATCAAAATAAAAAAGTGAAGATATGTTACACTCTTACTTTATGTAAATACAAAACGGGCATAGATACAACTACAGCCACACAATTCTCACAACTGTAATAATAAATTGCCTACATGTAAAATTAACCGAAAGAGACAAAACGATGCATTGTGACTGTAGAGCGAGTGAATCAAGGTACACAAATTAACAATTTGCACCGAACGCACTGCTAGTACTATAGTTTCTCACGGCGCGGCGCAAACATGACGGTAACAAAAGAAAATATTTTTTTGAAAACTTATAACATTTTTATATAATTATGGGTGAAAAGTAACTCTATGTGCCCTATTTTGTGAATGGTTAATGCATGTGGTAAACGAACTAGAAGGGATTTTTCGATCATTTGACTGAACATATTGGCAATTTTAATTTCAAGAACCCCACGTCTGTGTGAACCGCCGGACTGCGTACAATTGAATTGAACAAAATAAAACTAGGTCCATTGGACCTGGTTTATGCGGATCGCGCACCATTAAAGCGTACCGTATTTCCCCTTTTTTGTTTTAATCTAAGGTTTTCAACCAATAAATATAGGCGGAGTACGGAAAGGTATGACTGACAAAATGGAGAAATAATTTAAGATAGGCCATGTTATAAATATAACGTGTATATATATATATATATATATATATATATATATATATATGTGAGTTTAATTGTCAAAAGAGATTAAAATTACCGGTCAAGTATTTACACAAACAAGAATCGTCGTGAAGTACGATGTAAATATATTGATAAATAATATTTAACTGTAATTATTATGTGATTACACTATAAGTAGAGGAACTATATTATACTTAGACTTTTTAATATAATTCCATTATATATGCTATCACCGAAAATTACAATATGTCAACCATAAAGAAATGAGTGTAGCACAATTAAAGTTGGCATATCGTGCGGTTCCTATTGAGTATTGAAGTTGAACAATGTCATTGACGCTCGATCACTATTTTGTTCATTAATGTTTGACATATTATGATGCGTTTCTAGCTATCAACATTATGCAATATGCCAGTTCCACTCAATAAGGTTTTCAAAGTATCGAACACCTAGTACGAATCTGGTACATTTATCCATTCCCATTGATCTAAATATCAAGGTATGGCCAAAGGAACACAAACCAAAAATTTACTACTCCAATTAATGTGCGCCATCTATTGCAATTAAACGAAACTACTTCGTCAGTCACATGGCCGACTGTATGCGACCGTAGATATAATGTTGTCGTGGCGTTATCTTATTTTACTATTTTTAACTAATTTAAAGAGTAATGGTTTCCAATTTGTACACAGGTATATTGATATGACAAAGCTTAAATAGTCTGTAATTTATGTAAAGTAATGAAAAAGTCATTTTTATATAATAATAGGCAATTATAATAGGTAGATACAATGGCACTATACTATATAGATATGTCGGAATGTTTCAAATTTAAAGTGGCTTAATTATCTCAACTTTATTCTGTGCCAATCAGTTTTAATTTATTCCCTGTATCGGAAGATTGCGTACTTATAGTTGTCGGCGTTGGTAAGCCGATTATGCAAGAACCGATATATTCTTCATCAGCGATGACAAGATTAAGATTTAAAAACATAAAATTTATCTTAGAGAAATATAATGTTATAATACTCTCTGTCTACATCCAGATACATATCTACGGCATGTTTTCGATAATAATTTATCCTGTTATTGTGTTTTATATTATTTTAGTTTAAAATATTTGTTTATTAATTTAGTGCTAAATTGTTAAAGTGAAAGATACCATCTCATTCAGGATCACATTTAAATTCTATCTGACCACATAAGAAGACACGAATTTTCGACAACTCTGTCACAATACAATTCAAAGGTTACACCGAATATTATTAAATCATCTTCAATTACGTTATGCTTTACAAAAAATCCCTTTCTAATTTCTTTTCCCTGCTTTATAAATTAATGAAACATTTGACATAATCAATTCAAATTGGTTTTAGATAGCGATAAGACAATGTCGAGTTACTCTTTCGCAGGAGACAATGTCAACACTCTGTTTAAAATATTTTCCATATACAGAATTCACCATATACAGTATAATATATGTATAGATAATTATTATTTGGAAGGTTAACTATATCGAAGATTTGTCGATTCTGTTTCCTAACGAAACGAGTTACTGAAAATACACCTATTTTTTCAATAAATAACAAAAAATATGTATGAGAAATCCTAACATACATCGGGCCAAAAGTAACATACGTCAACTTTTTTTTAAATTCTTGAATTGTAATTTTAACATAGTTTTACTATACAACCCGGCATTTTTTTTATAAATTTCGGGATAAACATACGCGAATCGAAACGTCAACTGAAACTAAACGCATTTATAAATTTCGTCATTTAGCACCGTTTCTAGTGGGACATTTTTCGGTTGCTATGGACCTGTCTTTACGAAGTAATGATAAGTATGTGTCCACTACGCAGTAAGATGTTATTAAGATTATTGTGGCAGATGTGAGGAATGCTAATATGAGAAATGAAAATAAATACTTATTATTAGGCACACCATACTCAATATTGACATTATAATTTTGGAAGTTTATCATGGGTTACATTCTTGACGGCGCTCATTATTTATTGCTAAATAAGTCTTATCGGATACGCACAATAACGACTATATTTTTTTTAATAATTATATTAAAAATAATTTACTGAATCAATTAAAATAGTATCCTAAATCATATTCACAATGGGAACTGTCAAAAAATATGTCTCCATAGAAACTAAAACGGCACTACAACCTTTTGTGCGGGGCGATTTTATTTATACCATTACAACATGATCTTATATATAACATAATATCATTATGTTATATATAAGATCATAACATAATATCATTATGTTATGTATAGATACAATTGATCTTGATTAGTATTATTTTGTTTTATCTAACAAGAGGGTTTACTTTAAAGATTTAAGTGTCCGAGATTACGAACAAAATGTCCAGGGTTTTTAATTCACAATTTCTAGTTTTATAAAATATATGGTAACCCTACTTCTATTAAACTATTTGCAAATATTAATGTTATTCTTCACCATGTAAATATATTATTTATCATGTATTTTGGAGTTGTAAAAGTATTGTGAATTTCTCAAAAATACTTTGATTTTGTGACTTGTATCTGTTTGATATTTAGCTCTTTTTAATATTTGTTGTTTAAATACAGGCTGTCAGAAATATTAGAGCCAATTTACAGCATAAACTCCAAAAACACTCTGTGCCAAAGGTTTTAGAGGTAGCTCCGCTAAAAGATTGTCTTTAAGAATATTTTAAACGTAGCCCACAAAGTTATACTACAGTTTACGATAACTCATAGCTTTACGCAGAGAATATATCCTCTGTCTTGGGTTTATTTATGTTTTATGCTTCAGGTTGTTATCTGCAAAGACGAAGTCATAGTTTATGTAGCCTGCCTAGAGCGTGTACAAACCTCATGCAGTGCTCCCCTGTCTTTCAAGCATTTGTCTTTTTCAGTGGGGCTATGGTTGGCATTTCATATTCTGTACCTTAAAAGAACAAAAAAAACGAAATATACGCTTACATGATCACTCTCGTGTTCATCCGTCTGTCATAGTCTTAGCAGGGAAATAAAATATTAAAAAATCATTTTTTTTTTAAATTACAAATGTCGCGTTTAAAATCAATATAGAGAAGAAATTATATGAATCCCAAAACTTTAGGGACATTTTTCCGTGAGTGTTTTCAACAATATCTCTGGAACTTATCTTACGTGAAATATTCATAATTGGTTCTGTGCACCGTTTTCTTCCAGAACCGGGCCTTCTACTGACGGAGGCCGTTTTTATGGTATCGTTGCTAGGGCCTTTGGACGGTAGAACGGCTCATATTATACTGCTGAGACACATAATATTGGCTACAGCCGTCTTCAAGCAGCGCAATATATATATATATATATATATAGATATATATATATATATATATATTCACGTAGCATAATAATGGTTGAAGATAATAAAACTATTACAGTTGAACGTAATGTACATTATTTTTTATTACATTTCTGAGCAATTCTTTTGAAGACAGTGATAAAGGACGGCTTAAGCTTTTTCCGAAAAATGTTTAAACAAATTCATAAAAAAATACATCATATGCATTATCGCATCCGTGCTACAATAAGTTTTCGTTTAACAGGGTGTTAACACTAACAACACTGAAGGATTTTTTTCCGTTATACGCCCACTAAAATTAACATTCAGAATCGAAATTGAATTTTTTGTACTCAATATTCATAATTGCACCAACGTAAGTAAACCAACCATCTGTGCTAAATTTCAAAACAACAGACGGTCGGATGCCGAGGTGATTCTATTTGTGTTCCGTTTGTACAATTATGCCACGGAACATTAAACATTAAGTTTTTAACAACTTGAAAGTTAGTTACGACCTTTTTGTTTGAATTAGTTACAATGAATATTAACATTATGGAAAGCTCCAAAAACTATATACATACGCAAAGTATGATAAAGAAAAATTTAGTTAAATCTTGTTATATACTTCCTAGTACCTCCATCAACTAAATATTTATTTTCTGGATTCATATCGAAAGCTGTTTAATATTATATGAGCAATTTACATGCGTAAATCCATTTGGGAACACCCTAAAATGTGCGGCAATTAAAATATTACAAATGGTATTGAGGGTTCTCGGTTAAAAGAATTATCCGACATAATTAATTGATTTTTGTGCAATAAAGTGACATTAGTTACGGACATCGATATTTCATGTCAGTGACAACTGAAATAATTAATTTTCATATCGGAAATCATCTTTTTGATGGGGTACTGGGAACTCCAATATTTTTATGATTTGATTGACACAAATCATAATAACGTTGAAGTTATAATTTCTTCAAGACTAGGTATGATTAAGGTAATAAACATTAATAAAACACTAGAAAAAGTACACACACGTGTATTGTGCAATATGTATTTTTAAAACGTTAAAAATTAATTTTCAACACAAACCATATTTTACCTTTTGCTTTATGTTAATCGTATAGCCTTATTTGATCGTGCGTTTCGATTATTTCACCCTTTCAACACCAAAAACGACACGGACTTTCATGAATTCTTTTAGTCACTCTGTCGCCTATATATGAAACATAATAGATTCGTTTAAAACAGTTTGCCAGGTCGCCTGCTGTAACACAAATTACAAAGTGTATCAGTGAACTTTTATCAAAACCAATTAAAATAACTTGAGTTGTCGTAAAAACAATACATTTGGAGATATATAATCTCAAAAGAAACGAATTATTTATCATATTCAAGAATATGTATATGAATAGCCACTGGATAGCAAGTAGTATCAAGCGCAGAGAACATCTTTCAATTGTCAGTTTAGTGAAATTGGAATATTAATTTTTAACCGACTTCAAAAAAAGGAGGAGGTTCTCAATTCGTCGGAATCTTTTTTTATGTATGTTCAGCGATAATTCTTAATTTTTTGCACCGATTTTGATGATTCTTTATTTGAATGAGGATGCTAGTGATGTGGTTCAATATAAATTGGATGAAAATCCGATGACGAGGTCTGAAAATGAAATATGGAACCCCATAACGAATGGCAGTGAGTCAACTATGATTTAATATTGATTTTTGATTTTTGCTACGGATAATTTTTATTTTGCTAAATAACTAAACCATTTACCAGCCCACGGTCTGATGATAAGTTCTGGATATAAACAATAGAACTCCTTAACTAATATTAATAAATCAAATGTGTATTATAAATTTGTTTAAGTTCGTCGACAGTTGGGCACCGACTTCAAAAATAAGTACCTTAGTTATTTATTGCATATAAGTTGATATCTATTTTGAGTTAATTATTTTTTACTTTTTACTACCTACCTTTTTTGAAGTCGGTTTTATAAAAGATATCTTTTTTAATAATGGTATGTGCTGCAATTTTCCATTTTTTTGTGATTTTCAATTAAATGGAACCATATAAAAAGAAAAATGAATAACTATCATGAATATAGTACAAGTCATTACACGCATGGGAATATATGTTAAATGAGCAACTGCTCTCTGCGGATTTTTGTTGCATCACCTGTCGATTTACGTTGTATCGTGGTGCGCATGTGCACGTTGTAAAATTTTATTACCATAATTTTTTCATAACGCCTATAAATAAGTATAAATTCAAAAATATGTATTGTCATTTGCAGTAGTTATATTTTAATAAAATGTCCCAAGAAACACGCAACTTTCTCTGATGTCCCTAATAAAAAAAGGTTTGGCTTGACTAGGGTGGCGGAGTTGCTCGCGTCCGTAGGAATTACCATCTTTCCTGACCTACCTTACACGTGTCCCCTGGGTGGTGCTAAACGAGCAACAACGCCGAGTATCGAGCAGCGGTTAACAAACTCGATAAATCAAAGGCAGGAAATGGTCTTTGACCTTCTGAACATCTGTCAGGCTTGGATTAACTGTCTAGCCTCGAGGAAGAAAACCTCGCTGCAAAGAAATATTAATAAATAATCCCAATCCTAAGGTGGGCAACGTGCCGACAGGATGTATGTCTGGTGGGAAACCAGTCTCCAGCGCCAACCTCAGTGGAACTGGTAACCACTGTTGTATCTGCCTTCTCCTGGGAATAGGCGTCACCTCAGGTAGCGACCGTTATATCGTCCTTACTCGTGGGAATCGATATAAATAAACAACTTACTTCTATATCAACTGGTCAAAAAACCAATACTCCTAACAATAAAACATACACAACAAATGTTCCATAAAGTACTGTTTGAATCTAGACCTAGAACACTGTCCCTAGGCGACTATCCGAATGCTAACCTAATTAGGCCAAACATAGTCCCTGAATTAGGTGATAGCATCGATAGTGATAATTGGACACAAATTAATAGAAAAAAGAGGCAGAATCAAAGCCTAGAAAGCAATGGGGTCCAAAAGCAAACAAAACTATATACTTATTGGCTAACCCAGAGTCAACCAGTACCAAAAACAAATAGATTTGCTAGCCTGGAAAGTGACAGCAAAGAGGTAGAAAAGAATACTCCTGCTGAAAAGACGAATAAACCACCACCAATATTTGTTGACAGAGTCGGAAATATCCAACCCCTTCTGAAGACTCTAAACGAACATGCCCATGACCTGTTCAACCTAAAGGTTCTAAATAACGATCAAGTTAAAATACAGCGAAAAGATCCAGACACATACAGAACTATAGTACACCAACTAGAACTTAGAAATACTGAGTTCTACACATACAAATCCAAAAATGAACGGAACTTTAAAGTGGTCCTGAAAAACACACATCCATCAACTGACCCTGAGGAAATCAAAGTGGCATTAAATGAAATAGGCCATATCACTACGAACATTCAAGCTACAAATGTTGTTAGTGAGGAATGGGCAGGACCGTTCACAATTTCTGCTGTATATAGTCCACCTAAACATAAGCTTAAGCAAGAAGACTACGAAAAGTTCTTCTCCACATTAGGCCCCAGATTTATTGCTGGAGGTGACAACAATGCCAAGCACCAACACTGGGGCTCAAGTATTATAAATACGAAAGGCTACTAATGGCCATAAACAAATTAAAACTTGATGTGGTTTCGACTGGTGAGCCCACCTACTGGCCTACAAACAGGAGTAAAATACCTGACTTGCTTGATTTATGTATTACAAAAGGCATTGCAAATAGCTTCCTTACAAGTAAAACGAGCGCTGAACTTTCCTCTGATCACTCTCCAGTGGAAATAACATTGAAAAGGACAATAACAGCAACACCTAAGCCGTGCAAATTGCACTCAAGTAAAACCAATTGGGAGCTCTTCAGACAGATATTAGTAGAAAGTTTGTATTTAAAAATCCCTTTAAAGACTGATACTGACATAATGGAAGCTGTTGAACACCTTAATAATTGTATTCAACAATCTGCTTGGGAGGCTACTCCAGCCGCCACAAATGCGCTCCATAAACAAGATTGCCCAAAATCTGTTCGTGAGCTATTAGCTGAAAAAAGAAAAGCACGAAAAAAGTGGCAGAAGTCGGGTTATCCAAATGACAAAAAATATCTGAACTAAACTCAAAACAAACTCAAAACACTGCTCAGTAATAATGAAAACCGGAACATCCAAACATCCTTAGAAAGTTTGGACGCCACAGCGGAAACAAATTATTCACTCTGGAAAGTAACAAAAAAACTGAAACGGCCAATCTCAAACCAACCTTCTATCCCTAAAACAAACACAGAATGGGCTTCTAGTGATGCAGATAAAGCTGCTACTTTTGTTGAACATCTTGAACGGGTCTTCATACCAAATCCAGATGGACTCGTCAAAAATCCATGAGGTCGCCCAGTTACTAGATCAAACCCATCAACTAGACCCACCCACCACAAAGTTCACAAAGAAAGAAGTACAAAGAGCGATAAAGTCCTTGGACCCTAATAAAGCTCCGGGGTATGATCTCATAACAGGCAAAATCTTAAGAGAGCTGCCAAAGCAAGGCATTCTATTTATAACTTGCTTGCATAACGCGATTATACGAATAGGTACGGTCCCCCTCCAGTGGAAAGTAGCTCAGGTTATCATGGTTGCCAAGCCTGGTAAAAATCCTGTTGAGGCACAATCATATAGACCTATTAGCCTGCTTCCAACACCATCAAAAATCATGGAAATATTTTTTCGCGTAGATTGTCCCCGATCATATCCAAGAAGAAGCTGTTACCGGATCATCAGTTTGGGTTTCGCCAAAAACACGGTACCATAGAACAGGTACATCGATTAGTGGCACATATTAACAAAACTTTTGAGTCAAAACAATACAGTGCTGCAGCATTCTTGGATATATCTCAAGCCTTTGATCGTGTGTGGCATGACGGACTACTGTTCAAGATAAAAAGGGACATGCCTATTAACTTCTATAATCTCATCAAATCGTACTTGAGTGACAGGCACTTTTTTGTTAAACAGGGAGAAGAGTCAACATCCTTAAAAGGCATCAAAGCTGGAGTTCTGCAGGGTAGTGCAATGGGCCCAACACTGTACCTACTATTTACAGCTGACCTCCCGACGACCGAGGGCATAGTCACTGGCACATTTGCTGATGATACGGCAATTCTTTCAGTAGACAGTTCACTAGAAGTTGCTGCACAAAAGCTTCAAACCAGTCTTGACCATATATCGAAATGGTTAAGAGACTGGCGCATCAAAGCAAGCGAAACCAAATCCGTTCAAGTAACTTTCACTAACAGGAAAAGAACATGTCCCCGTGTCAGCCTAAATGGTATACTTCTTCCGCAAAAGAATCATGTCAAGTATCTTGGCATATATTTGGATAGACGCCTGACCTGGAGGAAGCACATTTTTACAAAACAGCTGGACATGGGCTAACAGCTGCGCACGCTACGGCACAGCACGGTTACTGAACAAAAAGTCTAAACTCTCTCTCAATAACAAATTGTTGGTCTATAAAACTAATATACTGCCTATATGGACATATGGTCTGCAGCTGTGGGGAACAGCGGCAAAATCAAACGTTGAGAAAATCCAGAGATTCCAGTCTAAAATACTGAGAATGATAACAAACGCACCTTGGTATATCTCAAATGATAGACTCCATCACGACCTCTGCATCAAAACAGTTTCAGAAGAAATCTCGACAAGGACAAAAGCGTACAAGAAGCGCATTACAATCCATCCAAATGTGGTAGCAGCAGACCTTATGAACACCCAAACAGTTGCAAGGAGGTTAAAAAGAAAGATTCCTCAAGACCTGATCTAAGAGGAGTACAATAATAAACGGAACCATCACTGGATGACTTCCGTGCAAGTCTTACTAATCATATAACATATCGCTGAATATTAGTAAATGATTGATTGCGATAAGAAAGATATAAAAAAAAAAAAAATTTGCAGTAGTTTTATTTTAATAAAATGTCCCAAGAAACACGCAACTTTCTCTGACGTCCCTAATAAAAAAGGTTTGGCATCTAACTTATACAGAAAAGGGTTTAAAAAATTAGGTTTAAAAATATCTTCATAATCACACTTTTTTATTACTGAAAATAGTTCAAGATCAAGTTTAAAATATGGTACACCCGTACCTTTTCATAATACTTGAAAATACTTGGCAAATGCAGTTGCCGAAAAGCTGGTATTAATTGCAGTTTTACCTGTAATGGCTGCCTAGGAGCATGTAGCCCCATTGATGTTGATGAAAAAGATGACGATGATGAAAGATAATTTGATTGATAAGTCGGCATACCTTTTGTTATTTTTCTTAATTAAAATTTGTATACATGTTTCTGTTTATTATTTTTATCAATTTAGATAGTCTGTATGTCCTAAAGTATTAACCCTATAGTATAAGTGCGTATAATATAAATCATAAAAAAATTAATGTTGAAATAATTTTGTTGAAATAATTGTAAATATATTATTAATTGTTTTCGAGAAACAAGCCAAGGGACCTTTCCCCCTCTCCCACTGTCGGCTCGCCCCTCAGCCTCGAGGATTTTTCGTATGTTCACCTGGATACCTCAAGTAACAACTCCACCAACTTTCAAAACTATACTTTTTAAACTCTTAGCCTTTTCATTGTCTATTAGAGAAGCGGAAAAAATTCGTTCTTGGACTTTTTCCAACAATTCATGTAAAAGAGTGAAAAATGAGAGGATTACCGTTTTTTCCAATAGAAATAAGAAAGGTCACATTGCGTCCACTTTATAATTTAATTACACCCATAAGACCGACCGCTCATTTGGGATGCGAACTGTGTGTTGACCATGTTTTCAATAAAGTCAAATATTTCTTACGTGTATGCGTGCTGTCTGTTGTTCCTTTAACGTGTAATGAAAAATGTGACATTTTTTATGCATACATCATTTGTCTGTTGACGTTTAAATTTTGTTTCTGGAGTTTACGATTTAAATATTTGGGTATACGCTGTTTCGTATATTTGAATATATATGTTTGTTTTTAAACAGAAATCATATTCGTTATGCAAATAGCTCAGTTAAAGGGTAGAAAAAAGGCAAATTGTTAATTTTAATTTGGCGGCGATTTTTTCTCAACATCTTGTCAAGAGAGGTTGGTTAGATGTACAAAACCAAATTTTCGTGATACTAATCCTGGTGCCATTTTAACAAAAGTAACCTAATAATCAAAAGTCACAAACCGGATAAACTAAAAATGATTTATAGGGTCATAACGTTTTTATTTTCCAATGAAACAATATTATGACTATATGTTTAAAGGATTTCCAGGCGACAAGTTAAAGGTAATTTTATTACCATCAAAAAAGTTCTCTACACAACATTTTTGCCAGATTAATGGTTATCGGGATATAAAAAAGAAAAACCTAATAAAAAAAACTTTAGAAATGTTTGCCAAAAAGTAATGGGGAGAGTGTGGCTTTGATTAATAATTAACTTTTCGTGATCAAATGACGAATATAATAAAATAATAGAAAAAAATTGTACGTTGTTGATTTGTTGGCTATACCTTATTTAATTTTGAACCACATAGAATTGTGTTCATAATCTTTGGCTTACACGAAGCCAAGTAAATTGATGGGTTCAGAAGACATGAGGCATGTACAAACAAAGTTATGTTTACTGCTATTATTCTCAATATATTAATTCTGAGCATGTTAATATTAGATTCATCCAAAAGCGGCGGAAAAGTTTTGGTAAAGAATTTTTTTTCTGATTGTTAAACGGAAAAATTAATGCTACAACAGAGAAAAATTTTCTCTTTCTTTGTACTTGATAATCTTTTGCAATCGTCTGTAATTTTTGAACCATGTTTGTAAAATTTTAAGTTTTAAAGTTAAGAGGGGTACACACTGCAATATCCTTCCCTCTTCTTCTGGTCAATTTTTCAACTGCAAAATTTTTTTTATCCTACCATTTCTTTAAAACTTTTATTAATTTATCACCATTTCAAAACATGAAGAAAACTAGAAATTTATGCGTACTTTGATATGCAATTGGTCTGATTTTTGCAAAAGTTTTAATGGGAGTAGTTTGTTATGAAATCCAGATGAAAATTATTTTGATATAAAATATTGATTGGGTTGAGTATATCTAGAAGAAATAGAAAATGTTTTCAAGCCACTTTAAGAATAATAAAATTTCTAGATATCTGATTCTCAATTTCTGCAGAGGGTAGGTATATCAAGGCCAGTTATTAACAGCCTCGACAAGGATTTAATTGGATGTGATGGGTTTAATTGGATGCAATGTTTTAATATGGAGAAACGTGTCATTCATACTTTATATGCTATTAAATGGATTGGTTATAGTCCTCATGGTTGTTACCTGGAGTTGCAAGACAATAAACGTGATGATTTTCAAAATGTTCTATTTTGACACAACGCGATGAAAATCAGGATCGTCACCAGCAAATTCGGTCCCGATTTCTATCGCAATTTTCCTACCTGGAAAGTTTTACTAGAATTATACATTTAGTAGATATCGTTTTATTTTAAATATTGATAACAGTGTGATTACATTAGAGTATTCTTAATCCTTTGACAGTAAGCCACGAAGCTTACTCTTCTAATAAACCTAAAATGTATGCAGGCAACCTGGAATTAAAATGCCTGGTAATGTAAATAAATAATTTAGAAAAAATGTTCTTATTGTCATATTAATCATCAGGAGGATAAGATTTTACAACTATTTTACACCTTCGCTAAAAAAATTATTGAATTGAGATGAATTTATCGTTCTTTCATAGAATAGTTCTACCCAGCACATTGTGTTTAAGCAGCTATGCCGGGTGGCAACAAACAGTTATTCATGGAATTGTGATTCAAAATATTTTTACGTCCAAAATGTAAACAAATAATAGAAAAATGTGAATATTTCGATGCAAAGTAGTTTTAATTTAAATTGTACTTAAAAGTAAAAATTGTAATAATCCATGGGATAGTGACGTCAAATGTTTATTAAGGTTACTTGATGAAAATGAAAACATAGTGGATGGAATTATTGTAGTTCGAGGTATTTTCTGCATGTCTGGGAAAACTAAAAAACGTAAGCGTCTGGAACTCAATGTTGGGGGCAAGAAGAATAACGAAATATTCCAAAGCTCTGACGACTTCAACAATGTCAGAATTGATAATAATTTTCTTTATTTTTGTTAGTTATATTGAATAAGTTTAATTTTCAGTCTAAAGCTAAATATTTGACTCACAGGAATTTTCTTATAATTTGAAGACATATATTAAGGCAAAATTAATTATCATTGACAGAATAGATAGATTTTATGCAAGGCAGGTCAATGTTTTAGATCTCCTCTCAGAATCCTGCAAATAAATTAGCTTTTATTTATTTCAGGTGTACATGTATTTAAATTCAGAATAGAGGTTGAAAAATGAATAAATTTGAACGCAAACTAATAGTAATTTTACCAAATTTATGACTCACTATTTATATCTAAGTTATTTATGCACTAAAAACCCCGATTAAGTTCCTGTGACCTGAAATCGATGTATTCAATATTTATCAGCTAACGATTTCATTAAGGTAAGAGATCATATTAATATTGCTCAGTATTTTTCGTGAAAGTCGTGAAGAAGATTGCCGCTATAAAAATTATTTAACTTTTTACTTGCAATTTAACTTTCATTATTCCAATTTTTAATTCCATATGTTGCCAGTTATATTTTAGATACAGCATGTAATGTAAGAGATGAATATTTTGTGAGAGTTTATAATTAATAAATACTTGTGAGTTAATTGAACAGACTTTTTTTTAAATTTAAAAAAAAACACCAAATAGCCATTTACTTTTTCTATAAATGAATGCTCGATTATTAAGTACAAAAGTAAGTGTGTGTATGGATATATATATATCAAAAATATCGGGTTTAAGTATTTAAACCCAATATTTTTGATATATATATATATATCCATACACACACAACTCCATTTTTGTACCTGAAAAGTTGATTTGACAACCCCAAACAATTCCCCTACATATCGAAAAAAGAAAATCGCTACCTACCCAAATAACTCTTTTTCTACTGGGCTATAAAATATTCAGCTAAATAATCACAAATTATTTCCCACATAACCAATAAATAAAAAAAATTAAAATTAATCCTAATTCAAAAATAAATTTACAATTATATTAGGAAAAAAAATTTAAATATAACATTATATTGAACAATAAGAAACAGAAGAAAATTTTGTCGTCGTAAACAAAGAAACGAATAAATATGCAGGCTAACGCAAATTAATAATTTATTGTATTAATTATATTATTGCGTTTCTTTTATTCTGGTAGACACCTATTCAATGATATGCATTTTCGATTCATTGCGACTTAGATGTCCGATGCAAAACAGCGTAGTCCAAAATGCTTTCGAATTTCGTTATAAAAATTATAAATAAATTCAATCATATCTGTAGAGTTTACATCCGCATATAAACTTAACAGAAACATATTAAAAAAACTGCTTTTAAGCAGAAAACCTTTATCATTAAATTTTACCTGTATAATTCAATGATAGCTTCGACTTAATATTGTTTTCAAAACAAATAATGACAAGTAAGGTTTGAAACCATATTGTCGATTTAACTTATTTAATTTTGGTTGAAAGGTAAAACTTGGAGAAACGACGCAGTATTTCTTTATTAAGCTTAAAGTAAACATGAACGTAAATATAAAAAGTAAAACGTAAATATTAACACAATTATTTATAGTAAACCGTGTATTTGAATGTACGAAGATAGGGTAATCTTTTAGAAACAACCAGGTATGATAATTTATAACGATTATTGGTATGGACTAGGGGAGTTTTAGAAAAAATACAATGATTAAAAATAATCAAAATAACATTAAAAACAATAATACAATGATATTTGTGTTTTTCAAACAAAGCATAAATTGATGATAAATTCCTTACATCAGTATCAAGATTGTTCCAAAAACAAGTGTCGATACACTAAATGAGTGCTCATGGAAGAAGATAATGCATTTGGGAACCGAGAGCGTGAGTGGTTCTTTTGAGAACGTGCGAAGATGGATGTAAATGTAAAGAAAGTAAGATAAAAGGGGCTATGTTAGTTATTTGAGACGTTAAAAGTAGTCTAAGAATGTGCACTTGCCGGTGATCACCAATTATACAAAGAATTTATAAAGAATTAGGTTACATATTCTTTTCGGTGTAGGACTACTTTGCCGTCCTCCTGTTTGTTGTACCTTCACCATAATTTTGTCAAGATAGAGAACGCATTAATTATATTGCTGAATGTCTAGGTTAAAATAATTTATTTGCATAATGGACCTAGCATGGTCGTCGGGGTGTGTTGGGTTAATCGACGAGTCCATAACATAATTGTCCCTCGTCTATGTCAATCGGCTAAAACAAACCAAACGCTAGTAAAAGTACTATTTCACATAACAAACTTCGTACATTCAAAGCGTAAAATTGAGTTACTTAGCAGAATTTATTGCAAAAATATAGGGAATTTAACTGGGAAGTAAATATTTTAAACGCGTTACATTTCAGAGCTCAAATTAAAGAAACGAAAGTCTGTGATCTATTTCCACGGATATAAAATAACTGTTTCCTGGAATATCTTACACTTTTCTATAATCATTTGAACAGCTAAAATTGTAATTGTGTACCATATATTAGATGCAGATACAAATACTTGTCTGCTCATGATATTGAGCTACGTTCCGAACACTTGCTCAGTCCTCATGTTTCCAAATGTGAAATTTTTACTGTCGTCTAAGAAACTGAATTTTGAAATGAAATAATTATTGTGTACTGAAGGAGATTGCTCATGTGGCAATGAAACCACCAAAATGTATGTTTTAATTATTTATCGGTTCGGCCAGTTTGGCTTAAATTAAAATATGCCAATGAAGTTATTTATGCACTGAAAAATACAGATTAAGTTCCTGTGACCTGAAATCGGTGTATTCAATATTTATCAGCTAACGATTTCATTAAGGTAAGAGATCATATTAGTATTGCTCAGTATTTTAGAAAATTCTTAACGCAAATCTTTTTTTGGATTTTAAATAAAAATAAAATCAACGATATAGTTGGTATATTGTGCAGTTTACTGTAAAAATTTTACTAATCAATTTTCATGAAATATTTGATTTGAAACTTAAGAAGGAATTTATAAATTAATGTGGAACTTATTACATACATATAATATTTATTAAATGCATATCGATCGACGTTTATCGAGACTGGGATGCAGATTTTTTCTCCTACGTAAACTACGAAATTTAGTGAAATTATTATAACAACAGGGAAGTTTCAATACTAAGTTTAAAGTTTTCACCATTACGTTAGGTTGGGTTAGCAATGAAACTGTCCACTAATTAGCTTAATTTAATCCAGAGTCCTGCTTCATAATTAGTTTTGAGATGAGATCCGAGTTCAGAATTAGTCTTAAGTAGTTGGCGGCAAGCATACATTGTGGAACGATCGTCAGTTTGGTCAAATTAGGAACGCCAATTTACAGCTTGGGAAAGAATTTTGTAATTAATTTCTTAATTACAGGTAGAAATTTCCCATCACTAGCAAATAACCATAACATTGCACAATAGTTTATTTTATTTTACGTATGGGGATATTCATTTTGTAATGGAATCCGAATAAACGTACTTGGTTTTGATAATTTTCTGGTAAAGATTGGTTCTACAGTATTGTTTCTTGTTTTAAAGTTCTCTTGAATCTAAAATGTATTTCTTTAATTTCTTCTTTTCCGTCTATTTATTATGACTCCTCCAAACTTTTTAGCATTTTGTCATATATTATTTGCTTATATGCAAATGACGTGAACAACATTTCGTCTGCGACATTTCATTTTAAATTTATTAATGAAGTAACTTATTTTAATGGAAAATTACTTTATTTTACGTTTTAATAGACTTACATATACATGCACGCAAAAATAAGTAATACTAATAGTGTCCTAATAAATAATTATATCGTAAAAAATATGTGTTTATTTAAATCAGTTGTGATAAGTGAAAAATTTATTTAAAATTTAAGCATATGTTAATAATATTTACCTATAACTCTTAAATAAATTACCAAATACTTATTACATCACTCACAGAAATTTATCGAAGTTATTGTAAAACGAATGATATTAATAATATATAACATTAATAATATATAACATAAAATATGGATATATGGTATTTAAGTAAACTTAACCGTTATTTTAATTTTTGTGTGAAATACTAATGAAAGAATGAAAATATCCTTGCTCTGTAACCGAATAACGCCCCACCAAAATCAAAGTTTAGCCCATTTTCTTGTCAATCGTAGTTTAAATTAAGTTATAATGATTAAGTTTATTTCACATTTTCATTTCATTATTTTTATTTAACTAAAGGCATTATTCATTTTTACAAAAGAAAACATCAAAAATATTTGAAAATCAGGCTAAACTTCAACAAAATAATAACCAAACCGGTTATCTTTGTTCGTATGAAAAAATAAATCAACATGGTGAATTAAAATTAGTAAAGTAATCAGTAATATATAATTGAGATATTTTTACAATATTTAATTTTTTGTTCAATGATGTACCACAGGTTTCATTTGCTTTACTGCTAGCGATTAGCAATTTCAGTCAGCTTAATATTGTAATTACAAAATCCCTTCTCAACCTCTTAATTACCGCTCTCAATTTGTCCAAGTAATACTAGTTAGATAATGTAATTTAAGAAAAATTACAAACTCAACACTATTTTATTTCAAACTAATGACGAACATAATTCATTATATTTAATTAATTTAATTTTTAAGCTTTTTTTTATTTTCGCGATTTCTTTTCTGTAATTGTGATGAATTTATATACATTTTTTCATAGCGAGTATTTTAAAAAGTGCTTATTAGTTAGTATTAAATGTTAAACAATAATAATATGTGCATCCGAAAAATATTCCATTTATAAATTCTTTTGTTTTACAAACCTAAATGCTATCTGGATTTATCGGTTACAAAAAATCATTTCTCTTTAATAGTTCCGAAGTAATCACCTTGTATATTATTCAGTTTGAGAAAATCTTGTAAAATAGTCTTAATTTTGGGCAGCATTTAACCCTACTTGGATCAAATGAGAGGCAATAATGCTTTTCATACTTTACGTGAACGTGTAACCTAGGCGTGGGTAACCAGTCAGTGAGCGATTCAAAAGAATCAATACTCTATGCTGATTCGCTATGTTAATTGACTCCCTTGAAATCTTATCGCTTAGGAACGTTTTGGTGTAACAAATACTAGTTGTATGGCTTGCGACTTATATATTAGGTGTTATACAACTTCGCGCATTACCTGGACGCAATGGTTTGTTGAGGTGTTTGGTATTCACATTAGTGAAATATGTCTTTACTATTTGGCACGCATTCATTTTTCATATTAAGTACGTCTCTTTATTTCTCTTAAAGAATGATTAGTAAGTGAGTAATATATGCTACGTATAAGAAAATATAAAAAAGTCAACTTTTTTTATTCCATGAAATGGATTTTTATCACCTTATGTACAGGTACAAACCAAATTATTCCTCAAAAATGATTATATCTGTAAAAACCTAATATAAGTATGGTCCATTTCATAATTTTAAGTGTAGATATGAACGAGTATATTTGCAACTGTCGGCTTAGTTAAAACTCATGTCCGTTTTGTTCGTATTTATGTTTCACTGCGAAAAACAATATTAATTTATCTTATATACCGGCAGTATTCAATCAATTTATTTACCATTACTAATCAATTTTAATTTTAATTTGCTACAGAACTGAATTTAGTTCTCATTTTCCATTACCAAGGAAGGCTGTTTTAAATATGTATTATTCATTAAACAATAATGTACGAGGCATAATAATATTTTATTAACTTTCTGTTGCTGAAAGTAAACACCAGACACTTATAATTTCAAACACACATAATTGCGTAAATGTTGGCTCTAATACACATCCCTTTCACGGGGATGTTGTTTAATAACTTTTTAATTTTTCCGTGCCGATGTTGGAAAAAGAACACTCGTGATCTCGTCTCTGGCGTGTGTCCGTTCGACTGTCTCTCGCAACCTTTTAAAATTAACCTGCTTTTGAATTTTGCATTTTCAATATTGCAAAAACAAATAAAATGAAAAACAGAACAATAATTATGATAATAATTTTAGTAGTTACGACAGGTCCGTTGAATCAGCCGTGGTGTCATCGACTTTTACTTCGTATGGTTTACAATAGTGGTTTGCTATTGTCGTAGTATTTTTAAATATTCATCTTTTCAACCTGGTTTTTGAGTTATCATATTATCGAAATAAATGTACAACCGTATAGCGGTATTTATAAGTTTACTCTTATATATATTTAGGGGTCTTTATAAGTTTTACTCTCAAATAAAATGAAGTCTGTGAGTGGATTTTTTTAAACAAATCTATATTTACGTGCGATGATTATTATAAGCAGTAATCATCAAGTTTTTTGCCTTAAGTATCGGTCATCCGTTAAGTAATAACATTTTATTATACGATAGATTGTACTGTTATCAATTTAAGTATTGATTAAATTGGTTCCACGATTTTTTTTCCAAATTCTACATGAACGAAGTTGAGGACACAGCTAACGAAATATTTTGACTAAATTTTTTTATGCAATTACCCCTATATGTATTGTATGGCAGAATATTCTATTTATAAAACAGTTATTGTCAGTGATTTATGTTTAATGATTTAGAACAGCAGTTAAAAGTAAATAAACTAAACTACTAAAAAAACTTGTAGTTGTACCTCTGTATTCCCTGTTCAGGTAAAACAGTTTCTCTTACCGTCTATTCATTGGTCATATCTATTTAATTACAATTTAACTTTGAACGCTGTAAGATCCCATACAGCAATTTATTGTTCGACGGCAGCGAAATGCGTTTACTTCCCAGTTAGCTTTAACTTATATCCCAAGCAGTTTTATATCAAATAAAACTTATTTAACGTACTTATATATATATATATATATATATATATATATATATATATATATATATATATATATATATAAATTTATATATTTGTATATGTATATATAGATATATATATATATATATATATATATATATATATATATATATATATATATATATATATATTTACTAAAAATTATTAGTCCATGAGCCTTCATAAAACGTTACGAGAATTTCTATGATGATTAGGAAACTAAAGCATAGATCAGTTACTAACTTTTGACAAAAAAGCCCAATAGAAGACGAGATACAAACTTTTTAAGCAAAGTCCGTTTGTTAGTCATTTATAAGCTTAAAATTTTAAGAAGCATGAACAAGAAATTAAAAATAATCTCGCTTAAAAATGTTAATCGAAGCTACGACTGATGGAGATGTCACCTTAATCGAGAGAATTTGATTGAATATCAGAATTAATCTTTTAGTTGTTATAACTACAGTTTACTGTTTACGGGATGAACGAAGTAACTAAAAAAGCGACATGAAGTACTCGTTTGTGGTACGTTTGTGGTGTCGGCGAGAACGCGCCGATTTACACGGTATAGATAGTCACGGCTATTGCACGCGATTGTGCATGAATGAAATCAACATCCCATCATATAGTTTGGATATGGCTCCAAATATTTGTTTCCTGTTTTACATTTTAAACAAACATTATCGGTTATCATCTTCGTTATATAATGTTCTGGTTATCCACAAAAATTGCGATTTGATGATGGTGATTCATTAATAGCGAAGACAAATTAAGTTACTCTATGCATGTATTGTAGATAATCATAATATATTATCAACGCAAGATAATATTATTGATGGTTGTAAGATAATATTATTGACGATGAAGAAAAATGTAAAAAAATAGTATTATTATGGTTAAAACTAAACGAAACTACGTGATGTAGCATTATATCTATTTTATTTAAATTATAAATACGACCTTGCTTTCGTTGTATGATAACATCTTCTACGATCTTTATTAATTTTACATCAATGATTAAAGGAACAAAATTAGGAATTAAGAAATTAAACTTTTGGAAATTGAGGACGTACTCCAAAATAATTTTTTTCAACTTATGTTTAGATGCATAGTTATTACAGCATTTAATATATCCTAGATTTCGTACTCGGTCATAAATTATTCTTTAATTAGTTTATCACATGTTTCTAATAATGGGTCATTATAGACAAAATAAATCCATTATTTTATGCGAAATATCAATTATTAAACTAAATTATGACTTACCCAACTTACCAAGGAGCACAATTTACCCAAGGAGCACAATTAACAGTTCTTGTAAGTTCACAACAAGTGAAACTTACCCAAGGAGCACAATTTAATAAATATTTAGAAATGCGGTAGTGGAAATTATGTTAACCAACTAACTAAATACAAGGAGGCTAGAGACTGTGTATATGGCATCTTTAATTTGAAGCGAGAGGAGATACACGAAGCTAACGAAAAAGAACAAAGTTGAAGGATCGCCGTAAATTTTGAAAAATGTTGGATGGTTTTAAAAAGCCGTAACCTCGAAAAAAATTATCCGGTTAACATAAAAAATGTGAAATTTTGAAATACGATTTTGTACTGTTCGAGCTTTCTTTTCATATTTTTGTATAGAGTTATTACTATTTATATAGAGTTACAAGTTGAAATTAAAAAAAAACAACTTAAAATTTGCAAACAACGACCCAAAAATTTACCCCATAGTATGGCATAAAATAATTTTTTTTTTTTATGAAACTCATTTATTTTATTTGTCACTAATCGTTTATTAACAAAGTCTTTACTTTTTTTTAAATGTTCTGTAATGTTCTAATTATCATTATCTTTTATTTCAAATATCCTAAAATATCATGTAAATTACATAATAGCATTAATGCCACATGATCAAATCGTTGGTAATTTATTAAAGGGATCATTGAAATTTTGCTAAGATATGAAAATAGGGCATTCTGTAATATTAATTGAAATTTTATCATATTCCGCTTTTTTGAATTACGCAATTAATAAAACTGAAATTATATTAATTGCGTAATTTAAAAAAATATTTAATATTAACTTATTGTCGCTAGTGTTACCAGAAACATATACATACTTGAAAATTTATTTTATGGTGAATTCTCAAAAATTGTGCAAGTCCTCATCAAATAATTCAGAATATTGGCAAATTTCATCTTTGCATGTATTTTAAACTTAGTAGGTATTTCCCAATTTCATATTCCTAGAAGTATGTGTTTATCTCAGTTGACGGATGAACGAACGCACACCGTTGTGTTCGGGAACACTAAAAAACCAAATTAATGAGAATCACTTGTACTTTAAAAGGAAATCATGGTATAAAATAAATTTTTATTACTCTGTACGTTTTACAATTGAAAGAAACTTTAGGGTTTCTTCTTTATTTTTTTTTCATTTATTTGAAAAAAATACAAAAATACGGTCAACGTGGTGTATTAGGTTGATCACATAGCGTACGTCCTTTGACGATACGGCACACGGTTCGCAAGGACCCGGGTTCAATTCCTGGCCACTCATCGAACCGGGCTGGACTGGTGTTCTGGTTGACTGTAAGAGATTGCTTTCGTAACAATAAATTCGCCATATGTATTAATAGTATGCATTAAAGTACGGGAATAAATAAATAAATAGATTTGTGAATGGTAATTTCTTCCTTTTTAATCGATTTATTTGCTAAGTTAAAACTTTTTAAAAATGACCCGACATTTAAAAATTAATGCGAGATTTTAATTTAATAGTTTAGTATTAAGACTATCAAGCAGTGAATAAGTAGGAAAGAAATATTACGGGTATCAGAGTTCCATCCCTTTTTATCACGATAACCAAAAACTATCGAACAAGAACATTTATCTTTCTCCATATTGCAATTATTATTAGAGTAGGTATCTATACCGAGTTAATTATTTTTTACTTTTTAGTACCTACATTTTTGAAATAATTTTTTTATAAAATAATTTATTTTACGAATTTCAGTGTCTAATAATATTAATCATCACACTATAAGTAACACTCAATTATTTTATTCTTAGAGTATTATATAAATATTAAAAGTGACGGGCAAAAGCTGGTACATATATATATATATATATATACATAAATATATATATATATATACATATATATATATATATATATATATATATATATATATATATGTATATATATTTTCCTCTTTATCTAAAGTTGACTATCTACAAGAAACAGATATGAAGCGATAGTAGTAGTCGTCAGTAATTAGCTGTGAGCCGTTGGAGGAGTTCCGTTCTCCATATCAGAAATCCAAAATCAGATTGTGCAAAGTAATACCATATCAGAAATCCAAAATCAAAATGTGCAAAGTTACAAATAATCAGTAGCAAATATATTGAGTCACGATTGATTTACTACCATCCGTTAATGAGTGGCTTTATTCATGGTCAGAACTAATCAGACCCTGATGTGGTTGATGGTACAATTATTTTGCAAATTTTAAACTACCAGCAGTAAGTATCTTGAATTATGGTTGATATATTATCGTCATATAAGGAGTTCCATTGTTCATCTCCATAAGGCATCACCAGACACTGAAGTGATCGATGGTGTAGTTCTTTTGGCAAGTAATAACTACCAGTAGCAAATATCTTGAATCACGTTTAATTTACTATTCTGGTCTGACCTGGTCGACGGTGTAATTATTTTGCAGAGTAAACACTAGTAGTGGCAAATATTTTTAATCACGGTTGATTTACTAACGGCCGTTAAGGAGTTTCATTGTTCATCTCCAGAACTTATCATCAAACGTTGAAAATTTTGACATCTAAAATCATCACCACAGTTTTCCTACAACCTTTACGTAGAATACTAAAAACATTATTATTTGCATATTTCCCAATATATCTCCTAAAACTATGAAGTAAGTATTTTTGAAACTCTTGTGGCTTTCAAATATCTCATTATATATTTCTTATATATAACGAGGTATTTGAAAAACTTAAAAAAAGAAAAAGAAAAATGATTACTAAAATTGCCCACCTTACGTTTTTGTACGAATATTTTTAAGTGTTAGCTATTGAGGTATATACGGGTTAATATATTACTGCGATAAATTTCAAGTCTATGTCAGCGGTTTCTGAGAAAAACGGTCGCCATAGACAACACATGAATAATCTTTTAAAGTTTAATTTTTTACAAAGTGATCTAAAAATACATTTTTTTTTGTTGAGAAAGCAACTATCGCAGTGATTTTTTTTCAGAAATGTTTGAGAATTTTTACTTTTGTAGTAAACGAATCAAGTATTCGATTGATTAAAATCGTTGAATGAAAAATAAGGATTCTTCTAATTTCTGAGGCATCTAGACTTTCAAGAGGTTCGGCATAGAACAAATGGGGGCAGTGTTGAATTAAAGGACCCACGATGTAATATAAAGGAAGATTCCCTTGAGTGGTCGAATCATACGAGAAGAAGTGAAATAATATTTTCCCATTCAAGCTGCGCCGCGCACAAACAAAAATATACGTCATACATATTAACATAGGCCGTGAGTTTGAACATATACACAACATAGACCCATTGTCAAAAATGTAAGTTATAAACATATATTTTTATAATAATATTTTCTTAATAACAGATTTAAATTATTAAAACAAAAATCATTTAGATTTTTACTTTGAACTTGGCACCTCTAATTAAATTAAAATATAATCGTTCATTTGTTACAAGAGCATATAAATATAAAAATATTTTAGAATTTTTTTTAATTTGGGAATTCATCAAATGACGTTAAAATAAAAAAAGTGTATATAAATATATATATATATATATATATATATATATATATATATATATATATATATATATATATATATATATATATATATATATATATATATATATATATATATTTATTATTTATCAAAGTAATTGTTGTTCTTAAGTATGAACATGGACATGGCATCATGTGGAAACGTTGGTAAAAACATCGGTTATTTGATTGTTATTTAGTTATTTATTTTACATTTATTTACGCATTATTTTACATTTATTTACGCATTATCGGTGGTCCGAGCGTTTACTTTAAAAAAAAAACACTTTTATTCGTAATACAAATTATTTGATGTGCGAATACAATGGAGCTTAGCCAGACTGAGACCAGCTTTACTTTACCACAATTACTTTATTTATTTTAGACAAATATAGATTGATACAATTAATATGAATAATAACTCTGATTTATTTAATAATTTTAATTTGATTTAATTAATAATTTATTCAATGACAAATTGTTGCGAAGCAAATGTAGCAAATGTTATACAGGTAAATACGCGTAACAAAGTGTACAAGTCCTTTGAGAGAACCCCTTTTTACATCAATGTTAAATGAGTTTTCTCCTAAGCTATTTAGTTTAATATTTCTATTGCCTATCCGATACCACTATTTGAATTCAGTCCCTCCGCTGTGCTGGATAAGGTAGCGAAGTAGGTCAGTAACACCTCCCTCACAAGCGGCAGGCCTCTTCTTTATCCTGAGTGAAAGGAAGGCTTGACAAGTTCCTTGGAGTTTTTGTGGTTACTTGTGTCTGCGAATTGACTTTTAAGCGTATTTTTAATCTATCCTCTATTTTCTTTTTGAATATCATACATATTATTATACAACTTACTATGAGGTAGATTGGTATAATTAGATACATGTTTTGATTTGAACTTGTATCGTTATTTACGAATTGATCTTCTTCAGATAGATATTTAAATTGCAGAAATTTACTCGCGGGTATACTTTGTGTTTTTAAAGGTCTGAGTTTGTTTTGAATTGTGATATTCTTCATTTCGAACGCTAGTAGTTTGATTGGCTGCCCGATGAGTTTATTTTGAATGTTACATATTTTATATTCCTTTGACTGCAGTTATTAGGAATATTTAGCCTGCAGTTATTAGGAATATTTGCTATTTATTTATTTTTTATTATTCCCTTTATTGATGTGTGATCTTTTTTTTTGCACAAAAATGTTACTTTTGACTGTTTAGGTAACATTAGAAGATAGTTTCTGTCATCTAGTTTTTCTATAATTCTGTCGTTATATTCACTAGGATATGTTGACATCCTTGTGTTAGTTCCTGGTTTGTTATAAGTTCTCGGATGCAATCCTGGCTTTGAGTATTCCTTACGAGATTGATATCCTTGCAACATCGGAGATTTCCGATTTTCTTGGATGCGCTGTCCAAGTATATATGTGTTTTATCGCTCAATGCCAAAAAAGGTTTAAAAGGAATTATTATTGAGTTATTTAGGCTGGGTATGGGATACAAACGATAAAGGACATAGTTGGTTGGATAAGTTATTGGGTATTTAATAACAAATACAATCATATTTTTAGTGTAATAAGATCCAAATTTCAATAGATCGTATGTATCTCTCAAATTGTCAAGATTGTCAAGCAATGTTTTGCTCGTGTGAGTAATTTTCTTTCACTGTTTTGATTATGTGTTGTATACTATTCGTATGCAATATACTATGATGAACAATATGGAGGTGTGAAAATGCAATTGCGTCTTTTATTTTGTTTAAGGATCCCAACATTTGCTCTACATTAATTCTGGTCAAGTCGTACAAATCGTTTATATTAATAAATTGGAAGAGCGTGAAGTTGGTCACGCTTATATTATTTAACATTTTGCTAATTTTAGATTTAATTTTTAATTGCTTGTCTTCTAGGTAATTTAATTTTTATTTGGTTGGGGTTTCAGAAATCGGGATTTCTAGTATGGGATTTTCTATATTGGAATGTATAGTCTCCTGTTCGTTCGGGATTAAATCTCAAGTCCGAAAGCTGAAGTAATTCATTCATGTTTGCAATTAGTGATACATTATCATTTGCTATATTTTTGTCCAATGTGGATATTTCGGGGTTTGTTGGCAAATTCTTATTATTATTAAGGTCTATTCGGGATAGAGCTTCGCGTTGACGTTTTTCTTTCCTTGTAAACTACTTCGTAGTCTATTTCCTCTAGTTTGAATTTCCAGCGTACTAAGCGTAAATTGGGTTCTTTTAGGGAATGTAACCATTATAATGGTTTGTGGTATGTAACGATAGTAAATTTTCTGCCATACAAGTATAGTCTAAAATATTTGGTTGCCCATATAATGGCCTAAAAGTTTTTTTTCTATTGTGCTATGTTTAGTTTCGGTTTTGCTTAGAATATGAGAGTCATATACAATCGGTCTATTGGAACCTATTGTTTCTTGAGAAAGTACTGTGCCTATGGTAAAATTTGAGGCATCAGTTGTTAGTAGAAAGTCTTTATCAAAGTTATTGTCCTATCTGTAATTCTATAAATGCGAAAGTGTGTCTGTTTATCTTTTTTTCGTATCACAGCTGAATCACGTGCTGATGTGATTTTTCGCTAAGAAATAATTGGCTTGCCGGAAAATTATATATGTGAAAGTGCGTCGCGTTGGAGCAACAGATCGACATGATTATGCACAGATATAGTTGGCGAACCGGGAAATGATACAGGCTAATTTTTCTCCGGAAATTTTATACTAATTAATATTATAAATCCTAACTTATATTCTAAATGCCAAAATATCATATTATTTGTCATAAATAAAGATTTTTAAATAAAGGAACATAAATAAAAGTTTAGTTTTTAAATAAATTCCTTACATAATTATAGATATATCCACTACCTAGATACAATTTAGTGTGTTCTAGAATGTTATCTTAGTTTAAATATTTTTTACAAAAAAACGAAGATAGTTTTAAAATTTGTATGCGTTTCATTCATTGGTATATGTCGGAAATTCAAGTTAAAACTAACAAACGTATAGACGAAATGATACAAATACTTCTTAAGACCTTACTTACTAAAATAATTTACTTGAGTAAATAAGTGAAATGCATTAATAATCTACATGTGGAATGAAATCAAAACTAAACATAATAAGAATGACAGATAATTAATTTCATTACCAATATAACGCAAGAATTATTACGGCAGAGAATAAAAGATTGTTAAGAAAATGTTACTTAAAATTTTGGTAATTTTTTATTTTTACTTTCTGTGCAGAAGTAATTTTTGGATATATCCAATTTAACAGGATATCCTAAATAAATAATTTAGAATATAAGTAACCTAATTAAATTATTATATAAGGGTGTGTATGTTTATACACAAACATATATATGCATATAAATACACACACACATATATATATATATATATATATATATATATATATATTCCTTTGCAAAAATAATTTCTGCTTATTACATTCTGCTAAATAGCATACGTTTCTCAAGTACAATCTGCTCACTATCTCGGTTCGAAAGATCCCAGTTCCTAGAGATAGTTATATTACCATGGAATACTGTATTATGTTTACCGTAATAGTATGCGTTCAGATTCAAATTCAAGTGTTCCTTTCCACTATCATTTTTTGAATTATGCCACATCACTGCGCGAACTAACGAAAGGTATGAACATACTGAATGTCGGTTACTAAATTATAAAAAGTTGAACCAAATTGTTGTCTTGCAGAATAAATTGTACTCGATGACTTAAAATTGATGGTGATCATAGTAAAATAATTGCTAAGTGGTTGCTAGTAAAGGACTTTTTTTAAATTGAGTGCCAAAATATGAAAACGGGATGGGTATATTTATAGAAATTTAAAAAAAAAATTTTCTTAGTTTTATATTATTAGTTTGGGTTAGGTTACCAAATGTTTCTCAGTGAAGGATTTTTTATAACTCAACGTCAAAAATTTGAAAATGGGGGTGAGAGTTTTTATAGCAATTTCGGGATAATTGGGGTTAAAGACTTACAAATTTGTATTTGAACTCCCAAATAGAAATAAAAAAACCGTGTTATTACAATTATTATTACGGTTTTTGTCTGGTAAAGCCGGGATCTAGTCCCTTTTTGTTCGACTAAAGCTAGGACAGGTAGTTTTATCAGCATTTTCACTATTTTTAAAATTTAAGCCATGTTTTTCTTTTATTTGTAAATCCATTCATTATATTTTGTGCAATGATGGCAGTAGTACTTGACGAAAGAGAGAAAAACCATATTGAAATAAATGAATGTAAATCCAGTAAAATAAGTAAATTCACATTATGGTCCATATAGAGGAGCAACGAATGGATGACGCGATTATATAGTTTATGCCGTTCAGGTAACGGCTTTTAATAGAACACTTTTAACCATTTTTTAAATCTTCCAAGTCGTAAATAAAAAAAATACAGTTGCTCTACGAATTGTCACCATTTCTACTCCAAAACAGAGAAATTACGTAACAAATGTGCCTTAATAAGGGTCAAAAGGTAGGAGGAAATAAATAACTCAATGAAAAAGTTTTAGTAAATTTATGAAGACGTAAAATTATTGGTTTAATTTCCAAGATGATGTAAATATTGCTATTCATTATTTGCCACTCATTTTAGAATAAAGAGACAAAAAAGTCCAAATCTAAGCGAAGTGATTTATAGTATGCTGCTCAGGTTATATGTTAAAATATATTGTCAGCTGACATCGAAAAACCTTTGTATGGTGAAAGAGTCTAAGGTAAGGCCTTTTTTAGTTTCTTTTTTCTTTCTGAATGAAGAGAAATATTTTACTAATTCTATTGGGTCATAAAACCTATTTCTAGCTCCCCCAATTTGCCACATTCTCGGAGAAGCTTCTCCATAATTTTGCAATGCTATACAAAAATAAAACACTAATTTAATATTACGAAAACTGAAGTAAAAACTTCTAAGCAGGCAATGAGTGTACAAAAAATATTTAAGCGGATTATTTTCTTTTTCTGGTAACATAAACTCCCAAACATTATGACAATAGTGTGGAAAATATCATTAAATTTGGGTATCCAATACCTGCGGACAATCAAAAAATATTCCAAAAATAACTAACTAAAATGACATATAATTAAAAGTATGGAAGTACTTTGGTACATGCGAATTAAAGGGTTCATGGAATTGCACGTATTTGTTGATTGAAGAAAAAGAAATGTACTCGATTTAGTTATTCAAGGAAAATTATGAAAGAAAGCTCAAAGAAAAGCTAACGATCATCCTAAAAGTAGAATTGATAACTTGTTGCACTGGCGAGCGATTAGCCAATTTTATATGGATAGCTCTAGACTTAATAGCATTAAAATGATATATTAGAATAAATCTATTTTAGTTTTGTGATGATAAAGCCAGTAAGAGGAAGATCGGTATCCTAGTCTAACCGGGCGAATTTAATAAAAAGTTGGTACCTTTTGAAAGAAGAGCACATTCTCGGCGGCAAACGTGACACAGCTGCTCTTTCGAGGACAATGACTTTGGTGGAACAGACTGAAATAATTAACAGATTATAGTGGGAACTGGCCTAATAAAACCTGTCCAATACGAGGAGAACTCACACTACAAGAGTCAGTGTGTACTTAGGTGCATATAAACGTTTAAGTGTATGTAGTATTTTTAACCATTTGTATACAAATTATTCACAGTGTGAATATTGCCTAGAATATCTCTCACAGGTATGAAAGTATTGCAGAATTCTCAGGTAAATCTGTTAAGCACGAGTAGAACTTGCACTATGAGGGTTTCTTACACAAATAGACACTTCGGTTTACATTATATTCCCATTACACTATTTAAAAATATTCATTCTGCACAATTCAGATATATTACCTGCCATAACTTTCATAGATATAAATCATAGTGCGTACTTAAAAATTTCCACCTTTTTGCTGTTATATGTAACAAGATTTTGTCATGTTATGTGAAGTATCTAATAGATTCAAAGGATTCTTAAACCTTCCACGAGTTCAATTTTGTCAACTCAAGGGTGAAAGTAAAGACAATGCAAGAACAGTAAATCAGAACTGCAAAGCAAAGTGGACTGACAATGAGTAGGTACGACATCTGTCCTGAGTATAACTAGTAGGAAACGAGAATCCAAATAGACAGAGCTATTGCTTAGACACAGTCTTTGTCTTTATTTTTAATTAAAGATAGATATATCACTTTGAGTTTTTAATCAGGAAACATTTTCTTTTATTCCATTTTAGCTTAATTGCTAACTGATGTGCAACGAAATACTCCTTCAAATAAAAATATAAGAGATATGAAGGTTTTAAAGTGCTGAATATGTATCTACTTTCAACTTTTTGCTGACGCCTAGATAAATACATTTATATGATTATTTTTAATCGCTCAAAATTAAAAACTTAATGTGTTTCGTTTTAGAATTTACGATTTTATTTGTCGGTGGAAAGTATGGTGGACATTTCGATACCCAAAAAAGTCCTAAACTTAAATACTTGTTTCTCATTCCTTCTTTCGGTGCTCGCTAATTATACGGAGTGTGATTTTTGCACTGACCGATCGTTCAATCACCATCAATATTTATTAGAAAACGCAGCACACTAATTAGATCACAGCAGCCAAAGAAAACGCAGTGTATAGTAATTACCAGAAATCTTTCAATACGATCGGTAATATTACAGTGAAATGAGACGAGACAAAGTTTAACCTTAAAATGGAAGGAGAAAAGCTAAAAATTTATAAAGATTTGTCTTGAGGTTCTACAGATTGGCTATATAGTCTCATAAGATATCGAGTTCGCCAGACCAGATGTCAAATGTAAAAAAAAAAACAGTTCGTTACAAGTATCTCACTTTCTATGCCTTATACGTAGTTAGAAGTTCTATCCAAATTTATGGATGATAACATTTTCTGCAAGTATGGTCACATTCATTTCTGATAGATTAACGGTGATTGCAATATTATGTGGTGAGCGGGAAGCGTGCATCCATTTATGTAAGCTGCGAAGCTAAATGCAAAGAACACTTCACAAAATTAATTATATGGTGAAAAATGTTTTTAAGGTAAAAAATTATTTACATATGTATGTATGTATGTATATATATATGTATATATATATATATATATATATATATATATATATATATATATATATATATATATATATATGTATATATATAATTAAATTTATATAACCGCAACTTGTGGAAAATTTGATGCGCTACGTTTTTTGTTAAACTTCGACACTTTCATATCTTGAGTAACGGACATTTTCGTGGCAATTTTAACCCCACCTTTAAAATTTCAAAACAAAGGCCTATGAACATTTTCAGTTTTTGTCTTTCATTTCAAAGTTAAGTCCTTATTTGATTATACTATGACGATTTTTAGTAAAATGGCTTTGATTCCTGGGTTGCTCGCCGATGTTATTAACATTTTTTTCTTAATATTTTACGGAGTAATGTGAGTTTGTAAAATTTAACAACTACTCTTTAAATTTATATTTTTAGAGTCAAATATAAGTTAGGGGTCGGAAATTTACTTATTTCAATTCGTATATTAAAGAGGTTTCAATTTTGTTAAAGCAACTGTACTACGTGATTGCTGTCCATCAATCACGTAGTACTGTTGCTTTCGATAACGTGCGGAATTAATTATATGTCATTTTAGTTAGTTATTTTTGGAATATTTTTTGATCGTCCGCAGGTATTGGATACCCAAATTTAATGATATTTTCCACACTATTGTCATAATGTTTGGGAGTTTATGTTACCAGAAAAAGAAAATAATCCGCTTAAATATTTTTTGTACACTCATTGGCTGCTTAGAAGTTTTTACTTCAGTTTTCGTAATATTAAATTAGTGTTTTATTTTTGTATAGCATTGCAAAATTATGGAGAAGCTTCTCCGAGAATGTGGCAAATTGGGGGAGCTAGAAATAGGTTTTATGACCCAATAGAATTAGTAAAATATTTCTCTTCATTCAGAAAGAAAAAAGAAACTAAAAAAGGCCTTACCTTAGACTCTTTCACCATACAAAGGTTTTTCTGTATAAACATACACACCCTTATATAATAATTTAATTAGGTTACTTATATTCTAAATTATTTATTTAGGATATCCTGTTAAATTGGATATATCCAAAAATTACTTCTGCACAGAAAGTAAAAATAAAAAATTACCAAAATTTTAAGTAACATGTTCTTAACAATCTTTTATTCTCTGCCGTAATAATTCTTGCGTTATATTGGTAATGAAATTAATTATCTGTCATTCTTATTATGTTTAGTTTTGATTTCATTCCACATGTAGATTATTAATGCATTTCACTTATTTACTCAAGTAAATTATTTTAGTAAGTAAGGTCTTAAGAAGTATTTGTATCATTTCGTCTATACGTTTGTTAGTTTTAACTTGAATTTCCGACATATACCAATGAATGAAACGCATACAAATTTTAAAACTATCTTCGTTTTTTTGTAAAAAATATTTAAACTAAGATAACATTCTAGAATACACTAAATTGTATCTAGATAGTGGATATATCTATAATTATGTAAGGAATTTATTTAAAAACTAAACTTTTATTTATGTTCCTTTATTTATAAATCTTTATTTATGACAAATAATATGATATTTTGGCATAGAATATAAGTTAGGATTTATAATATTAATTAGTATAAAATTTCCGGAGAAAAATTAGCCTGTATCATTTCCCGGTTCGCCAACTATATCTGTGCATAATCATGTCGATCAGTTGCTCCAACGCGACGCACTTTCACATATGTAATTTTCCGGCAAGCAAAGACAAACAGACACACTTTCGCATTTATAGAATTACAGATAGGACAATATTTATATATTTAACTCATTTAATTTAATTAACATTGTACTGAGTAATTTTGTTGCTGCTTCTAAAATCGTTACATACGCAGTGTGCGTATTTAACGATTTTAGAAGTCACGTCGATCCTTTGCTTTGTTGCGATACTGATTTCTTAATTACTTTGTGTAATTTTTAAAGTTCAAATAAAAATATTTCTCTCACAAAGAGCATTTTATTTTATTTCTTGACCTACAAATATCTTTGTGCAAAAAATCAAGTCAATTTCTAGCTTATTACTACGTAAACTAAAGACAAACATACTCTCGCAGGATGATAAATACATAGAATTGGTCTGTCGATACTTTGACGATATTCACAAAAAAAAATGTAAGGATAAATTAACAAAAATAACGAAATATAGGGTTTCAGTTATTGATGGAAATCTGGTACAACCAAAAATGGGATAACAACGCAGAAGAACGTCAGCGTATTCTACAAACAGCAGCAGCAATCGTTATAGAGGATATTCGCTCTAGAGTATACGAGACAAAATATTAAAATTTAGATATAGATTTTTTTTTTCGACTCAACGAAGCGTTGGCGGCGCGAGCGGCAAAGATACGTGGCAAAGTTGAAATTTGGAAAGAACGCTACTATACAAAAGTGTACTTTTATATTTTTGGGTGTGCTTGTGCGTTTGCTTTTGAATTATTTGCTTGTGAATGTTTGTCTGTGCAAGTTTGTATATGTCTATATATCTATGTGTTTCTGTGCCTCTGTGTGTGTTAATTTATGTCTATATGCGTGCATATGTGTTAATATGTGTTTTGTTTTTTTAAATTTTTGTGCGTGGTTGTGAGTTGTGAAAATTTGTTTTTGAACACATGTTCTTGGTTTCTTTATGTGTGAATGTTTGTTTATAAGTACGCATTGGTGGTTATGAGTGACCGCGTGCGTGTCTGAGGGTGTCTGTGTGTGTATCTAGCGCGCACACGCTTTTGTGTGTATGTGGAAACGCGTATGTGTGTGCGTACGTGCATTCATTCGTGTGTGTGTGTGCGCGCATGTTGGTGTGTGCGTTCGCGTGTGCGTGCGTGTGTGCATGTTTGAGTACGTACATGCGTACATGTATGCGTATGTGCGTGCATGAGCGTGCATTAGACGCGCGCGCGCTCACGCACGCATCAACGTATGCACATTTTACCATACTTATGCCAACTTTAAGCATCTCGATTTTATCCATTTTTAAGATAAAAGTGGTAAAATTGCTGAAATCAGAACATGACTTGGTAACATTCTTTTATTTTTCAGTTTATCTTAATAATATGTATTCCTTTGTTAATGTCGACATACTAAACAACTGAATATATATTTTGTTCATTGTTCATTTATACATGTTAGGAAAATGCTTATGAAATTATTGTACTTTAAAAAAATAAAGAAATTCCAAAGTATTGCTTAAAAACACTATTTAAGCATTTTTTCATATTTTTATACCAATTAGGATCTGCTTTTCCATAAATTGTATTTTAAGTCTTATAATAAGACGTTGTTTTATTTAATTTTTCACCACATATTGACCTACAACTACATGTCTGCTTTTTTACATCGAAGTTTCATGTGTCACAGTTTACTATATAATTATAAAATGATATTAGACATAAATACTGAGTAGTAATGCGGTCAAAATACTTGTATGTATCGACGTATTACAAAATACTTGTATGTACCACGAATAGTATTGTCCGGAGCTTCTTTAAATAAATATTTTAGATATGAAATTACTTTCTGTGTCTACGAAAACCCAACGAAGAATTTATTTCCTTTCTTCAGATATTCACAATTATTAAATTGAGGATATATATGCGCATCTCTGTATTTTCGTCTTTGATCGGAAACCGCATCGTATGATTATATTATGAATTTATGAAATTCTTTTTCCTCTGGCTATTTATGAATAAAGAAATCTAATTTGTCAAAATGCTTTGAAGATCAGATTGGCTTTGAAGAGCTGCACATTTAAAATTTAATTAAATTATACTTTAAATATATCTACATACTACTTTTCTCTGATGACTTACTAATTTTAGTATATTTAAAATTTTTTTGATTCGTCCGGGTTAAAAAGATTTTATATATCTATCAAGATTTCTTCATGAAATAGGTTCTTTTAGAATTTTATCTCAATATATGAACTTTTACGGCAATAAAGTCTTATCCCTCTTTCGTTTTTCTACATTATAGTATTATTTGAATCTCCTATTTCCCACATAACATCTCTGGATATTTAAGCGATAAATAATTGAATATTATTAATTGCGACCAAGATTTACTCATTTGGATTGCTACTTTTCCTTTTGTGTATTGTTTTCTTTTCATGCATTTATCTCTCCACGCGCTAAAAATCAGAATTCCAGTATCTGTTATGTGTTATGTGAGTATTAAAATAACTGCGAAGCGTTTCGAATGAAGAGTAATGGTACATGAGGTTTCGAATAACAAGTAAATGTTCCGGTATTGAATTTTATCTTTATAGGATATTTATAATTTTTCCTACAGTTTAGTGAATACGGTGAAAGTTTTTAATTAATTCTCTCTGCATCAGATGGATACTGACATTGCAATTTCCAGTAAACACTAATATTGTATATGTTTTTTTAAGTTCTTATTTAAAACCTGTTGATTGAAAAGTTTCTCAAATGGGTTTTGTTTAACAATTGGCAAGTAAATTAAAATTTATTGAATTTTAGGTTTCTTCAGTTAATTTTAACGGATTTTGTGTTCAACTGTAAGTAATTTACTGTTGCACGCGAGGACATAAAAGGATTTGTAACAAAAGAAAATGAAAACTATATTGTTTCTGAATGAAATAATAGAATTATAGCTTATAATCAACGATTACATCAATTAACACAACCTTTCAGAAATATAAAGAATTCTTCAAATATTGATAAAATATGAAAAACGTTTAGGTAACAATTTGAAGGCAATTTTTGGAATTGATATTTTGATTGTACGCTGATGGTATTTAATAAAATATTAGTCTAGTAGTTTTTCCTTATTTCACCTATATCTCAAGGTCCGACAAGGTTTTATGATAAAGTTCCAGGTAGTTTATTACTGATCGAAGAAATACAACATTTCATATAAATTCAAAGCATAATTTTTCGCTCCAACATAGCAGATGTATAATTTATGGATTAAGTAATTTACTTTGCTTTCAAAAAGCGTAGTTATCATTGTCAGTAAAAATTATACTTTTCAAATGTACATTTAGGGAAAAGAAACAAAAGTTACGAATGAAAATTATTCATTGGTCATGCTATGATGTTGTTATTAATAAAAATTAGTGAAGTACAAGTTAATATTGATCTATTAGTTACGAAACAGACAGGACCATGAAAGTATTCTTAAAGTTGGCAATGCAGATGAAAATTTATTATTCATAAATACAGTTTACAATTAACATTTTGTTAGGTTATAAGACGGTAAAGTCTTGTAAATATTATTTGTTATGTAAATAATAAAAATGTAAAATAAATTTAAATATTTTTTTAATTATTTAATTGCAATATTAATTATTGTTATAATATTAATACATCGGTTAATCACGGATTTAAACTAATTTTAACAATAAAAAGTGCATCATGTAATGGAACGGGAATCGATTCGGAAATTTTTTTTACAAAGTAGGCCTCGTCACAGATTTGTCTATAACGTCGCCGTTAAATTATTATATACTGCAATTAGGACAATACATGTATTATAAATTTCAAGTTTCTGCGTAAAATGGTCGCGGTGAAAAATACATCTGAATGACAAACCAACAAAGGAAAAACCAAGTAATTCCATAAGAAACTGCAGGAACTCGGTTGCTTTTGAAATTTTAATTTAGAAGACCAAAACGGCACTGACGACAATAAAAATTCCTCCAGCCCGCACGACATTATTTCAGCCGCGACTGAGGAAATGAGTCCTGCGTATTGTAACCATTTAGGGAGTTTAATGGCATAAAGTCAGTCAACGAAGAGAGGGCCGGATCGATACTATTCGGATAACCAAAATTTATCTCTTCCAAAGTTGTTGTAACTTGAGGGACATCAGTTGAATAAGCAAGTAATAAGTATTTATGAAATATGTTTTTAAATATTATGTGAGTTATACCTAGAGATATTGTTCTAAATATCTGCAAAAAAATAAGGTCACCACCATCTTTGAAACTGCAGAAGCCAAAATTATGAAAAAAGTAACGCTGGAAAAATGCAGCTACGGTTCTAAATTTGAAAGCATTTGAGATTTCACTCGGTAAGAAATAACATTAATAAATTAAATATAAATACCTTTAAATATTTATACATGCCTGAGCGTGTATGGTATGCTCACAGTGCAAGTTCTAGTCGCACCTAATAGGTTTATTCTCAAATTAAAAATATATTTGTTAGTGAGTAATAAATGGAATACATTTTTTTATAATTTTCTACCTATTGTACGAAAATCTTATTGAGCTATAATTTATAGTCAGCCGGTTTTTATCTGTGTATTTATATCTCCTTTTTTTTTAAATTATGTCTTATCTCCGAAAAAAAATTATCAATTGATGAAGGTCCAATAAGAAGATCCAAAAAAAAACGGAAGCAGTAACAAAAGGAAAAAGAGATTAATTTTTTAACAAAGCTCGGACATTAATAATATGCAACTCAATATTTAACCTTTATTCTGAGAACTAGGAATATAAGCTTGTAAAAAGTATAAACAATTAATAAAACAAACTATAATAAAAACAAAAACAAAACAAAAATGACCTCAGTTTTAACAAAAATGACCTCATTTATAGGCTGCATGCAAATAAAAGGACATACTCATTTTGAATATGGATAAGATAAATCAGTTCCATTTCAAAACGCAGCTTTTTTGATAAACCGTAAACATTTATTGTGACCTTGAACGTAACGTAGATATAGAAACTACAAAAAAATTGCATAGAATAAATAAAAAACCTTCGAGAAGTCCAGAACGTAAGTATCGGTACCCTTTTTTAGAAACGTGAATGAAGCGTGAAAGAATGAATTCTTTTCCCACTATAACTACTCTGTGCGACAATTTAACCACAGACTTTTATGTTTTTGACGTTGATAGTATGAACGTAAGCAATGAATCTTTTAATGTATTTACAATGCATAATTTAATGTATTTGTAATACATATTACATATAAATTTTAGCTTTCTACACTCCTTCTCTATGTAAACTTTGACTATGCCAAATCTCACACTCCTCCGTGCGCACAATATGCTTAAAAAGTGTTTTCACAAAACAATTTTCTCTTCACGTATTAATGTATAGATCCCATCGATTTGACAATATTAAATATTATTATTATTTCCATTTTCAGTACAATTTTATCCATTGACCAGATCAGCTAACCAGAATGACTGTGTACAATAATTTAGTTTTCCACATGCGGCTTTATTTAGGTAACAACTCATTGCACTTAATGATCTGCCAATAAAAAACTGCGGCTAACGTTCTACTTTCTACTTAGCTTTGTCTTCTTTCGAAAGTATTATTAAGTTATTTGTAAGATTAATACATATAAAGCTATCTATTATAAAAATTATAAAAGTGAACTATTTTCAAGTAAGTAGATCTTATATTGAAAAATGAAATTGCCACATCTTTTTTTTTAGTTGGACGATTGCGATAAAACAGAGCCTATACCTCAGAGCCCGCGAAAAACGACGTCGAAATATTTTTAGCTGTACGTGCCAGGTGTATGAACAAAGAAATAGACTGACAGACATAAATTTCAAAGCCAATATTTTTGTGTTCTACTACTTTTAATATGTTATCCTAATTTTTTTTTGGTAAATATGTGTTTTATAATGTGCTATTTCTACATTTTTTTTATTCTTAACAAATGTAATGCAAAAATCTGTTTGTTCTCTTATCACATCATAGGCAAAGAATTATTTAACACATTTTTTTGCAAAAATATTGCTGAGGGATAGCAAAATAATATAAACAACTGAGAGTTAAAAAGGATTCTTAAATAAAATTTAAAAAGTACATAAATTGAATAAGGAAACAACGTGATAATTTTGAATCCTATTTATAATATTACAAATGCAAAAGTGTGTTCGTCTTTCTTACACATTACAAGGTATCGAAATGATTTTTTTTGCATGGAGATGATTGGCGGACCGAAAAATAACATTGACTTCTTTTCGATCCGGTAAATCTCATTCTAAATAATGGCGAAATTGTAAAAGTTCATTTCATGCCAATCGGCTGATTGTCGGTGACTCACAATTAACAATAAAATTTATTATTCACTACCAGTAATTTATATTTAGTCCCAAATTTTGTTTTCTTAATCCTAACCTCTATTTTCCACCAAAAGGTAAAAGTTTTTGCAAAAACGAAACTGCAAATGTGTAATTTGTGCCTTTTTAGAAGTATTTTTAACTGTATTTCAAAAGACTTCTTCAATGACATTCCATTTGATGCGGTTTGTGAAAAAAAAATTATTAGTCCCAAATTCGAGACGTGAAAGCGCACTTAAAAAAAATAATAATATTTTTTCATGTTTTTGTATAAACTATCTATATCTTCCTGCAAAGTTTTTTAAAATAGGTCCTTAATTGAAATAGATATAATGAATTGACGGATGAACGCACAGGTGAACATGACGACATTTTAAGAATTTCGTTTATATCATTCAGCTACGGAACCCTAAAGACACACATCCCTATTTCTTGATGACATGGGGTATGGATTCATTTGAATATATTTTATTAATAATTTCGGCATGAAATTTGTATATTATCTCAATTTTTACACAATTATTAATTGACATGATGTTTCGTAACCTTATGCTTGTCTGTATTGAATTTATTTACATATTTATTTATTTATTTCAGCGTTTCACTTACACGACAAAGAAAATATTTTCCCATCTAGGTAGGATTCGTTTCAATATTCTCTCAATTGGCTTAAGTGTTTATAATGTATATATACCAAGGAAACTATATAATGATCAACAAAATTTATATGGTACCCACAAAGAAAATAATCGAAACCATCTGCATCTCGCGCGTCTCATTAAACTCTCTAATTGCTATAAACCATGCAGAAATCACTGTCCCTGTCGCCGTGATATCAATGACGCGCCAGCCAAAGGAATTCCTTTTGTATCTAGAGCCGTTTTTTATTAATGTCCATATTGCGCCGTGAAGAACGAGCGCTTTCATTTATATCAATGATGCGAGGCTACTGTGTGCTTTGGTTATTTTATATATTTTGTAAAATCATTTTTAACTTACAATAATAATAATACTTTCGTATACAAAATAAATAACATTAATGACAAATATTACTCAGCGGGAAGATATTCACATCTTTCCGATCTTTTAAATATGCCATATATTCAACCTAAATGTATTATTCGCACAGTATCTGTTTTTCATTTAGACCACTGTATGTTTTTATATAACATTCGTTACACAAACTTATAGTTTTGGGCTTATTTCTTAGAAAATAATTCTATGTGTTTAAATTTATATTTGCGAAAACAAATTGTAATTTCAAATTGAAAGAAATTTAAAGACTGCGTGTCGGACAAAGCATGTTATTGATAATTATCATACAATTTTCTTATTCGGGATAGTCAATCTGCTGCGCAACATTCGTTTATATCTGCGTATACAATACACACATAAATAAGTACTGAATAAACTATTACTTAACTTCACGACTTGTAGATACGATGAATTCAACCAGTACAACTGATGGCATGTTCAGACCGAGGTTGCACTATGGCAGGTACATCGCCTACAAAATACCATTAATTTTATTAGCAATACGAGTATGTCGTCAATTTGAACATTATTGTTGTTATTCGTTCAAAAATGATATTTTATGACCTAATTTTTTTTACGCTTTTAGAGAAGTAATCGAGTGAGAAAAAATAATATGTTAAGTACGGGAAAACTCACACTAACTCTTTCTTCCTTATACAATTAGATACTTATAAACCTATAAGCATATATTACTTCTATTAAATTACTATCATATATTACTTCTGTCGTACTAGCGTATATTACTTCTCTTAAACTACTTAAATGTATTAATATTATTTATCTATGGAAAACATATTATCTAGTAAATCTCTTGTAATTAAAAACTATCAGAATTAAATTCACCGCTATAGTATTTCGATAAGTATTAGGTAATGTTCCAGTAACGTTATTTTCAATAATTGTGATTTCAGTTTCGGAGATGATGGGACATGTTTTCGATGGAAAATATCAGTAGTACTTTTAGAATTATGTTGTATGAAATTCTGATTAAAAATAGTTTTTAAATTCAGCTCAGTAGCTATTTCCGTGATATGCACGAATTTTAAAATCAATTGAATATTTAATTAGCCTCTTCCGAAAAATATATTAAAAATTTTGGCATATATTTTTTGATAACTGAGAAATACCTTTGTTAATAAGCTTTACCACTATGGCAAGTTTCAGCGCCATTTTAAGGTCTTACGTCTAATGGTTTTTCCAAAAACCGTTTTGGTAGACGACCGATTTTACTAAGTTGAGGCATCCCAAAAACAAAACATCTGTCTATGAATTAGTATTATTTATAATAAAATTACAATTCTAATTTTATCTTATCTGCCAAAGAGACTGATATTTGCCGAAAGTACGCAATTACTGACATCGCAATGTCCTTTAGCTTCTAGTTTAACTTTTAATGCCGATTTATCTCGCGCAGCTGAGGTACTTGCGAAACTTCGTTGTTGAATATGTATAACAATTAACTAATCTAATCCCATGTCAAAACGTAAATCATCAGTTAATGTGTTTAGATAACAAATCAGAGACCCGAATATCGTGTGTCTACCAAAAAGAAACATTAGGGGAGACACATAGAAAAATGCCTAAAAGAGGATAGCCTCTCATTATTTTTACCAGTAAAGCAAGTTATTAGCAATTTTTAAATTCGAATGCCCTAGTTGACGTAATCGTCTTTAGTCTCTTAATTAATCTTCTTAACATGAATTGTATCTAGCGGCAATCGAACTTACTTATATTTTACATTAGCTTGTACTAGCGGCTCCGTTCGCATGAAACTTGTAATGTAAATTTTTTGTGGTTTTAAATACTTTACAGTTTGTTTCTATTATTTAAAGTAGGAATAGTATTATTTAGCAGTATTTAAGTAATATTTAACCGTAACATTTTGTTTATAAACTATTCAATATAATTAATATTACGTTAAAGTTTCTTGAAGAAGCTTTAACCTAAAAAAATGTGGTAAATATTTTTAGGTTTATTATTTGGGGCCAAAACTTATAAATTTATGAAACTGATACTAGAAAAAGTTCCATATAATTGGTCATGAGAAAAGTATGGACGGATTAAATGGACTCCAGCAATCTTCAAAGTTTTGCGTTGTGTTTTATTTATGGTAATGGCAAAGTTGAGTTGAAACCTGGAATGCCTTAAACTGAAACAATAAGTCTGTGAAGATTAATCGTATTAGGTATGACCTTTTCTCCCATAGTGCAACTACTGATTACAATAGTCTCTATTATATAATTCTGTATTTTTATAATTTGCTCCAACTTTGAATGTGAGATTGTGTGACGGCAAGTCAGGAGAATTGGCAGAATTTAAAAAATTATTTGGATAATGAATCGACTTTTATTGGTCTGTCATTGTTTTATTGGTTAGTCATTTTTCCATGGTACAAATATTTATTGACTTGTTTTATTTTCTTTACGTTAATTATGAGGTTCACGTTATTTCTGTTACTTTTTCGAGATTATCATAAATTTGGTTTTCTTCATATTAAGAGTTATACCGTATCTTTTATTATATTCAACCACCCTTGTTATAAATCTCTCCAGATTTTCTATATTTTCTGCCAGAATAATTCTGTCCGCATATCTGCTATTATTTATTAGTATTCCTGCTGTTTTTTACTTCCAAAGCCGCTTTTAAAATGTTTACATAGTGTCGGTAACAAGACATGTCCCTGTCTTACTCCTTTTCTTTTTTCTATTTCTTCTGATGTTGATGGATTAATGTATATCGTAACCTTTTAGTTATAGTGCAGGTTTTAAATTATTATTAGATCTCTGTGATCAAGATGTTATGTTTAAGAGTGTTCATTGATTCTTCATGTTGGACCATATTAAATACTTTATTATAGCCAATACAATATGTATGTACATGTAACTTGATATCTAAATATCCTTGCCTAGTATATTGATGGTAAAAAGGCTTTTCGTGTATCTAGTCCCTGAGAAATAAACCAACATTTTTGGTGGATTCGTTTGTGCTTTATTTTTAAAAATATCTTTATATATGACATCAAGCTTATAGTACGGTAATCGGTATATTCCTTAGTATTTATTTTCTTAAGTTACAGACAAAGATAAATCAAAGACAAATTGAATAATCTCACTAGTATGTTTATGTGATTCTCAGCAATAAGTGTGATAACATCACTCTCCTATCATATTCGTCTGGACCAGGACTTTTTCCATTCTCCATTGACTTTAGGACATGTATTACTTCTTTTCTCGGGTGCTTGTTTGTCTTCCGAGATGGATCCAAAGAAGTATAACTTTGTCCTTTGGTTAGAAATAATTCCTCTAGAATTATATTAGAACTTCAGTTTTCCGCTGTATTCAACTACTCAAGCACCTGATTGCGATTTCATCAGTGTGTGATTCGTTTAAAATGAATGAAAATAAATTAAACGAAATGTGTCGTCATTATCATTTATAGTTTTATGAATTTTTTTATTCAAGTTTAATCTAATAGTTAAAATTTATTATTCTCTTAATTTATTATCTTTACGAAAAGGTTATCGGTAATGTATCAATAAACGTGTGTACCTATGTAAATAAATAAACCCGAGGTGGGCAGTCTGTAGTTTTTTTTCGAAAAAGCATTGTCAAAATAATTATGAAAATTATTTTGCAAAATTGGTATTTGTCTCGATAAAATAATACTTTTAACATAACTTTATTATTTCTTCATTCTTATATTAGGTGTGAAGTCTGCGTTTTCTGTGAGTCAGTAAGCAATTTCATTCTTGTTTTTGCATTTGTAATTGACTGACAATCCACCCCGGCTTCCCATGGTTATAAGTTAGGTTTCACAAGGTGCTAACACGACCCACAGGAAGATTGATTTTATGTATTTATAGTATTATATTGATTTTACTGATACAATTAAGTTGTTTAATTAAGATTCCCTAATTCTTCATTCCTTCTTTCCATTCCTAATTCCTTCTTTCCAACTTCTGATATGTGTCCGTTATGATGTTCTTTTGTCTGCTCAGAACTAAATCTGGTTCTATTTTCTCCTATTTACTTGAGTTTCAAACCAAGAATGGCATAACGTTTGGACTGAGTTGTTGACAAACAATTACTTGACTAGCACTATTCATTTATGACTAGAAGTTGCTTGGTTACTTCTTCAAAACTACAGCGTAACTATGAAAACCACGTTATACAAAACAGCCACTCAGTTTGATTTTTTTTTTCAAATAGGGTTAGTCTACTTTAGAAATCGCTTTCCCATATCAGACCAAACCTCTATTCCTTGAAATACCTTATATTAAAACATACAAATCCAGTGAGTTTAAGTTGGTGTTATTCCGCTGCCGATAATTCTAGCACATCTGTACCGAATGAGTTGATTACGGAATACAGTATACGTATAGCGCAATTAGCTCATTTTATAATAAATTTCTTGGTAAGTTAGAAACTGTAACTGAACAAATTTGTCTAAGATGTCAAAATTTGTTGCAAATCAAACAATGAGTGTCCGCAAATACTTGGATAGTATTTTTAAAAGATGTAATAAATCGAATTCCCGACATGCAATTGTTAAGTTTTTATAATTGCAACCGTGTATTTTATTTTACTTTCGTTCAATACTTTGAAAGTGACTTCTGTGCAAACTGCATCTTCCGTATCTTCCTGTCGTCAAGAAATATGTTTTCCTCTTGGCTTCATTCAATCTTGATGCAACTGTAGCTATTAACTCCCTGGCAGTCTTTTCTAGCCGTTTACTCTGGAGTGTCAATTGGTCTTGAAATATCCATAGTTGCTACAACTTTTTATACCCGGAAGCGCGTTGCTCTCGATTTTTTGTGACCTTAACCAAGCCGTGGCTACCGCAATTTTGTACATCATGAAGCGCGTTATTCTGGAGTCTCATTTGGTCTTAACAGGGCGGTAGCATTTTTTCCACGTAGTGAAGTCCATTGCTTTGGAGCTGGATCTGTATTCTCATTTGATCTTGACAGATCCTCGGATCTGGCATCTTTAATTTGACGTAAACAACATTTACCGTCGGCTTCTTTCGATCTCTTCAAAGCCTTAGTTACCGCGTGCCTTTGAAAAGGTCACGGCTGAGCTTCTACAGAGTCAATACTTCGCAATTCAGTTTTTTGAGCGGCTTGCGATGTAAACAACTGGCGTCTTCCTCATATTGTGTTAAAATTTATTTTTTACTTTTTACGTCTTTCTTCCGAGCCCCATTTCAACATGATTTTATTAAAATTCTTATACCAAAAATAATGCCTAATAAAATAAAGAAAAATAAAACAAAAATTAATGCTATCGAGTAGATTAGATAACGTAGCATGTATTAGATAACGTGACGTTCTTATGTACCTACTTAGTGCAATTTTAATTCATATAGTTACCAAAGAGTTAAATTTTAGTTGTATACCGTTATGCACATTAATTAATTTACTTATAACTAATAATATAAAACAAAACAGTAAGTAATTGGATAATGAAATATTTTTGGTGCACTTTTTTTAACATACCTATTTCTTACAGCAGTACTAAAAATAAAATCACTATATACCTGTATATAAGCATCTACTTAAAAAATATTTTAGAAATTTACCTGCTGAAATAAAACAAAGTACAAGTACCTGTTAACCTGTTTGCATAAAATATTAAAAATAAACGGATGTATATAATAATCTTAAATTTACCTTCCTATGGTATAGATACAAGTACGTACTATCAGTTTAGAATTGTTGTACATTTAAGTATCCATCTTTATAATTATTTAAAATAATGTGTATATTAGTACCTACTTGGTACTAAAATACACATCAATCTCAAACTTATGCTATTTTTTGGAAGTACATACGTACTTATCTATTTACTTACACAAAATATTTTCAAAATCTTTATATGACGATAAAAAGGATTTCTATATAAACCTACTTGCAACAGATATACCAAAAGGAAATACTAACCTATTTTTCCACTTTACCAGATATCTAATATTTATTTACATATTACTAGAATGACACCAAAAGCTACAAATCATAGTAACAAAAATAGCTTATAAACGAATTTTATGCTGAACTAAGTATGCAATCTCCTAATATTCAAAATCTGAAGCATAAACAATTTAGAAAATTGCATTTTGGGAGACGATTGACAACGACGTCTACCCTCAAGTGTCTGCCTGCGTTGGGGCAGCTCACTCGCAGACTGGATATTTAACGATTGGAATTCGCAAACGGTTTCAAACTGAGTTTAATTTAGAAAGAGTTAAACCGATTTACATCTATGATAAACCAATTAGCCTGGTTACCTGGTACCAATTAGCTTGCATACTCGAATGCATTGCTCGCTTGTTCGAATCAAAGAGAACAACATACTTCGTTCCCAGACATGTGTTATTGTTTTAGTCTACGAGTATATTTCTTACTTGTAGGTTTTAATTCATTATTTTCGTTAGTTTCTACATATTTTTTTTGTTAGAAAAGTTTTGTTTAAGTCTATTAACTATTGAATTCACATGTGTTTAATTGTTATTCCGGGCCCAAGAAAGAAGTATATAGTTTGAGAGATTTTTAAAAACCAACAGAAGAAAAAAATGTGCACGGTAAGTGTTCAGTGTGTTATAAATATTCCGAGAATACGAGCACGATGATGGTGCACAAAAGAAAGGAGCATCAGGATTATTTGACTGCTTATTTACATGAACCACGTAGTCCAGGTTAGTTTTTCAACTTACAAGAGGTTGACAATTCTGATATATTTGTTATTATTTCGATTATTCAACCGCCTTTTTTCTTCAACATTAGATTAAATAATTTAAAATGAGTTAGTTTTTAAATAATTGAAATAGATTCACGAAACTATCTGATGATTGCTGTTTGTTAAATCGACTCGATAAATTCGGTTTGCAACTCAGTTTACACGAATTTTCAAATCGACTAACCCGGATTGACGAATTTCCGAGTTGGTCTATCTCTATCGCAGTTTAGATACGTCTGTTTTTCTCTTCCATATCACACGCCCCCCGTCCGTCCCCCTGTCGCCGCCTCACCGCCGACGTGGTACTGCGTTCATTCATTCATCGCATTCCGAATGCATTAATATTGAAACTTAATAAAGATAAAACTTATAGGATTTTCGGAGCGATTGAGTTTAGATTTTTAAAAATTTGTAAATGGTTAAAAAAGGATTTCACGCTAATAAAAAAAACTACTGACTGATTTTAAATCCGTAAACACTATTTGAACCTGATTGATTAACTATATAAAAGGAACAAAAAAACGTCAAGTAGGTTGGAATTTTGACTGAGTTATATGATAAAAAATATTTCGAATATTTAATTTTAAGATAAAATTTACATTAAAAAGTTAATAGCGCTTGGAAAGTCTAAAATAACAGATTTATTAATTTTAAAATGATTTTATGTACACAAAGGACCATCTATATAAAGCATATTCTAGTATTTACCTTGTTTGAAAATGTTTAATTTGTTCCATTAGATAATGCTTAGGTATGTAGAATGTTGGTGTCTAATATCATAGTAAATTATGGTACGAATGTAATACAAGTACCACGACACTAATTTGTCATTAGAGAGTTTAAAATTCATTTATCATGTAAGTATATCAAAAATACAAGAACCCTTATTGAAATAAATGAAGATTATATTATTGACGAGGTCTGAATATTGGACAAATGAACTTTAAAATCGCAAAAATATTAAGATAACACTAAAGCCAATATCGTATATTTTAGTTGGGTAGATATATTTTCAACATTGTTTTTAACAGCCTTCCTATAAATTACTGTAAATTATTTTTCCTAAAGGCTTTGCAATTAGGATAAAATATATAACTTCTAAAGTCATTTATTTAAAAGGACATAATTTTTTCCTTCGCAGCCTTAAGGGATTTTAATGTAATTAATTGTATAGAGGAAAATGTAGAAGACGAACTTACATAAGATGTACTTAAATGTTATTTACGAATGCCTGTATTATACACCTTTGACAACACAATCAAGTTTTATTTTTTTTTATGAATTTTAATTTTGTTGTTTTAGATATAATCGAACGGAGTGAAAATCAAAACACATGAGATTATTGAAACAAGCATATGAGAAAATATAATTTTTTTATTTAATAAGAAGGCTCAGTAAGTACGATTCGTTTTACATCAAATGTAGGAAATATTTTGATTTTTGTCTGAAGGTGTTAAAATTTTAAATACTTGTTTCCTTTAGTAACAAGGCATTATGATAGGTTTTATGGGAAATTTACAAAATATTTTGCTGTTTTGTTTTTGTTTAGTTTGGAAGGCACACTGCGAGAATTCTGTAGACTTTTGTCCGCTTACAATGATACATAACATTTCAACTGAATTATTCATAAATATACATTTTTCACAACCTAAAGTACATACCACATCTTTTACAGGTATAACACATAGTGCATATTTCAAAAATAATAAAGCCTATTATAGTCGATATAATTTTTTACCTTTAATATTCTTGCCAGATTTTATCAATTCTGTTTTTTCATGATTTTTCTTTCAATATTTTCAGTAATAAAAGCAAAGATGCTTTATTCTCGTATGATCGTTTGAATATATTTTAGATATGCAATTTAAAAATATGTGATATTTTTGTATTTCTCGTAATAAGCCCTTTCAAATTATATCCTATTACATTTTATTAATTGCGAAGTTTAAAAAAATCAGCTGCTACGGATATACAGACATATGATCTGATAGAACCTAAAAAAATATTAAAATTAATTCAACACCTAGGATGACTGAGTATTTACTGAAATAATACTTGTAAAATATTATTTTCGGGAAGTAACTAGACTCTTAGGGCGACTCTTTATCTTTGCCCACCTTCCCGTATGTATAACGATATAAAGATACAGAGAAAATTATAAAAAGAAAACTAAATAAATAGAAGGAAGGGTCACATGTGTTCACTCACATTAAACATTAAAATTATAAAAAGAAAACTGAATAAAGAGAAGGAAGGGTCACATTTGTTCATTCACATTAAACATTAAAATTATAAAAGGTAAACTAAATAAAGAGAAGGAAGGGTCACATGTGTTTATTCACATTAAAAATTAAAATTTTGAAATCACAAAAGATCTCAAGGATCAAACAATTTTTTTTCGTATATTTAAGTTAATAGAGGTTCTTTTAAATAGACTTATTACTTGCTTGATTACTATATCTAAACTAAAACTCAAATTTAATGGGATGAGCATGCATGAAGGAAACGGATAGCCGTTTCCTCCTAACTATCGGATAACGTATCGCTTCTTTAAAAATCCGGAAGTACGGTAACGTCATCCTGTGAATCGACCCAGTAGTTGTGGTTGCCGCTCAATGACAAACGAAAAATTACCATGCTATCCGCTCTTTATACGATTACTCATTTTTTCTTGCTGTTAGACAAATTGGCGTTTAACGGAAATGTTATAAAACGACAAACTGATACAAGTTGATGACACATCCTCTTGTATCCACTAAAATGATCATCATCAACGGATTGCTAAAACTCATTTACCATACTATGCCGCTGATATTTATTATTTATATCAATACATAGGGAAAAGAATCGGCATCAGATTACCATCACCCATCCAGTATTAGTATTTCAGTAACAAGGAAGGTAATTTTGTATACTCCTTTTCAATTTAAATGTTCGGTTAGGACGCTCAGACAGTCCTTGTGAGTGACGCTCATTCATAGCACTCTGTATATAATGAATATTAACTTTATTGTGTTTTCAGTGTTCAACAGACATGTACATTCTTTTTTAAATGAAGGATGTTAATTATTTTGAAAATTGTTGCGTCATGAGTAATGGCATTAGTTAAATTTGAATTACATACGTAACACTCAGGTGTAAAGAAAAGCTCCGAACTAAAGAAACCTCTTTATATCTTCGAAACACGAAGTTGTAAAAAGGTTTTCCACAACCCATCCCGAAATATTTTTAAATGTTCAACTACAGTAATAATATTGTAGCAATGTCACTTCATATACTAACTTTTTAATGAAAAGTGATCGTCTCTCATTTAACAATTCTGCTAGGTACTGAAAATTTTAACGAGTGTAAGGTTTCAAGTCTAATTATTTAATTTATTTATTTTAAAACTCTACAGTGTATAAATGCTTACGATAAAATTAATGCGTTAAATAATAATCATGAACAAAGAAAGAAGATAAAGAACTTAAGCAGAATTAGTATATATATACTTACTCCTCCTATTATATATATACTCCAAAATTAACATCGGGAATATTTATTGTTTCAAGTTGTTGCTTTTTAAAACAACATTTTTTACAAAGTTAAAATGAGCGACAAATAATTTAATATGCACTGAGTGATAAATTTCAGTCAATAAAACCAATTTATAGAGCTCTCGTCCGCTCAGTTAGTCTCATTTCGTTTTACTTTTTACGCCATTGGGTCTGGTTATTTTTTATATCGTTCTATTATTAATTAGTAGTGTAAATTTAGGTCTTTGGCAGATTAAAAGTAACAATGAGAAAATAGTATTGTGACAGTAATTCAAAGGTGGCCCAAATAGTGATGTTCGAAGTCCAAATTACTCCAATCATTTTTGGCGATTTTTTTTGTTCTGAATACGTATATTTTATTTGATTATTATTTTTATCTCACCTTGGTTTTTGTTTCATTTTGCGTTTTGTACGAGGTTTATTTGTCTTCCGTTTATTTTATTGAAATGTCTATTTATTTTTTTCTTTTCGAAAAACCTTCGGGAAATTACAAACTACAGTAAATTAATATTTTTTATAAATAAAATTGAAAAAATGACGTATAGGAGAGTGGTCACATAAGTTGAGCTGTTGGAAAAGAAATTAAAATAAGCGAGGTAACTACATATTTACTATAAATTTGTTGCAAGCCTTAATCCTTGCTTTAATTCCTGGAATAATAATAATGAAGTTGTTATTTCAACAAGGTTAGAATTGAAGTATATTATATAATTTTCAGTGATATCGTAAATTTAATAAAAACACAGTAAATTAACTTAAAATTATTTATTTACAATACATTTTAAAACCTTTAAATGATTCACAATTGTTTTCTCATGTTTTTGGCCTGTCCTAATTTTATCGGATTTCTTCTTCACTGTTTAATATATTGTGTAGAGGTTTTCTTGCAATATTCTAAAAAAAATCAACCTGAGTAAAAAAAAACGATGATAATTATGGAAGTAATCTCATTGTTCCGTCAATCCCAATCTACCTGTTTGTATGTACTTTGGTTGGATTGACGGGTACATGGCGCACGTAATGGCACGTGGCGCCATTCTTTTCAAGAATTTATTTCATGTAGTAGATTTCATGCAGCACGGCGACCATTATGCAATATATTCAAAATAATGCATTCTTGCACATTTCAATTTTTTTCCAAATACTGCATTTTCAAATCAGAAGAGAAAACAAGTAGTAGGCAAAAATATATTAAATAAAATTCAGAAACGAAATAATATCATAAACATAAACACTTAAGTCTAAACAACTGACCGGCATTACAGCACTGATTTAACTGCATTGACACTGGCAGACTAACTATCCCGCTCAAGCTCGTTCTATGCTATAGTGATTAGTATATTTGAGCGAAATAACAATAATTTTTACCTGGCAAATTATGATTACTGAAGTAATCATAGTGGGCTAGGCAACAATTATAGCTATTTCAGTTGATGAAGTGAAAATTATATTTTTGAGTGATTAAACTAAATTATCACTAAACGGATATCAACGAAATTTTGAAATTTTGTTGTAAATAAATTATTTTAAGCTTGCTTCTTCATTTTGCTTTTCAGTAAAATGAACTTTTATACCAGTAATATTTTTTCCCAATGGAAAAATGCAATGGTATTTATTTGTTAATAACTATATTAATATTTCCACTAAATGCCTCATATTTGGAATAGTTTGCTACTTAGATCTCGAGATCTTCTCTCTTCTCTCAAAATAGCTCAAACCAAGAAAAACAAATTAATTACAATGTAAATTGTGATTAAAAATATAGACAAGCACAATTAAAATTTCTAATAAACACTTAACAGAACACTATTCATAAATATTATACGAAGAAATTCCAAAAATATGGAAAAATAAATAAATTCCTTTATCTGTAGCTAAAGAAAGAATGGATCCTAAGAAATGTATCGAAAGTATTTGTAGCTAAAGAATGAATGAATCCTAAGGAAAGCGGTGGCTATTTTTCAAAAATAAAATAGAAAATCTAAGTACCACGAAAACCCTGGATCCTTTACTGAACATAATATTTATTTTCTACAAAGTATGGTTTCCTCTCTCCGTAGTGGAAAGTTATTTAATATTTAAGAGACAAATGGCGCATACTTGATTTGCTACGTTTCTTTGTATTTCGCACCGAATGGAAATGTCATTTCCGTTTAAATATATTGCACATTATTTTTGTGTCACATTATTTTATTGCCAATTAGTAACTGGAATATTTTCAAAAACATAACTTTCATAAGATGTAAATTTTCAAATTTTAATATTTTTAATAAATTTAAATGACCTTACACGCAATAAAAAGGTAGAAAGACTTTAAAATGCCAATTTTTAAATCGCCAGAATTCTGTGAATATATATTAAGACAACATCTTGCCATTTTGTTATGATATCATTACGTAGCTCTACTATGAAAATACTGTGCGAAATTCTCTCATTTAGTACCAAGTTTTACGTTAATTTTTGCTCGGTAGGCAGAAAAAACCTTTTTGATCCAATTCAATGAAAAACTGCACTCTTCAGTTGGTCTGGGTTGCCTTTCGCTTGCTTCGATCGGCAATTTTTTTGATTAGTCTCTATATTATTAATTTTCGTCTTATTTTCCTTTACAAAATGTTGTAACATTTTTAGTGTAACTATCATCATTGTTAACGAAAGTTGGGAAAAAATTTTATTTTCAGAATAAGAAATAAAAATACGTATTTGCCAAATACAGTATCTAAAGAAATATAACATTATTTACTTTCTTTTCCACTATTTTTATGTTAAATATTGGTATCAATTTGGTTTCTACTTCTTCTTTTAAATGATCGGACGACGAATATTATTGTACCACCTTAGTTTAAAATTAATATAAATCGATACAAAAAAAAATTTAGAAAAATTTGGAGAATATTTTCCTTTTGCATACGCGAAGGTTCACAATGTTATAAACGTGGAAATCGGGTAATAAACTGGGTTTGTTTTACTAAAATTAATGAATCAAAAACTATCCTAAACGATGAGTTTCAAGATTCAAGAAAATGGTATGTCCGATGTTGCTTTTTTTCAATATGTGATTTGAAACTGAACTACACTTAATTATACATTCTGACTTTGCTATACCAATGAGTTACTTACATATACTAAAATAGGATATTTCGTCGGCTGATAGTATTAGACGTTATCAAACTATGTTTTTGCTGTACACTTCTTTTTTTATAGAAGCCCTAATTCGGACAATAATCTAAAGATGATTATTATGCTGCAAAATGTTTTGACGGTTCCTTAATGGGAAAAGATAAGTAAACCTTCGTATTGAATATCTTTGGCGTTTATTTTGTAGAAATTTATTATTCACAATTAAATGAAACTACGTAATGTAGTATTATTTCTACTTTCTTTAAGTTCTTTACTACGACCTAGGTTTCGTTGTATTACATCTTCAGGTAGGCTAAAAGATTAAATCTTTGCTAATAGCTCACCTGAAGATGTTGTAATACAACGAAACCTAGGTCGTAGTAAAGAACTTAAAGAAAATAGAAATAATACTACATCACGTAGTTTTATTTATTTAATCTTCGTATTTATTTTTATTACTAAAATACGTATTACACGTTGGTATTTAAAAATAGAGTTAAAATAATACTAGACAGAAATGAGTAGCACGAAAAGGAAATTTATTAAATGAAATTTTTGATCGTCTATCATAATAAAATTGTGAAACGTGGTTGACGCAACAGGCAACGAAGATGAACGCGGCATCGCAAACATGGAAGGTAAGGCGAGCCATATGCGGCCCATTTGCTACCACCATATTGTACCATTCTATGAATTTTAAGTCTCTATAGAATCGAAGTATGTTAACCGTGATTTATTTCTCCTGGGCATTATTTGTCGCAGGTATCTTATTACTGAAACCCGTTCAATTATATACTATTAGCATTGCCATATCTATTTTTTTTTATTATTAGTTTCCAAACTTTAATACCGAAATGCGAAATTTTTGGTTTACCACCGTTAAACTTCTCCACCGCGATCTGCATTTATATTTAATGAACACTATTTATCCCATTACATCAAAAGAATTATTTAAAAATAACAATTAAATTAAAGTTTAATTTACAAACCTATCTTTTTATGAACATGTCTGAAAGATGGTTGAAACTTATATATTTTACTCAACAATAACTTTTAAATTGTATCAATTTTCTTCTACTAAAATATATGGATTTATGGCTATTTCTTCTTTTTAAAATCTAACACTTCAACTACTCAACGAAATTTGCGAGTGCTTTTACTTCAGGTTTACTTTCTTTGGCCTTACTTAGTTGCCAGAGGAGCTTAAAATGGCTTTATTTCTAGCTGGTATGAAATATATATTATGATATAAAGTAATAATCTTGCACCTGTTTCTATTCATAAAATATTATCTTTTTAAGCTGTAGCCTTTTGTATTTTTTTAACTTTTCTATGTAAGTTTTCAACCCGAACTGACAAGTTTGTAAAATATTTTTTTTACTTTTTTCAACCTTTTGTTATAAATTATATTACAAAGTTTGTAATACGTGCTCAGGCTTTAAACAAAATCTTTACTCTGTTTAACACGTTTAGTATGTCGCGGAATTTTGGATGTTCAAGTCATATCGCAAAATTTGGGGATCATACCTTTTTAGTTGATTGAATTTCATCTTTATCGATTATACGTTTAAATAAATTTTATTTTGGCATCAGTCACATTTAGTAATTAAACTCCTCGTGTCATCAACGCGTCGGCTTCCGCATTCGCCCCGGCTTCTATTATTTTGTTACTTATTACTTCAAAATGGTTTCAATAAATTTTTTATGAAATATCCACAGTTTATAATGAGTAATTTGTAACGATAATTTTACTATAACAGATTGAATTGTTAGATTGATAGACCAATTTAAAATTGAATTACTATAAAACATATGGGCTAAATTAATTTTATTAAAGTTATATATTACATGAGTATATACTTATCTTTATATAATTTTATAACTATATCGAATAAGTGCAACTATGAAGTTCAGAATGAAAATTAAAAAATGTGAATTATTCACTTAGTTTGCCTGCTTTAACGAAATATTATCTAAAATATATGTATTTCTTATACACTAGTGCATATATACAAGCTTATTTCTTAATTTTGATTTTGTTTTACGTAAACTTAGAGGAAACGGCGTATTCTATGTTTCCTTGTTTTTGATTTTTATAAATTTACAAGGCTAAAATTGAATATGATGCCTCGATTTTACCGATTAATATATTGATATCTTTTTAAATTTCATTGTTTTCATTTATGAAAAAGTATGTTTTAAAATTGATCAATGAAGAAATAAAGCAAATGGATATGTAATTTTTTTTTATAAATATACATATTTAACATGGGGGAAAAACGTAAGAATGGCATAAAAAATTATTATGGATAGAATCATTTGCTAAATAAATTTATTTGTTTGTTGCAAATTTATTTCTAAAGTAGTCTATTAATTTGTAACGATACATATGAAGATAGTAATGAAGTGAAAATGAAATACGTAATGGATCTAAAAATGTAACAAAGCTTGAATAGCTAATTCACTAGAAATTTATTATTTTCAAATATTCTCGGGAGCAAACAGTTTACAAGGTCCAACTTACAACATAACCGACTTTATATATTTTATTTGGCCGTTCCCAAGAGATTGTGTTCATGAGCCCTCGTATATTTTTTAAGATAGAGAAAGGATGTCGGAAATGATACGAGACATGATTTCATTGTACAATACTCCTTTCATGCTGGTGCATAGTCAATGTATATTTACTATGCAGCAGAGCGAAAAAAGAAGAAATCATATTAGCTTCTTAATAAGTATCATAAAATGTTTTCAAAGTATGAGACAATTTTTAGTCTCTCCAGTTGTTTGTATAACAGGAATGAATCCATTGTATTGCAAACGTATGCGTAAATAGAAATACAATAGGGTAACAAAATATATTCCATATAAATCTTGGAGTATGCTGCGACGCGATCCGTACCAGTCGTACGTATCGCGTACCAGTCATCTGAACAATCTTATTTGCAACGCTTTTAATTTATAGACCAATTAAATAAGCATTTCGTAATAAACAAATTCTCATAATTAATTTTTTATTGCTATAATGGCATATATCACAATCTTGCATGGAGTTAAAAAATATTGCATTCAAGATGCAAATTCGTCTCATCTCACCTTTGGATTTGCTGTAGCAAAAAACGGACTTTATTATAAATTATATGCAAATATGGAAATGTATCAATTATAACAGGAAGACTAAAGAAAGGCGATGGACGAAAATTGATGATATTTTTTAAACGTTTTGGGCCCTTTTACCACAGGCACCCTACATTCTGTAGCATAAAAGGAGTTGTAGAAAGATTAGTCTTCCCAATCCTAGAGTAAATCGTCTTTACCAAAGTCAATTTTGCTTTTAAATAATATCATCAAAGTATTCATTTTGAACCTTCTAAAGACCTTAATAATTTTACCTTTTTTAAAAGGGTATGGCGTACGAAGAAAATATATAAGAAAGTAATTTTGCACAGAATCTGTAAACTGATGACGAATAAGATGAAAAAATAATGTGTGATATTAAAACAGTTAACTCAGAAATAAAATAAATTGTATTCTGCCTCTGTAAGGGTTGCAAAAGATGTGCATATTATGAAACTACCAAACTCCTGACTAATTTCAATGCTACATTTTCATTTCTAGTAATTTCCCTGAAATTAGACAGATTTAGAAAAAAATAGTAACAAAATAAAAGAAAATTCTGTGTCTGGAATTCTGAATATTTCTATTTATGTTTCTGAAATTGTCAACTTTATGTTAAACAAAACAATAAAATATTTTATTACAGAGGATTTTAAAAATTGCAGTTTTGATCTCTGGTACTTCCCTCGTCGGATTCAAAGTTTTTGGTAAAATCTGTTTTTGCCCCATTTTCACCATCTCAAAAAAAAAAAAATATATATATATATACATATATATATATATATATATATATATATATTGTATATATAAAAGGATTTTGTAGTCTGAAAAATTAACTAAGCTATTTTTTTCAATAAATCCATTATGTAAATTCATTAGTTATTTCGTTTATCTAGTTTAAATGGTCTGCTAAGACCGACTTTAAAAAAGTTAGTGACCAACGCAATAATTGTGGTTAATAAAATCGCAAGCACGTTTATACTCAATTAGAGTACAGATAACAAGCTGAACCGTTTAGAGTCCCGGCCATAAATTAATGGTAAATAATTATTGCACAAAAAACGGTTAAAATAATATTCAGTCACATTCCCGTTTTTGCTCATTCCGGCAGGAGCTGGTAGCTAGTAGGTTCCAATGGTTTCGTAGATATATTAAAGTTTACAAAATTACCTGTTTGTAGTATTTTAGTAAACTAATTATAAATGTTGATTTAAATTTATCTAATATATTTTCTATATTTGCTATATCTAATATATTTTTAATAGGATTTAGACGAATTAATTGAATACATTATTCTCTTCAATATTTTAATGCAAGTGGTTTGAAACAATTTTTCACAAATTATTTCCAAATCGGCTATCCTATTTTTTTACACACCTTGTTAAAAGAAATAAGGAGACAACCACAACATTAGGAGAAAACGGCAATTTGGTCATCGCGAAAGAGACGATTTATGAAAAAATATTAACGGCGTTTTAGAGCAAATAAGATGGTTTATTCTTAAAGTAATATACTTTTTATTTTGTTTTTTATAATTTTGTTTCAAAAAGCAGGTTTTTAGGGAATTAAAAAGAATTTAAAATGCTCGCTACAATATTTCGCTAGCTCATGGTAGCAATATAATTTTTATTGAGGTTAAAAAATATCATTAATTTATAAAAAGTTTATAAACTAAATATTCCTTAAAATGTAGCGAACAATTTTCTATAAATCAAGCCGAAGCCAATGAGAACATTTTTCTTTCGAGCAGCGGTTCGGCAACTCATTAAATATTTTATCCCAATCGCGCCTCCGCAGTGACTACGAAATTGACTCCAAATGCATTTCACATAATATCATCAGACGTCCCATCGATGGAAAGTCCAAACTGAGGGACGAAATTAAATTTCAACTTAAAACCTCTTAGAAGGATTTTCGTCGTTCCAATGAATTATATAGTTAGTTACAATAGTAATTTTCCTCCCCTCGCCTTTCAGTCATATTTTCGTGGAAATACATAATAAGCAAATTTAAAAGGCCTAATTTACATCGAACATTTTTACGGAGATTAGATAATAAATTCTTATATTGTTAATAAGTCTTTGCAAGACTATAAGGAGAAGCAGATTAAAATAATTGAAATTTAAAATATTAAAACTAAAAGGAAATAATCATTATAGCATAAAAATACGTAGATTTCAAGTTAGTCAACAAACAATGGGTATACTCTGTGTCGAAAGGCGAAAAATTAATATTTTGTTGCAATAAATAGACCGCCAAACTTTAAATAAGGAAAAATATGTTTACTATATATATATATATATATATATATATATATATATACATATATATATATATATATGATACGAGAAACGAGCATTATACCAAAAATTATGAAATTAAAAGATTTCAGTTAATTTGTACTAGATTAAAAGCAGAAATCTTTGTAACATTTTAATATGAAGCTTGCTGTTATGTTAAATAAAAACACCTTTTATTTACAATTTTTTACGTTTGACATAATAATATAAACAATATCGTACCTGTGGTTATCAAAATTGGTAATTTAATCTCAAGCAAAATTAAGCCTCGGCATGGCCAATACTTGCATAAAATAACCGATATTAATTTAAATTCCACACTAATTGCATCCTGCGCTTCACATCAAGAACTCAGCCTATTTGACTGCACTGCCTCAGTCCGGAGCGAGATCCTTTTTGAGTAAAACGTGCGTAAAGTGCATGCGGATCTGAGAAGTAACGTTTTATATGTAAGTGGATTTTTATAAAGCAGTAATTACTTTTTGGTGAATTATTTTTTGTGAAATGGCATTTTGTTTTAGCAAAAGATTTTAAGACCACCTTCAGAAGGTCAAATAATTAATGCCCAAAGGCATAGATGAAGATGAAATTGACATGTTCTTGGCGCCAGTGGAGACGAGTCTCATCGTGTAAGTAATCACTTGCGAGGAAAGAGCTGCAGATGACAAATCGTACTCCCTATTAAACCTTACGGGGGGGTTAATAGTATTCCGTTGGCGATGTGGTTTTCGTCAATATATTTCCAACAAACCAGCCAAATATGGCTTGAAAATTATAACTCCCGTAGATGCCGTTACATACTATTCCTTGAATAGGCAATTATGTGCAGGAGAACAGTCAGAAGAGCAATACAAAGAAGTAATGAGCTTCATGATGTTATTGATCTTATATTTCAGCCAATATCTCAAACAAGACGTAATGTCACAACGGACAGCTGGTTCACAAGTTATCCCATATATAAACATTTTCTGAAAAATCATAAACTTACTGTTGTTGGGACCATGAAATCTAATAAAAAACTTGAGAGGTGTCAAGGGACACCCGGATGGAATGAAGTTCCTTTCGATTAATTAGTGAAGGAATTGTAATAAAATTTTATTTATTTTAAGTTATAATAATAATTATTGTTATTGTTTTTTATTATTTATTATGTACAAAAAACATATGTATACAGATACACTCAACAAAAATAATGTTCAATGCGAAATAGAAAGACACCATAATGTTCAATGCGAAATAGAAAGACGAAACGAAAATAACTGGCTTGCTTTCTATGAGAGAGAGAGAGAGTCTTGCAGCTTCACGTCTTGCAGCGCGCCCACTAGCAACTATAGCAAAAAGTGTCGTTACAACTTTTGGTCTTAATTTTTTCCTTCTAGCCCCCTTTCGCAACGCGCGATAAGGAATTTCGTTCCAAAAACTCAAATTCAAGGAACATTACACTCAAATTCAAGGAACGCCGAGAAGTCACTTCGCTTTTCGGCTTACAGAAAAATTTGAAGATTCTATCCTATATTCTAACACACAGTAAATGTTTTTATGCTCTCATCTATTTCGCGTGGTATTAAGATAAACCCTGAAACAGGAGACCGACAAAAATAATATATTATTACGTTCTATAATAAGAAAAAAGTGAGGAAGATAATGTGGTTAAACTGATACGCACTTATGGTGTGTCCTAAAACTACAAGAGACAATGTTTTTCTGGATACTGGACACAGCTGCTATAAACGCAAAATTTTTTCAAGGTCTCACCGATAGGAATAAACCTTTACTACAGGGGCTTTCATAAAAGATCTGGGTATGTAATTGATAAGTCCGCAACTCACAAAAAAAAGTTAAATGTGCTTGCCGATAACTCTTCGAAAACGAATTGGCTCTCACCTTCGCAACCATGCTTAGCTACCATTTAAAAAATCTAATTCCAGTACAAAAAAGTGTTGTTATTTATACCCAGTCCAAGAAAACACTGATGATTATGTTTAAAGCTCCTGTTGATTGTTAATATGTAAAAACATTTAATAGTGTAAAAATTATTACTAAAAGACTTTGATCTCAGTCTAAAATATAAGATTTACAACTTTAAACTGGCATGTTATATTTATTTTACCATTTAAAGGTAGTTTATTTGTTTAGTTAATAAATACTGAAGATTTACTGCCACATGTTTGTGAATTTAATTTCTTAAATAATAAGAGGGGATAAACCAATAAAATTAGTCTATTCTAATTCTAAATTGGATGATATAGGTCTAATGATAATTTAATAAATTTGGATGATATGGGTTTCATGATAATGCTAATTTAATAAGTAATGACGGTGACGTAAATCTTTTCTTCAGAAAAACAAGGTAAAATAATGATGCAGAAAGGTAATACGGGAAGATGGTTACATGACGCCATAAATGATGAAAAGAAAACTCATCGATTTAGGTATAATTAATTTGTTTTGCTTTGACGTAAGCAAGAAACTAACAAAGTAAATAGGTAGGTAAGCGTCTACAGGTATATGTAAATCATAAAACAACTAATATTATTGATTGACATTTTATACAGACTTTAAACATTAACTACTTCAAAGTCATAAGAGGGAATGCGATTTACAAATATATATCCGTATTTATATCAAATTCATAAATTCGACATATTTTTGATAAAATGATATACCACAGGCACCATAAATAGAAAAGTAAAATCTTCGTGCCACAATTTTTTGGAGTCGGAAGAGTAAGTTGTGTATATGAGAAAGAAAGAGAAGCGTCAACTAAGCATCGATTTTAAAAAGCAGTAGCAATATTTTGCAAATTTATTTATGTTCAGAACATATATTGTACCATAAAAGTTAAACCTAAATACCTGTACTTTGGTTATTTTATCCTTCTTAGTGCGTTTCTTATCTAGTAAATATTTAAGTCATTTAAGTTTTTTTATAGTAAACATTTTATAAAAAAAATTAGAGCTAAAGAAATAATACCAAAACGACTTCAAAAATTGAGAGATACTTCAGACAATACTTCCTAAGGCTATGAATTAAAAAGTAAAAACTGAAATATTTGACATTTTTAAGTTAGGTGTTGAAGTTTTGGGGTCAGATGAAGAATTAATATAATATAAGATTCTGAAAATTAAAAAAGGTATTTGATATGACGGAGGGGTTAAAAAGACGAGAAAAATAAAAATTAAGATCACGAAAATAAAGTATGTGGTTATTGTAAGGGGAGACTTTGCGTTTCATCTTACAATAACCAGTCATAGGTAATTTTTCGAGGCAAATTTAATTCCAAATAATGATGTTCAAAAAAGGATCGTGTAGATTATTTAAAAAGTGTTAAATAATACGTTACTTATTACCTACCAACCCTTTTCAGTTTAGTATCATTTTTAAGCTAAACAATGATGCATAAATTCAAAGTCGTGTAACAAAATCGTACTCGTTGGGGTTCAATAAAATCGAACGTGTTCAAGAACGTACCTCGTGAAATTGAATTTAACCTTAACTTACTTTCTTCTAATTATAATCGTATTGGAAAACTTAAAAATATACATGATATTATATATTTATGATTTTTAGATAGTTATATTTTAGATAGTTATATTTATGATTTGCCTCCTACTGTAAACTGGTGCACAATTAATTTACTTTGTTCTATTGACAACCTTCTCACATTCTATTTACGGGCTTTGAATATATAAAAGAGACAATTTTTTGCAGGAAAAGGGGACAATGTATTTTAAAAGGAATTGCTTTTTTAAATGAATTTAAATGCGTTTATTGAATTTGCCCTCGAGATGTCAGAATGTAATCGATCCCATGAATTTAGCAGAGCTAAAGAATATTCTATATTTTTTAGAATTTCAAGGTTTTCAAGACAAAGTCTAATGCTAGGAACGTGTAAACTTAGATTTTTGAAGAAGAAAATGTGAAACTCACATAAGCCAGCATTATTTTTAATAAAAAGAATATATGCATTATACCTATCACACATACTTGACTAGTCGATTTAAGTGAATACCTGTAATAAAAAAATAGTAAAAAGAAATGTCAATATAGAGGTATGTAGTAATGTTCTATTTATCTAAAATCTATTTTTTTAAATGTTTTATTTGTTTTAATCTGGGTGTTTTTAAATGTTTAATGAAACCCAGATAGCTTATGTTTCCATAATCGAAAAAAGATAGTAAAATTGTTTGACAGAAGTGATTTTAATTTTATATTATTTATTAATGACAAATAACTCTACAATGACAAATAACAAATATATACTTAATTGAATTTATTTTTTACTTTTTGCTGACATTATTTTAGAAGATACGATTTTTCGTCTCCTGTAATACCTAATCAAAATCTTCCTATATATATGATCTTTACTTTGTAACGTGGCTGATCTAAAATTATCACTAATTAAAGCGGTGAGATATAGGTAATATTAGTATTAGTTTATTTTAAACTTTAATAATATTAGTTTATTTTAAACTGACGTCTTAAAAGGAAAAATAAACGGTTAATAATTAAACCCTTATTCCATTTACATAACACGTCGCACATAACACTATTCCTAGCCAACAACCCACCTTTATACCAGATTCTCCATTAACATACTTCTTTGTTTAAGCAGTACAGGCATATTCTCAAAACTCGTTAACTGTTTTGAAATCAGGCGTTTATTGCGAAAGATATTCCAGCTAGCAGCTTGAAAATCAACGAAGAACTTTAACGCCAGAAGATTTTTTTGATCCAGCGGCTGCGTTTTGAATTATTGCTACCTTCTTATTCCAATTAATTACTGGAGATCGTTTTACATAGCAACAAAGCAGTTTCATTTCAAAATGCGTGGTGAAAGATGTTAAAACTTTTCTTTTCCAGAATTTTTTGTAGGATAGGTTTTAATATATTGCTGAAAATATTCTCAAAAATATGTCTTTTCTTCTATTTATCTCAATAAGCAAAGTTGCAAAAGTGAACAGAATAATTATAACGATGGTTATGGATCTTATACTTTTTCAAAAATTTTCTATATTTTCACACTTATGACAGTTATATTAGGCAATATACTGATACGCTGAAAAATTATATTGATATGTTTAAATTATAATAGAAATCATATATATTCATCAATGCTTAAATAGAAGTGTGTAGGAAAATTTACACAAAGTTCTTCTTATATTTAGTAGATTTTTTTTAATACCAGGTTGACAACAAATAAATGCGTTTTCTGTTCGTTTAGCAATTGGGACTTGGGGAGTAATAATGAAAAAATATATGAAAATTAAGCTATTAGTGTTCCTTCTAATTAACAGCAAAATTGCCACTAATATTTACTGACTATTGAGCAGTTACGCTAAATTTTCCACAAATCGAAGGGAACTACATTTTTTACGAGACAATGCCGCGTAGTAAAAGCGACGAGAGAAAAAGATGTCCCTTTTACTAGGCTGGACTATGCTTCCTCACCCACCAAATACTACAGAACACTCGCTATCCAGTTGTTAGCTTTCTTTATTTACAAGTTAATACTTTTAAAAAAGCATACTATTTTATGATTGAACTTATCCAGTTTTCCAAAGAAATAAAAACGAAATAATCTAATGTTTGCCTACATGCTTGCCACAAGGGGTAAATAACTATGGTCCTTACTTAATTGAAGGTTTAATTAATTACATTAAAAAAAAATAACTTTGTGAACTGAGACGGTGGGTTCATACATTGTAAACCTAACACATACGTATATTAGCCTGACATGATTACGATGAGAAAGTTACCTATAATTTACAAATTACAATAGTGGTACTTTCTTATATAATTCACAAATTACAATAGTGATACTTTTTTATATAATTCACAATCTACAATAGTGGTACTTTAGAGTTTGTGCAGACGTTGACATTTTATTTACCAAGCCGTAGATTCCCAATGTTTATAAGCCGTCTTAAAATTGGATTAAGTCCTGTTTTAAAACCGTAAGCAGTGTGTGTAAACTTTTAATATGTGTGTAAACTTCTAAGATTTGGTGTATGATATAACTTAATGCAGAATTCTTTCTCCGCACACTTTTCAATATTTATAAACACTTTCATCAAATATCTATATTATAATCGTTATTTGTATGCTACATGTATAAGCAATATTTACAAATTCAAATCCAAAAAACGCACTTCTATTTGAACAGCAATCTCTAATATTTATACGGATCTCCTTTTGATTGGTCAGTGGGATAAAAATGTGCATCATTATCAATTCAAATAAATTCTAGGGGATTTTTATATAATTAGTAGTTCAAGGTTCCTTCCAAAAATTTGCTTCGGTACCAGTAAAAGTTAAACCATGAAAGTATCGTGTATAGTTTCATACCTACAAAAAATAAACTTATGTAGAGTTTTTCCCTCAAAGCAAATTGCTAAATTATTTATATTATTTTTCACCCTGTAAACATGTTGCGTATATCTTCCACATGTGTAAAGATGTCGTGAATTTTTCAAAAACTATGAGATTTGGAATTATCGCTATGGTCCTCTTGCAACATTTAGGTATACTTCTAGTGACTCTGTATTTTTATTATTTTGACTTTAATTGTTTTGGAGACAGGGAAGAGGGCAACAAATTTTCTTAGATATTCAATCAATGATAATTCTGGAACTTAGTTAAGTAAAATTCAAACGTAAATTATTTTGAAATTATTATAAGACTCTTTTAATAAATAGTCTACATGATATATAAAATTGAAAAAAAAGATTTGAATATTTTGTCTGCCTTCTCTGAAATTTTAATAGGAACATTTTTGCAGATGGTATTACCTGAACCTGACATTAAAATGAAAATGTAGAGAATATATAAATGCCTTAAAATATTGAGCCAAGCAAAATTTTAGCGGATGGTTTTTTTAAATATTTTAAATATCGTATATATAAACAAACTATAAAAATGAATAAGTTATGTTTAACTGGATATAATATAAAACTGCACGTATGTAATACGTCAAAAATACGGAAAGCTATGAATAGTAATAAGGATTTTAGTACGTAATGCGACGGCCAAAATTGATATTTTGACCTAAATTCAAAAGCCGTTTTCGTAAATTTTTGTTTAAAAAACAATGACAAAAATAATTACCAAATAAAAAAAAGTAATAAGTAAATGAACACCATATTTTTATGTTTAAAAATATTGACGTGTACTTAAACTAGTGGTGAATTGCTACTTACTGAAAGAAAAATAAAACGATTCTATCAGTATTATACATGTAGTAAACATTTTAACATTCAAGTGAGTATTTTTTATACAGGTTCGACGGGCAAATGTTAAAACAAATATCACTGTGGTAATATTTTGATTACCTGACATTTATAGCTGACCATCTCGAAAGATTAATATAATATTCAAGTACAGACGGTCAATCTTTGTATATGTATATTAATTTATACCTCGTGCGTTGCTCGGGTGAGGGTATCGAATTAAAGCGATTCATCTTCGAATGAAAATGTACTTAATACATGAGTATGGATAGCAGCCAAATTAAAGAAACTGAATTAATCACTTAAATTTTCGTTAATAAATTAAAATTTTTAATTGATTATTATAGCTCTAGTGGAAAAAAATGTGTGGAAAAAACTAAGCAAATAAACGTTCCTTTGTCCAGACCAAGGAACTTTTATTAATATGTTCACTTTTGATCCCAATGACTACTCAAAAAAGATTCCATATAAATATTAGAGATGGCGGCTCAAATATAAAAGCCCCTGTGTTTATGTAAATATGTAGATATAATACAAATAATAATTAGAGTACAAATAATACTTAGGATATAGATTTTTTTATAACAGTGTTTGTAAATATTAAATATATTTAGCATTAATATTGTAGAAATTCATTATCACTTCATTTTTATGCACAATAAAATGAAACTAGGTAATGCCGTATTATTTCTATTTTATTTAAATTATTTACCACGATCTAGATTTTGTTGTATGGCAATATCTTCATGTAATAGCCCATCTGAAGATATTTTCATACAATGAAACCTAGATTCTAGGTCGTGATTAAGAATTTAAATAAAGTAGAAATGATACTGCATAACATAATTTCATTTAGTTATGAAAAAATTAAGAGTTTATAAATATTGAAAAGAGAAGAGAAAGTTCTGCCTTATGTTACACCAACCACCAAGTCAAACTATTCAGAACCAGTATTATAAACATTACTTACGGCTATAAAACAGGAATAGATCCATTTTAAAGACGGTTGAGAAACATTTCTTCAGCTGGGCAAATAAAATGTCAACGTTTGCGGGATTGAAGGCATTACTAAAATGAAGAAGTACCACTATTGTGAATTATAGACGACAATCTCATCTATATCACGTTCGGCTAATATCCATTTAATAATAAGCCCGCCCTCTTGTTTCACAAAATTATTTTCTTCTTTAAATGTAGTTAATAGCATCTTCAATAATATGAACTAGAAGAATCGCACAACTCGTCGCATCGGCATTTTTAGATTGGTTTTGTTCACTCGAGCTATCGCCACGGATTCCCAAAACTTACTTCTAAGCCGCGTTTTTTTTCTAATCTATGTGATTGTTAAAACTTAATCGACAAATATTTTCAATTTCAGACTACTTTCCGAATTATACTTGCACTGCAATCTTATTGTATCTAGTTCATTTATCGCCTTAAAATTTTAACTAACCAACGGTGTCTTGCTCTTTAATTTCGCTCTTGTAGCTTAAGTAAAATACGTTTTATGTTACGTTACGATACGTTCAATTAGCCATAAATCGTGCCATTCACATTAATGGAATGCTTTATTAACACGCTATATTAAATCAAAAAGCTACCCAATTTTCTCCAACATACGTGCGTGTATATATACGAGCGAACGATCACGCTTTTGTACATATTTGCATATGTATACGTGTAGTGACAATAACACATTGGACCTATATGTTTTAAAATCTAAATCAATGAAAAGTTTGAAGTATTTCTTTATGTGGAATTTAAAGTATTTGACAATGTTTTATGAAAATGTTACTGATATAGAATAGATAATACGGATATAATACGGACGGTCCATTCTGTTCCGGAATCTATGAAATCGTATATCTACCTACATCTATTTACAAATAACAGTGATTAACTTCATAGTATACATTGAATACTTTGAGAATAATTTTTTTGCGGATAATTTGCTAGATATGTTAGACTCTTAGAATTTAAATTTGGCAAATTTAGAGTCTTGTAACTCAAACGGAAAAAAAACGAAACGGTTATAACATTACTCACGGGATAAGTTTTTCTCCCAAATTATTAGACGTAAAATTTGCTACTGCGATAAAGTTTATTGAATCGAATATGTTTCAAAATTCAAATACTAAAAACATTTATACAGAAATATTAGAAAAATCGTGGAATAATCGGTTTTTTGTTCAAATTTTGTTTAGAGTAGGGATATGAATTGCAAACGGGTTTTACAAGGATACAAAACTATTTTTATAATTTAAATAAAGTACTTCTATAGTTTCATCGAAAAAAATACGACTGATACGAAATTTGAAAAATACGAAAAATTGATACTGAAACTTTTCAAAAATCCATGGTGCCTTTACCCATGTAAAATATATATTTACATGACATAATATAATACTAATATTTATAAATTATATAATAGAAGCGTAATATAACTTAAAATGTCCATACCTGCCTAGTACGAAAACATCGTATTACGAGTTCGACTTGTAGTTAAGCAATGTTATTCTTGTGTTTTAAATTACAAACTTCTATAAATGAAATTTTCTGCAAACTAGTATTTTTTAGAAAGATTCGATGAAACTGCGGCTTTTAATTTCCTGTTCAGTAATTTTACTGTATTGTGCTGTAGGTAATTTAAAAATTAATTTTGTTTCCTAAGCTGACAGGTAACGAACCTGAAATTCAATAAAGATAATAGCCCAAACCAAATACTCTCAAATAATCCATAATTTTTAATATTCAGCTTAAACCATAAAATTTTAGGAATTAATTTTTTTTAGTCGAATCTTCAAGACTTATAGGAGCGTACAACTAAATTTTATTAAATATGCTGTTCTACAAAATAGATGGCTTGAAAAATTAACTCTATTTTTGTATAACCTCACTAGTTTAAACTAAAATTTACCATTTTAAGAAGACACACATTTCAAGAAAATTTGCGTTCTTTCTCTTTCTTTCTCCTTGTTCCCCTTATTACGTTTAAAAACTTCAACATTAGATTTTCTGATCAATTGAATAACACTAAACTATAAATAACAATATTCGTTGCCGTGGTGTGTTGGCCTGATCACAAGGCATTGGGCCTTTGGCGGCGTGATGCACCGCGTGGTCCGGGTTCGAGGCCCGGCCGCTCATTGTGCGGAGCTGGATTGATGTTCTGGTTGAATTTAAAAGATTACTCTCATAGCAATAAGTTCGCCATATTCATCAATTAGATAAATTAAAATAGATAGATAAATAAATATTTAGAAATATCCAAAACTGTTATTGAGTTATTTGTTTTAATAAAGTTTATTTGTAACAGTTCATAAATATTTAATACCAAATAATCTTATCATTATTTCGTCTCTTTCCATCTTACAAAGCATATCCATTGCAGTTTTTATCATGTCCTTCGGTCTTCTATTTTCTATATATAGTAGATATGTAAAAAAAATAATTACCTGAAGTGGATACACATTCAAAAGCTACGCAAACGAAAAAAAACTGATAGCAATTGATTTTATACATTAAACCTAGGTGCAATTTGTACAATCATGTGAAAATCTCGATAATATTTGTATCAGAAATTAATTTAAATTCGTTTAATTACATTATATGGTTTAAAAAACATAATAAATATGATACCGTTGTGCGTAAGTAAATATTAATGCCAAAAGATCGATCTCAATATTATAACAAAAACCACCATCGGTTAATAAATTGGAATTAAACGAGAAAGCTTTCCGATTCGAGACAAGACACTGAGCCCGACTTAAGTCCATTGGATTACAAATATAATTAACATAATATGTGCTCAATATCCTTCTCAGCCACACCACACAATTCAATGGATTTTGTTATTAGCCGTTTGTACCTTTGTATCACGTTAGTAAATTTGATTTTTATAAAATAAGATTTAAATGGTTCCTTGTAACTTCCTGTTTTAATTTTTATTAGTAATAATATTTTAAATCTAAACACATACACGGTTATTGTACCTATCTTTACAGAAACAAAAAGTAAGGGCACTAAGAAAAAAACATTCTTCTATAACACAGATCATAAAATGTTGATTGATTTAATGACTGTTCTCCTTCTAACCATCCATATAACTTAATATTTCTATAAAATCATTGGTTCGTGATTTTGTTTTATTGATATAATTATTTCATTTGCCCAATTAGTTTTCTTTTCGGAGTATCTTAAACCACGTAAAGGCCACTTTCTAGATCGTAAAAATTAATTACAAGAAACATTTTCAATTCGTCTTCAAATATGATAACAAATATAGAAATACATATATATAAATATATATATATATATATATATATATATATATACTAATTATATTTTTCTGTTGCTCCTCAATTCCACAAATGCAGCCCGCTATCAGATCTGCTTTAGAAGGCCATGTTTCCTCTTCTCTTGAGGGTTCCATCCACACCTGTTTAGGAATACGGACAGGTCCCTTTCTGAGCATAAGGTTAACCCACATCTATTTGCGATTTTTTATTTGATGCGCAATCGTAACTTCTTTGCATCGTTCTAGTAAATTCTAGTAATGTGTATTATTTTAGATTAAATAATGCAAATTCATTTAAAAAAAATATATTAAATAATAATGTGTTTGAACTCAAGAATTCTACGATGTACAAAACTACTATTCAACTAAGTTGCCTGAAAAGCATTGTAGCAGGCTAAATAACATAACTGCATATACGTGCTGAACTAGACGGCATGCATGAATGTTTTAAGCAAATTTTTAAAGTTACAACAACTGTTGTATAATATAATAGAATCCGGGAATTCATAAAAATGCTGCTGCATTTTATGAATTCTGCTTTAGCAACTTACAAATCTTTCACTTGTTTTCAAGCTAAAAGAATTTAATTTTGGACTTCAATGGTTTCTTAAAACTATATGGGAGTTATTTAAACTCGAAATCTTTGGATGAGATGGACGTCTTGTGTTTATGAATGATTGTGTCATTTAGTCTTCAAATAACATCAAATTGGTTTCTTTCCTATTCACTATATAACTTATTTTTTGTATATTCAATTCATAATAATTGCTGAGAAATAACCGATGAATAATGATTAAATAACGTCAATAATTTAAATGTTATCATAATAATGGTTAAAAAGGAAAATATTATTTGTTCATCTTTTTGGGCTTGGCACCAAAGCAACTTATTAAATTGACGGGATTATTTTAGAGTTAAACTTGTTAAATATTATAGCTTCATTAAAATAATAAATAATTATTCGTAGACCACAAGAAATCTATGTTTTTCTGGTCCGACCTAAAATATTTACCAAGTAATTTAGTAAGATAATGGTAATTATTTGTTTCAGAAGTACTAAAGGTTCTTCTTCGAATAAACGAAAATAATTTAGGGTTACTGAGACGTTATCTATAATAGTCGTGACCGTTTTCGTTAGATCTTCATTCGTTCAATTGTTCTGGGCGAAACAGATATAATAAAGAAGTTACATGAAATTAAGTTTTTATATCAGTTCAAATCTTGATATTTTTCTAGTTTAATAGTTCGTTTTATTTATTATTTAAAAGGCTAATATGCATGTTAATCGCATGTTATCGAGAAGAATTGTTAGCTAGAAATCAGGTTTCTGCAAAACTATTCAAATTTAAGGAACATGTCGGAAAAACATTTGAATAATTCTACAAAACACAAAGTCATAAATGTCCTATCAATATTAGTTTCGAACAACCTGTATTTTTTTGAGTCTTTGGTGTGCAGCACTAGAGCTTGGTAGTTCCCTACGGTGAAAGATTATTCATGGACTACGGGCGAATCTGTAGAATTATTTAAAATTTAATGTAAAAGTACATACTTATATTTTTCAGACTAATATATCGCAAGCTGAAGCCAAGAAAGCAGAAACCCCGAGAGTTGATATCCAGCAATCATCATAATCTAACATTGCACAAGCTCATTTTTCTTAAGGTTTTGGAAGCAGTTCTAAGCTGAAATCTCTAAAGAAAATGAATCTTAAGTAGGTTATCTTTTAGTTTGTTGTTCCGGATGCATATTCTGAATCAACTTTACTATTACAAGCAATCAATATACGTTCATTTTCTAGAGTATTTGCAAGGAAAAACAACAAAAATAATATTTTATCTAAAAAATTTTATAAAATGTCATCCAATAACTCAAAATTATAATTAAAAACCTAAACTGTTGTCGTTAAAAAACACAGCAATTAAATGTAGATAATGGATACATCCCTTTGTTTAGAAACGGAATGTAAGTTTTGTCTATTTCATAAATAAAGTAATAATTATTTATTTAACTCACTTCAACAGTATTTAAAAAATTAATTTTCATAGGTTTTGATCTAGATGGATAAACGAACATACAAAATGACACTAAATGAATTTGATCGACGAATGTAAGAATACGCAACGGACCACAACAACTTTTAACTGTCACTGGAAACATCAACAGACGAATTGACCGGTTAACATCGACGGCAGAAACGCATGCATCCCCTTCCACCAAGATACATTCGCCACATTTACACTTAAATTTTCCGAAATGCAATGGGCGATAAGAATTTCATTAAAAGTTTATTTAAATAGATATTTTCTCAGGAAACAAAGTCAATTTATCCTCGTTCTTAAGTTTTGAAAGACTCAAACTGAAACTCAACAGCAACTGAATAAAAATACCGTCCCATAAAAAAACAAATTCAGGTTTTATGTACTGAATATAGCTTCCTTCCTGAACCTAACGGACATCCTACCTTTGAAATATATTGAATGTCTTAATCCCGCCCGACCTTAATAGTGACACCAAAAACCATATAATGGTTACCACGTGCGAATAAACGACAAAGCTTTCGCATTCAACCCAACAAGTACATTGATCTCGAGGTAAGGCCACGAGTTTTCATAAATTACCTTCAGGACGCCGCTCTCAATATCGTCTCTGTAAACGCATGGCTATTACCTCAATACTCGTACACGATTTAATGTAGGAGTTTTTTGTCTTATTTTACAGTGCACTCTGTTTCCTCTCGCTTTACTTGAACATATCCGATAATGTCATCTCGATAGAATTCTATATTGCTGCGATCAATCCCACGGACATTCGCAGCATGTGCTAACTTATATTTCTTCCTTTTTGCAAGTCCCTGATTTTTTAAATTTTATTTCATAGATTTTTCAAAATATAATAATATTAATATTAAATCAATACAAACCTTTTAAAGGCTTGTCTGAGTAAACTATACGCACATCGTCATGTTTTCTACGATATATTTTAAAATTATTTTTGAGAGACACACAGTAAAATAATTATATCACATAAAACATTAATATTATCTAATGTGGCTAACCTACACAAACACTATAAAGTATTTATTTACCGTCATATTTTATACAAGAAGTGTATATTGTTCTCTATGTTTTACTTTATTATACTACTGGTACTAAAACAGGTGTAGAACTTAGCTTTTATTTCAGAATTTGCATAAAGTTGATTTGAAGAAGAAATTTATTGCTGTGTATATATAGATTTTAATTAAATAATTATTTAATTTTTTTATAAATCTTTCTTCCATCTTGATATAAATATAACCAACAAAGTCAAAAACATTTGTCGACCGCAACTACAAATCAATCAACGCGCATTTTGTAATCACAATTGTAATCGGACGTGCGACGATCGGAAATGTGATACTGTAGACAAGTTGACGGTCGCAGCTAGCCACACTAAAATTCACGTACACTAAAATTTTATTTCTTTTATTTATTCATGGATTTAAATTTTCTACAAATTTACAGTTGTGGTCGATATTTTACTATAATATAGAAATAGTTACAATTTTTAAATTAGGAAATTTCCTCTTTGTGTATAATAGTTATATGTATATACATATATATATATATATATATTTATATATATATATATATATATATATATATATATATGTATATATATATGTATACATATGTATATATCAATAAAGAATGTTCATCGACTTTTTCTAATATTTCACAATGCCAATCAACGCAGCGGTGCTCTTAAGCTTCGATCGAGTAATGGGGTATCCTTAACACAAAGCTTGCGGTCGCTTAAATATTCATGTAAAATGCTTTTAACACGACTAATACCAATACAATAACTTGCCCAAATTTGCTGACAGGTTAGTCAATTGTCAGTTTTTATCATAAATTGCACAGCATTGATTTAATCTTCAGTTGTTGCTCTTGAAAGATTTTCTCATGGAGACTACCAATGAGTTTGTTGCAACTTCGTCTGGACTCGTTAAACTAGCCGTGTGCAATAGCAAGAAGGGAGAGGGGGTTTCATTATTAAATGCTAATCGAAGTCGATCATAAATTTATTGTTGATTGAGACCATAACGGAATTAATTCAAAAACCATCGAACGAAAATTTTCCCGCGTTGACACAATAAGAGTAAATTTCAAATTATTGCAATTTATAAACACAAGCGGAAAATTTAAGCAAAGTACCTTAAAGGATTACTAAAGAATTACATTTTTGCAATTTGAATATTTCTCACTACTTTTATCGCAACTGACCGGTTCTTCATATTTTTAGCTATTTATTCTTAATATTTTTTAACCCTCATATTAAAGCTTGCTATAGATCGTACTACAGTTTTAACTGTTAATTAAAGTAGTTTATATAAAGCTAAATATGTTTTTCTGGAATTAAAAAAGACTTTAAGTGTGGCGGGGAAATTTATGAAACTATTATACATAGTTTGTGATCTTGAAAATATAGTTAGCTGCAATCGGTAAAAATTCCAAAAATACAATATCTTACGCTAAATAAACGACGTGCATTACGACACTCGTTTTCAGAAGTAATAATATATTGACATGTTAACTCTTAATTTATGAAATTATCACCGCAGTAATCATGCAAGGCATCGATGTTTATTGAGCATTATTTTACGGGTCAATAATACTCACTCACCCGTGAAAAAATAACGTGGAAACAATACCTCGTCACAATACACTTTATTTGTTTTTTCTACATTCCTTTAAGCTAAACTGGCTATAAATTTTATAGAAAATTACGTATGTGCATAATAAAAAATATATATGCTAAAATTATGCTCGAAGACCTAAATGAAAAGGAAAATCGTGTTTCTGTGGCTAATTTGGTCAGAAGCAAATAAAATATATAAGTATTAACTGTGTGAAATGAATTAGTGATTCCATGTTTTTTGTATTATAAAATAAAGGTCTGTCATAAAAATGAGTGTTTTACATCATCAGAACCAGTTGAATACGTATATAGTGGCTCGGTTACATTATTATTTTTTTTAGTGAAACTAAAATATTTGTAATGTGTCCAAATTAAAAGTTTTGTGATATTGTGTGTCACAAGGTGTTTCCATTTACCTCATTTTTGTTCTTAATTTCCCTGATTACAATAATATTTGCGTTATTATGGCGACTGTCCCATTAGTAACGCCACAAAATATCAAATCAATTTTATTATATAAAATAATCTGCAATATGTGTAATGATGTTATCTGTCACAGCAAATCCTTTCAGAAAACGGTTTTGTTATACCGGAAAGGCATTCAATATATATTTAAAATAGTTAGGACTATGGTACTGGAGTCGTGACTATTTACTGTCGTATTGGAGTCCTAACGGGCTAAGGTGTTGGTTGATATTATTGTTTGATTTAGTTTAAGAGTGTAACTGTCTTAAAATTATTGACCATTTTTTTATTTTGAAAACGTACACAATCAATTGATTGAAACATTTAAATAGATTGTGCTGTGAAAAAGTACTCACTTTTATCGAAGGTGGATTAAAGCCTGATGCATAAATACTTTTTTATGGTCCTGTATTGCTAAATATGGATAATTTGAATTTTTCATCCTTGAGAAATTATTAGAATAATTTCTATTCCTAATTTATATATTCAGAGAAATGCACGTTTTTTTATTCACCTGGAAAAAATCCCAGTTTCAATTACTCGTATAGTCGCATACATTAAGTGTAATATATTAATTAATTATTTATATATAATAATCATTCATATTCTAATAAATACGATAATGGTATCTGTTATTCTACAAAAAATACATTGCATTGTGGTTTGCACCTCTTGCACTGATGAATTAGGTAAGTATATTAGCAACTGAATGTAGGCATTTATGTATTGTTTACCAATTAAATTGAGAGAATTATTTCTATAAATAAATAAAAATGAATTTCTTTATAAAAATTACAACTTCTCAAACCTTTACCTTTAGCCTAGTTCTCTGGGTTTAAAAAAAAAGTTTAACAAAAAAAAATTATTTTACCACAATTCGAAATATTCGTGGCCAACAAATAAGTAACGGTACATAACATAGTTATCAGTGAATAATCCTGTTTTTTTATTAAATAATAATTTCATTTAATACATACTAGTAGTTTTACAAAATTTTATTTAATAATAACATAGTATGCACATTATCACATTTTGTCGATATTTTTGCTTCTCTTCATTACTGCAACAGTTTTTGACCAAAATACTTTTAAAATATAATGAAATTTACACCAAGATAAATGATAGTTTTCTGATTATAGCTTGATAACTTGTTTTGCGAATTTAGGAACTTTGGGTTGTTCAAACGGAAGATACAATTTAAACGTTCTTATGTATACGTAGCGCCTCACTATTATAGATGTTAACTCGACGTTTAAACAAACGGAACGAGTTGCAAACGTGTTACAATATATTACTTGGCAGCCAATGCTATATTATTTCTTTACGTGGCGTAATAATATTTTATTGCGAATAAATGAGATTTTCATTGAGTAAAACAATCGTACTGTAAAAAAAAATTGAAAGACAAAATAAAATACTAAATAAGCGGTGAACAAATTATTACAAAAAAATTAATATATGTACCTAATATCGTTTTCATTGCTATCAATATTGTTATATTTTTAATGATATTTTGTCATAAAAAATTTGTGTAATCGTCTCTAGAGTAATCAAAAATATTTTATATAAAATTTTGTAACATTTTTCTTAAGTATAGACTTAACACTTTGACTTTAGAACCAGTCCATCATAAAAATATCAAACATTTTTTACCGAGCTCCACCGCGCCCTAAGTACGTTTAAGTGCGATGACAAAGTTTGAGGCAACGTACGCTCTATATTGCAAGGACACAACCCGTTCAGTGGTTTATCAGTATATGTTAATCCTAAATCATGCATGTTGCCTCTTGAAGGGATAAAAGACTCATTGAAGGTGATAAATTTGTACGAAAATTACAACTGTTCAGTTTTTAGTAACGGTAAAGAAAAAATTAATTATATAAAATTAATTTTGTATCCATAACGTTATAATTTTATTATTAATTGTCAATATATACCCATTTAATTTTTTTCTGTTTCATTATTTGTAGATTGTTACAGCTAGATGCCATCAAAATTATTAGGTACATCTCTTTTTAGAAATTGTCTCCCTAAATATACTGTAAAATGCATATTACGCACCACTATTTTTTTTATTAAAATCGTAAGATAATCCGTGTGCTAACAATTTTTAAGCTTAATTATCTTAACATTATCTACAATGAAGCAAGTTAATACGATAATTTATTTTATTGAAAATGGAATAAAAACTTTGAACATCAAATTCGACTTCAAATAATTCAGGTTTAATATTAAATTCAGATTTTAATGTCATTATTTAAAAACAAAACAGATTTTGGAGACAAACATTTTTTAAAATTAAAATGTGATTAGCTAGTCTTGTTACCATGTTCATAATACTTGATATAGGTAAATTTAAAATTTACATATTTTTGAACCAAGTACTTCAAAGTTTATGGTTCTAATTTAAAATGACATCTGAGGAAATAAAAAAAGCCTTTTTACGAGTCAGTGAAACTAATTAAACGACGAAGACGAACGAGAGTTCTTATCTTATACATTGTATGTTTATTATTTTTGCTTTATTGCAATTAAAGGGATCGTAGATGCTTTAGTGCTAGGAATACTTTTTTACCTTTTTTGGAAATTATTTTAACAATTGTGATCATTATTTATGTCAACCTGTGAAATTCACAACAAAATTTTTTTTTTTTGAGCTTTATCTTTACCGAGTTTAATTTAACCGGGTAAAATATAAAGTGAGGTATGAATTTTCAAATATATATATCCACGTTATAGGACAGTGATTTTTTACATTAGGTAAAAGTGCAATAAATTTTCCATTCAATGGTAAAGAGACTTAAACTACTCCTAACAATTTAACAAACCGTTACATTTAAAATATTGTTATAATTTATGTTTATATTGTGATAAATTCACGATAATATTGGAATCAGTGATATAAATTTATTTTTCTTTTCCATTATCATTTCATTGCTAATGTAACACAAGGAAATAGTCATCACGAGTTATAATAAATAGTTGCATATAAATTCTATGACGATTTTGATTTGCACTAAAGCGTTCCGTGGGTTGTTAGGTGCCTATAAAAGTTTAAACATTTAAAGGTATGTAATATTTTTATTAAACGGTTTCTAAATATTAATGTTATTTTTCATCGCCCAAATCTATTGTTTCGTATGTATTTCACAAGTGTAAAAATTTCATGATTTTCTCAAATACTGTTAATATATTTTAGAAATCACACTTGAAAATAAGATATATTATATTAAGGATCATGAGTATATTTGTCTAGTAAATTTACTATAACTTCCAGAAATGCTTTTTCATAATTTTTATTCAGTAATTTTGGTTATAAGGAGGGAGAATATTTTTTACTAATATTTTTAACAATATCTTTAACATGAAATTTTCAAAAAAGTAATTACGTGATACTTATAACTCACTTTTTTAATTAGCGGGGCACATAAACGGACTACATGTGATTAAAAAAAAATTTTTATCGAACTTTGCCTTTTTAAAAGGGAAAAACTTCGATTATTTTATTTGGCCCCCGTAATGATGCGTTATAAATAATTTTGAGTGTAAACTAATAAAATATTTATGGGCCAATATACTTCATTACCCTTCAAGCTTCAGTGACAAAAGGAAGAACAAGCGGACGAGCTGAACGAAACTTTTTGAGGCTCAGAATTATTCAAAGAATGGCAGGGTGGCTAGCCATTATTTAGAAAAAAAGATGTCTGAAGAGATTAAAAGCATTAGAGAATAATTAATTCACAGAGTAAAATTATGAATAATAGAAAATGATTAATCTACTGAGCATTGAAAGTGTACGTATAGATTTTTGTGAGCCTTGTGAACAAAGGTAGAAAATATTATATGTGTAGGTTGTACAAGCATTTTCCCTGCACATATTTTTTCGTTTTTAATTTATTTCCACATAAATTATTATTTTGTACGCGACAATCTGTTCCTTTCTGTTCATAGTCTAGTTTTAATTGAATGCTTAACATTATCAAAAAGAGAATATAAGTGCATTTTGTATTATTAAATTTTTTATATGGTTAAATAATTATTTTTTATTCATGTAAAATCTTCCACTTCCTCTTTTACATCTTCAAGTAAAAATTTGGAAAAACATTTTCTTAGCGAGAACTTAGAAGTAAAAAGAAGCACACACGTCATTTCAAGATTACAGAATGTATACTTCTAGAGATTTTGTGATGAGTAAGTTGGTGATATTTAACTTTGAAAAATAATTTAAATAAAAAAACAATAATTCTCGGCGGAAAATCTGAGATTAACTGAAAAATCTGTTCATTCAATTTTTTCGCACGTCACATTGACATATAACGCGCCGCTAATCCCTTTGATGTTAATAAAAAAACCGAAAGAATAAAGGGCGCATTCGTTGAATAGGGCAAACATTTTTATGAGTGAACATTTAGGAAAATTAGTTCCACTGAAGTTGCAACCACGTAGCATATAGTTTGTTTGGTCAGTGTGTATATTTGCTTTATGCACAATTGTACATAGGTATATATTTAGAGTAATCGATTTTTAATATGAATCAGAGTATTTAAACTAAAAATAATGAATATACAACAAAATACTCATGCAAAAATCAGTCATCAGATAATGGCTATAAAACATCCATGAAAAAATAATTTAGTTCTTGCAGTGTACTGACTTGCACTTGATTTCTGATTGAAGTGATGCCACTGTAGGTCCATTTAAATGCCTGAATTTACATTTACACTATCTTCCATTGCTGTGGAGTAAATAAATACTTGTGATATTGGAGCAAATTCCTAAATACTAAAAAATAAAAGTTGAGCAAAATAATAACTTGAATAATAACTTTAAGAATAGACTTGGAAAGTGGTTTTTGCAAGGCAGAACTCAATTTAAAAGACAGAAATCAAAATACTCAAGGCAAGCACGGTGCATGTATCAGTATATGTAGATATAATTTGTAACTTAAGCCTGTTGTTAAGTGTTACTCAATGGCAATACTTCAAAATATGCTGGAACGACACGCACGCACGCACGCACGCACGCACGCACGCACGCATGTACGCACGCACGCACGCACGCGCACACACACACACACATATAACTCTGTTCAAGTTTTCTTCGTACCATTAAATTTATAAACAGCATCAAATATGATAATATATCGGTCTCAAGTATTTTTGTTAGATAATTACATGTAAAATAAAGCTATATTTATTTGATAATTCTTTAGGTAAAATTGTAGTTAAAAGTGTATTTGTGAATCTAAGACTAAATCTTAGATTCACAAATACACTTTTAAGCGTACTCAGACATAGTATTTCTGTTAAATTATTTACATAAATATATTGCCTAATATATTTTCGATAGGTGTCAAGATATTATAAACACCCGAAAAATATATCTCAGAACATTCATAACTTTTTTACTATTACGTGTTATTTTTAGTTGAATTTGTTGTTTAAAGTCTCTAGTATCTGTGTTTATAATACAGGTATGGGAAATGTTAGTACTGAATTGCAATTTCCTCATGTATTAGCATATTTGGGATAAACCTGATAATAAAATAGATTTAAAATTGACAATTTTGATGGTCCATCAAATAGCAGTTTTTGAGTGAAAAAATTTAATAAATGTATTTATGCACTACTTAAAAAAACTCTTTTCATCAATTCAATACATGGCTATGCATATCATTTTTTTTTGGGATTGGATATCACCACAGAACATAATTTTAAGTAATCAATATATATTATAAAAGTAAGTGTACAATGCGCGTGCTGCTAAAACTCAGAAACGAGTCCTGGTACGGTCAAGGGAGTTATATGGTGTGTAGCCATCTATGAAGAATCTCGTCTAAGAAGGTTCCCATTTTTACCGTAATGGCGTGCTGAAAAATTGGAAGTTTCGCCCTCTAGAAATTTCCAGAACATTCGAGAGTATTCGGTGCACAACATTCCAGAATATCCCGGAACATTTTGAAATATTGTGGAATGTTTGGGAATAGTCTGGAATGTTCGGGAACATTCTGGAACATCACAAATTATTGGAGAACATTCTAGAAAACTCTGGAATGTTGTGGAAAGTTCTGAAATATGGTTAACCATTCAAATCCTCTTTTGAATGGGTAGGTCTACCCATTGATAGGGGTATATAAAGCAAGATTTGTCATGGTTTCGAACATCTGTTTCTTATCAGTGAAGTGCAGTAAGTGATTTAAAACAGTCAGTGACTAAATATAAATCGAATATAAAGTATTTAAAGTGTACTCAGTGTATTTTTTAATAAAAAGTTTATTTTATTTATATTTTATACAATGCCAAAATATAAAAGAGGAAGACACCTTGCCGGTTCTGAAGCAAAACGGCGAAAACAAAACGAACAGTGAAAAATGAGACAGTCGAAAAGCGCGGAGCATGTTTACGTTCCCAACGAACGAAAATGAGCACCGTGGGAAGATGAATGAATTGAAGAATCAAGAATTGCGACACATTCTTATAATGAAAGACTGCGAACGCAAGCCACCCATGAAAATATTACCTTACGAGAAACATTAGGAATCTGTTACATCATTTGATAAATTCAATTACCCCCTCTGGAGGCACCTCCGCAGGAATTTCTACATTACTTGACTAGGGAAATTGCAAGCAAACCACCTAAGAACACAACATTAACAGCTTTTTTCCAACTGTGCCAAACGGATCCATTCGGAACAACATTACTGTATGTCAATGTCCCTACCTATTATACGTGAAATACAAAAAGAAAAACCTTTCAACGACGAAAACAAGGAATCATGAAAACTAACGCATAACCCCGAATGTTTCTATCTGCGGATGTAGCTACACGAAATAGGAGTACCAACAAGTTTCACAGATCTCAAGACTGTTACCTATGCCAGACGTACAGAGAAGCATGGCAAATACTTAGTACTGCTGGAAAACGACAACCACTGGTAATTAACACTACAGGAAGACTCACTCACAACCTCAGCTGAACAAATCAGAGACTTATTTTCCATAATACCAACAATATGTAACCCACCGAATCCAAAACAGCTATCTTCAATGAAACACTCATTCCTAGAAGATAAATGTTTAGCAATAAAAAACCAAACCTTAGTACGACTTGGGAGGCCAGCACTACAGCAAGATGCTGTCAGTGAGATAAACTTCGAAATTATAAGGGAAAAAAGCTACAAAATCAGCGAACTACTTCAATACGTTGCTCACAATAAATCGCCTCTCAATGACAATAAAAGAAATTTATAACATTGAATATATTTGGCGTCAATTTTGTAGAAATTCATTATTCAAAATTAAATAAAACTACGCGATGTAGTATTATTTCTACTTTCTTTAACTTCTTTACCACGATCTAGGTTTCATTATATTACATCTTCAGGTGGGCTATTAGCAAAGATTTTTCTTCTATCTTTGTTAATAGTCCACCTGAAGATATTGTAATAAAACGAAACATAGGTCTTGGTAAGAAGTTAAAGAAAGTTGAAATAATACTACATCACGTAGTTTCATTTAATTTGGAAAATGTACAAAATTATCATGGACCGGATTAACAAAAACACGGGCAGAATTATTTACTTGGATGAACCAGCCGGCATCAGGAAAACGTTTCTAATAAATCTATTTTCGACAAAAATACTTGCTAAACAACACGTGGCACTTGCACTGACATCATACGGCATTGTCGCCACACTTATGGAAGGAGAACGAACTGAATTCATCCCTCCCTACAACTACCGTTGAATACAGCCGAAAAACAATTCCCAATATGTAAAATCTCAACAGCATCTGGACGGGGTGAACTTCTAAAACAAGTAAAATTTTCTTCTGAGACGAAAATACAATGGCACATAAAAAATCACTCGAAGCCATGGACAGAACATTAAACGACTAGTGAAGAAACTTTGAAGTGATAGGATGAGCTATACTCATACTCTCAGGAGATTATCGACAAACACTTTTAGCTAACCCCAAATCAACCCAGCATACGAAATCATATCTCTGGCCACACATAAAAATACTGCGACTAACAAAAAATATGAGAGTTAAACTATCGAAAAACGACAGCACATTTTGCTCAAAAACTTTTAAAAATAGGAGAAGGCACATATATTACTGACCATACGACCGGCTTCTCTGAACTCGATAGTGATTTCTGGAACATAGCAACTGCTGAGAAGGAACTCATCGACCAAATTTATTCAAACATTGTTCACAACTATATTAATCAGGAGTGGCTATTTCAGAGGACAATTTTCGCAATCAAAAATAGTATTGTCAACGATAGCTACTTTAGTATTCAAGAGAAAATTCCGATGAAGAGAGAATATACCATCTATCGACACGATGGTAAACGCGTCAATTTCCCTTCAATTTTTTAAAACTCTTTGTAAGTACTAGAAATGCCATTATACTGCCTTCGGCTGAAAATTGGATTTCCGACCATATTACTTTGAAATCTCAACTCACCAAAACAATGTAATGGAACAAGGATGATCGTGAAATAGCTAACGGATAACACCATAGAAGCCGAATTTATGACTGAAAAGGACAAAGGACACAGTATTTATCCCCAGAATACCACTGATCTCTACTAAAGTGTGTGTGTGTCTTAACTACATATTATGTGGTGTGAAAGGAGTCATTTGGCCGTGTACGTGCCCGTGTACAGAGACACAAGGATGGACGGACAGACAATTATTCTACGACCATAGGTGGCCATAACCACTCCGTTCGGCCCTTCTGGGTAGGGAACCCAAAAAAAGACGATTTGTAAAACAAACAAAAAAAGTAATTTTTTGGCAGTGTTACTCGATCACGTTTTAAAACTTTTCTATGCTAATACACGGAACTGCTTTATACGGAAAAAATAACCTGACTTCTGAATAATCTAATCAAGAGTCTTAATGCCATAAGTTTCTAATGGTCATAAAGTCTTAACACCATTTGTTTCTTGAAAATTCTGTTATATATCCAATGTCAATATCCGATATAAAGATTTATAAACTTCAATTGAAGTTTAAATAGACGTATTGGGTTGATTACAGGCTTACGGTTTTTGACGGCGCGTCGCATCGCGGGATTCCGGATTCGATTTTGCGGCCTCTCGTCGAGTAGGGTCAAATGCATAACGAATCGAACGTAAATTGCTACCTTTACTTAGTCAAAAGTTAACAACGTTGTATTTAATTGTCATGTAACTAAAAGCAATTGGCAAAATATCAGAAGTAATTTGGGAATATTTTTGTCTTCGGTAAAACAAGAATATTCTTATCGTCGAAATAAGATTTGTACTAGAAGAACATATGGGCCGAAATAAATTTAGGAACGAATGAACAAAATAAATTAAAAATGAAAATTTAAAGAGTTTAATTTCTTTTTATTTCCTCTTCCTGTTTTAATTTATGGTATACATTAAAATTCTTTCAATATAGTTATTAAAATTTTACGGATATAACCTATTATTCTAATTTTATATTTTGTATCTTCATATGTTGTACGTTTAAATAAATATGTGCAAATATACTGTACACATAATTTTTTTATATTTTTAGTTCATTAGCGATAAATTCGTTTAATAATGCTTTTAATTTATGCTCTGGATTGAATTGCATAATAATTTACTCAGTCATCAGTCCCCAATGTCACCATTCGATTCAGGTTTTCGAATTGATGCTGCCTCTTGAATATGATGGGGGATTTCTCTCAAATATAAATATACTCTTAATTGGTGTCGTAAAGAAGTATATTAGGATATTTTAATTTAGTTTTTCTCATCAAAGATAGAAATGTTGTGATTATATAAAATTGTATTTTGACATGGAATCCGTTTAAATAAAGTATATAATGCTGTATACAAAATCACTTATAGATATAACCTGTATTGACAAAGGAGAAATTACTGGTTAAGATTCAGTTGATACTATTTAAACTATTGTTATAATAGTATTTGTATAGATACCGTTATAACTGAAGAATAGAGAATATAGTCTAATAAAATTATATTGTATAAGATAATATATGACTCACCGAACCTGATCTCAGTTATTAATTTCGTAATTTTGCAATGATGAATATTTTTATAAATTATGTGCTATATGACAATAGCCTGTTTTCTTGTATCTATTCATTCACAGTGGTATCACTGGAATTCATTGTTTGTTGTTAGGTAGTCCAAAGACCTAAAGAAAATAGCTAAACACTTTTTTCTTCTCTCTAAAGACTCATGTTTCATTACTTAATAATATGACAGAAATGAGAACAAAAGTGTTCCATAGATATTGATTCCTTTTAAAATATTTAACGTATCTCTTTGTTTTTTTACAAATCCATTAAAAGTCGTCAGTGATTGAAATTTGACCATAATTTGTTAAATTTTTATGTTTGAACGTTATTGACATTGTTATGCACAATTCGACTACGAGAAAAAAATTATGCAATTCAATATGAAGAAAGGACAGGACATACAGTTACTCAAATAATTATAAAATGGAACCAAAATTTAAAAATGTATTTCTACGATTCTAAACAATCCTTTTGTTATTTATTATAAAAATCATTGGCCTTTAAATAGAATAATTTTATTCAAATGGTTTCTCAAAGTTTCTCTTCATAATTTTTTTAAAATTGTTTTATATCTTAACCTTGTTGTCAAATAATTTTCAATTATATATTTTATTAATAGATATATGTGGCTAACAAGAAGGTCCTGCACATAAGAATGATTAACTAAATTATAAAAAAAAATTTCATTGTAAATAAACTGTATAATTTCCAAAACTGTTTTATTGAAAGTCGTATTTCCAAAGTTAAAATTAGTTTCTATATGTTCCGTAAAATAATGTTCGCATTTCAAACATATACCAAATACATCTTTTGACGGATAAGTCAAAAAACCCTTACTTTGTTTTATGAAATCTTTACGACGTATAATTGACTTATTAGTTTGTATTTGTACTAAGGAATACATACAAACTTCACAATGTATATGTATTTTTATTTTTTAACCACGAATCCACCTATATAGTCGACAAACCGATTTAATAAATTCTGATAAGTTTTCAGAAGTGTTAGATAGTCTGTCTAATAATACCAAGGACACGTCTTTAATATCACTTAGATTGTCATTTGGAAAATTATGGCTTAATCGAAATTTTTTCATGTAATATTGCAGTATTAATTCGTTTAGCGGTTGAAATTTTTGATTAATATGCCTAAATCATATTAATTATTCCAATCATATTAAAAAAATCATATTAAAAATTCCTAAATGTAATTAAAACTTTTTTGTCATGGAACATATTTCTCACAAGTTTTAACAAGTGACACGGATCGAGTAAAATATAATATATTTTGACTTCGTATGTGAAATATGAAGTATATGGTTTGCTGTTTAATTTTGCGCCAAGTATACTTGACCTTAAAATTTGAAGCGGTTCCGTCAAATGTAATTGAAATTACTGCACATACAGTCTCATTAAGTAAATTTATATTTATTGAAAATTTGCCTTGCAACAGTGCAAATCATCGCCTATATTGATATAGCCAAAATGTGTTTTGCTGACAAATTTAGTACATTTTCTAACGCTCATTTCATCGAAAGTGATGCTCACAAAGAATTCTTTTTTTAGACATTTTCTATATTGTATTGAATGACTCGGCTCTAAAACCCGATTCTCAATTATCTCGCTGATTATGTTTTTTTAAATAATGAAGAATTCGTACACGTTTCCTAAGCTCTTCAATATATTCAGCAGGATAGGCTATTTTACCAACTTTTTTTTCGTTTATCCTAGCTACTAAAAATTGCAACGTTTCATTATTGCATGTTGTGAGTTCATTTAAGTTATCCCGAAAACCTGGACGTTTTTTAAATTCTTCAAGCATCGATTGTAGTGTTATCATTTTTTTCTTCATTCTCTTGGATTTGGTCATCAATTCCTGATGTTCTACTGCTTATATTTTAATTTAACTTTTAATTTATTACATTTAAATATAAGTTTTAAATTTAATAAGCGACGTCGATGGATTAGATATATATATATATATATATATATATATATATATATATATATATATATATATATATATATATACACGTAGATTGCAATATAAATTGTTAGTAGATGAAATGAAACGATAAAAATTGTTAATGATATTTATAATCCAAACGCTTAGTGATATAAGTAACAGAAACAACGAAACAGGCGTGGGTTCAAATCAGGCACAGATCAGAAAAATATTTTCTGAGTTAAAACCATTGAATGTATCGAAATCGTTCAGTATTGAAAATAAAAGCTGGTTTTACATAATGTTGATGTATAAAAAAATCAAAAACAAGCTGGCAATTAGGGAAAAAGTAACATTTACATTCGATCCTTTAATCATGGTTTCCATATTATTATTCAAAATATCACCCAAAAATATGTTTTTCGGGTTTCCAATGAATTTTGTAGGAAGAGAAACATGGACAAGAATTCTTAATAGATACAACTGAACTCCCCATAAAAATTTTATGGTGTGTAATAAACTGTTTGATAGAAAATGTTGTGAACAAAGAGCACATCGAAAGTGTCTCAGTGCCTATAGAGTTTGTACCGGTGTCTGTGTCGGTGGTGTGGTGTAAATTATATTTTTTCATTTATAATTAAGCTTCTTATAAACGTTTAGTGTTTTCACAAAGATTGGACAAGCTACACACTGCTTAGTAAGCGCGCGTTTACTCTATACCGTATCCGGATAACGTCGCGATTCCAGAGAAAATGTGTGTCACGTATATATTTTTAATTAAAATGGAAAAAAAGTTTTCTTTTCATTTAGTTGAAAATATTGTTACAAAATTTACCCGTTTTATATCTGTATATACATATATACATATACATATATATATATATATATATATATATATATATATATATGTGTGTATATATGTTTGCATTATAAATAACATCAATATTTTTTTTCCTTTCATTTCATCTACTAACTATTTATATCGCAATCTACGTTTATTTTTACTGTAGAAAAATATCGATATGACTCGTCGATAAAATAATGCCAATCCTTATATGTCAACCTGTAAAATGTCATTTTTCACAGATACAATATCTCGTAATTAAACACACAAAATGTAAAATTAAATAATAAAACGTAAAGTAGAATATATTAGCTCTGACCAAGTCCAGTTAAACCATAATATAACGGAAAATAAGTGATGAAAAAGTAAGTTCGTGCATAGCATTTACCTGTGAAATGTCTTTTTATTTGGATTATTAATATATATCACTACACAATTCAATACTGAACAAGACACCATTGCTTATTCTAAAATAATATTGTGGAAATATTATTTGAAAATGCACGAAAATGCTAAAATACGGAAACGCCACCGAAGCAAGAAACTATTGGACACTTTTAATTGTCAAAATAGTTTTATATCATGTCATAAACAATATGTTCTTGCTCACACGCTTTGTTGTTCTATTCGTAGTGTATTAAGTTTATGGTTTATACAGATTTTATTAATAGAGATATCTATCACACACAATTTAAAATAAACGCTATTTTGCCTTAACATATGCTCTACAGAAGAATAATGAAAAAGGAACTCTAAAGTCAAATTATCGTTAAATAGAATTAAAGTAATTTTTAGATATTTTGAACCAAACCATCAAATATCATCAATTTTCGGCGTCTTAAACAAAACAGATGTACCAATTTCAAGATCCAAGTTTTTTTGAAAGTTATTTAGAGATGTTGATGATCTATCAGTAAATAAGTGAGATACCAATTGATTTTTATGTAATGTATCTCTGAAAATACTCTATATAAACCTCATATTTATAACATGGTATAATCAAGCACTTGTCTTACTATATGAAAGTCAGATTCCAGCATTTGCTGAAACTGAGCTACGAGGGTGTCAAAATAGCTGCGAAACGCTTTGGGTAACATTGCAGTGTCCGGCACATCAGTTCAGAAATTTGTGGTACATTATCACGCAGCTTTACGCAATAAATATTTAAGTACCTACTTAGAATTTTAAAAACAATAATCACCCATCAAAAATTGCATTAAATTGTAAATTGTAGACTATAAATATCAAGAAATATTTCGTTCCTTGGGTGTTTGGTCATTATGAATTACTAAATTATGAGATGATAATGATGATACCAAGTTAAAACTTGAAGTTCCACTTATAGTATGATAAAGAAAATCGATTTCCGATTTTGAGCTGTACCTTAAAAATAACGAATATGTAGAAATCCGATCTTTCAACTGATAAATGGTAATATATAATCGTTAAAAATGTGCATTCACCAAACGCGTTAAATTATTTCGATTTAGCATTTGTAAATGTATTGAATAGTTCAATACATACTAAAATACCATGACATATGGACGGATGCACAGGCTAATGAGATAAATAGGCTTCCATTCATTTACTGAAACGTACATATAAATAGGTGTAAACAAATAATAAAATAGAAGAAATGTTAGTTAATAATATAAAAATTAATGTTAAATAGCAGATTGACTATCATGAGTAAGAAATTATTAAAATAAACAATAGCCTGAGTCCGTTATACAGAATTATAACTATAGTTCATTTTGAAGACTTAAACTAGTATCTGTTTCCTCGTAGGAAAATAAAATCTTAATGAATTTGTTTCTTCAGAAATTAGCTTAAAACGATAAATTGTAAAATAAACCTTACAAACTTCTGATGGAAATAAAATTCCATGCGTAAGCTTAATTTTCATATTAAAAATATGAAAAATTCTGGCATTTTCACCGATAACGAAAAAATTAACTTCTAAAATGTGCTTGTATATTCTTTGACTCCTAATAATTGTTTAAACTTTCTACCCCACGCAGATATTCGTGGCGGTTAAAATAAAAGTTAATAAGTAAATTTCGTTTGCTTCTTTTCTTGCTAACTCTGTTCCTGGTTTTGCTTTTTAATGTTAAGATGTATTCGCTGATAATATACTTTCCTTGTTACGTCTTCATAAGCCACTGATCGGTTTTGTAAAAAAGTTATAATTTGACAGACATTTATGCATGAAAGCCAGTGAATTGAAAGAGATGTATACAATTTTTTATTCACCATTAATTATTCATATATATATTAGCTTTATTTTTAGCATTATGCTTTCACGGCGTGAGACATTGCAAATAACTCAAAGACTAAGGCAGATTAGCTTTAGGTAGAATTCTATAACGATGTTTATTTCATAATTTTCATAGTCGGTATCACTAGTTTTTCAATAAAACGAATATCGCTAGTTTTCCAGCTTCAGACAGACAGATTAGCTTTATGTAGAATTCTAGAACGACATTTATTTCATAATTTTGACTGTAGCACCTTCAAGACTAGAGAGTGAATATGTTTTCAACAAATATGTATAATTTCATATATTTAAAATTTTGAAAGATATTTTCGGATTTTTTTAACTTGCCTTTTTAACTGACATCCCACAGGATTCAAGAAATTGAAACATGGCTTACCTGAATAGGATTTAATCCAACACTCTCTTTAGTAACTGTTCTATTAAGACATTATCCTCTTTAGTTGATTACAATACGTAGGAATCACTTACCCTGTCTTGGTTTTAACGATAACCATTTTTGTTCATATGTATCAACATTTAAAAGCAAAACGCGTTTGAAATCGTTTGGGTTTTTCTTTGTTTGTATGTCAATCATAAACATTTTACTCGACGACCAATTGCCATAGAAATATGTCAATCATAAACATGTCAATCATAAAGTATGTCAATCATAAACATTTTACTCGACGACCAATTGCCATAGAAATTTGAAATTGATCCTAATTGTAGTGGCTCAATTACAGACATTACGCAGGAATAAAAACCGATCAAACACTGTTTATTTAATTTAATTTTTTCTAGAAAAGTGATGTTGATTAACGTCATCGCATTTTTAAAACTCCGGTTTAGGTAAATTTAAAGAAATTCGTTTTTTTGGTGATGAGGTTTGGTATTGAAAAACATTAACTGAAGTATTTTTCTTTTAGTTAGAAACATCATTTCCTTCAATCAGAAACAATATATCTGATACCTTATTACAAACTCTAGTCGAGCCTTGCGAAACGAGTAAAATAAGGAGAAAGTACTGAAAAAATATTAAATGAAATATCGATAACACGCAATGCAAAAATTATTTTTAAAATCGTTATCTAATTAACAGACCTTTTTTCATGTATTGAAAGAATGATGAAAAATTATTTTTGAACGTTTCTTGAAATAATCGTATATTATCAGCTATATTTTTATATTTACGTTCAGAAATAATAAATTTATATTTTCGTTTGTTTCACCTTCTTGTTGAATTTACTTGAAATTGCCTTTTAATATTTGTTCTGACACAAATAGTATCAAAAAAAACGTACACCGTATTCACTGAAATGCAGGAACAATTTATTAATTTAAACAATATGGAGCTACTATTAGATGTATCACAAAGCAATATGTAATGTGGTTTTAACAACCACTTAGTCGAATCCTCATATCCCGTTAACCTAAACCTCTCGGTTTTTTCTGTGTAAATGTTCCCCAAAAACTTCCCCCTATTTTAAAAACGGGCTATTTTATAAAAACCTGATTTTTATCGAGTGGAGAGGTAACTATTTTATTACAAAGTATTGTATTAATGTTTTTAAAAAAATTATAATTTCCTAACTTATTTACTTCGAGTATAAATAAACACCTGAAAGATCATCAAAACCTCTAGATCCTGCTTAGAAGAGCAGAAACTGTGAACTTTATTAAATACGTAGTGTTTAGGATTATAACAGAAAAGTCAGAAATCTGCAAATTGTTGACAAGAAATAAAACTAAAAATTATGCTAGCGTTCATGTTTCGTATCATGTTTCGTAAGTAAAATAGCTTTTGAGACTTCTATATACGTACTTTAATAAATGTCATACTTACAGAAAATCTCAAATAAATAAATAACACTCTGACCGCTTTCTTTCACTTGCTGTGTTTTTTTATGTTACAGCATATAGGCAATTTCTTATCAATCTTCTTGTTGTTTACGATATTTGGCTGAAATGGAAATTTCATATTAAAAATTAACATTATATTTTTGAAAAACTGATTTTAGTTTCCAGATAATTTCAATATTGAAAGCTGCTATATGGTTTGATTTGAAATGCCCAAAACTACTTTGGTTTTATTAAACGGAATTTTTTTAAGAAAGTAATTGGTTAATTTTTCCTCTTTAAAAATAGTCATTTGTTATAAAAAATAACCTCCTCATATGAATCAGTTTATCGGGGAAGAAAATGAATTTTTATACCTTGGCAAGTTCAACTGTGTGATGTATCGCTTGGCACATAATTCACATGTCAAGTGATGGGTCATGTTTATTTTATGCTACTTTTTTATTTTGTGTATGGAAGTACTGAATACATATATTCACAGTCAGATTGAACGGTATGCAGCATATGGTAGATCATTTCGAATATCTTCCTGTGTTTCCTTTTATTTTTCATGATATCTTATTTTTTCTTATTTTAAAACAAGGGGCACCTATCCATCAAAACAACAAATATCTCAATTTCTGTGAGTATAGATGCACTTAGGGGCTTCTATAAGCGTCTATCTCCCTGTCAGAAATAAAAGCGTTTTACTTAAAAATAAGTATTTTTTTTTGTAATAGACAAAGCTACGTAAGTATACAAGGAAAAAAAATGTAAAAAAAAATGCAATGAAAAACAAACGCGTTCAATTTTGTTCTTTGTTTTGTGCGATATCTTCTTTTCCTCTGTTATTTCGCCGTCTGTTATCTAAAAACAGAATAACTGGCATATTATTTTTTATTCGTAGATATTCTAACGTTCATTTACTTGCTGCGAAAAATTTTTAAACATAACTCGTGTTGTTAAAAGCGTGTTAATAGGTAATTAAATGTAGACAGTTAATAGGTAATTAAATGTAGTAATAGGTAATTAAATGTAGTAGTTCTCTCCCCCAATTACACTCTTTACATTTTATTTTCTGATATGCCACTATAATTAAATATGTGCAATATCCAGTTCGTCACTTACATTAGAAATGAAATCAAATCATATCTCTAACAATAATTTGCCGTGTAACACATAAGCTAATGTATGACCACCGTAACTACGAAAATAATAGACAACATATTCATTCGTATAATATATTATCCTTAAATATCAGCTACCATGGAAGAAACTCGCCCAAGATATATATGCTCACAAACGTGAGGAAAATGATGAAATCTTGTTTCGGCATGTTTATTTTCCCAATATTTAAATTCAATATCATAAACGGCACAATTAGAGACATTTGTTTTTTAAGATACTCAACCTTTAGAAGCTCATGTCAACTCCGTAAACTTTTAACTCCATTAATTAAGCAATAGTTTGCCATGAGGTATCGTTTTATACATTATATTAGTATTCAACTGAAAATGATTGGGTTTCTAAAACACAGCATGCAAGCATGATTTTTATCAAAGTATTATACTATTTTGTGAAGTGGGTTTTTTTGTTAAATTCGATATATCCACAATTATTTTGTATGTATTTAAGTTGAACATATGCTTAGCTTTATGTTTTCACAAAAACAAAAAGAATTGGTCTTATTAACTTCAATTATTGGATAAAGCTATTTAATGATTCGTCATTTATAACATTCCACTTAAGAGATGAGGTGCATTCACATTTATTTATAAAAATTATAAAAATGATATATAAAAATTCACATTTATTTTCTATCATCGTATTGGGTTTAAATGGGATTAAAATGACTTCATGCAATATTAATAAAATAACAAAATTTCAAATAAACTTTAAAGGCACCTGATAGAGGTAAAGTATCTGACGGTGCGGTATTCTAATTATTATCCTGGGTATACGAACAGCTATAAAAATATTAAAGTTTCTTGTACTAATTGTCTTCACAAAACAATTCTAAAATTACCTGGCAACCCACTTCATAATTCCTTTAAAACACTTATTCACCATATTTAGAAATACTACGTTTTAATTAAGATCCCATTAAAATATCTACTAGTTGCAACACGTTATGTTTTATTAATTCTTCCTAATTTCTAAGATACACTTAATACGTTTATACTTAATACGTATACCTCATCTACTAAGTCAATATTGAGCCTCATTGTCACTGAAAATTATTACAATATTTTCCAAGGAGTCTATAATTTTTGCTGACCGCACACAAGCTGCAGATTTTTTGAAAGTCCTCAGAATTCATAAAATGAGCTGGTAAAATACTCGTTATCCTTAAAAGACAGTGACCTGGGAAAATAGTGATATTGATTTTTCTTTCAATGAATAAAATTATTTCGTTTCATTTTTATCAAACACTTTAAGACATATAGTTATCCAGGTAACGTTATTTTGTATGTGTTCTAACAGGCATTTGGCCGGTTTTATTATTTAACATTTGCTATTTTTTGGCATGTCATTCTGACATACTTCTTTCAGTGGTAATTTGAAATAATTTTTAAAATTAGCACAAATAAGTATATTATTGATAACAAAACGATAATTTACTATAAGTTATCGCTCTGTATATCACAATACACTCCGATTAAATTTTTAGGTTTTTATAACATTGTAAAGTTTTGTGTATTGTTCTAGTTCTGATCGAATTTCTTGACTACTTTTAATGCATTTATGTATAATATGTGCTTTGATTTGCATAACTGTTAATTTAACAAATTGCTTCTGTTTTAAGTTCTAATAGAAAATATAGTTCTTGCAGCAGACTTGTCATGAGATGAAACTTTTTAACAAACAAATGAAACGAAATGAAATAAACACCGATTATTAAACGCGCTGTGGAATATAAAATATTAAAAAAATCCATTTTATAAAATATTAAAAAACGTTTTGCGTTTTCGTACAAAAGTAAATTTCCAAATGTCTACGCCTCTCTTTCTCTTTGACATATACGCACAACCATTTGCCAACGGATCAGGGTCTCTTTTATTTTAGAGCTAACTCTAACAATCCGCAACTGTAACAAAAATGTTTTTACCGCAAAGTTCAACTAAATACTCGTATTTTAATTATTCTGTATTTTTGTGAAATTTATTATTCTGCGGTGGTTTAATGTTAGTTCATTTTTTTAAATTAATTATTTTTCCATTTGTAGTGCTTGTGATGATTTCACGAAGAATTCAACAATATTTCATTTATTGATATAATAAAGGCATTTGTGATATTTAATTTAGGAGACATTGAGGATTTTCTTTCACGAACTATCATTTTAATGGTCATATAAATCTATTGAGCCGCAAAACGACGAACTTACCCCTCCTGATTGAAAAATTTCTATGACCCCTTTCCGGCTGCATTAGATCGTGGCCACTTTGACCAAAGAACAGTTCAGGTTAATTTATTTAAGTACGCTACCAATCTGTAAAATGCTCAGAAGCAATAATTATTAGTTGTTAAAGAATGTTCTATTTCTGAGAAATCCGCGGCTATCTATTGAAAAATTGGCAGAAGTATGTCCTATCATTTATCACACCTTTAATCACCTACCATACGTCCCACAGATCCCGCCGTCGTAATAAAGCTGAATATTTTTGGGCCCAAATTTCGTATCAATTTGTTCGTTCCGGTACATTTCTCACGCGTATCTCAGTATCGCGCAGCTGCTCAACGAGGTTGTACGTGCGCGCGTTTGTCTCAGGCGAGTAAAAAACTACCGCCACGGGTATGAAGAACCTCTGTTAGGTGGATACATGATTTTTATTTTATTGTGTATTTCTTATTGTTTTAGTTAAAAATGGCTCTTAATGATTCCAATATAGAACGGTGGTTGGAACAAGATCTGTCAAATAACGAAAACATCCGAACGACAAATGCAGCAATGTGGAGTCTGATGTTGGGTTAGATCATGTATTGCTGAGATGTTGGTCACATTTCGAAGAGGATGCGGGTTCGAAATGTATATGCAAAAAAATGGGAAAAACAATACATGTGTTTTGAATGTAAAGCACCAATTTGCATTGAATGCTCAAACAAGCTGTGTTTTCACTGTTGTTAAAGACTATACATTGAGAACCTACAATTTCCTTTCATTTGAGGTTTTAATGGGAATTTTATTTTTCCCACGTCTTACAGACCCCTGACAGGTGGTTTAATGGCAATAATAAGTAGTTTAAAGGATTAGAATTGCTAATTTTGAAAATCGATGAAATGAAATAACTTTTACTTCATTGGGGGTACTTTTTCACGTAGATAATTATAGTTAACATCTTTATATACATCAGTAGAGCCGGATATGATTTATTTTATTCAGAGATAAATATATGTTTTTAATATGTAGTCTTCTCATTTTAGGTAGTAACAGACAGCAACTAAAATTGAATGTTACATTACCGTCAAGTCAAACTTGATAAAGAAATGTATGCACGATGAGCTGTAGAAATAGGCATTGTAACAGGTAATCTTGAGAAATATTTATAAACCATATATTACGCAGGCATTTCATAAAGGCATAAAGAATTTGAATACGGCTAAAGTCTAAAAAATTATAGCATCCTTACTGCAAACCTACAGAATGGGTTCATGCTGAAAATTTTCCATAACTTAGTGGTTAAATTTTGGAATAAAATAATTAGGCTGCAGGATATGCGTGATGCAATCACAGCAACGCTCTAGAAGAGTGAAAGCAACTCAAGACGCATGTGATAACATTCAGTGCAATATCTTATTTCCACGTTCTCTTACACCTCCGATAGAGAACTCCTCTTCTTATAATATTTGCCGAATAAAAAAAAAATATCAATGTCAAAAAAAATGTCATGAGTAGACAACAAACCCAGAGAAATTTTAATATTTACTAAAGCACTGAAAATGGTCAAATTATTTCGAGAAAATTTGGAAAATTGGAGTCATTGATGAAAATATGTCGGAACCTTTATAGTAAGTAAATGAGCTTATCAAGGCCGCTTTCTGTCACCTAGTTTTCTTATTAAACTCTCCTTGTGACTTAAAAATACTCATTTTTTCGTTATTTTTAATCTTAAGTTTAAAAAGATTTATTAGGAATTCATAAGTCCTCTTACAATGGTAAACTTTCATGGCAATCTCACTTTTGATGAAATGATCAGTGCGCATATAAATAAAGTAACTATGGCGTACAGTACCAATAATGTAGAATAATAAACGTAATTTTTGAGAAAATGTCATATTAAATATATATTTAAATTTCGTCTTATATCTAACTCAAATCCAGACGTCGTGCATTTAATAAGAGAGATGAAGATTGAATTTCTTTTAGTTCATATCTGTGTTTAATGTTTTTCTAACTTAAATCATTGCAAGATGTCATTTGTACACTTCAAATAATTTCTAAAAATGTTAATAACATCCGAAAGCAGAAACTAGCAAAGAGACATATACAGAGTTGATCCCATGTGGGCTAAACTTTGTCGATTTTTGCATAAAATATTAAAAGATACGTCATCGCATGAAGTAGATTTATTGCAGACAGCGGTTTTTCCTGTTAATCCTTCGATATGTTTAGCAATTTTATGAACCATAAATATAATAAAATAAATATTTCTATTATAATTGATGGTTTTAGTAGTACAAAAGTAGCATATCCTATAAGTTTCCTACTTCAATTTGTTGAATAATTGTTTTGATGGTGATTGGCTGGACGATTGTTGAGGAATCCGGACAAATAGCCAGTACAAATCCTCATGTCACCGAGCTGAATATGTAAAAGGAAAAGGATAGCCAGGAAGCCAGAATTTATATACCCTCCACCATAGACTATACGGATTATAAAGGTGGGGCAACATTTCTGTAAACTAAATATTTCAATGTTCCCCATTTTACACATTGTATATTTTACATGAACATCTTTTGACATAATTATCTTACATTAATTTGTTCTTCCAATTAGAGATATTTTGACAGGTCCTAATATAAGATGGTGAGCTTACACACCACGAACCTATCTAAAACTACTATTTTGCGGTAACTTTTGTTTTAAATTTATAAACGTATGCATCTAATATTACCCAAATTAACGTTTTACATATAATTAATATTGAAGTCATACAAAAACACACAAATTTGACGCTCAATCACACAAATTTGACGCTATTATGTTAAAAAAATATATTAATAAAAACTAGCAAACCATTTTAAAAATTGCCACATGTAAGGTAAAAGTTACAGTAATAAAGATGTTATGATGTTAAATTAAAAAAAAAAGATATTTACATTTAACCACACAAGGCACCCAATATGAGGCGATTAGCCTGTATATGCTAATGTATTTCTCTCTAAATTGTTTTTATTAGCACTCTTAAATATTAAAAAAAACAACAAAAGTAATTTGAAGTTATAAACATTTGAAATATTTCATTTTAAAATAAAGTTTTTACTTTTAGTTATAAAAAATGTTGAAACTACTTCAATTGGCATTAATGCACGTGCGATATTAAAGCCATAAAAGTAATTTAAAGTTAGAAACTATTTTGTTTATGTTTAAAAATATTCAAAAACTTAGCAAAAGTTCCTGTATTTTTTCATATTTTTAAATGACACCACGTTAGGAGTAATTGCACGAGCAAGAGGAATAATATATACGTGTTTTTCGTTTAAGTGTAGTTTAAAAAATATTTTGAATTTTTTAATTTTCCGAAAAATGTTCTCTTGCGTCCAAAGTTGTTTTTTGGCCCTTACATTAAAAGTAGAATGCAGAAATTCAAATGATCGTGAAGTTCACAAAAGTAGACTACGAAAATGTTGCTGGCTATTGTGAAAAATTTTACATCTCATGCAGTTTACAGACAAAAATTATATCTTCTCATAATGTTTCATTCTAAATTTCTAAAAATACGGTTATTGTCTCATACGGAATGGTTCCTTTAAAATAACCCCACATTAAAATTAAAGGCTAGAGATCTAGCAAATATGGTGGCCATCGGATGGTTCTTTCTCGTCAGCCTGTACTTCTCTAATCTCCTCTCCAGCCTAGTGGTTAGTTCCTCTGTGGTCAGCCCGGTGGATGGTTCCTCCTCGTCACTAGACTTTCATTACAGAATTTTGACCTAAGCAATTTATAAATCTAAAAAAAAGTTTTAGATAATTTGGTTCGCTTTTATTCCAAAAAGTGATAAAATATGTGTTAAGCAAAATACAGACGAAAAACGCATTTGTTTAATTATTTTTACTAGTTCATTTTTCAGTACGAACAGTCAAAGTTGGATGACGAAAACTACAGAATACTAAACATTATACGATTAAATTTTTTTGAGATCATCGTATTAGTTGATGTAAAATATTTCAGTTAATTGAAAAGAGTTATTACTCAATTTTACTTAACTAAAAACTAAATTTTTATGATAATGTAATGAATTTTACAACATTTTAATTAACACCTACATTCTCTCAGAAGACTGATGTTTAGTTTCTTTCTCGACCATACCTCCTCTGGATTTCTATATTCCAGTCTTCGTGTCGGAGTTTCATTAGTAAGTTGGGTATACACTGCTTTAGCCCAATACTGCTTTGGGAGGTTGACGTTGAACAATAAGCCCTTCGATTTTTTTGTTCATTCGTTTCGCTACTCGTTTTGTTTTGGGAGTATATAGGGAAGTCGTTTGATATAAGATCTCTACCTCTTCCAAGAACGCAGTGAATATTTTATTTATGCTTATTGTTTCAGCGGAAACATTTAATGCTGCGATTCCGTTGATTTTCAACTAAGTTTTTGAGTTCTTTAAATTTTTCCAACTCTTCAGACTTCATTGGCAGGAAGGAAATAAAAATCTTTCTCTAACAATCATTTAGGAATATTAAAATGTATATCGCGCTTCATCGACTGATGTGATTTCCATCGGACTACAAATATCCGAGTATATTAATTCAGTACTTTTGTGGTTTTTGCCCCTTTATATTTAAAAGTCTATTGTATTATTTTGTCTGTTGACATATTTTGCATGTAAACACATTATCCTTCTTGGATAATTGCATATCTTTGGTGTTTCTTACAATTATGTCTAGGTTTTGCAATTTAGATGCCCCAGATGTGGGCGTCACAGAAATTACAAATTTGCCAACATTCGATATTTATGCAATATTACTATATGTATTCAATTAGTATATTTTGTTGACCAAACAATCGGTAGCTAAAGTTACATTATATCTGTTCGTTATGAAGCAGTCTTATTATTGAACTTTACTTGACCGCCGTTTTTAATTACATAGTTGACCTAAAATGAATTTGTTGCTAAATCAGGCACTTATACCACCCCATTAAATATAATCTTATTGTACTGACTTTTATCATCACAAAAATTATGGCTAAATTGACCAGAGCTATTTATATAAAGTGGATTATCGTTCGCTACTTTTATCAACTTAATAGACGACGCCGTTCCTATTGCTGAGTTGTGATGACCGTTCGTATCCGCGTGAAAAAATTATCCTTTTTTGCCATATGCATGCGGGCATCCAAGTACATTTACCTCGCTTCGGTATAATTGGTTGAGGTGCTGAAAACGGTAGCGTAACTTACATTTTCCTTGTTTCGTTGTTTGTGTATCTTTCCTTTGTTCTTTAATCTGAAATCTCTTTTTATATAACCGAATTTGTTACAGTAACTTTAAAGGTACTTTTCGAGGATTATTTATATGTATTATTCCCTTTAAAATTCTATTTGTCGCGAGGCCTTGTTATCGCTCTCAATTGTTCTAACATCTTGAAAAGTTTTTACTTTATTCAAATCCGCACTTATATTTCATAGCTTTCGACCGCTATAAACATTGACTTGTATTACTCTGGTAGACCGGAGAGTAGCATTGTTTCAAGCCACTCCACGTCCATTGTATATTTGATATTTTGTAGTTTAAAAGCATTATTCTGCTGATGTATCTTTCTATGTTTTAATATTCTGCAAGAATAATATTCTATAAATTTCTAAGCACCCCGGCGCAGCGTGATAGCTCAGTATCATCAGAAGTACATGTCCGATTATTGCAGACTTCTTTTTCAATCTGAGCTTTTTGAGTGTGAACAAACGGCGATTTGTCAACGAATACAACAGTTTTTGTTTATGCCTTCTAATCTTTTTTCTAAACAATTGTTACCACTACTTTTGATAACAAGTCCATAATTCTTCATTCTGAAGATACATTTTTACGGCGAACCTTCATATGGGATATTTAATAGGACCTGTTAAATTTCCAGTTAATATTAATTAATTATTTGAAGATATTTTTAATTCGTTTTTGTTATTAATAGTGTGATAACTTGCACGTTTGTAGATTTTAGCATTATTAATAATTTACTTGGTTTTTAGATGTTGAACTATTTCAATGCTAAACATTTCGGCACTAGTGAAATCGCGTGCACAATTAACGCGTGCGTAATTGGGACAAATGGTAAAACTCTACATAATACCGAACAAAATATGTAAAAATGGAATTGCGACCACGGAACCACGGTTTACATACTCTTCACAGTAGACTACATGGATTATTTATGAAGATGCGACATTTCCATTAACTAAATCTGTTTATACTTATATTTTTATTTAATAACTGAAATTTATGAAATTGTAATTGAAAGCATGTTGACTCTTTGCTGGAAATTAATAAACATTAAAGCAAATGACAAATATTTTATTTTAGAATATACCTAAATGAACAATTATTATGAATTTTTTTTCAATTTATTTCAAATTAAAAAAAAATTAAATCTCTATAATAGTCAAAGCGTTTTATATTTTGTTAAGCTATTGTAACAGGTATATGGCAACGGAAAGTCATTTTAATTAAGTTGAATATTAGGTTAGAACTTAGAGTTTTTATTTACTGGCAGGACGTAATTTCTCCAGCCTAGTTTCTAAATTAATTGTCAGATGTAGTCCGTTTTTATTAACAGTTACTTGTAATTGGCAGCGAGCTGTAAAAGTTGGATAAATTCAAAATGACCAACTGCGAAGAATTAAAGGAACAACATTAGATATATTTTATCAGTTTGTCTAGTTAAATTCACATGGAGAAGAGTGCCTCTCAAGTATATACTCACCTTATGCTTATTTTAACTACTTACACTGATTTCACACGGGTAGACAATGGTCTAGGTAGAAGAAAAGTCGGTAGAAGAGAAAGACGAAAAAATCGAGCGTGTCAGTTTATGGAAGCCAGTTTATAATTTTGCTTCCATAAGAAAACACTATCATTACTTTTGAACTAGTCGTTAGAAAAATAATTTATAAAAGGAAAGTTTCATTTCTTTCGTATAAAATTAAGGAAGATTATTATAAAATTAATTTGATAAAGATGGGGATTAGTTGATTAAGATTTTACAATGAACAAGATATATAGAAACAAGCTGAAAAATTGTGTTTTTACCATATGCTATTGTGAATTTTAATTTGGGAGAACTAGAGTGATGATGAAACAAACAATTTGTTATTGAATTATATATTATTATTTTAAAATATTAAAATCAATTTTAATGTAATTAAACAGACTGGATTACGACTGACGCGGACTGAGGAATGACTTAAACTGAGATGGTCCGAACCATGCGGGACTTCTATATTTTATAAAGGCTAAGGAGCGCTGAGGCAACTAGGAGCGGAGTTTGCTAATGAGCCTGAGAACAGGCCTTCTTCATGGTAAGGTGCTGTCCTAGGAACTGGACTACTTTTGTTATATTAATATGTGAATCACGAGAGCCATGCTCTATAAGCATCACTCCAAGCAAGTACAGGGCATAACAGCTCCCCGTTGGAGAGTGAACTTGCATCCATGTATGAGGTCATGTCATATAAGTTCTAATTCTATTTATTGGTATTTGGAGATTGACTGTGTTTGTACAGGAAGCATGTTCAGAGTCTGCGTTATTTGAATTAGGTGCAGGTATAATTAAATGTTTTTTTTTGCATTTGCGTTTACATTTGTAAAACTTAGTTAATATAGAAAACAATGCTTATAAATATTCAGATAGTGGTACATGGTCAATGGTGACTATATTCCATGATGTGAGGTTTACTTATCGAATCTAGGTTATTTGTTACTTTCTAAATATTTTATCATTTTCTTTAAAAGAATCATATTCAATGTTCTTTACTTATGCAGCTGATGTCATAAATTTGAAGTCCTCATATTTTAATGTATTGTGGCATGTATCTTTATCTTAAAGGGTTTAAAGGAATTATGTTTGTATAAGATAATACACTATGTCCAAAGGTCGGTTATATTATAGATTAAATTCGTGAACATCAACTAGTGGCATCTTTAATATAAGTAAAATGTTATTATTGAAATATTAGCTTATCATTTCAGATATTATTTATTATACAATTAAAATTATGGTGTAAATCTAGTTGCACAAGTATAACAAAGATACAATTTAAATTATGGTGTAAATCTAGTTGCACAAGTAATAGTTATGAGCGAGTTGCAAATCTATAATTATTCACTATATTGTAGTGTTGTTTGATGGATGGAAATAAGGTATTTTTTTGGATAAGTATTACAGCATTGACTATATCTTAAATTTTAAATGAATATAAGGAAATGTAAGGAGACTGTTTTCTAACAACTCCATAAGTTTAGCTTTCAACAATAATTTATAACCCGATTGAATGCTTATTGCAAATTTCTGCGTTTTTATTACGTTTTTATTAAATTTTGTAAAACCATTGAAATTTGAAGCAAACTTTACGTGTATCTTAAAATTTTATGCGTATCTTAAAACTAATAGTGAAATTAATAAAATTTTTAAAAATTAAAATATTCGAAGTCACTTGCATAAAAAGTATAAAATAAAAATACAAAATTATTTATCAATTTCGTCGCTCGCTTTATTATTAATACATACATTCATACACACACACACACACATTATATGTTATAGAACATGAACTAAAAGCTCAAATTAGATTCCTCGTTCTAACGAGATCAAGGAGAAAATGAATGGCATCAAAATTTAATATTAATGCCGGGCCGGATTTTTACATTATCCCCTTCGCGTCAAAGTGCGGAACAGAAAAACATATAAATCGCATTCGTGTATCAAGGTGATATTATACCATGAATATAGATTCCATAGAGGACAGGACATTTTATCCTGTATGCAATTATATGCCCAATATGCCGTGTGCAAAAATATGCAGGCAGATTTAACTTTCTTGTGCATTACATTTCTAATTTATTTTATATATATTTTTAACAGGTGAAGTAATGTAGACGATAACAGGTGTCAAGATAAATTTCTTTTATCTACTTCCTTTCTTTTATCCTGATCGTTCTGTTACCCTTTAATAAGGTATTGTGTTGGGAAATCATAATTTATAAAAATATGCTCACAACACATCTCATGTAACCAGTTTCATCTCATTCGTATAACAAAGCAAAAATACATTGTAAACTAGCTGCCTGTCTATACAGAGAAAACATAAGCGAAGTAGAACTTAAAAAAATAATGAAAGTCTTTACTGGGCTTTAAAATAACCTATAAACTTTTCAAGGTTGATTGGAAGATGCCATTATCTTCCATCAGGGATATAGTGTTTGCCTTTATCATTTGCTTTCTTTTCTAATATATACATTTATATATATATATATATATATATATATATATATATATATATATATGTATATGAATATATATATATATATATATATATAGATAATGAGAAAGGAAATAGGTTGATAATCGTGAAGATTTGTATCTCATTTTTAGGCAGCAATGGCGGCAATTATTTCATATCCATCTAGGCTCTCCAAGGATCCATTTTTTAAGACCTTACGCTTAGTATTTTGCAATGTACCCACGATACAACCTCCTTCAGACCTAATATTTATAGTCACATTTTTTTTAGTTTTTGTGTTCCTAAGAAGGTTTCCAGTAGACATTGTAAAGTATATTGGAAGTTGTCTTAGATTTTTCTCCAATAATTTCATATTCTTTTCTCGTTCCCAAAATTTTAGAAAACGTCGTCAAGTGTCAAAGCTGTAATGTCTTTGATTTTCTTCGTTCCTGCAATTCTTGTATTTTATATAAATAAAGCAGACAGCAAATGCTGCTTTGTTCCTAGTGGTTCTGATTTGTTTGCGGTGGCAGAATTTGTTTAGATAACCATTGTAACCACTTTACTATTGTTAATGAAACAGGAGGGTTATTATATTTTAATTAAAGTATATATTCCTTGTATTTTTGAAGAATAGTCCTTAGAATAGTTTAGTATTTAAACTAATTAGGATTACTACCGATCGAATTTGATATTTGATATAATGCAAACGATCGAACATACGTATAATCTAACGATCGAACATGCGTATCCCCGCCATACATAATTTTAATAAATTTCGTGGCGGACTTGCTATAGTGACGAGTGACCATTCACATTTAAATTTATTTTAAATTTGTGTAAGTTGATATAGTTTTGCATCTGTTTCAACATCCAATTCATAACGAAAGATCATCCAGTTTCATGCACGAATAAAATTCACATTGTTCTATCCTCTTAAAATTGTGAAATATTGAATGAACTAATTTTTATTGAAAGTGGTGAATATCGAGAATGTTCTTTCGATATTTCAAGGAAATTCTCTCTTACATGAAACAATTCAGTTTACTTCATTTTGGAGTTTACTATTACACAAATGAGGCTTAGAGACAAAAAATTGTGATTGAAATATTATTTTCTTTTAAAAGATATGTCCAATGATTTTCAACTCAATGGGATACGGGAAGAAAGGAAGGAAAAAACATTTAGCTCCTACTTTCCATATAGTTGAATAGAGATACACATATAAATTATTTTAATTAATATATAGCTATACATTCATTGAGATCTGCACATGAGGCAGGTAGTAGTGCATAATTTGAATCATATTTTAAGGGTTTCTTTTCTCACTGAGGTATCACTAAATTCCACAACAAACGCACTATTACATATTCTATATTTTTACCGTTACTCTGAAGATGATGGCCATAATAACTTGACAGATGACTACTATGGATGACATCACTGATACCAAAGGTCCTTAAAGTTCAGTTAAATTATTTTTGAAAGTAGAAGCCATAAAACACCCTAATATGCGAGCCAGACGCCGATCTATAAAATTCAAGTTTCATGTCCTGTGTATGTACAATTTGCACATTTTGTTATGCCTATTTAAATCTTAAGAGGTTAAAATCTGATTGCAAACTAAAAAATGCATAATTTCACTTAAAGTTTAAGTTTTATCCATAAATTGATGAGTTATGGGCTTTTTAATCTGGTGGGTCATTTTGTACGTGTTTATAAGACTATATTGCCAATTAATTCTTTGTATATAATACTTTATATAACAACAATAAAACTTAGGATAATCTTAATTGTCGTTTAATTCGGTCATGTCATTATTTTTACATAAATATTTTTTACATATCTATTCTTCTATTAGAAGGGAATACCTAATTAAGTGATTCAATTAGTTAAATAAACATCGGCATATTCCTTGATGGGAGTAGAAGATGACATGACTTAAAAAAATTAAATTAGGGTTGAATATATTTAAATTTAATAGCAAAATTACTTTAAGAAATGAGATGAATAGAGTTAACTAATTTAGTAAGGGTCCTGTCATTCAAAAGAAAATAAATTTGTTAAATACGAGTAAAATTCACAGCAAGGGGGTTTTGAGTTTATTTGAAAATTGACACCATTAAACATTTACATTTTCTCAAGCACATTTAAATGTTGAATTGTATCTATTTTGAAACCAACAAGAAAAATAACTGTCAAAGAACTTATTAACCACTGACTAATTTCCGATATACGAAAAAAACAAAAAAAACATATACAAAATAACACTAACTTCGCCCCTAGCAAGTTTTTGTGTAGATTATACATGACATTTTTTGATGCCTAACTGAGAGATCCTCATTTTACTGATTCTGTCAAATTTATAATAAATCAAACGAATTAGTTTTAGATTATTTTTAAAATATTCCATAAGTCTTGAAGCTACTTAAAAAAGTTTTATCTAGTAAACGTAGGTATATCTTAAACGGTGTGATTCATAATACTACTTCAAAAGAAAATACGGCACTACAAATGTGAATATGTTTATTTTTTGTATCGCCGTACTTTATTTTACATTTTCAAATATTTTAAATATTTCTCCCGAAAAAGGAAAAAGTACAACATTTCAATAATTTCGTTAATATCTCAATAGTTTTCGGAAACTAGGACAAACAAATTAAGGTACCTATAGAGGCAAACTGCTCTAGGCTGTGAGAAAGCCTTTTAGACCCTGCCGGTTAAATTTGAATAAACCAAGAATAAATGTTCAATTTTGCGTTAAGTAACATTTTGCCAGTAACACGAAATTGCGAGTAAACATTGTTATTTTTCAATAATCATTTTGTCTATGAACATTATTTTTAATGAATCAAACATGTTTCAGAATTCTGAACCGTTCATATTTTTATCATCACAGCTTTATTTTTCCAAACGATTCAACGCAGAAACTTTTAAATGAGCCTAGTTATTGAACATATTAATCCGCATATATGACATCATTATTTTAAAAATTAATAAACCTAACATATTATTCACAATATAAGGCTACTAGAAATTTATCTAAAATTGACGGGAAAAGGAAAGCGATGAGTCTGGATCAATTTTATAGCGGGGAATCTAGATCAAAATTGAAGCTATATTCTAATCTATGAAAGATATACCACGCAATGTATTTACATAGTGAAAAATATTATCGTCATTTTTAAACAGTTTAATAACAAAAGTATATGCCCTTAAATGTTTTGCGAATCGTCATAGTTACAGTTCTATTCGTATTTAACAATTTTTTTATGAAATTATTAAATTTTTATTTTCTACGAACATTCAAAATATAATATTGTATGAAAATATGTTATGATGTTTTCCTTAGTTGATAATTTGTTTTGACTCACTTCCATTAAGCTTCTAAATTTTCTTACTATAGAAGAACAAAAATTTAACACGTATGTCTGTAAATCCAACTATCTCACATAAAATATTGGTTTTTTTTTAAATATTGATTAGTGTATTCACAAGAATTATTAAATGAAATGTTTAATTTTTTATTTAATTCCTTAATTAGTGTTTCAAATTAATATCCGACATTCGATTCGACTCAATTTTTGAATTTCAGTCTAAAGACTATGAGTAAAAATATTTTTGCATGTGTGGGTTTCGTGTGCAAAAATTGTGAATGATGTTGAGTAAATCGATGAGGAATAGCTACGTTTTGGCAATCATTAATTTTTTACTTAATGTATGGTCCTATTCACCATGGAAAATACTGGGAAAAAAATGTTTTTTGTTGAAAATTCTAGAAGTTAAAAGTGGTATATTAAAAACAGTAAAAGATACAAACTTAGTGTAATGCTATACATATACACTACACAGTTATTGAAAATTAAATAAATTTTAAAATTTCCACCCAAATACCTGTTTGCGTGACTTGGAAAGCAACTAGTTGAATTTAAATAAATTTTTCAACATCATGTATTTTATAAATCGAAATAAAAATAGAAGGTACCGACCGTCCTTCAAATAATTTTCTGATGACTTTTTTTTTTTGACTTGAGATTGCAAATTTAAATAGGAGAAATTTTTCTTGAGGGAAACGTTTTCAATAAAAAGCAATTTACTTTTAACTTTATGTAAGCATATAACATGGTATTATATTAGCTGAATTTTACATTCAAATACTGATAGTGAAAATATATCAGGATCAGACGAATTATTAAAAGTTAAAATATAAACTATTAAATACATAGATGTAGCCACATACAGAATACAGGCCTGTGTAAATGAATGTCCTAGAAAAAATGTGGATAGAACAATTTGGAAATATCACAGTGTTTGTTGTTTTATATTTGTAAAGCGTGTCAAAATATAAATTAAATTAAAAATATAAAGACTTCTGAGATATGCATCAATTTCTATGTTTATTTAAATTTATAATTCTGGAGATGACTATGGAAAAATTATCTCTAATATATCAAATACACATAATTCACTTTTTCAAAATGAATTACCAATATTTTACTGGAAAATAAACCTACTACCCCATACGTGTTACACTTTTCTTACGAAAAAAATATCAAGTGTCATATAAGCGGTAATCTGTTATAAACTAGGGGTTATCCCAAATAAGTCTTTTATTATATTCTACCGCTAATGATCGTTTCAAACACAAATACGAAATGTGTACTCTGGAAGAGCGAATCAAGCATAGCAAGCATCGCATCCAAATCTTTCAGGTTCCTACATCAAAGAGGAAAAAATACCAATGTAGGAGGAATTAGTTGTTTGTCCATCTGTTTATTTTTTTCCTAGCTGTGAAGTCAAAGCTTAAGGTCTGTTCTCTTTTTGCGATTTCCTTTTATCCCACAGGTCAATAGGAACGAGTTTTCCTATATAACCTAAAAATCTATTTCTCATGAATCACATTAATATTTTCAGACATGTTTTCCTTGACATATCTTGTTGGACTTTTCACTGATCAGGTGAATTCTCCAAAAATGCTGGTAGGAGTGCAGCAAACATGTCTAAATAGTCATAAATGACCTTGATAAATTTTGCGCTCAATCGTCAGTTTATTCTGATAACGAAGTCAGACGGTGATTATACCATCATAATTTGAGACTTTTAATATATCCTGAAGATATCGTATTGGATTATCGTATATAAAAACTCCGAATTTATTGAGATTCATTGTGAGGGGAGTCCACTCTTCTAAATCGAAAGATGAGCGTCCGAAATAGAACCTGTCGTAAAGAAAGACCAGTGAGATAAGAATTATAAGGGAGCGAATATTAGTTGAAGGGGAGAGGTTATTTTCACGGTAGAGATACCATTTGAACGAAATGAATGTGGTGGATACCTGTCCAATTCGGGTAGGGTGATTAGCTTTCCCGGACTAGCAATTGCGTAATTCATAAGCACTAAGTTCCTTTGGAAATCATGATGGTAAGTTTGTCTATTTTTAGACACAAATTTAGTTTCGAATTTGATGGAATAAATTTGCACGTTGGGTCAAGTACCCGTAGCTTACTTTTCACCAGCCTCCTAGGAATATAGAACTGGCGCAACTGCTGTCCTAGATTAGGTAATACAAAAGGTTTACCGTAAACTTATAGACAGTTTTTCATCAGATCAGATCATCCATCCCTCTCCTTTCTCATACTGAATTTGGTACCAGACAATGGCGTAGTTGGAACTAATTATGACAACATATTTTAATTTGAAGCTGGTGAACATTGGCATTTGACATCATGTTAATAATTAAGCTGTTTGATAGTTTATGTAACATAGGTATTATTATACTTAAATACGTAAGTAACATTTATTTAGGATATTAACACTACTTGAATATGACATTTTTTTTGGTATTCATTTATATAATGTTTTGAGGAAACCACTTTATTGAGGAAAAATTTCGTTAAACGTTGAACGGTTCCAGTAGAGCAAGTTTATTGATTGCAATTTGGAAAAGGCGAGCAATTCAAGTGAATTATTATTCACGAGTAGTGACATCAGGTTTAGGCTACTAAAATTATAAGTGAGGAAGTCTTTTGACGACATCTTCAGACTGCGTAATTTAATATCGAGAATAAAAGTAAATCTACAGCGAAAAAAATGTCATTTTTGTGTTTTACTTTTAATATGTATAACAGCACCATTAAATAAGCAAATACGTCTATCAAAAATATTATTTTGTTACCATTTCTCATTTTTTTATTTTACAAGTAATTAAGGAAAATAATCATTTTTGGTCACATTATTAATCTCACAATTGTAATGACGAGCACTGAAATCACACGAGGATAAAATTAAGAGGCCACTAGAAGAAAAATTAATTTAATTTTCTACATTCAGCTGCAAAAATAGTTTCTGACCATTTTGACAACTTTTCGCTAAGCGGTATAATATATTTTCATATGCACTATTCAAAGTTTCATGTACTTTTCTAAAAAATCTTTCCCATTAGGGCAATATCTGGTATATATGTTTTATTTTTCTATTATTACCATTTTCCATTACACATTATTTAAAAATTCATTATTTGGTTGATATATGCCAATAGCCATGATCATCCGAAGATTTTTAACCACAGTTTTGAAAGAAATGTTGATACGTTCTTATTTAAAACAATGACATAAAATATGTTATCTATTGCAACTAAATCTATATTTTTCCCTGTGTTTAGGGATACAACCCGTACACGCTTTGCAAGAACAGATTACTATTTTTTAAATAAAGGCGCATAGAAATTCTTTTTGAAAATTTGTACTTTTTGCTTATTATCTTCAAAAAAAAGTTTCTTCTTTAGGTCTGTCTTTGTAACACGTTTACTTGAAGTAATTTTTTTTATTTTCATACAAATTAGAATAAAATTTTCTCAAAAATCTTACGATTATCACTGGACGTGTCGTGAAACGCTTCTTGGTTTTACAGGTTACGTTTTGCGACACGTCCGGTAAAATACAGGATTATTTCAAAAACGTCTACATTTTTGCAATTCTTCTTATTGAAATATATTAGTTTTCTTTGATATTCTTATAAGAATCTCCATCACATTATCAATACTTCCACTTAACAGTAATTACTTAGTGATACACTGTTAATAATAATATAAAAATAAAGCACGTAAAATGACTTCTAAATGTTCAAACAACAGGACTTATATTAAATAAGGTACCAAAACTAATTACTAATACTTAAGAATTCAAAATATTTTTTGAAATTAATAATACGTGTGTCCACTCAATTGTGCTCCTAATAAAAGACGATCTAGACTTTAAACATGTTCATACTTGTTGAGACCACAAACACACAGATGTTCGTTTATTTATCGAAGCTATACCTTATATGTTTATCAAGACTATAACGGATTAGTAATGCTGCTATACTATTTATACCCTGTAATATTTTATATGTACGCATATTTAAGTAAAAACGTGTATCCACTTATTTTCGTGGAGAACTGTGTATTCAAGTAAGAATAGGTTATGGTGAGGTTAGTAATGTAATTTTTTTTAGGTGACGGTAAAGGAAATGATATTAAATACATTATTCCGACTAACATAAATTATTTAATTTAGTACAATTGCCTGACTTATTATAAAGGAGTAACAAGAAAAAGTTAAAATTATTTCGACAATTTTATGGAGGTGCTATTCATCTATTACATTTGCACGTAATTTAAAAAAATACATTTTTTTTAAAATTTTTACTTAATAAATATTTTTACTTCCTGTATGAGTTTCCTAATCATTTGTTCTGATTAAATTTATTAGTATTATTGTTAAATAACAAAAAGATTTTCAACCAACTAAATTCATAGATCTAAAAAACAAATGATTTTTTTGCTTAGCAATTCCTAAGTAAAAAAATACTGTATGAACAAAATACGAAAAACAAACGATTTAACCATACAGGAACGCGGTTGTGGAACAAATCGTATGCAGCGCCGCACTAAAGTGGGTTACGGTCCAATTTAACGCCGCCCAGTTCCTCTCAATCCGCCCTTCACGCCCTCTTTTCTTTTCTTCCTTTGATAAAACAATAACAGCGACAACTGAATGCCAGTGAAGAGTGAACAAATTGCGGAAGAATCGAGTTACTCTCTCTGTACCGGGAATACCGATGCGCGGAGGGCATTATTGTCTTCCTATTTATTATTGACTGCGAGATTTCAAATGCGGCATCTAATTTAAAGAGCATTTAGTATATGATATCAAAAGATTGACTCAAAGTAATAATTTTGCATATAACATTCGCATTGTTTAATATATTTATGTCATTTGGGACTTTCTTCGTTGTAAGTTAAGTGCGTTCATAATTTAACATACATATGAATTCATTCTTTTATGTTTTTGAATTCAATCAATAATCGCGTAAAAAAATTTTAATTCATTTCATCAAACATTTTTAAGTTCATGTAATACATTTTTGAAAAAAATTTCAGAAAGTCGAAAGGTGAAGTTGTTTTCCATAGATTGTGTACAGTCGGTAAAAAACTTAACAAACCTCGAACAGATATTTTTTATTATTTTTTTTAAATTTACAAAATATTAGTTTTTATTGAATATCGAACCACAGAAATTTTAGATGTAAGTTCTTATAGTGTTAAACGGCTCTGGATACTATGTCCATTTAAAGCAATCATCGTAATGTATACTTTCGTGTTCTCGTCATGTGAGGATTGATCGATAGAGTTTGCAAATATTGGATATAATAAGTTCTTCTATGTTTTGGATACTGTATTTTTTCTATGTTTTATTTTTATTTAAAGCGTTTAACGGCAATGGACTCTATGGATCCATTCATAAAATACGTCACGCAAAATTCATGCATTTTCGGCTCCTTCCACCCCTTTCGCCAAACTGCATCAATTTTCTTCTGCTCCCTACTTAATAATAAGTCACAAATGTTAAAATGACTGATTATTTATTATGATTATTAGTAACATAAAAAATTATGTCTAAACAATTTAGTTCAAATATTCAAACAAGTAGCACTAATATTAAAATCGATTAATTTTACTGACTAAAACGTAACGAACAAGACAAAACAAACCCCACCCCTCCCCGAAAATATTTATTAGGTAAACACTCAACTGTTGTTAAATAGAAAAAGGTACTTGCGAAGGCAGCATTTTACGATTAGATACCTACCATGCCGAGGTTTAGATACTGTGACCATATAAATATTAGCTTAATATTACTGAGAGAATAATTATAAATAAAATTGTTCACAAATAAATAAAACTACGTGATGCAATATTATTTCTACTTTCTTTAAGTTCTTTACCACGACCTAGTTTTCGTTGTATTACAACATTTTCAGGCTAGTAGCAAATACTGTCGATTGAAGAAAGAAGAATCTTTGCTAATAGCCTACCTGAAGATGTTGTAATACAACGAAACGTAGGTCGTGGTGAAGAACTTAAAGAAAGTGGAAATAATACTACATCCCGTGGTTTCATTTAATTGTAGGTAATTAATTTCTACAAAATTAACGCCAAATATATTCAATAATAAAATTGCTGTCAACTTCTGCGAGTACAGAAATGAATAAAAATGTCAAAGTTGATCACTAAAAATATTCTTTATGTTTGTGGGGATATGACTATAATGTATGATAATAATGTAATTTTTAAAATAAAATTGCAAGATAATAGTTAATAGTTCATTATTCATAAAAGGGATTAAACGAATGTAGATTTATAAGATAACGTCTAAATCCTTGTCGTCGAAATCATTTGATATTGTTAATTGATTATCCTTAATGCTCTGGATGTTCATTTGAGGCAAAATTGATTATTTATTCTTATTTGAATGATACTGATTTTACAGTATTTTATTATAGCGGTAACTATGATCTTTTAATTATACGGATTTTTTTTTCATTTTTAGGTACTCTGTAAAAGCACACCCGGAAATACAACGTTGTAGTCATAGTGTCGATGACTGACATTTTACATGTTTCCAAATTAACGCTGCGTGATGTCTAACAATTTCACAAGAACTCTATAGAAAGAAAAAGCAAAAAGATCAAGAAGCATTTTTGTTATAACACTGCTCGGTGAGCAAAATAAAAAACATCAACTGAAGATTGGTTGACGACGCCCTAAAGAAAATAACATTAAATTATATGTGCGATAACGAAATTCTTGTAAATTATTACATGTTTACCGGAATATGTAATAAAATATATTGTAGATTATTTTATGATGAATATGTTTTAAAATATATTGTATTCATAGAAGAAAGGTTGTTGGAAGTTTTGAAACTATGTCATAAGTTGTTCAAGAGAATACCAGCAAAAATAGCTGGTGTTCAGCTGGTGTATGTTAGCAAAAAATAGACACAAGCTTAAATTACTTCAAAGTTTTATCATAAAGTTTCTGTGCTTGGAGTCCCATTACTGTTATTCCACAGTTCTTTAAAGAAACGTTAAATATAAGAAAGAAATTGAAAATATATATCGGCGATGCATATCCAAAATTTGTAAATGTTAATTTCGGTTAGTTTTCGAAACAATTTTGTCTTTGGTAATCGTCGTATGGATACTTTTTCAAAATGTAGTGAGTTGGTGGAGAAAATTAAAATATCGGGTAAATTAAAATAATAAAATCAGTTACGGAAAAAAAGTACATATTCACAATATGCAATGATACAGAGTGACAAAGTAGGAATAAATTAAACTATTACAAACGAGTGATGATAGCATTAAATGAAAATTAATTGCAAAGAGATTAAAAGTATGAAGATGAAAAGTGCGGAGGAGCCATTCTAGTTTTTGATTTAGGGATTTAATTTTCACAAAAGTAAGGTCTTGTTTTTGTGATTTTAAACATTGATATTTTTTATCATTTAAGTTTTGCTGCTTTTTACCTTGATTGTTAATTTGTTTTGAGTTTGCAGTTAAGTTCATATAATTCTTTCCATTGAGTTATTCAAGTTTATTTTTTTTCAAATAGGATCGGTCACTTATAGTCATCATTATTAAGAAAATTATACTGGAACTTACTTTCTTTAATCTAGGTTAATTTAACGAATATCAGTTTTTATGGACAGTGGCTCATATCAAACCCAATATGATAACCAAAAAAATGTTTAGGTACACTTTTAATTTAGATCTTTGTGTCAGACGTCTACTTGGAAAATGTCACTCATTTAGGTAGACCTTAAACTGTAAAAACTGTGAGGTTTTGACGAAATAATTAATCAATGTAACGGACAATGTTTTAACGGTTCTTCTTTTCAAGGGTTGTTGTCAAAAGCAAAAAAAAAACAAATATTGAATAAAGTGTTATAATAAACTAATAATTATAATGTAATTATAAGGAGCTTGTAATTATAAGCAGAACAGAAATTGCTTATCTCGATTCCGCATATAATGCTTAAATGCTTAGTACAATTACATCATAATGACGGACAGATTATACTAAATATTTATATATAAACTTGTATAAACTTTAGTCCACTTAGAATGGCTACGGTTTATGTGACAAACATCTTAGAGTGATGGGTTTTGTATACGATACTTCGGTTATTATGACTATAACCAGTCATTGGTTGTACTCACTTGTACCCCACTCCCAGAGCGATAGATTCCTTATCGAGTTCCTATTTCTGTCACTGGTAGTGGCGCCAGAAATGCAACAATTTTTGGCCGAAAATAGTCCTGAAAAAATGATTGAATGATAAACTTCGACTTGAAAAAATTATTGAATGATGAAAAAACGATTATGTTAGTACTTGGGTATTTTCATTAGTAGATAGATAATCGTAATCATGTTGTATTGAAAGATTGCTAAATATATAATTATATTGTTTTCTGTTGTGTTTATCATTAAAACAAAAGAGAAAAGCGATTACAATATTTTGGCTATTCGAAGTTTCAAAAATGTTTCACACATAATTTATATTTATTTTCTATGGGGCTTGCATAGAAAAACTTAAATGCCAATATCATTAAACTTTTTCCAAATGATTTTATACGAATTCTGTTGTACTTGATGTTACTAACAATATAAAAGTGTAATTTTCAGACTATGCAAGAACAATATTCCTTCCAAAAATTCTACATTTTCGACTTGTTTTTCACTTTTCTTAAATGTTATTCACAAAATTGCAATAATATTTTCATATATAATGAAGGATAATAAAAGTACACTTTTACGATCTTTAATTTCATTATATTACTATTAAATATATAATTAAAGTAAGTCAATTGTAGCAAGATTGATAAAAAGAGAGATAGAGAGAGAGAGGTTTAGTTCTAATAGAAAGTATTTTCCTTCGAAATCTCATTATGTCTCCTTAATAATTGTGAAAAAGTATTAACATTTGTTTCTTTTTCATCTACACATTCACAATCAAAGTTCTGTTTTCATTGAATAGTCTATTAAAATCAATAAAGTAATAATAAATCAAAGTAATAATAATAAATCAATAATATACATATCTAAATAAATAAAGTTAATTAGTAAAGAGAACAAGAAAGAAATTATTGAAGCAAGCAAAAAGTTACAGTTCCCTATGTAATTAAAAACAATCATTTACATGTCAATCACATATGATTTCTCAAGGCGCCTTCTCCGATATTGCCATTTACTAACTTTTTGATCGTGCTTACCTTGCAGCACATTATTTAAGAATTTATTTTACTTGATTTTAATTGATTGAACAAATGAACAAACGTGTACTAAACAAATTATAGAATAATTATTCGTTAAAAGCAGATACACGTGCCTAGGTATAATTTGGAGAAAAAACGATATCTCTTCCAATTTTGATAATAATTATATATAAATTCAAAATTATTCACTTGCCTTCCAGATGGAAGAACAATTCAAAGTGCTGATCTATCTCTGTATCTAGCTAATCTTCCCTCAAAAAATTTCAATAATCAATTTATTAAAGCAACTCCTTACGTTGAGTTCTGACGAGTAAACCATGAATAGGTTCTGAACCTATTCATGGTAATAACTCAACTGAAGACAGAAATGAGAAGTAACCATAACACCTTGGAGACAAGTATCATATTATGGTCTCCTGAACCCAATAAAATATTTGGCTTCGTGTATGTCAAAGAATATGAAATAAAGATATAAGTTCGCAAAAGTGAAGTGTAACCAATGAAGTGATAGCCAACGAACTCGTAATCCAAATCGTAAAATTCTAGGATTGCGCAGTATTAAACCAAGGTTTATTAATAATTGTCATATCAATAATACGACTTATATTTACCGTATAAACGACGTATATGTACGACGACTAAAACAATGCGACTTCAAATAAACAAGGATATATTTCGTTGAATAGTTCGATGTTACTTTAGAGCCAAACTCTTTGTAACTTACTTCATTTCTGATACCAGAAAACATTTTTGTGTCAGCAAATAACAAACAATGTATTAAACTTCACAATTATCAATACCATATACTGGAAAAGCCATAGCAAAGGTCGAACATTAAAAGTTTATTTTAAAACCGACCATGATAGTATCGAAAAAGAAATTTTCTCACAAAACATTAATGTATGGAGACATTGAATATATACGTTAAAGGAAATATATCGCTTCATGTTAATATTTTATAATAATGTATTTATATTAGGGTACAGGTAGGATCACTCGAATCGTTTCCAGAGTCAAAAGATGATATTCTCTTATGGTCTATAGGTATGAATATTTCTGCATATTTAATTTTCTATAAGTTGCGAGTCGTAATGCGCTTGCTACTAATAGACCCGGTGGAAGAAATTAAAAGACGTATCGGAATTATTCCAAAAGTATAAATTATTCAAATTCACCAAAAATTGCGTCAGGTAAAGTATTAACCTGACGCAATTTCAATAATCATAAAGAATAAATTGAGACATTGTTGAGAACAAGGGTGGTAACTCAATTTTGGTAAGGATACTCGATCACAGCTGTATGCAGTGCTTAACTGCCGTGCCGCCGTCACACGATAGCACTTATTTTTAATAAATGTAAATAAAAATATAGTTGAAGAGATGAGAAAAATAAACAACATTCGTACACGTGTACACAAATAAGGTCAATCATAAGTTGGCCTCATAGACTCATAGACAGCCTACGGTCTCGTATTCGTGTTGGAGCAACTAACCTATAAAGTATGGTCCAAATCTTATTTTTGTTTACCGATAAAAATATAAAATTTTTATTTTTTCACTTATATATAAATTTTCAAGAAAATTACAATACTTACAACGGGTAATATTAATTAAAATAATCAACGGATGTAGTTTGAGATGTCATTATTAATGTTTCCGAAGAAATTAATCTTTGAATTTGGCTAAATTAAAATAAATAATGTATAGATAAATTATATTTGAACAAAGGATATATCCATTTTCTATAGTGAAAATGCCTTTGACCCGAATTCCTTCCATTTTCTATTATTTTGTTTACTTTCATTTTCTATATTTATATACAACATTTCAATTTTAATCAATGCATCCATTTTGAGAGGAACGAAGAAATTTAAATCTCTGAAAAATATTCTCTTACAATAATGCTCATGATATTTAAATTTATTATACACCAATTAATTAAACCAAATATTATATAAAAGCTTAGCTAATAACTTTCAACATCCGTTTTGTCTAATATTTTTGTCTGAGGGTCTGAATATTCGAACTTAATTATTTTTACTATATTGCGCAAAGTAAACTTGCTCTGCAAAATATATATTATAATGGTAGTGAGATAAAAGTAAATATGACAACAGTTTTTTTTCCATTAACCGATTTTGTATGTAAATTAAATGTAACGAGAATTTCTCAACCAGCTTAAGGGAAAAAAAGTTTTCTACTTATCAACTAAATAAATAAAATTAAGAGTTTCTTCGAAACCTATCAAAACTAAATGCGGCTTACAAGTACCAGGCAAGGAGCTGACGGAAACCATAGCTGGGATTAAACAGAAAGATATTCTGAGCCCGTAGTTGTTTGGGTTGTTGATGGATGATGATAGTAAAGAGTATAAAAGCACGACAGGTTAATATATGCTATATTAACCTGTCGTGTGAAGACGATGAGGTAAAGGGAGCAAATTTATGTTATTAGTAATTTTTGTAAGTGCAGCAAATTTACAGCAAACCATGGATATATGGGGTGAAAGGTCGACAAGATGAAGACTTGAGAGTAAAAAAGACTGAGAAAATAGTCTAACTAATTCAGCATCAGAACTTTATCCAAAAATATCCTCCACATTAAGCACAAGATATTAAGTACGCTATTAATACAGATAGAAAAATCGATAATTAACAGAAGCAAAAACTAAATAAATGGATAGGAATCACAGCAGATTGTCAGCATGATATGAATTAATGAAGTAAAGAAGTGACGATACAAATGCTTGAAAGTAATGCAAAGAACATTGAGACAATATTGATCAGAGAACCAATTCATGGTCAAATCTGCATTCAAGTAGAGACTCGGTAGCTCAAGCAAGGTTTAAGTACTGATGTGGCATCATGAACACGGACGGAAAAATAGGCAGGGAATTAAACGCCACAATAAAAGTTGCAGAGACGCTGTAGGCAGCGATAAGCTTATATAGGGAAACGTGATATCTCCAAACGAACCAAATACGAACAAATCTATCTAATCTCCATTTTCACATATGGACGCGAGTGGTGGACTTTTCTTTATTTATTTATTTATCAACTTTCGTGCATAGCACATATGGCGGACTTATTGCCATATGAGCAATATCTTCCAGTCAGTAAGATATTTTACAATACAAATTATATATAGTACATTAGACAAAAAAATACAAAAGTATAATTAATACAAACAATTGACATGATTTGGGATGGAAAAGACAGGAAAGGACTAGGGCACAAAGGAAAAGAATTCTGAAGAGGCAGGACTTTTTCACTCGATCTTTGAAAATATTAAGGAACGTGATTTTCCTGGTATCAGGATCCAGGTGATTCCAAATTCTTGCTGCTTGGACAGTGAAAGATTTTTCGTAATAATAAGTAGGGTGAGTGAACTTTTACATCGTAGCCCAAGGCCGTGAGCAGACAATTTTTTAAATTTTATGGTAAAATAATTTGGGCTCTGAGAATTTTTGAATATATTAAAAAGAAGTGTAAGTGAAGTTGGCGTCGATCACGGATCTTCAGCTATTTGAGAAGTGACCTGTATTCAGAAATATGATCATATTTTCTGAGTCCCAAGATGTAATGGATTCATAAATTTTGAAGACATTCCAAATTGTACAAATATTTTTCATTACGATCAGGATAGCACACATCACCATAATCAATTAGTGGTAATAAGAGTAATTGACAAAGGTAGATTTTCATTTTAGTTGGTAGAAAATTTCGAGGACGTTTCAAAAAGTGTATTCTGTGGAAAACACGACGACTAACATCATTTACTTTAGGGTGCCAATTAAGATATCGATCGATCGGTAGGCCCAGATGTTTAAAAGTAAACGTATATAGTATTATCGTACTATTTAGCACTTTTACTCATAAAGGTTTTAACCGAGTCCAGACTGAAAACACAGTTTGTTCATAACTAGAAAACGAGACGCTCTATTCGTTTGTATATAATTGTATCCACTAAACCACCTATTGCTGGAATAAAACTGTCTCAATTCTCAACTCTGTTCCCCGTAGAAGTCAAACCAGTAGGCAGAATGGCCAAGATTCGATGAGACAGGTGGGGAAACAGCGAACCCTCGCCATATAAGTTCCTCTTTTCTTCTTTGAATGAAGAAAGGCTAAACCGATAAACCGATACAGGGTTCGCATTTCAGGGTACACATATAGCTCGTGATTGTATTTCCAAATTGTCGTGTTTGGTGTCACGTGTCTTAAAAGCTCTATTAGGGGTCAACCAGTCTACTATCCGGTGGAATATCGAACGTAAAAGTTATATACATATATACATATATATATATATATATATATATATATATATATATATATATATATATGTAATTTATTTGCTGTATTTAATGGATTTGATATTATCATTTCCATCTGAATATAGTATCGGATTTCATGATCAATGGTTGGTGCATATCATCGGAGTCTGATTTTTTATTTCGAATTATTATGTAACATAAAATTTTCATACGGAATTTAATTCAATATGTTGGCACATTTTACAACGTTAAACAGTAATTAAAAGGTTTGTCCCATTCACGTTACTTTTGCATAATTCATTGGCTTACATAGTTTTAACATATGCCAAAATGTTCTAGGTTTTTAATTTCATTTATTAAATATTATGACTTCATTCAAACCTAGATATAATCCATGGAATCTTTCGTATTTATTATGCCGTACCTATTCTACCCAATATTATGATTCAATTTTGTATATCTAATTTCAGAGCTTGTTTGCCTTTAAACAGTACTAAATCTTTCTTTATGTATTCTGTATCGCTTTGTTTCTTACCGGGTATTGTTAGCGACGACAATATACACAATGTAGGTCGAACCTGATGTAATTCACCAGTTTCAATATATATTTAACCCTTCAAACATTATTGCAGTTTTTTGTGTGGTTTTCTATTTTCAAGAAAATAAAAGGGCAACGCTGTAATATTTTTATGTTCCTTATTATACTTATTATGTTACACGTTAAAGGAAAGCATTAAGTTTTCCTTTGACACAACATTACAAAATTAATAATATAATTACACTCAAAATAAAACAGAGTGATTAAACTCTGAGCAACTATTTTACAATCTATCCGATTTAATGCATCGTATAATATCCTAAACAATGACTGCTGTAATCCTGCCCCTACAATAGGAAAGGGTTTTATAAGCGAATAATATTTTCTCCACAAGAGTAGCTTTTGCTCGCGGTCGTGTCTCTCTAAGTAATACAATTTGCGGTAGAGATACTCTCACTGATACCTGACGACATTTCCTATAGCCTTGGAGGCAATAAAAGGCTACGAAGGAATCAGAACTTATTCGGTTTGCATAGAAAGGAATGTCGTGTGCAGATAACCATATCTCCTTGATAACACATAGTTTAAACTTATTTGCATGTAATTATATACATACAATTATACAATTGAATGATTCAAATGGAGATCTTAATATATATAAAGCATTAAAAAAATGAAATATGATGTACATTTAAAGCGGTTTAATATATAGTGGAGGCAATTTTTTCCTAAATATCATCGTATTTGGGAAAAAATTGCCTCCATTTTATATGGAACCACTTGTAATATACCACATTTAGATTAGTCATTTAATGTAACATTTAGATACAATTACTATTTTTCATTTTAAGTCGTTTATGAATTAAACTTTAAAGTAACATGAAATTTTTCAACTGCATATGTAACATTTCTTACGGAAGCAAAAGATTAAAAAAACGAGTTAAAATTTGTTCTCTTTTTGTCTTTAATTATAGCAATATAACGGTTGAAGTTTTCAGTGTAGATTAGAAAATATGGCTTTACATTACTAAGAGCGTGCAGGCAGAGACAAGTTATGTAGTAAACAATTGGGAAGACTTACGCAACGGTTGGATTGACAGTTTAAATTTATTTCTGTTTTACTGCAATCGCCAGACTTGTGTCAATTATAGTGTTTAGTGTCATAACGGGAGTTGTTTGCGGTTATACTATCAAAAAGCTATTTTAAGTATATTTACTTAGGTATGTTCTTAAGTATCCAAGATATAACTTTCTTCAAACCGACACAGATTAACCTTTTTTACGTGTTCGTTCTCAAAACATGTTCCTAACATGCAGTTTTAACCTAGATCGGTTTAGCATGTAAATTTAAAACTACATATAGACGCGTAAATATAATAAATACATATAGACGGGTAAACATAATATAACACGGAATACATTTTGAAGTTTCAAAGAAATACTCAAATCTAATTTACGATTAAAATTAAAAAAAGAAAGTTCTGTACTCACGATGGTCACCTTGTCTTTCTTCATATATATAATATTTATTCCAATACAAACATCCAAACGTGCTAAAGAGCAATGTAGCCGTACATACTAAAATTAAAACTATTAGACAAAAGGAGGAACATAGAAATTATAGAAGAAAATAAAAATGATAAACGCTTTGAATCGTTGCCAAAGACAGAAATGGAAATAGGCTGGACACGGGGCAAGAATGAGTAATAAGAAATGGACAAAAAGTGTAATAGTCTGGGAGGTATATCAGTAGAGAGATGGATGGACGAAATTATAAAAATAACTGGACAAGATTGGACGAGGCATTTACTTGTAGAGAAGCTCCTAATATATAATAAAATGTTAAACGTAACTATATGTTTAAATTTAGAAAGTAGCAATTATATGTAATGATAATACCCTATCATATAATATATATAATATAATTAAAACTATGTTTACAAATTAATTAGGGCGAGCAAAGCGAGCCCTATCACTATCCCACGACCCATACAGTTTTGTGGTACACTGTGTGGCAAAACTATAACACCTCTAGATTTGCAATTAAACATAATAATTTAGTCATGTCTAGATTTGTTATCTATAGTTATTTTTGTATTTAAACTTTTTACTAAATTATGAAAAAATAAGAAACAACGATGCGTAATACTAGAATATGGTTACTAGCGCCATCTGTTATAATATTGCGGAATTAATAGAGCATGCTTGCCGATGTTTCATATTTCGAGAATGTTTAATAATAAAATCGAAACATCATGTGTGAATGTTTTATTAACTAGACTGTTACTAGCACCATCTATTAGAACATTATAGAATTAATAGGGCATGAAGATGAGCAATATTTCGAGAAAAAATAATTACTAACAAAATTGAAATGTGACGTTGTTTTTTTATTGTAAAATAATGGATAGTAAATTGTGGTTAAATAACCTACATAAATTGAATCAAATAAGATACATAAAGGTGCTGAATTACGAAATTTTGGTTGTAAGTACCTATTTAAGATTGATAATATATATTAATATTGGAAGTTAGGTAAATATTTTTCACTTTATTTTTAATGAGATGAGTTTTAAAGTTAACAAATACTTTAAGCTTTATCTTTTAATCCAAAATCCATCTCAATTTTGTATTAACAAGTACCATTTGTATTGGCCCTTTTTTATCTGTTTCTCCTGTTCAGATTTATTAATTCTATACCTACAATAATATGATCATTAGGTGAAATTGAATCGACTTATATTTAAAAAAATCAAAGTTAGTTTTTTTGTATGGTCATACAGAGTCAATAAATTTAACCACCTTCCGCTGTTGAGATTTTTTAAAATATCAGTAATGTAATAGTTTTAAACATTTTATATTTGTTATTGTCACAGCGAAATACCACGAAGGCTTATCTGGTCGTAAACTATCTGGTCTATCTACCGAGAAAATCCCCATTTTTTTTAATATGCCGCTCACTTACAACCAGAAAAAAATGGAATTGACACATTGCAACTTATATCATCGTCGTATGTTTGATATTGAACTAAAATGGACTTTGTACTCTTTGTCACAAATATGAAGCAAAAATGAAATCATTGAATTTTGCGTAGACAATAAGATGGATCTTGGACCACCACATGGTGTTTTAAAACATACTAATTATAATTCGTAAGTCGCAAGGTTTAACATTAAAGTAGTTTTAGATATTGGAGAAAAAGAAAGTTTTGTTGGTTTAACATATGTCGCGTTTTAGCAAAAACATAAAAAAAATATAAAAAACATAAGAATAAAAACATCAGAATTATTAACATTAAATAGAAGATTTTCCTATGATGGATTATGTAATATTACAAACACATGAGCATCTGCAAATATATCGGCAATCCCAACTGCATCCTGAAAGCATTATTGTTATGGACGCATATTAATTAACTCACGAGCCCTCACAAAGCCATGGTTTTGCTAGTTATAATTAGCACGACATAAAGTATAATAATAATAGTAAATATAAAACTGTATATTCAATGACACTGTGACAGACGATTGGATAGACGACCAGTCAAACGGTGGTGATAAATTAAAGTATGTAATGATAATAAAACAATTTTTATTTATGATCTTGTTCTATCAGAGTAACACAATATGAAGAATCACGCATTAGCATTTTCAACATAGGAGAAAGATATTTCTAAATCACACTCGCTTCACACTATTCTTTAGGGTGGTTGTTATTGCTGTATGTAAAAAAAGTATTGAGAATGCTTTAGTTTTGTAACTCGTTTTATGGTGGCGCCGCGTTAGCCTTGTTCCGCGGACGCAAATGCGAGCGGGTTCATGTCCTTTTTCATATTTATGTTTATGTGTCTGGAGAGTGCTACAAGGGAAAATGAGAACATTGAAATGTGTACGGGAATAGTGAGAAATTGTTTTATTTCTTCAGAACATACAAGTACATGTATCAAATTCTAATAGCTCAATTTAGTATGTATTTGGAATATATATTCGTAAGTATTCACTCTTATAAACTAAAATATTCTCACTAATTTTTAGACTAAATTTAATAAAACTTATATTGAAATTTAAAAATAAAATCGTGTGTTTTTAGAACCTTGTCATCTCATTAATTTTATTTGTTTTAGCTTTACATTCTCAATTTTTACCAAGCAAAATCATCTTATTGGCCCTTAGAAAATGCTTCATAAAGGTAACTTTCTATCGGAAAGGAAATTAATTATTTTGCGGTTACGTAGACATGCATCACAGAATTAATACGATTTTAAAGGCAAGTGCCAGTACCAATATTGTTTTTATTATATTATTCAGAACAATATCAGCAATAAATTACTGGCATTGTAAATATCCGTTGAAATATCACCCTTAATGAATATGTAGCACGTCACATGAAAGCTACCAATGTCCTTTATTTACGTAATTTTACTTTAGTTCGAAATACGGTGATTAGCAAATGGTATAAGGAAAACCTTTAGTCATTATACACTATATACGGCACTAGTATTCAAATGATATTTTACCAGCCTAAAACCTGCAATTTTTTATTTAAACTTCTGTGTGTCGCATAAATCGTTAATATAAGCACTAGCTTTAAAATTAATCTTTCCATGGAAGCCATTAATCTACACCCTACCAATATAAAATACTGTAATATTATATTCACTGTAAGGCACTCCATTATTCTCAAACCGAGTTTTTCCCAGTGATTCTTCACTCTAAACTTTTAATTCAGATTGTTCTTCTACATTTGTTGATTGGTTTGAAAAGAAATTTACATTATTACGCAGGAAAAACGCTTCGTAAATGTCTTTTCATAACTTAGGTATGTTAATTAATTCGACCCTACACCGTGGCTTCAGCGGACTTATCAGGGTGTAATTTATAACATTATGTATGTTTGAAGAAAGTTCTTGAAAGGTGTATATGTATTCGAACTTGAAAATTATGAATGTTAATCAGGAAAATAATTGGTCTTGGTAAATCGGTTCTAAAGTAGGGAATCAACTTAAGTTGTGAAAAATAAGAATTTTGGATATTTTTTTGCCAAAAGTCAGTTACGAAAAGTCTCTTCAGCTTAATAGACTCATTAATTTTTTGTATTGATTTGTCCATTTAATATATTAACGTTGATGTCTTTTTTAAATATGTTTATTTCTTATGTTTCTAGGATATTGAGTTTACTGCCTTCTGAATTTAATTGTAATACACAAGGAGCATTGTCAGTATGATGGTGATGGTCATTTTCAATGAGATATTTTGCAAAGTGAGATTTATCTAGTATGTTAATTCGCCAACTAGCAATGTCTTCTTTGAGTCTAGTAGTAAAATCTCTACCTGTTTGACCTATGTTTAAATTATTTAAATGCTGTTGGAAGTTATAATACTATATCACGTAGTTTCATTTAGTTGTGAAAAGCAGTGATATGTCTTCATCAACTCAACATAAAACTGAAACATTTCTATTAAAAAACTTATTTGGGGCGTAGTATAGCTTTGATAAGCAATAATTTATTTACTACTATTTCACGGGAAGCAAAATCTATAGCAGTGACATCCGTGCATACTCTGATCCGGAATCTTCTATCTATTGAGAAATGTTTTCCTTAATAACACTTAGCTTGATATACTGGATGGATTTCCAAGAGTTATTACATAGATTGTCTTTCTGTAAGAATCGGAAAATTGGGTATATCTACGTATATGATGAAGCGATTATCTTAACTATTGATTGAGATTGCTCTGTTTTTCTATTTGCGTTTCAGTTATTTTTGACATCATGAGTCGTGGTATTTATTGAGTATGTATTGTATATGAAATCATAATAAAATATAATTTATTGTATCTTATTGTAGTATTTCTCTACAGTTTTTTTTTTAATTTTTAATTTTAAAATGGATGGAAATGGTCAATTTACCTTCCGCCCTTTTTAAAATCTTGATACTGTTGAATGAAAACTTTAAATAGATGTAAATATATTCTTTAAATATATGTATATATCAATATTATTCATATAATATCCAAGTCACCTTTAGTTTAAGGTAAGAAACTGTGTATAACGTAATTTTTCATGTAAATATCCAATTCATTTGTGAGTAGATCCTCGATTCGTAAACATACTTTTTTGTTAAATTCTTATCTTCAATAAATATACGACTTACACTTATTGTGATTTCCACACAATTTACATATTTAAGTGAACTCTATTGTACATTCACCGAATATAATACCTAAATTATCTCAATTTGTTTTCAATATCGTTTAGGATAATTTTAGGATAACGTACTTCAAAAGGAAAAATATACCCTTATAAGTTAATTTAGTACCCGTCTAACTATGTCTGTAGCAGCCATTTTTCTCTGATACTGTTTGACGTAGAAAGTTTAAGTTTTTGTTCACAAATTTCTTCCATTGTAATGGAGCAGTTTAATTACATTTATTCACTTCAATAGTTGGCACTCAAAATTAATTACAGGAAAATTTTAGAGGCAGTATATGAAGGACTAAAAATTGTTTTTCCAAATTATTTTTCTAATCTATTTCGTATTTTTGAGAATATCACATATAACAGATTTAGAGATATTTACTTAAAATGTCCACTGACATTTAGACAAAAGGTAGCTTTATACATTTTAAAATTAATATAATACGATAACGGAAACTTGTAAACAAATTACAAAAAAAGAAGTAAGTCTTTTGCAACTGTTATACAAAAAATAGGTTAAATAATACTAAAACCTTACATTAAACATTTGTATCTATGTCTCTACGCTGAATACTAGCACTAAAATAGCGAGGACCAAGCGCCATATTGCTTATATGTGTCAATAAATGATCCTCACTAACCTAACCTTATGTTCATGGGAACATGAATAATAGGTAGAGGCAAACCTTTTTCAGAACGAGAAAAATGTATAATACGCAAATGCAATGTAACTATTTTAAATGTAATTTAAGACTATCATTGAATCCCTTTTTCCTACATACCACAAATTAATAACTGATTTTTTTTCGAATGAAAATCGCCATTATATTCGTCCTTACGGAACATGGAAAGCAATTTTACATATATGCGTACATACATAAAAGGTACAGCAAATCGCAGATACCACATAACCCCGCTGTATTTATCTGAATTGAAACCTAATAATGAATAATGTGGGATCTCTATTTTCTAAGATACATTTATTTTACTATTGGCTCAATGGATGAGGCAAACTACGGCAGAAATTTGAAATTCACCCTCGCTCTCGATTCTTGATGGTGTTGCTAGAAGCATTATTAGTCATACCACAAGCATTATTCGATATTGCTCATTTAAAATTAAAATATGCTAATTATGACATATAACAATTATTAAGAATTTAGTTTGGATTTGAGGTGATTTTTTGGCAATAATTTATTTTTTTAATAATATATTATATTTTGTACGACTATCATAATTGCAATAATTCTATATTATTAAAAAAGGAAAATATTACTATGCCATGCAAAATGTTTCTTGAATATACGTACCTAATTTATACATTCTGGGAGTGGCATAGGTATGACAGAAACTTCTACATTAGCATTATTATGATTTAGTCAAATTTTAAATAATTCACTAATCGAATATCGAAGTCAAAAGTCTGTTATTTAGAATTTATGATAAAAACAATATTTGTCCTTTCATGTACTGGTTGCCTGTAAGAGGTAGCTCGACAGAAATGTAACTTCCTGTCCTTATTATCAGATTATTCCAACTAAATGTAATATTTTTCTCTTTCGATAAAAGTAAGTTGCCGAAAAAACAATTGATTTGTAAGCGGATATTGAAACGTCTTTAAGACATCATGACCTTGTCGGTCATTGGATCGCTAAGAGAATCGGTGCAGTAATTATAGCTTTATGTAAAATTCATAATGAAACACGATGAATACAATAGTATGAGAGACGGAAGAGCGTTTGAGAATTAGATGTCTTGTGAGAGGCGTTGACTTTTCCTTTATATTTGTAAACGAAATAATTTTTTTTAACTTTAAAATGTAATGTTCATCAAATCATTTGTTTTACTGTATGAGAAACATGAAAGGTAAAGAAGCGTGTATATTAAAAAAATAAATCGAAAGGCTGTGAGGCTACAGAGCACTAGACTTTTTTTGACATTTTCGTCGGTATGTTTATACCCACCCACATCACATAAACACTACTAGATAAATTGAATTAAATATTTCGTTTTCATGTTTTGTGGAGTTTTGGTATAAAAATATAATTTACTGAGCGTTTTTGAATCTCTGTACGTTTGATAATTTGTTTGTTTATTTTTCGTTATGTTATTTAAAATTATTAATAAAATGTAGGCAAATTATTAAATGTTATGATAGACAAGGAACTTAAATATCGTAATAAAATATGAATAAAACTAAAAATGAAGAGAGATAAATAAATAACCAAAGTTCAATTATTTGACCTCTTGCTAAGCCCTTGCTTCACGATAACGTTACCCTGTGGTATGATTCTAATTTTAAGTGTAATTCAGTAATCTCACATCACTGCTTTTTGATATCGGGAAAGTAACAATTCTTATGATTGTTATTATAAATAAATGACAAAGTTTATAACAATTAATGGAATAATATAAGTTATTAGTTAACGACGACGAAGGAAGTCAACCAAGTTTCCAGCTGCTGTGCCTTTGCCCCATTACTTATGTAGTGTAGTAATGTAGTACCTGGAAGAGCAGTAATTTCTTCACTTAATGTAGATATATGGAATGAATAAGACTTGAAATTAATGTAAAGGAGGCTAAATGAAGGATAACTTTTGCAGAAGTATACCACCAACACCGACGGAAAAATCTATGGCTAATTAGAGCAGAAGGGAAATTACATGCAACGATAAGCAGATCTTTTACGGGGAAATGCAAAAACTCCAAACAAAACCAAATATGCTATTTTCAACATCTCTGTGTTCCCCCATGTGTGTGTGAATCGTGGACGCTAACCCCTAACCGTTTTAGCTGAGTTCGGGAACTTTAAGGTGGTATATATGAAATTCAAGGACAATCTGATTGAAAATAGGAGCAACAAAATGAATGTGAAAAATCTCACTTAGAAAATATCTAGGTCAGACTGAAGATAATCAAAATATATTGTTATCTAATTTAGAATTTACACACGTAGCATTATATTGTGGCATACGTGTATATGTTAATGAGGCAGCTGAATAGATAGAATAAATAGCAAACAAAATTTTACATGTTGTTTCATTTTAGAACAACGTGACAAAAGATTTAATTGAATTTGAAAATGAAATCTTCACTAACGTGTTCTCAAATATCATGATACTGAAATTTTCGCTTCTCAGTTCAAGTAGTCTAACGTAAAAATTAATGTCTTTCATGAAATTCAAGACCTTCTTTTAATCTCAGTTTACTGCTATCTAGTACGTATTACAATTATTTTGATGATTATGTAGAAACTCTGAAAAACGAATAAGATTACTCTGAAAAAGCAAACCAAGCATCGAATTGCTCGGCGCTTAGCTTTCCTTTTCTAAAAAGAAGACGAAATTTATTTATATGATGAGAATTCCTTATTTGTTCGTCTCTCTCTTGTGTCAATAATTTATAAATCGATGAGAACCATACTCTAGATACTAAAAAAAGCACTCCAAGGCAAATTTTCCATACACACTCATTGTACATTATAATATGCGTGCATGTACCTTGCATGTTATTCTTCTGCTTGTGTATTCGATCATTTACATAAAAATTCCTGAAGTATGTCAAATATATTCGTAATAAAATAATTAACTTAAATTGTTAGCAGTTTATATCAACATCTGTGTAACATTTGACTATAATGCAGACTCGCCGACTAAATTAATTAGAAATGAATCACCGAAACCTATCGCACATTTTATTCCAAGTTTTCCCGCTCTACACGCTAATCTCAAGTTCCTCTTTCCGTCTCATTTGATTGGTTTAAAACGAAATTATTATCGTTGTTACGTTGGGAGAACTTTTTGGAACTTTCTTTTTATTACTTGAGAAGAGTTTACTAGATCGCACTTACGATAAAACCGTGGCGGACTTGTTTGTGTGCATCCTGTGTGAATTATTATATTATGTTAGTACGTGGAGCGACCTTGGAAATCGCGCGCATATTCATATAAAAAACAATTACCAATAAATATTTTAGTATAGCTATTTGTGAAAGTTTATGCGCCTCAAGTATTCGTATTATGGATTTAGTTTCGTTTGCAATGCTAAGCAAGTTAAATTTAATTTATTTAAAAACAAATATTATTTCGGGATTCAATTATTTAATTCAGATATTTAATGAAATATTTTAGTCTAACAGGGACAACTGACATAAAAGATCGACTTATTGTTTCGAGAAAAATTTCTGACAGAAAACCAAAGCACTAGGGCTCAGGAGAGTAAGTAATATTGTGACACTTTAGATTATATAAATTAAGTTAATAGTAAAAAGGACCTGCTTATATGGATATACATGTAAACATGTACGACAAGAGATGATGAAAAAAGGAAGGAAAATAAAGGAAATGCCATAAATAATTACAAGTACGGTTTTTTGAGTCAGTCCTGACATTACGCGTCTTAAATGATCTCAGTTGAGGAAGTGCACTGATTGCAATTTGGAATCCAGGCGTATTTTTATTCGTAAGTAGTGACATGACTTTTGTGCTTGTAAGTTATGAGCATATTATCTGGAGGGACCTTCAGTTTGCATTTTCTAATGATGCGAGATGAGATCACGGTGGGGGAAGTCTATTAAAAAGCTTCAAACGTTACGTTCTCTTGGTTTTTTATGTTAAGATATAATATATTTATTTAAGAGAAGACATTTTAAGAAAATTATATCAACTATATTATTCTTTTTCATGTAAATTATTCACTTTATCGTAATTGGCTGCTTCATTTGAAGAGAATGATTGAAAATTCTACTTGAACGGTTTTATTTCGTTTGTATTTAAAATAGAACCAAGTTTTAAAAACCTGTCAAGCACGAGTGGAACTCGCACTACGAGGGTTCCATACATATTTAGACATTTATGAACATTTAATGGCGCATTATGAATCTATTTAAAAAATTTTAATTTTCTATAACTTTTCTAGAATAATACAAAAACTTTTTTACATAATTACAAATTAATGATTTTAACATTTTTTCCTGTATTTTGGCTGTGAGAACTTGATTATTGCCAAATTTATGATTCCAGCTCAACAGGAAGTATCCTTTAGTTTTCGATTTTTTTGCTGGTGTCAAAATATGCGGCGTAGATGTCCATATTTTTAGGGTTCTAGATTGCGTTTACTTAGAAGCTTGATTTTTTTAAAACTCCTTGATACTTCCACGGATTCCTGAGAAAAAGAGTTTTGACGTACCGACGGATGGATAACGAAGTGATCCCGTAAGGATTCCTTTTTTCCTTCTAAGGTACGGAACCCTAAAAATTAGAAATTTTAGGAAATATTGAAAGTAATAAACATTTTTACTTTCTATGTCGTAATAAATAATTTTAATAAAATTTAAAGAAAGTTAGGTTTAGTCGGAAAAAAGCGTCTTTAACCATCAATATTCGAGAAAAAATTATGTGTTGTGAAATAATTGTTTATTGTGCATTGTTTTCGGATTCAAGCGACATCCTAAAAGTATTAAGTTTATCATGGGTATCATGATTATATTCGCTGATTTTAGTGTAATTCGAATGTAGATCCAACTAAGTATGGGAACTTGAAATTAAGAATAGCGGGATTATAAGGAAATAATTGCATCGCTTAACTGTGTACATATATCGCAACGTACATTTACATTCACAGATAGATGCAACGAAAAAGAGATTATTTCTCTTCATTTTTAATATCTTAATTTTAAAATAGTTGTAAGTTAACATTTTATAAATTTAAATTGCACTTTTGTTATTAGCCCACGCGATAGCTATCAAAGTCCTATGTACTTAACATAACGTAATAACTAACACAAGGCGCATATTAACAAGGAATTTCATCTTAATTGCGATCTAATTAACTCATACCAAGTAATAAAAAGAAACTTCGTAAAATTTTCTCTGAGTAACAATCATTTTAATTGCACTATAGCCCAACCAACCGACGTGGAAAACGAAACCAAAGACTGACGCGGCGAAGAAGAAAACTTGGAGGAAAATTTGCAATAAGCTTTCACGATACATATCTGATTATGTTACTCAGCGTGTCTGTATGTATGTAAAAATATTTATTACGGATGCAGTAAAAGTGCATATAGTATGCAAAACTTATTAACAAATTTTGTCGTTTAATTAGCCATAAATTCGTTTTCAGGTGTTCAGAGTGTGTTTCCCGTCAAATTAAAATTTATAAAAACCACAGACAGACAGGCGAACAAACAAGGAACTTTCATCAAGAGTAAAGAAAGAAGAGCGATGAGATGAACATTGTTTGCGCTTTCAGATAACATAACTCGTAGTCATGTTCCAAAACTGCAGTGTTCGGTTTCGCGTATACCAAACACGAATTTTATTACATTACTGCATATATGTTATTACCAACTGCGATTATCAAAAAGTGGATAATTTCCTAAAAATCATGTGTATATGTACAGTTTTACATAAAACTACTTGCCTCGTGAGCCAACAATTTTAATACCATAATGTTTAATGCAGGTCATCTGAGTTTTTTTTATTTCAAATTCTATTAAATATTGTGATTCATGTAAATTTAACAATAAGTAAAATTGTATTTCCTATTTATTTCGTCCGTACTTGTACCTCATTAACTTTTGTACAAATGCTAAACTGTATTATTGCATCTGTTAAGCATTCTATTTTAGTTCATCATATTTTTATTTTCTTCAGTATGACCTAGTTATACTTGAAGGATGTTTTATATTATTTTACAGCTTTATTCTCAACTGATCTCAAAGTCAATTTATTAACGTTAGACAGTTATAATCGTCTAACCTTAATAAATGGATACATATATGTGTGTGTGCGTGTGTGTGTAAATGTATATATATATATATATATATATATATATATATATTTACACGCAAACGCACACACACACACGTATATATATATATATGTATATATATATATATATATATATATATATATATATATGTATATATATATATATATATATATATATATGTGTGTGTGTGTGTGTGTATATGTAACGGTGGAATGAGACATGGCTGTACCAAAGAGTTTCGCTCCACCAAGCCTTGAGTTGAGTGTTTTAAAATTAACTCCGTAATCATTTTTTCCAAATAATGCTTAGCAGTATTAGAATCACTTTTAATTTCAGAGTAAAATGAGTTACACTAATTCCAAGTAATTGTCTTGCTTGTTCGAGATGCAAATTTAATAGAATGATTTCACTCGAGGTTATCAATCACTACATCTGAGACGGGTAAAACTCCCATGTCATCGTCAGGACCCTCTTCCATGTCAGTAATTTTCCACTTCGTTTGGAAGAACTTCAATATCATTCAAATCCTAATCACTTGAATCTTCGATATCTTGAAGATATTCTGCGATTTCGGCATCAAAGCCTTTTCGTATTTTTTTTTCACTATGTATAAAATGTAAAATAATGCTTTTCTTAACACAAAAAAATTTATCAATTTCAAAAAAATATAATGAAATGACATAAATATGTTCCAATGCCATATAAATTATTTTAATAGAGAAATAGTGTATAACTACAAATTTGATTAGAAAGAAAAGAAAACAGAAATTTAAACTTTTAAAGAAAAACTTTCAAATATAGTGTTTTAAAGATAGGACAGCGAGAAAGAATGAGTTAAAATTTTATAGATGAGGGTCGAATAGATTAAGGTAGAATAATGTAAAAAACAAAATTATTTCGATACTGTATTAAGTTATATCGCTGATAAAAGAATTGAGATCGACAAGGTAATTGAGTCTACTTCTAACGTTAATTAATATTCTGTTTTTACGGTCGCTTTCATTCTTTTATTGCAAGTCAAAATTTCATAGACGATTGAATCGGTATAGAGATATATTATTTGTAACATGTTGCACATTATAGGCTCATCATTTAGTTAAAAAATTTAATTTGTTGGCCAGTGTTTAATTTTACTTAGCCAGTATAAAATTTTTCGCGACATTTAAATACTAATGTAATTTAAATACTAATAATCTACAGATCAGCTGATAATTCTGGATAATGTGTTGATTGTCTCCGTGAGTATTTAGTACTAGTGTGCCAAAGCTAATATATTTTATTCTTATTTATTATTTTTAAATTACTTTATTTGAATATTTCGTTAGGGTCCTATAAATATACGATTTTTACTTGATACTTTAGATTATGAATAACCATTACTAAATTCGGTTTTGGTGAGCGAACTTCATTTCTCAATTTTTTTAATTATTTTGCAATACGAGACCTACAATCAAAAATTAAATTATTACCTAATAATCTAAACTAAAGCTAAATTTTGGACACTCATTTTTAATAATTGTGTTTGAAGTTTAAATAAATATCTACAAATATATGAAAATAATAAATGTTGAAAGCATTAAATTAAAATATTAGTCATGAGAACTAAAGGCAACATTTTGTAAAAAAAATAAGAATTGTTGTTTTGTGTGTTAGTTTGACTAAGTATTATGACAATATTGAAACCAAATTGACAAGATCTGATGAAGATTATTGGCATTGTGATATTTTTCTCTATTAATATATTGTTAAGATCTAAGGAATGATAAAACATATACTTTATTAATAAACAACATATTTGTTTATCAGAATATTGCAAAATAAATGTGAAAAATATACATACTCCCTTGATTTGGCAAACAAAAACCAAAAAATTTGCTCTTTAATAACGAGTCTATGGATTTTTCTAAAGATGTAAACGTAACTTTTTGTCGTAGTCTAAAAGGATTCAATGGGGATGCTTGGTATCTTCTTATCGTAAGCTTGTGCGTCGAATTGAAATTTCCTAATGAAACCTGTACAAAGAAAACTCAATTTTTATTTTTTTCTGTACATACATATTCAATATCATAACATTCCTTATATCGTTTAATTAAGACTTAGCTTCTGTGAAATATTTTTTCAGTTATATTAAAAATTATCAAAATCTTTTGTTGTTGGATATTGGAAGAAAATACCTTGATCTAAAATTTTTTCACAGACTGATATTTTTGTAATAAATTACTTGGCAGCCCTATTTAAAGTCTATTATTTGCCGATGATTTGGGATACTTCTTAAGTGTAGACACCTAATTCCATAGCGATATATCGAATGCAATTTTCGTTTAGCATTTTCAAGAGGATAGAATAAAATATAAATCATATCCTTACAAGATGTTTAAACATTTAACACTTAATGCTACATTTGTGTCTCTTCCATATTATCATATTTTAAAAGTTTTTTAAAATACTTATAGAGTATAAGGGTTTGCCATGCGTGCATTATACGTAGTACACTGCTTAAACGTGGTGAAGTGTTTATTTTTATTTTCATAAATAAATATTTATTAGTTTTAGGATGTATGAAATATATTATAATAAGTTTTTTTTCTATCTCATTTTACTTATGGCGCATCATTGACGTATTATTAAATTTTGCCCATTCTAATTCAAGAATAATAACAGAAACAGCGTTTTACATATAATTTTTTTTACATTTTGTTTAAAAATACGCGAGATGGGTTGCTTTTTCCTAGAAGTAATAGATAAAATATATGAGCCGAAAATATGAAAAAGCGTATGGGGTTATCCACAAAATACGTAACGTTTTTCTCGATTTTTTACCCCCGCCGTTTATGTAAGACAATTTATATGTTCAGCCTGACTCCTCCCCCTATAACGTAAATCTTTATATTAAATTTTGATGAAGTTATAAAAATTAAAATATTTCTTACCTAATACTTTTATTAAATTTTTGGTAATCACTTTGTTAAATTATACATTAAATGTAATAATATATTGCTTTTAGTAATTAAACATCTTCCAAGCGCATCATAAGGGAACAAGCCAATCATCGACTGGTTCTACTATAATTACTAAGCCAGAGGATGAAACCTCATGTGGAATACTTAAACCCACCACATCAAATTCATCCTCTTCAAGCCGCTCAATTTGTATAGGCTGCTTAAAAGTGTAGTGCAATAATGCAAATAGGCTGTATCTTACTTATACCATTTTTATGACTTTTTTGGGATAGAGCAGTTTATAGGCTTCGAGGTTTTTCTTTTATGACAAATATTTACTGTGATTCACGCACGACCTATCTTAGAGAAGAGCCTGAACCGTTGGGCAATAGAAGTTATAAATAAAATGGAAGAAACTACCTGTAAAACGTCAAATACATTTTTATCAGTATAGACTGCTATTTTTAAAGAATACATATATATATATATATATATATATATATATATATATATTTATATATATATATATATATACCTTGCTTGATAGAAAAATATGCAGCCATCTGGTTGCACTTGACGTTAATAATTTATAGCTGCAGCATACTATATTTTGATTTTTATGGACTATGTGGTTTTCAATATTCTGTACTCTGAAATTATATAATTTGTAAAAAATACGGAAATTCAGATTTATGAACTCTGAAGGAAAAATGTTATCTACAAAATTATTGAAACTGACAATTTCTACCGTTAACCAACAAGGAGTTTTTAAAAATACGTGCTATAGGTATTACCTCTCTTGTAAACTTGTCGTATACAAGTTTAGTAGAGGCAGACTTGAATATCCATATCTTTACAAGAACTTGTATACTCGTATTCTACAAAGGCATTGAAATTGTCAATTAATAGTTTATTTCGTAAATTTCATAGTTCATTTCCAACAAAATTATTTTTTTTTATTTCAAACTCTTGATCTAGATCTATATCTTTCCTTTAGTATCAAGATGATTTATCTTTGGTTTTGATCTCTTTTTCCATCTACAGATACAATAAAAATTGCCTTCAAATTACTGCCAGAATTTTCACGATGCTGGCCATGCTGGATGAATCCATATAAATCCATTGTGTGATTACTTGCGGTGGATGAAGAGTGTTTACCACTTCTTATCGTGATGTAGGTTAGACTAGAATAAGAAAACAACTTTACATAATTAATATTATTCTATCAATCATGGGTAAACTAAGGGAGTAAGTTTGTGACTTTAAGCAACCCCCCAGTCATGATCAGGAAATTCGATGCGATATTCTAAGTTCATTAGAAAAAGTGACTGCCTTTTACACCTGTAAATCCTATTGGAATTCTTGCTTTATCGTCTTGCAATATAAATGAAATTTGATCTGGTCCTAAAATTGTTAAAAAGCTTTAGAGCGCTTGATCTGCATGAATTTTATGTAGATCAAATTCAGTTTTACGGGAAGAGTGACTTCGTGTCTTCGGCCTTTTAAAGTGCTTGCGATTCAGGATAGAAGAAAAACACACTCGTTGTTCTTCCATATATTTCAAATTCCATTTCACTGATTTGCTCCTGAAACTGACTTAATGTTTTGCAACTGCCTTTAAAAATTCGAGTCGATCAAGCGAGATCTCCACTCACTTGGTAAACAAATCGGTTGTTTTAGGAGAATTTATATATCTCCACTAAACAACATCAAAATAAAATGATACCATTAAGGTAAAAAACATTTTTTCATTGTTAATTTTTGCTTAAAATCCAATGTTAAATACAATTTTATAAAATTAATATGATAATGACGTGCAAGAAGTAAACGTATGATTGGAGTCTATATTACCTACAAAAAATAAAATTTGCGATATTTAAAGATCAAATGTAAACAAAAATAATATTAGTCTAGTAATTTAAGAAACGTAAAAAATATGGTCATAAACATATTGACGATAAACAGATTTCGTCCTAAATAAAAGATGTGAAAAAAATTTTCCTTGCACGTATAAATAGTAAGAGGAAAATAAAAAAAAACCTGGGGAGAGCTCATCGGAAAATTTCAAAATTGGAACAAAATTATGTGTGGTTATTTTACACAATTTTCATAATTTTGTTCTAACTTGTTCTAAACTAACTAGAAATACAAAATAACAGTCTTCTATAGACCGTTATTTTATCTTCTATAGACCGATATATTATCTCAAGAAAATAAGAAGCGAGTTTCATTACAAAGCAAACGGTGCTATGTTAAACGTAATTATAAACATATCTAAAGTTTTTGAATTAATTCTTCAAAATGAGGAAAAAGGAAAATGTAAAAAATTTGCCCATGGAAGAAAAATTGATACGATATTATATATTTGCTATGTCTGCATATAAACACTCAACCTAAAGAAAATAGCATGGACTAAAATTAAAAGGATTCTATAGGAGTATAAGATTTTAGAAGATGTATTCCTGAAACAAATGAACTAAATCTCTCAAACAAATGCATTGATACGAGATACATTTAGTGACAAGAATGTACACTATATATAAACTGAAATAATAAGAAATGAACAAGTAAAATTAAGGATTTTTTTTAAGTACAAGCTACTCAAGCGGATGGAGTGACAACAAATAATTTTCTGGATTAAGCCGAATCGTCCCAAATTCTACACTAAACTCAAAAGATATCCCCACCCATATCGCAACTAGTAATTGTTCATGGTAGTTGAGTTTGGAAAATTTCACCTCATTAACATTTTAATTAATTATCAATATACCACCACTACACATGCTCAAATCGTGGCTTTACCTTGTCAAATACACCAACAGAGGCAAAGGTGGCGGCGTTCTCAATTAGTCAAGCTATCGGCAATGGTCTTTAATTCCGGAACTAGAATCAAATAATGGATGGTATATTTATTTCTGAGTCTATATATACATGAGTATATTTCTTTCTATATATACATAAGTATATTTATTTCTGAGTCTACATTGTCATAGAAGGGGACCGAGCTCTTTAGTTTATCAGGGAAATTTTATGTTCAACAGGAGTTTCATGTAAACCTATAATAACATATACATATAATAAAATTGAAACAAAGTAAATTCTGTGCAGAAAAAATATTTTAAAAATAATAATTAATTTACCGTATCGAATGGCAATAAAAACCAAAAAATATGTTTTTTAAATTTAATCTACCCTTCTGTATGGTAATTTGTACGCCTATCACGTAAAATCTACTGTATAGATTTTGATAAAATTTGGTGTGGTAATAATTTATACCAAGAGTCAATATATGAGAGAGAAAAAAAACAAAAAAGGAAAACATTTTTCCGAATACACTCGAACGTCTTTGGCACAGCTAGTATTAAAATATATTTGAATTTTGTCAGTGCTTTAATTTGCAAGTCATGCATATTTAAGTGGAAGTTTGATAGCGCATGAACGGTTATATATTCACATATAACGCAATGTGGTTTCAAAATACTTGTTATTATTTATTGTTAAATTCTAAAGAAAAATTACTTACTTTTAAAAAAATATTTAAAAATATAAGTTAATCGATTAACGCTTTAGGTTTTTCGACCGAATGTTGGTATAAATTAGCAGCTCAGTTATTATTTGAACTTCAAGACAGCTATATTCTATTAGTTCATTTTAACCTTAATTTTAACTTTGTGGCTTCTTGAATCGATTTTTTTTGGGGATGAATCATTATAATCTTTCATGCCGAGAATTTAATTCGATTTCGGTAATTATAGATTTTAGGTAAAACATTTATATTCAATACTTGTTTTTATTGTCAGTTTGATATTTTTAAAGTGCTACCAGATTTATTGCCAAGAAAATTGCAATTTTTGTATCCGGCCCATTTTGGTTCAAGAACCAAAAGGAGAAACTAGTTTTTCGGTCCATCATATGTCAATTATCATTTCTCCGTAAATGTGTACGTTTCATATCATATTGTACCATATCTGTATGTAATATGATTTAGAAATTATGAATCATCTGCGATCCATTCGTTTATAACCTTACTAAATTTAAATAAACTTAATTCTGACGTATAGATAACATTTAAAAAAAAGGACTTCAGAAATGAAGAATATAAACAGCATCCTAAGCTATAATTTAAGGCGATGTTTATTTACTCCATTTGATAGAAAAGACTTACAAAATTCATCGCATATTAACCAGTAAACACTAAATGTATAATTTCACTCGAAACCGACCGTAGCTTGGGTTTACTCGCGCGTTTATGACCGCTCGATAACCAGCATAACCAGCGCCACGATGGTTGTCAGAATCAAGTTTGTTTTGTAATTTGCTATAATAGAGTGAAGAAATGCTGACAGAAAAATAACAAAAAAGGCGAAAAAACTTTTCATTCTTATAGAAGCAATAAATATTGATAACGTATTAATGAATTATAATATACAGGGCACAATTAATAAAAAAATATAAAATTGCTCCACATCAAGAAAAAAATCCAAAATGCCTATTTTTGCTTTACTATTCATAGTCATAAGTAGTACGTCTACTAGATTCGATAAACAAAGATAGTCTGAGTCCTAAAATAGATAATTCACAGAAAGTGAGAGAATGATCTTATACCAATTTTATGATAAAAGCACGCATTTCCAACAAATTACTGTAAAATAAAAATAATATTTGTCGGGTCTATATTACTGTAATTGAAATTAAAGAAGTCTTTCATTCGAAATTAAAAAGGTCAACATATTTTCAATCTAAAACATTTTTTATTCTGGATGTAAAAATATTTTAAAATGCTTTTTCCAATATTTTCGATATGATCTTTAAATTACAACAATTTTATCAGATTATGTTTGACGTGTTGATATTTTTTTTGTAAATAAAACATTTTAAATGAGATATTAAAAATAGTTACCAAAAATATTATTATTACCGTAATAGTTCAAAAAGTTAATATCGAATTCCTGAGTACAGGTTTTTTAGCATAGTTTTCGCGATAAAATATTTTAAATGATTAATTTTTACTATAGCTTAACGAATATGAAATTGGAAAAAACACACTCTCTGTCGCCTAATAAATATCCAATTAAGAAGATTTATTAAGTGGTGCAAGCTAGTAAACAAAATCTGTCTCCAGATAACATCTGATACAAAATCTCAAACGCAAATGCTCAGACCACTTATATAGCGAGTAATGTAACGAAAGTGTGAAATAGACATTCCTTAGATTATCTATAGCTAATGAAAAGGCCTATCAAAATAGGGTTATATGTTTTGCTAAATAAAAAATAAGCTACTTCTAAAAATATAATTATTTGTAATAGTAGTAAGTACAATTAAATGAAACTACGTGATGTAGTATTATTTCTACTTTCTTTAATTTCTTTATCACGACCTAGGTTTCGTTGTATTACAATATCTTCAAGTGGGATATTAGCAAAGATTCAAATCTTTCAATTCAATTCAATCTTTGCTAATATCCCACCTGAAGATGTTGTAATACAACGAAACCTAGGTCGTGGTAATGAAGGTGTTATCGATTTTAATCTTTAATTTCTCAGCCGGTTGCGGCCCGGTGAGGCGGGGGGGTATATTGCAAGACGCGTCATTTCCTGGAACTTTAATCGCCATGGAGCCGTACACGGGAGCGCAGCGTGCTTTTTGTGTCCGCGTGTATTATGAAAATAATAAATCTATGATTACTGTGCGACGGTTGTATCGACAGGAATACGGTTTACGAGACATTTCTGAAGGTCCTAGCGCCAATGTGATACGGAAATGGATCAGAATATTCCAAACAATCGGGTCGACTGTAACAATAATGGGTCGCGGACGTCCAGTCTCTGCGAGAATGCCTGACATAGGGGAGAGTGGTTGTGTCTCTGTTCAGCGAAATCCGCAACAGTCAACTCGTAAGAGAAGCCAGGCTTTGGATGTTAAGAGAACAATTTTGAGGCGAATTTTGAAACGCGACTTGAGTCTTAAAGCCTATATGATCCCTCTTGTGCAAGAATTGAAGCTGATTCTGGTCCAAGACTAATCCCCGACGATTTCATGAACGTCCACTTCACAGCCCTAAGCTTGTCGTTTATGCTGCAATATCGGCAAACGGTATTATCGGGCCGTATTTTTTCGAGGTATTTTTTCGAAAGAGGTCGCGCAGTGACGGTAAGAGCCCACAATTTGCGATATGATAAGAGAGTTCTTGATTCCGGCCTTACAATAACATCAAAGGAATACGTCTAGGATATGATTCCAACAAGATGGTGCCACATGCCATACTGCCAGGGTGTCCATAGCCCTTTTAAATGAAATTTTCCCGGGAAAACTCATTTCACGAAGGGGGAATATTGAATGGCCCCCACGTAGCCTAGATTTCACTCCATGTGAATATTTCTTATGGGGCTACCTTAAATCTTTAGTGTATGACAACAGTCCTATAACTTTACAACAACTCAAGAGAAACATTATCCGGAAAATTAACAATATTCCGAGGACAACGTTTCGCCGGTTGTTCCAGTATGTGCGACTTCGTTTTCAAGAATGTCATGAAACTGAGGGGAGTCATTTAAACAACATTATTTTTAAGTCATGAAAATTCCAATACTTCTATTTTGTAATAATACAAATAAAAATGTTGGACGAATTTTAGTAGTTTTTCAATTTCACTTTGAAACCCCCAACGGGTGTTGGCTTTTGGCCCACTTTGTATGTGTATATATATTTATATATATATAATAAAGTTTGAAATAGTTTCGAATGTGCTACTATATTTTACACATGTATCTACCCGATTTGATATTAGTGTACATTTGGTGGTTATGATACCTATTATTTGGTCCTCGAAGGTGATAACAAAGTCCTCCATTTCCAGGAAAAACTCAACGCAAAAATTTATTCGTTCTATTGTTGATTTCTTCATCTAATTTAAATTTTTATGTTTCTTCAGTATACAAGTTCAGTGCAGTTACCTCATAATCATAGCATCATATCCTATATTTAGTTTGAATTTCTTAGGAATATCACCGATCCCCTTGCTTTGGTTCAATTAATTAAAGAAAATAGCTAATTTTTCAGTAATGTTATATGGATCGTTTGATCATATAGTTTGACGACTTCCAAATAATGACTTATATATATATATATATATATATATATATATATATATATATATATATATATGACTTATAGTACAGTAAAATTATGCCATATAGGTTCGTAATGTACGGTTAAATTAATTTAATTTTTTAAGTATTATTTTGATCTCATGATTTCGGTTTTGAAATATTTAATACAAAACAGCCAAAATGTCGCCGGGTACAATGAAAATTCCACAAGCTGATGCGTCGTTAATAGCACCACGATGGAAGAAAGCTGAATACGAGAGAAATTTGCCCAGCTTATTGCGTCATTAGTACCACCATGATTAGCTTTCACATCTTCAATAGTTCCTTGATGGGGAAATTTGTATACAAGTAAAAATTCCTCCCCCTTTTCATTTCTTCATTACTTCTATCATAACGGAGTAAAATGGATACGAAAGGAATTTCTTCATTCATTGCGTCATTAATAGCCTCATGAAATTGCTTGAGTTAACACTCCATTCATTCCGAAAAGTTAAATATATGTAATATTTCTCCATTAATAAATGCATTTCTCTAGCTATCGGAATGTAAGTAATACCGTGACGGAAAGCCGGACGCGAAAAAAATATTATTACCAGTTATTACGTCATTAATTTTTTAAAATAATTAAACCATTTTCTAATTGATAAAGTCTAAAAAATGGTATATTTAAATTTTAAATTACTTGTATGAGAGGCAAAATGATAAATTATTCAAATACTTGGCTCAAATATATCTTACTGGCCCGACTTTGCACGAGTGTAATTGAATTATTTTATTAAGGTTTCTCTGTGTAGGCTTTTTTTCTTCCAGAACGTTGTCCTGCGTTTAAATTTTATTAATAAAAATATAGTAGCGTACCGTTACATTAGACACTTGGGATATTCCCGCACAAGTGCATCCGTTTCCCCTCCCTCCTTCGTTCTCCATCTTTACACTCAAAAATGTGGCACAGAACGCCAGTAAAACCGTACTTCTAGTTTTGTTTACTTTCATAAATCATTTAATTTCCCCTAAACTACTAATCCAAATTTAAAGGTTTATCTTTTATGGTTTATCTATCAAAAATGGTTAAAATGGCTATGAAAGTTACTTTAATAACTATTAATAAACTACCTTAATTTTTGCCAAATTTATCCAATATCCTTTTAGGGCACCATAACTGTATTAGAAACCCTTATATTTTTACCATTTCACTCGCACACTGTTAATATTTTAAAACTGAAATTTTATATCATTATTAGACCCACAGAGTTAAGAAATAAAATCTTTAAAAAAATTCTTAGGGTACCTTCTCTGCATTAAAAATCGCTCACCTCGGTATATAGTGCATTGTTATGTAGCTATTTTATAAATATAGGTGGTACGTAATGAATACTTTTTCAATTCCGGAATCCGGCTACGAAATACCAGGCTTTAAATTAGTCATTGTTTTGTCACATGTTTCTACCCCTTATCAGCGAAACCGCTATTTTTAATAATTGGAAAAAATTATGACGCTGATATCATCGTATTTTTAATGTATTTTTCAACGAAACATATTCTTTTATTCTCAACATTTTCTGTATAGGAAGTAATACAAAATTTTGTTGATCATAAACGCAACCTCTATATAAAAAAAATTAAGAAAAACGTTAAGCTCAATTCCCAAAAAGCCCTTCGGTTAAAGTTTAATCTTTGTGTTAAAGATCAAATAGTATATATTGAGAATGGAATTAGACACAAAAAAAATTATTGATCATAATCGTCTTAATTTGCACCCAGTAGGTAGTCAAAAGAAGAATTGATGTACAAATTTAGCAACTGCTTAGATATAAAACCTGCGTAGCAATGTTTTATTAAGGTTTTAAATGTGGGTAATTTAATTTTTCATATTAGTGAAAAATTTTAAAACTTCCAACTGTTAAACTAAAACAATGTCAAAATAACTGTTATGAATATAAAACATATTTGAGTGGTATTGTTTAAATGTACTTTCTCTTGTTAGTACTGCTTGCCAATGCCCTTCTGGTCAACCGTGCATCAATAAATAGATAGAAGAATAAAATATTCGATAATTTTTTTAAGGTTCCGTGTCTAAAAGGAAAAAAAATGGAACATTTGTAAGTTTGCTCATGTATCTGTCTGTCAGTATGTCTATGAAAGCCTTTTTTTCAAGAAACGATTTGACGTAGTTAACTTGAAATGTGGCATTGTGATAAAGTATGTTATTTGGTATAATATATACATATAAAGTTAATATTTAAGAATATTTATTAACAATAACAGTTTAAAATAATTATTAATTTTTATTATTTTTAATTCCTTTTTTAATTCCTACTATTATATCATATTTGAAACCAATTTCATAATGCAAAGAAAATATTTTTTTCTTCCCAATATTACATTGATTTCCTACGTTTAGCTCAGAAAACTATAATAATATTAACTATGGTTCTTTATTGTAAAGATTGCTAAAAGGAAAAAAAATTAAAGAAGAGTGAGAGATGTTTGGAAAACATTTTGACACTCAATTACACATTTTAAAATAAGAAAACGTCTCTAAAATCTTTATCAGCTCTATAATTCTGATATTCGCCTCTAGTACAAAAATTTAGGATTTAAATGACAGTATGTCAAAAACATCAAGAGTCTCTGAACGTATGATGAACCAGATACGTTCTTAAGAAAATACTGCTTCCACAAATTAGGAATAATTAATTACATCAGCAAAGTCAAATGATGGACTTTTTAGAAGTCACTAAACACTGAAATGATAGTCTATTAATAACATAACAATGGTTTAAAAAAATTAACAGATGGACTCACGGTGACACTACTTGAAATCCAAAAATCCCAGAATATCCTAGCTCAAAAGCTCGAAAACATAGAAGTTATGGAACTGACTGGCAATGGATAAAGAAACCTGGTTAAAGATAGAGGAAGTCTTTGTCCGACAATAAGATTATTTGAAATTTATTTATTTATGTTGCAAATCAACAGTTACAACGGTGGAAACAAATGCTTTTGCTTGTCATTTTAATAACGCACTGTGCGTAATTCTTGTTTGTATGTTTATGAGAAGAGATATTTATTTCCTTCCTGTTTACTTGCCTCTTTCATTTTATATAATTTTATCCTCCATTCATAATATTCTTTTATTATTATATGTTTTTAAATCGATGATATGATTTATAAAATTTCTTTTGGGAAACATACGTCATTTAGTTAAAAATCTTGCATATTTGAACTTATAGAGTATTATTATGATTCAGAAACAATTCGTTACTTAATAGACTATTAAAATTTAATTTCTGTATTATAAAGAAACGGGCAAAAAAACGACAAAATTTCACTCTCAGTGAAATTATCATGTGCTATAAGAGATAAACCTGAGTGGGCAAAGGAAACCAATGTCAGAAATCGGACAAGTGGAAGCTATACCTATAAAAGTATCGTTTCGTGCCATGAGCACTCTACTTAAATATTCATAGTAATGCCTTCCGACTACGTACTTAAAAGGAGTCAACCAACCACCTGTGCACGGAGCTGAGACAGAAGCAAATCAACTGCGCCAAAATAAAAATGTTTAAAAACATTTAATGAAAAAAGTCGTCCCTTACATCTTGAGATATATTTTTTGTTAAAATATAGCAAAAAACTTTTCCTCATAAAATTTGTTTTCCGGAACTATGGGTTCATCGGTTACAAGAAAATAAACAATTCAGTTATTTGCGACAATTAGTCAATAAATAATTTTTTAAACCTGGTAATTTTGGTTCAAACTATATTAGATTTTCAACATTTATGACTGCTTTTAAGTTTTTCTGAGCAATCCTTTTATAAATAAGGTTTGAGGAATGGAAACTTTCAGGCATTTTAACGGAAAATGCTTCGACACATTCATGACAAAATATAATATATGTTGTCGTTTTATAATTTTAAAATATTTTCTGAAATGAAATCCCGGAATAAAAATGTGAACTTTGTATACTACACATCTCTAAACGGTTCACTATATTCTATCTATGTGATTATAGTGGAATTTAATGTACCAAATTGTGATTCGATATTGGTAAGTTGAATTATTGTATTAATTTGCTTCATTTTACAGGGTATTTAAAATATAGAGCTATATAATTTTTACCAAAAAGAAGGGAATTGATCTCTTATGATTATCTTTTATGAAAAAGTCAAATTAAACATTGGTACATTTTAAAAAACAATTCCTTAATATATATATATATATATATATATATATATATATATATATATATATGTATATATATATATATATATATATATATATATATATATGTATATATATACATATACATATATATATATATATATATATATAGATAGATATATATATCAATATATATGTATATACATATTTATAAATATATAAATAAATAGATGCTTAGACATTTTTATTTTTAAGTATTAATCTTTCTTTTTTTTTAAAGCTAGCGGAAAATAAAATAGAACAAAATCAAATATGTGCACGACATTATAAAATGATTGACACTCTTGAGATTGCACGGCTTTGAATAGAATCATTGCACTAAATATTTATTTAGGACACGGTGGAATTTGGTAAAAAGTGTTTATTTTTTTCAAATAAAGGGTTGGAATCAAAATAACTGTTAAGATGCAAATAAATTCTTTATGTTGAAATAAAATGAAGTTTAAATTTAAAAAGTACGCCTAAATATTTTTGCAGCTATAAATATATTTATATGGTTTACCTATAATTGCTTACTGTTACCCACATATGTATGTTTCAAATGCTAAAAGTGGCACGGAATTTAGATGAACCGGTTGATTACCATATATTCGATTATACCGTTTGACATGCAGCTGAGAAGTCTAGGATAAAGATAATATTTTGGACATTGTTCAAATTACTGCAAGAATTTAATTCACATATTGTATGGACATAACTTACTTAATTTAAGTAGTAGAAGAATTAAATAAACACATAAGACTTTGAGATATATTCAAACAGTTTGCCAATGCAGGAATTATTCATTAAAATATGACAATAATTAACGTTTCATCCCCAAATTGTCTGACAATTTAAAAAAGTACAGAGCACTTCATATATTTTGATAACTAATTTTAAACATGAACTCTGAAGAGTGAAACCGGGATTTTTAATTATTATTGTAATTCCCAAACAAGTATGCGTTCTTCACGTGTACTCACCATAATTTGGTTTCACTAGTAGCATTCCATTTACATCCTTTAGTATTTCAACATTTGAGTTAATTGCATGTACACGTTTTTAAACTATATAAATTGGACAATGATTTCAAGAATGTACAAAATAGTAAATCTGTGGCAAAAAAACGCAATCAACACATTAAGTCGTTTATATCGACCGTTATCGAGGATATATCGACCGTAATCGAGAATTTTATTCTAATCGATTAGGACTTCGCTGAAGTGTCTTTATATTTAATGAACACATTCAATGTAATAACAGCGCGTTTTAGGAATAAAGCACTATCAGCGAATATGAGATCAAGGGCTTTTTCCAGTCGGGTATAGAAAAATATCTGCAACATATCAAGTAGTTTTCTACACATAACGTTTTTAAAAATTAACGCAAATGCAAACTGTAGCCCTATTATATTCACTAAGGTTTATGGACAATAAAAAAGTTAACAATAATTTTTAATGGAATGATAAGTAATAGTTTATGGCGTTGGCATAAAGGTAGCACTCGTATGTCTGATAATCATTAGAACAAACGCAGCAATAACGAAAAATATTTATTATATTCCTAATCCTTTCCATTAGGACCAAGGTAAACGGGCCATCTCCTGACTCCTAAAATATTTTGAGTTCAAAACACATTCACATGGTTTCATTTAAATTAATTTAGTAAAAAATATGAAGAAATAAATAAAATAGTCGAGTTAATATCAATGCATGCAATGCTCTACTTGACATTAGGGCACGATCGTATATTTTTAGAGGCTGTATTCAGTGGAATGAAAAACTTTCATTACATTAAGGAAGAAAAAATACTAATTTGATTAAAATTGAAAAATTCAAATTGAGTTACTTGTTTTAACAACATATTCATATGATCATTTATGATATACGACATTTCTTGGGATTTTTATCTTACTGAAGGAGTTTTTTTGAAGTCTTTTCAAAAATTAAAATATATGCGATTTAATATAATTTCTATTTCCTCAACCATGAAACTGACGTATGAGCCAATTATGTTGTAGTTTGTAACATACTCAACCAGTCAATTCTGGCTGTCTTTATAAAAAATCAAGACGCCTGTTTTATTTTTAAGAATCTGAAACCCGGTTGTGTGACATTTATTTAATACGTAAAAAAATAAGTAAACCAAAAATAACAAGCAAAAAAATTCAAATATCGAGTGGAGTATATAATAAAATGGGAATGAATGCCAGTAGTTTATATTCATACATTTATGGAGATGCAACATACACGCGCTGGCCTTGAAGATACTTTCAATATAATGAAAGCCGGAGAAGAGGACCTCCACATTTAGTAGAAAAATACTAGAAGACGAAGAGACGAAGAGTTATGCAATAAAAATAATTTTGTATAAAGGTTTTTTTCCTTTAATAGAGGAATTCGCAAAAAATATTTTATATAGAGTTATCTACAATAAAAGCTTGATATCAATGCGTTGAGCAAATAATATAAAATAAGCGAATATTTTAAGAAACGCCTATGGCAAACGCCAGTTGAAAAGTAGTATATTATAATGATTTTATTACCTCTATGGTTTATATTAGCAGGGAAAAATAATAATGGGAAACCCTGTGCAAAGGACAAACATTTTGCATTTAATTTATCTAGAGATCCTGTTTTGAATTGACAATTAGCGAAAACAAAGAATTAGTAGACATTTTCTGGACGTTTAGAATAATTTTAATCAAATTTTAATTTAATTTTGCAATATAAATAACCCCTCTCGTGTAGAAATTTGATCGGTGATTATTTTTGTTACATATCTTTATCTGCATATGAAATTTAGAGGCGTACTTCTGCTAAAACTACACTGGAATAAAATAAATATTAGTCGATTAATTAGCGTAATTTTGGGTTATGGATGTACTAATTAAAGAGACATTTCTTTGTATAGACATGACGAAAGTATTAAGGGCGTTTATATTGAAATAGTCTTCAGGGTGTTTTTCTTTTTTTCGAATAAATCATGGAAATAAATTTAGATGAAACACTTTAATAGTTGTTTTTAACTATATATTTCTTATCCAGTTTTATTTTAACATAAATTCAACTTCTGATATCTAAAGTGGACAAATAAAGCCACATCCCAATATTGAGTTAGGCAAATTCATCGCGCGATCTATTGGACATCGCAATCGGATCTTGGTATGCGAATGCGATATAAAAATAATGAATGGCTTCACATTCGCAAAAAATATATATATACATCAATGAGTGGTCATTAATATAATTACATTGAGTCTTCAATAAATGTCGGGTATGTGAAATTCTAGAGAAAGAGAGAAATAGTTGTTCTTGCGTGATGCACAAAGAAATAAAGTGACTGAAAACAAAGAGATAAGAATGCCGAAAGCACTATTTTTGCATTCCATAATTTTGGTCTTGTAATAAAATATATTTTTGTAAATATCGGTATAGCCAACTTTACAATTTTACTATATCTACAGAAAAAAGTACGTAACAACTATATTTAAACAACTTGACAATTAATTAAATTACAAAGACTGACAACAGATTAAAATTTTAAAGAAATTGAGGAAACGAAGTGGGCTTACTTGGAAACATACAGCACCATTGAAAAATATATTTGCGGAAGACAACCGACAATAACATCAGCCTTCATATGTCTGCCCGCATTTGAAGAGAGTTTATTTATATTTTAGTTGGGGAGGGGTAAGTATTTTACTAAGCATCTATCCATTCTATCCAAAAGGCCAAATATTAAATGGATTTATCGAATCTCCTGGTAAAATTATTGTCATTTAAGCGAGTGAAAAGTTCTATTAAAGTGAAGTAGACTTATAGGACATTGTATAATTATTTAAAAAGAAAAATTGTTTGCTCATCACTCAATTTTCCATCCTGATGGTTTTCCTTATTTCTATTATAAATAAGTAACTCCTATATGAAAACTTCCCAAGTTAAATGAAACGGTAATTATTCACCAATGTAGATTTGATTTAAAATGCAACCGTAATTCCAATCAACAGGGTGAAACCGCACTCGAACCGCCATTTTAAATCGCTTTCAATAGACTTCACTTAAATCGCTTGTCGAATCACTAATCGAGTTTTTACATTGATCTGGGCAAACACGTTTGATTCATGACGCTTTGTTACGAATATTCAACGGATCCCGATACCCTTCATTAGCATATTCATGATTACATATATAGATAAGCTGTTTCCCAATATTATTTTAATTGTTTACTTTAAAATGGATGAGGTTTGTGTTATTATTCAAGCTATGAAGAGGATCTTTTGTTCATTATTTACGCGTTATTCTTAGGGAGTAGCATAAAGAGCAAAGAATATTTTAACTAAGCTTTGTAAGTGAAACTTCCAAATATAAAATATGAAGGCACCAGATTTTGTTAATTTTCTCAAAGTAGGCGGTCAACAATTGATTAACGAAATTATACATGACATTGACGGAAAATTTTATTTGTGGGAGAGAATCTCGATAGAATTTTTAATTTGTTATAAACAGATTTTCTTTTTCAAATGATATTTCATTAATGAATCAAGGAAATTTTATGGGCATAGCTACAGAAAACTTTTTGTTGTCTTTGTAATTGTTTGGGGTTCTGTAGTTAAACAAAACACATTTGTAATTTCGCCATATCCACTTGTTTGTCCGACTCTCATGACCTACAAATTCTGTGATTTAATATCAATATGGCTGAATTTTGCAACTCCATGATTCTTATGAGGATCGTAATACACATTTGACAAGATATTAAAATAAATTGCTTATATCGTCTCATATGTGTAAAGTAGCTAAACTATTTTGTCGCATATCCTATTCAATTGAGTATCGTTGGAAAGGTTTTCATTTTGTTGACGTTTCCTTTACAAGTCTTAAATTATAAACCCCATTTTCTGAATATTAAATTTTAAAATGGCGGAAAAAATCGTTTTACGCCTTGAATTTGGAAATCGTTTACTCGTTATAAGAGTACGATTAAATTCCAATTAAAATAATTTCAGTTAATTTGCTTCAACTATTTTAAGATGTAGCAGACTATCAAACCTTAATATCACCAATTTCTGAAAGGCATTTAATAGATTTTTTCGATTTGAGTGAAAAAATTAGCTTATAGTTTTGGTTCCATTCATGACGCTTACGAAATACAGTTAATATAATAGTATAATACACAGTTAATATAAATAATATATAAAGTAAACATTTCTAAAATGATTGATTCAACTGGAAAATTTTGTAAAGTGTCTCTTAAGGTAAATAAATACAATTTTTAAAATTTCAGTGATTTAACTTTTAATATGGACACGTAAATGAATATAATTAACGGAATAAACATAAAGGAGACAGGTTGAGAACAAGTTTTTAATACATATTATAATATGGATAAATTCATTTATTATTTTATTTATCTACTTTAATGTATTTAATTGATACATACGGCGGACTTATTACTACGAGCTAGCGTCCAGCCCAGCTCGACGAGCGGCTGGGAATCGAACCATGGTCCTCGCGGCTCGCCGCGCCGTCAAAGGCCGTATGCCTTTTGATCAACCCAGCACACCACGGCAACGACAAAATGAAAATCAATACATTATATAATTAATGTCATTGACGTAGAACTGTACAGCTGTTATAATTTTTGGTAGTCAATTTACTTTGCCGCAAAAAGCTTAATAAAGCCCTATCTTGTTTACTTTAGCAACAGTAGCAGACACATAAAAATTAGTATTTCGTAATGGGAAGATATTATTACATTTGTATATTTAATTTATCTGTGTGCTTTCATATGTCTTCTTTTTTTTCTTCTCTTCGCCTCTAACAATGAGACAATATTGAACTTAATTACGATCCCTTTTTATTTTAAATGATCTAAAATAATTAACGAAATTCGCGTTTCACATAATTCTCGATTGATTAAATAAAAAAAATAATAAACTCTACAAAAAGAATAACTAATTAATATTAAATTTAGGTCAATCTGTTTTTTACTGTGTTTTATAATGTACTTTTGTCAATTTCAAAAGGAAAAACGGAATCAACATAATAAATGTTATATTGCATTTGAAAGCTCCATTTTTTACAATACTTAATAAAGAGATATTCACTTTCGATTATATATTTCCGTCATTAATTTATTGAGAGTGGGAATGCAAAATACAAGAAAAATATGCATAACAAAATGGACATACGAACAGCTTCGTGCATAAGATCAGCTTGCCATACATGTAGTGTTATACCTGAGTGGTGACTCATACACATAAAATGGAGCGCATATGTTAACAAACTGATATAACCGCACAGGCAAGCTGATCTGTACGTGGGGTTTATCTGCACCGGTCTGTGTCTCTGGTACGTAAGAAGTCTCGTGATCTCTCAGAGAAAGATATTACTAGTTAAGTAAAGTAGAAACATAACTAAGTTGTAGCCTTATTCTGTCAAAGATTCTGTTGTAAACAATTACTCATACTACTGAAATTAATAATCTGAGAAACAACGTCAGTTAAGAGAATAAAGAATGACACGCCACTAAAATACGTAACATTACCAGATGACTTATGTAATATCCACTTCAAACTTAAATGATAAGAAAGTAATTAAATCAACACCTTAACGTTTTCATAATTTTGTTTGTACTACTTAAATATCATTACAACTACATAATTTCTTTCCTTAATACTTAAAAGAGGTGTAAAATGGTCGTAAGCAATGAAACACTAATAAATAATGAAACGTTAAAAACTCATAATATATTTTTGACATTATTTCTAGAAAATAATTCAACAAATTTAACTATAATTGCTAGATACTCCAAATGGAAATGTAGTGTTAACAGAAAATCAAGATGAATGTTTAACATTATCAACTAAACTTAGATACTAATTTTAGTAACAAAATATGTGAAGTATTTTCATACTCTCGTTATATAATGCAGCACCTCCTGAACAAACCGCAATAATACACACCCCATATCACATTGCCACCACCAACCCCCCTACTATTGCCGACAATGATTACACGTCGCAAAACCTCAGCTAGAGGAATTCTATAAAATATTAAAGAATCCCTTAAAGTGCACTCAACACCTTTACAAAAAACTGCTTTTTAGCTCTTTACATTTATTGTCGATTTTACATTATTATATTGTAGTTATCTGTTCATCATTCATGAAGGGTGATTGAAGTAACATTGTATTGTCATACATACTTTTCGCAGATTTTCATACAACTTAGCCAAAGGCCAGTTGAGGCATTCCCATCACCAACTTCAAGGTAAATATTAATTTTTCTTAAGGAATAATAGCTATTCTCATAAATGTACTTTTATTTTAAATTAAAAGAGATAAAAATGAAAGCTACTTTTTATACATTATTTTATGCATCTGCAAATAAATAAGGTAATCTATAAATTTTAAAATCAATTCTTTCAATAAAACATAACAAACAAATCTTAAGCTCCAAGAGACCTAAAACCTTGAAATGTTATACGTACACAGTGTTTAGAGCACGAATAAATGAACAATCTGCATTTTGTTGGCCAGAACAAAGGTACAGTTTACTATAGCGTACTTCACAATTTAATGAAACTACGTGATGTAATATTATTTCTACTTTCTTTAATTTCTTTACCACGACCTAGGTTTCGTTGTATTACAACATCTTCTTTAGCAAAGATCTTTGCTTATAGCCCACCTGAAGATGTTGTAATACAACGAAACCTAGGTCGTGGTAAAGAAATTAAAGAAAGTAGAAATAATACTACATTACGTAGTTTCATTTAATTGTGAACAATGAATTTCTACAAAATTAACGTCAAATATATTCAATATAGCGTATTTATCAAGTTTCATATATATGTAATAGATTTCTCCTGCTCTGTTCAAGCATTGTGACAACAGCTTGTTTTAAGTTGGTTCTTGACAATTATAAATTAATAAATTTATTGATTTAACCATAGATCTTCTTAGAACTTCTATTCGACATGTATGGGGCTGAGTTCTTTTTTAAACTCGATATTATTTCATTTTGTATTACTTTATATGAACAATTTTTTATGTACACATTTCTTCTTGCTACTTACGATCTTTTATAACTGCGATAACAATTTCATTTTGAAAATTTACTTACTAGTTTTGAAATAAGGACTTAATTTTGTAGTTATTGGAAAATGGATGATTTTGTATAGTTTATTATAAACTATCTACAACTATGTTCGTTTTATTAGGCAGAACTCTATCTTTAAATAAGCGTTAATTTTTTCTGGATTCATTTCTTTATGCTTCGTATCAACTTACTTTTGTAATATACAAAAGTAAGTTAATATGATGCAAATCAGACCTCGGCGATGGTCAGGACTTCATCGTCATAGAAATATTGGTACGCAGTATTAATTTTATCTCATTTCTTTTTCTATAGGAGGAAGTACTGAGTACACTTCTAGATTCAAATTAAACTTGTGCGGCATTTAGCACGTAAAGGATAAATCTTCATTTTCTTATTGTTTTGAAATATAATAGTATCAGTAAAACTAATTATAATTTTCTCTTCGCCTTTATGTATATTTTTATTACCTTAATTTTATGTTCTCTTTTAAATACTGTTTTACTTAGAGTTGATTAGAAAATACTTAATTACTCATATCCAGTCCAATCGTAACACTGGGTTCATTGTATTGTGAAAAAAGCGTTTATTATAAAGTTTTTTTGAAGATTAATTTGCTACTTTTAATTAAGAGCAGTATAAGATTTAAATGATATTAGTTTTTTAATGCCCAATTAAATTTCGTATTTTTGTTATTTTTTTATTTTATGTCACTGTCGGCTGCGCACTTTTGTAAAATTCGTTGTTAGCCGCCAAAACCTTACTTCACAGACTGTAGCAATGTATTATATGTTTATTGTGTAAATAGTACATTACTAATCATGATTTTAATTTTCTCATTGGCTATCGCTCTTTAGCCATTATTACTTTTGGCTAAAAAACTATATTAAGTTGTGAAAATTGAAATCATTTATTTCTTTAGGCGCAAACTCTAAAATTCGTTTTTTCAATTGATGAGTATAACATAACTTAATCTTTGGAAATAAATTGAAACAATATGGTACATAAGTAAATACTTTTATCAGTTTATAATCATTTTCGTGGTAAAACGAAACAATATTTATCAGTAATTATTAAGCTTAATAAATGACAAATATTCACTGTTATTTATGGATATTCGTCACCTTGCTAACATTCATTGAAATTTATACCTGTAAAATAATTAGTAAGAGTTGTCAAAATTAAATACAACTAGTTAAATAGTAAAGTAAAATGTCTCATGTCCACATTACCAACAGTCAATTTGCTACATTTGTATTATTATAATTTCTCAGTTTAAAATTCAATATTATTGATTCAATTACGAAATAATGTACGATAGGTAATGTACAATTACGAAATAATGTACGATAGATAATGTATAATTACGAAATAATGTACGATAGATAATGTATAATTACGAAATAATGTACGAATAAATATACGTTTGATGCTCGCGAGATAAAGTCATTTCGTATTTTATTGTTCCCGTTTGCTTCACTTTGACATAAGAAAGTTTGTATCAAAAAATAGAGAGGTCACAAGCTTATACATTAGATAAACGATACAGGGGAAACTGACAAGTACCAAGATAGTATTGCAATTATTAATTGAATAATCTCTCTTCGATTCAATGCTTAATTAGTGGAGAGAATGGCGTATTATTTGTATATATGGATATATATATATGTATATATATATATATATATATATATATATATATATATATATACATATATATATATATATATATATATATATATATATATATATATATATATATATATATTGTACAAAAATAAATTGAAAAGTAACAATTTAATAATGAGGAATTTAAAAAAATTAACAAATATGAGAAACCAATTTGTTTGCAACTCTAACACTTAAAATGTCAATTAAAACATTCAAACTGCCATTACGCACGGTCTTTAGAACTATATTGTGCTCTTAACCAATATCGACCTAGAATGTACATTAAAAATTCTTCTAACTCCAAAGGAATATTAAAATTGCATTATACATGCACGGTCACGATATAGTTACAGCGAGCCTATAGACTTAAATTTAAAAAGTAGGAGAATTCCGACAAAGTAATATTGGTTAGTTCTGTGAAATTATATTTTTTAGGAAATGCTAATGTAACCGTATACAATCGTAACGATCCTGTATATTGTACATTTTGTTAATCGCATTAACACAATATTATTTCCCCTACCTAATTAAAAGCAGCTACCCTCTTCAAAACCACGTTCGCTCCAAAGGCAAAGCCAATGAACCTGAAGCTATTCTGATAAAGAGCTTGGAACTCCTATTATACCACTTTCACAAATGTAAAGCTTTATTAGAGCAGGAGCTTGCGCTGTAAGGAGAGGAGAGTTATCGAAATACATTTTATTTGCAGTACGGTTAAACGTTACATTTAGATATAGTTTAATTAAATTACGGTATTGAAGGACATCGATTATTTCAGTTAATTGATAAATTATAATTTAATTGTCAGTGCATGTTTAAGCATCTTCTGTCACGTCGATTCTATTTATTTATCTTTAATTTCTAATCAACAATAGTCATTTGGTACATCCGCAACATGGCTTACAATTACGATACTAACATAAAATTCTTATGTAAAATTTACGGAAGCAAATAAGTAATTACATTATATTTATTTATTGTTATTTTTCTGTTTTATATAAAATGGAATTTTATGATATCAAGGGACAAAACCGGGCACGATAACTGTATTGTTTGTTTCCCTAAACATTTACATCTTAACATGTAGAATTTTGCTACGATGCATCGTGTTTGTCGAAAAGTATTCTAATATTAAAATGCACCTACGTATATAGGCAAATGATGACGGTAAAATTGTTGTCTCTTTCAATCATTTAACTTTATGCTTCTTTACGGATACAAAAAGGTTATTTGGTAATATTTGCGGTATTTTCATACTTTGGCATAGCCTAGGATTTAAAATTATATTTACAATAAAATTAAATATTAACCTATTAATTTTTTTATGGGCAGAGAAAGCATACAAACTGAACTAAGGCGGTGATTTCAAACGTAGAATTGGCTGGGTGTATAAATTTACCAATTACTGCAGTTTCCTTATCTCTAAAAATGTATAAAACATTTCTTAGATAATATTTTTTACACCTTGTCAAATATTTTTATCCTGTATTAAAAAGTGATACATAACCTTACCAATTAAAAATGTACTCATATTGTAGCAAGGATGATCACCAATTTTCTTCGTCGGTCCATGTTAATTCTTTCAGTATTGTTAACTTAACCACTTCAGGTAATATTACATTTCTAATACGTCATCTTTGAAATAGGTGTATCTTCACTTTTTAAACTATGTACATTTAACTAGCATTTTGATAGTATAATACATTTTCTGATAGGATAATCTACAATGCCGTCACGATTATTTGGCTTCAATGTTATTCAAAACTTTTTTTATTAGTCAATTAATTGATTAAAAATTAAGTTTTTGTCACAGTTGCTCATGTCACCAAAAAACATTTGAAACATGAGTTTGGATAAAAAAACATAAAGAAAATTTATAACGTTTAAACTATCAAAAATCACTTATCATCACGAGAGTGTTTCGGATAGGTCTGATAGTCTTTATCCCTGAGCTTCCGCTTGATAATATGTTTTGGGATACCTGTTCATGGATTAAAAACATTTTTAATAACTTTATTTATTTCCCAAACTCTCCCTAAAATTTCCGTATGAATATTTTACAGCGGTAGTTAGAGATGTTTGTGTAGGTTAAGATGTGTTTATTTAGAAACTGCTTAACGCTAAAAGAAAAATATTTACTTTAAAACAAAAAAATGTATTGAAATCTAAATTTAATTTTAAGAATTACTGATTAAGAGACGATTTATAGAATATATATTTAAAAATTTAATATTTAAAATGGGAAAAATTGGGTAAATTTAAGACTTGAAAAAGATAATAATTTTTGTACTCAACATCTACATGCGTAGTTTATTTGTTGTTTGTTATATTTATCCACATTAAAACATCTAGATATATTTTATACAGGTAGTTACTTTAGGCAGTTTCATGAAACTCATTGGGTGCAGGCCAAACATATTTCAAAATATTTGCAAATTTTGAAAGGTTTGAATTGAAATATTTCAAGAATGGTATTGACTTAATTGGCTATGTATATTTTGATTTAGTTCCGGATTCCTTCGATAGTAAATCTTGCATTACATATGTTTAAAAGAATGTCGGGTGGTATAATATCGCAAGAATACCAAACTGTTGCTTTATCCAGGTAGAGTTAAAAAGTATTTGTGGCGTAAGTAAGGAAAAATCTTTTACGTGAAAAATCTTCATTATCATATCCATTTGAAAAATCTCCATTAACATATCCATATCCATTTGAAAAATCTTTTACGTGTATTGAAAAATAGGAACCATTCACCCATGATATTTAATTATAACTGAAGGACTCAGAAACTGAATTATTTTTGTTTATTTCATAAAGGGAGCAAATATCTCGATATAAATGTCGTTTTAATAAAACGCGCAGCTATAAACAAGAGTTTATTAGACATTAAATATTTAAAGAGATTGATTTGTAGATATTTTAAAAGTAAGTTCAAATTCGTCTATATATTGAAAACTAGTGGAGCAAAAACAAATTAAGTAATACCTAATGAATTACTAAATTTGTTAATGCGTTTTTGCTCTAACAAAGTTGCAAGTTTATTTTGATAAGAGAACTTGTTTAGTATCCAAAATAGTATTGCTATTTATTGACAGTTATATACAAATTTAGTCCAGGTATATCAACACAATAATATTGAATTTATCGCTGACATTGTTTTTTTCTTAGGAAAAAAGAATTAATTTTAACTCTAAAAACGAAATCATATTCGGAGTGAGAAATAACGCAATTTCTCACTCCAAATTAATATTGAATCAATATTATTCAATGGTTTCTATATGACAATAGAATAAATCTCCTGGTGTGTTTGAAATTAAAATTAATAAACATAAAACTACACTTCATTTCATATTATTTCAGTAACTAAAATGTGTACTACCAAAAGTCAATATTATCTTCAAACTTAACTGAATGAAACCTTAAAGGATATATGATATTATAAGTTTTGTCCTGAAATCTATCCAATTTTAACATTAGAAATCAGTATACATCAGTTTCTCAGCTAAAAAAGCTTCGCACACTTGAATAGTATTGTATATTTTAACAGTTTTATATATTTCGGGATAGTATACGATAATAATTTTAAATCGTAGTAAATAATTAAGAGAATTTAATTTCTGACTTTGGGGGAATCCTTTGGTATATGGAAAAACTACTAGCTTTGGAAACGTTAAACCGGTTTCCTTATTTTTGATAAGCCATACGTTTGAAAAATCTACTGACATTATCAAAAGTTAAGCTTCGTTTAGCTTGATTTTTTGTTCATCTTCAAAAAAATTTGAGGGACTTGCTTAAATTTAAAAGTTATTTCAATATTAAACATTTTTGAATATATGCCATAGACATTTTGTTTTTGGTCATACTGACTATTCAGTCGTCAAAAGAAAAGAAATCGTCGGAAGGAAAGTGGACTCCTTCTATTACGAGATAATTGTTATGTATATTTTTGAAAACAGGACGAAGATGGGTCCAGAAACCTTTGGAATTATGAGTTATTTTTAGAGTGCTTAAAATATGGAAACAGTTGATTGCTTACTAAGACCATAGCCAATCGTTCTGTTGACTCGAGTTGCTGCTAAAACGAGGTGTTGCGTATTTTTTTTAATTTTTATTATTTTTAATACACTATAATAAATCTTATCATCACGCATAAATTTCAATAACTACTACTAAAATTATTTATAAGAAAATTTTGAAAGAGTACATGGAAATGATTTAAAACCTCATAATTTTTGACAATTTCACGCTATTTTTTAAGAGATATACTATGTTTTCCTTTATCGCATTTAAAAAAATGTAAACATATTATAATGTGAATTGAATGATTTCAAAGTTTTAAATAATTTTTTTGTTACTTAATGACATTTAAAGTTTAGTTATTAATCAATAGATTTAGTTGTCAGTCTTACCTACTCCTTAAAAAGTTCAGAGAGTAAACCTAAATGTACAATAAACTTTCGTGTTACGTTCAATTTGTCCATTACCAACATATGGGGCATTAACACGTATCACGTTCGTTTATTTCTCCTCATATTTCGAGGTCATATTGACCTATGGCGCCCGATTTCTCCAACAAGATGATGTCATAAGTGTTGGTTGGATTGCAATTCACTTCCCCTGTTAGTCCTTTTTATGGTTTTAACAGACGCAACATATTGGATATTTAGCAACTCCAAACATCAGCTTATTACACTCATATTTCATAACACTTTCGCATACATGAGAAATTATGAATTAAATGAAACTAAGCTTACAAGCTTTTTTCCATGAATGACCATAATGTGACCGTGATTTTTAAAATAAAAATCTTCTTATAAATATTCCAATAGCGTCTACATTATTGACTCTAAATAAATTTTCTTTGAATTGTACAGATATTTCGAAATCAATTAATTTATTTAGTGTTTGGTGGCACTGCCCAAAACTTGGCGGTGCACTATATACTCGGATAAAATTATTTTGGGAACATTATACAAAAAAATATATTTTAATGTAAATTAGAGCTACAAAATGCTACCTTTCTGTAAAAACCACCCACAACGAGAAATAATTTTATTTACACTGAGATATAAAATATGAAACGACTAGTAAATTTGGCTGTGTAAATTATTGTACACATAATTTTTAATGTATAGGTAAATAACGACAGAAAAAATTATATTAAAATGTTTAATAATGACTGTATTCGCAATTCTTAGAGAGAACATCAGCATTCTCGACGCAGGTAAACTTATTTTTATACCTCACTCGCTTTGTAATCCTCCTCAAGGTGGTTGTTATTGTGTTATTGAAGAAACGGTATTGAGGGTACGTTAAATTGGTCTATAAATCATTTTACGGCGGTGATGTGCGAGCCTCTTCCCGCGGACCTGAAAGCTAGCGGGTACATGTCCTTTTTGATACTTATATTTTCTGTGTCTGGAGAGTTACATATGGGAAGATGAGAACAGTTAAATATTTATGGGGAAATACATGTCTATGTAACTACTAATATGTCTACGCATAAAGGATAAAGTTCGTATGTAAATAATATAGAATTGCCGTACCTATCTCGTGCGCATGACCTTATAGAGTTGTCTACCATATTAACCCCAGTCGATTTCTCTATCACAAATAACGTTTGGTGTGAATATAAGTAAAAAATCGTTTGATATACTTTGAATTTCCTTGCAGCCAGTATTTCTCCCTTTGATGAAAACCATAATGACTACATACCTGGGAGTAGTAAAATGCGTATCTTGTAGCAAAATGTTATGTAGTAGCAAAATGGTGATCTATTCCAATGCAGTATATTACTCCTAAAGTTCGATCTGGAGGGGAACAAATACGAGCGGTGCGTGTTGGGTGTAGTAGACGAAGTAGGTTGGATTAGGTATTATTAATCCAATTATAGCCATTGAAAACAATGCTAGTGTAACAGGAGAAGAATTTAAAAACACAAATTATGAAATGTTGTTCTTAACTTGTTAGTACAGTTTTATATCAAATTCATTAACAAATATATATTTTTTTTATTTTGTTATTTTACAATTTACAAAACATATTTATAGTCTAAGGTGTGGCTGTAAAATTTCGCGTTGATAAGTTTTTTTTTTATAAATTGTGGACTAAATGAAATATTATTAACAATGTAATACATTACTCCCGGGTTGCGTAGCAAAATCTTAACGATGTTACCCTTCATTACTGGAATTGTAATTAATACTGTAAAAATAACTCGGCTCACATTTTTTTTAATACATGAAACGTCACTTGAAAGAGAAGGATGTAAAAAAACTTTGCTAAAATGTATTGTCGGCTGTTAACCTGCGCAACCTCCAGATTGCTAGATGTAAGAAAGTACTCTTTTGTAAATTTTCTATGATCTTTAAGTTTTTAAGGAATATATGTGTCGAAATGAAACGGAAAGTTTTTCTGTAATTTAAATGCTGACAACCACTATTTATGACATAATTTAAGTAGGTAGTCTTGTCTTGGAATATGAATTATATTATAAAAATAACAAAGCACAATATTATTTTTGCATACCAATAATGTACTTCTTATCATTTAATCCTGTATTCATGTGCATGCGCCAAATGCATGCACATTTCCTTAATGACAAATAAGACGTATTGTTAGCAAGTGCGTTGTAAATATTTATAACTTTTTATTGACCAATTATTAAATCCTATTGTCATTATATATATATATATATATATATATATATATATATATATATATATATATATATATATATATATATATATATATATATATATTATATATATATATATATATACATATATATATATATATACACTTTATCACGGGCGATAGGTAGCAAGCCATTGTTCTAAAAGTTTCTTACTTGATATTAGTTGCTTTTATTTTGGTTATAAGAGGACGGCACGTCTACAACAAAACGGCACAGTGTCGTCGTGTGCAAAAGGTTTGTACGTTCGCCTCACCGTGCCGTTGCCGCCCAGTTTAAAAGCGCTCAATCAATGAACGTGGTTCGTGTTTCACTTCCGATTGCGTTGTTTGAGTTTGATAATAATTTCAGCGAACGCCTGAATACTGGTTCAGTCTGCGCGCAGTACAGACAACTAATCCTCGCTTTAACATTGAATTTGTGTATCTCGATAAAGAAATAAGATATAAAAAGAAAAATGTCAATTGTTATTGTCTTATTTCGTACTCAGCAAATAATAAAAATCGGCACGCCGTAATATTCGAACAACAATTTGCATAAGAAACAATTTATAATCACTAATATGTAATTTATCACAAATTTAATTCATGTCAAAAAATAAGCAACAAAAAAAAAACATGTCAAGCACGAGTAGCACTCGCACTACGAAGGTTCCCTACACATTTTAGCACTTATGAACATTTAAGCGTGCATAATATTTCTATTAAACTATTTACAAACATAAGTCCTTTGTGACGTGAATCTTCGACAGGCGTAAAAACGAGGTACATATTTAAAAAAATATAGAATCTAGAATTATTGCTGTAGTTTTTCTGTAACCGTCTAGTCAGTGTTTATCAATCTTTTTTTAATCATTTTTGGCTCAATAACTTTGGATTTAAGGTATGTTATATTCTTGTATATTTTTAACATGTATACTTGCAGCATCAGGACTAAGTATTTGTAGCTTGAAATTATTTATCAGAGTTTTTATTTAAGACCTGCAATATTAATTTAAAACGAGTGATCCTCAAGTTAGTTTTAGGCATTCACTACGCCCACGGCCTCAAGACTGAGATATTGAAACTCGGGGTTCAGCTGCACAATCTCTGTTTGAGACCAACAAAACTGATTTGAAAACAGCAGGTCCTCAAATTTCAAGACTTCGGAATCCAAGTTCCGTAGCATAGTCTTTGTATAAGACCCAAAATACTCTTTTATAATAGCAGAGCTTTGTTTCACAGTTTAACTGGCAGTATTTCCGCTAAAACAGGATTGAGGGGTTGGAATTCAAAGTTAAATACGAAGTCTCCGATTGAGACTAGAAATACTGTTTTAAAACAACAGATCCTAGTCTCACGATTTAAGCAGGCTTTACCCTAGAGCATCAAAATTGAGAGAGTGAAACCCGGAGTTCAATGAAAAATTTCACATTTACAGCATTGCACAAGGATTTGCAACTAACTTTTCTGAAGTTTAATCTATACGTGTACATTTGACATTTCATATTTACAACTGTGCACAAGGATATCCAGCAAACTTTACTTATGTTTAGGCTTTTTACATGCATTTAAATTTTGCCTTTACAATTATGCACAAGGACACGGAACTAACTCTGGAGTTTAGACGTTACACATATATTTGACATTTCATATTTACAACTATGAACAAAGGTATTTAGTTAACATTATCCGAGTTTAAGCTTTACGTATAAGTTTTTACATTTAACATTTTCTTATTTGAATATATTTGGCGTTAATTTTGTAGAAAATCATTATTCACAATTAAATGAAATTACGTGATGTAATATTGTTTCTAGTTTCCTTAAGTTCTTTACCACGACTTAGGTTTCGTTGTATTATACATCTTCAGGCAGGCTATTAGCAAATATTTTATTATTTTACATTTTATATTTTACTTTCTACTATACCTAAATTTTAGTTTGCACATATGGATTTTACATTTTAGTTTTTTTTTCATTTTGGATTTTAAATTTTACCTTTCATATCATTCATTCATTTCTAAGTTCCATATAGAATTTTACACTTGTGTTTTACCATTTGACATGTTATACTTTACATTTTCCTTCAAAATTCTTTACTTTATTCTCATGTAGATTAATTTTTGACTTTGGTTTAATGTACCTAGTATTGATTCAAAATAATGTTTAAATAACTATGTAATATACATTTTATATTGGCAAACAGTTAACGTTGCTCTAGCTAATACTGCGCTAATAAGACTACTCTGACATTAACAGTAAACATATGTGGATGTCGATTAGTTTTATTTACATTATTAAATTGTATAGTGTTTTCAGGTAGTTTCTCAGTTAAATATTGATACCTAATATCTATAGACATTATGTTTAACTTAATGTTTGAACCTTTTATGAAACTCACCCTTTTTTTATAATATTTATGACAATTTTGTAACATACGCTCTTTTGATTGATTTAACTAAGGTTACATGAAAACTACTTTAAACATATTGCCTCTTTCGTGGCTGTACAGACACGAATTACATATATAGGTACAATACTGTTTTAGGAGATGGGTTTTGATCAGTAAGCTCTTCGAATTTTTATTTGTATTTGGTTAATTTTTTTGGCTACTCAGTTTTGTTCATGTGTAAATGGCGGTGTGCTCTGACGTATAATACCAGCCGGTTTCGTGAATTGTAAAAGTTTTCTATTTATATAGTCAGGAATAAGATATTTAATTTTACTATTTCATTGATTTTCGAATTATTTTTATAAATTCTTTGAATTTTCTAATACTTCTGTCTTCTCTACAAAAGTGATCTAAAACCTCCTTCGAGCAGTCATACGTAAATAACAACGGGTATTTCATACCACCGAGCGATTTGGTTTCTATTGAACAATAAATATCCTAGTACATCGAGTCTAGCAATATTGTGATCTTAGAATCTTTACATCTGAGAGGATGTCGTATTAGTTTACCTTCCCTATTTATTGCACATATAGGCTTGTTATTCTTCTTGGAAAGAACCTTAGGTTTTTTCTACCAATTTTTCCAGGTCTTTATAATTTAGTTGACCCGGACGCTGGTGCCACAAAGAAATATCTGATGAATCATTACTATATGTATTCAATCTATGGATATTGTTGACTAGAGTAGCAGCAGCTAGATTCTCATAGTTTTTAATTATTATGAAACAATCCATACCGTTGAATTTTGTTTGGCCACCTTTTTCAGTGACTTGACTGATCTTTAACAGATTTGTTAGAGATCAATGAAATCACTGAAAATGGTGATAAAATACATAGTTTAACATAATTTTATTGTATTGATCTTTACCATAATACCTAAACTCGTTGAGTTTGCACTTGTTTGATTTGTTTTGACGTAGCAAAGATTAAAAAATAGGGTACATACAATCTTCCAATCTCACTGTCTAAATAGTGAGATTGGAAGGTCTTCTATTTTTAAGTTTGTATTGTTGGTCTTAAACAGAGACTTTTTCATTGTGTTTTGGCTCCAAAATCCTCAGTTCTAATAATGCAGGTTTATTTCCTGCCTAAGCTGTGAAACTTGAGGACGTGCTGTTTCTAAAATAGCATTGAGAACTTAAACAGATTCTGTCATTGAACCCATGATTCTAACTACTCAGTTATTATGTTGCAAGAATACTGCCTGTCTAAACAGTAAGACTTGAGAGACTGCAATTTTTACATTAGAATTTTGGCTCTCAAACAGGAAATCGGTCACTTACCTTCGGGTTCAGCTGTTTAGTCTTGACACTGAGGAGGCGCTGCCTGCTTGAATCGTAAAACTGAAACCTCTTCTCGTTTTAAATAATGATTTTCCTAAGCGGAGATTTTGGCATTGAATTCTGTGCTTCCACTCCTCATTCCTTATATTGCAAAAAAATATCTGCAAATATCTGCAAAAAAATAAAACTTCTTAAATATTATAATTCTCTCAAGCAGAGACTCTGTCATCAACTTTGGGTTCCAACTCCTCGGTCCTGGTGCTCCAGGAGTACTGCCTCCCTAAGCACTCCTTATATTGCAAAAAATATCTGCAAAAACCGTGAGACTAGAGAGTCATCTACTTCTTAAATATTAAATCTCAAGCAGAGACTCTGTCATCAACTTTGGGTTCCAACTCCTCGGTCGTGGTGGTCCAGGAGTACTGCCTCCCTAAGCTGTGTAACTTGAAGATTTGTTGCTTTTTTTATTGTATTCTAGTCTTAAGCAGAATATCTACCATTAAAATTAAGGTCCCAATTCCTCAGTCTTTATGCTGCAAGAATACCGCCCATCTAATCCTTCAGATTTGAGAAACTTCTGTTTTGAAGTTAAAATTATTAGTCTCAAGCACTGCAACTAAACTTTGTGATCCAACTTCTCAGTCTTGACGCTGTAAACGTACCGCCTACATAAGTCTTAAGACTTATGAATCTACTTGTTTCAAATCATTATGGTGGTCTCTAGTAGAAATAGGCCACTAGATTCCGTATTCTAATTCCTCACTCTCTCCTATTCCGCAGTCCTATTTCTTCAGACATACGTCCTCCTTTGTGTATGTTAACTCAAATAACCGGCATTAATCAATCAATTTGGATGATTTTTTAAATTTAATTGACCCCAGTGTATTGTCATAACAAATTAATCAGAGAAATAATATTGAAAGTCGCCCAGGTGTATGCTCTTACTTCGCAACAGATATCGAAGACGAGCAATTGTATGAAACGTTTCAAGATCACAAGACCACGTATAAAATTAGTACAGAAAACTTCAGTATCAAAATTGTAGTAAAAACTGACTATTCGGAAACCATATGGGGTAAATTTTTATGATTTACACTCATTATTTTTTTGGAAAGAGAGAAGATTTTTTACATGGAAAGAGAGAACTTTTTGGACAGAGAGAAGATGTTTCACATTCTATAAAGATCAAATAGAAAGTGGACATGATTATCGTTAGTCGCAGGCTATAGAAATGAAACTATCTATATGTTAAGCAGACATAAAAATATTATAGTACGTGTAACAGATGTAAAGAACTTTTAAACAAGAAGTGATCACCCAATCATAATCTTGTTCAGAACGTGTTAAACTATACGCATAGATTAAATAAAAATGTATCAAAATGGACCCGTGGGTTTAATTTTAAATAAAATTGGTTGTGAGCCACAGCTAGAGGATAGACTATGTCTTAAAGACAAAGTTAACTTTAACACACATGAACTGCTTGCATATCTAAGAATTATCCTATGTGACGCAAGCAAAAAATATGGGCTCGCTCTTAAAAACTTCAGACTAAAATAAAAGAGTTACGGTCTAAAAAAGACGACTCATGTTAAAACAAGACAACAGTCACACAGAATTTTTCAAAAACATTTGTAAAGAAACACAAAAGCACGTTGAAGAATGTCAAGGTACACCTGGGTAAAAGTGTTCCAAAATATCATGGATCTAGTCACCGAACTCTTTGACAGGGAAGGTAAACTAACTACTGAACAAAACAAACTCGTAAAAGTTATGAAAAATGTTATACTTATTAGGTCCTAGAGGAACCCTAAACCGTAAGCCAAGTAGTGTAGTAAGACAGACTATTGCTGGATCTAAAGATGTGCCGCATATAACAGAAACCGACATAAAATTAGCCATAAGTAAGACTATTATTAAAAAAGCCTTTTTCATAAAAAAGAAAAGTTTATGGCAAAGACTACATCATAGTGGAAATGGTCAAAGAAGGAGGAGACATGGTTATGTAGTTTCTTAAATAAATCTTCAATGAGTGTATAAAAGAAAGCAGAATACCAAAAAAATGGGTGAGTGCCAAAATCGTCTTACTTTTCAAAAAAGTAAACAGGACGGACCTGAACAATTATTCAAACTCCAGTCCATATTTGAAAAGTTTATAATAGACAAATTATAATTTTGCTGTTTTTAAAACTAAAAATATCCTTGTAAATTATACCGAAGTTTATAAACCTATATCTATTGAACATGCCAGATACACTAATATTACAGATATATATTATTTAAGTGTTCTGGTTAAAAAAAAATATTCGGTTATTGTAAACGTAAATATCGAACTATCTTACTTGCAATTTGACGTTCTTCAATGTGCTTTTGTGTTTCTATTTACCGTACAGAAGAAAAGAAAGAACTATGTAAAGTACGACTATTTTTTTACCGTCTTACATAGTAAGAATAAATAAGGTAAATTATAGTTTTTATTAATAAAAGTAATGTGAACATAACATGAATAATAACGTATACGGTTTTTGAAGGCGTACATTAATTTAAATTAATCCATAAATTAGTCTCGAATCATTTGAATTACAAGTGTTTGTATATGCACTAACACGATATCTTAATTCAGCTCATCCAAATAACCAGGATGTTAGTAACAGACATTCAGAATTAGGTGAAGGTCTCTACAGAAAGAGCCGACATCTGATTTCTGGATAATTTAGTAACCTCTTAACAAACATATACAATATGCTCATTACATTTGACTAATTCATATGTATTGACAGAATACAAAATATTATCTAGAGATACAAGAAATTACGTGAAATCAGTTAATCATAACAAAGATATACTCGTAAACTTATGTTAAAAATCTCACTTCGATTAAGTTTATTTGCCCAGACCATTTAGAAATTTTGGCTTAAAATACATTTTACAAATGTTTGAATAACTTTCTAAAGGACAAGCAAGTACAAGTTAAAAAAACTTATCCTACAAATATGAAAAAAAATAGTTGAAAGAAGCTATTTTCCTTGGCCAATAATTAGGAAACTTAGTAAAATTAGCTTATTTAAAGATTGAGTTAAAAAGAATTAAAGACTTATTATAACTTTATAAATGTTGACAAAACTTTCCACATTCGCAAATGGAACTTTCCTGGCTACTTGAATGGCGTTATTAATGAATAGGTTGAGAAGTTTCATTAGAATAGAAGAAAAGTGGAAACGAGATTCTAAGAAAAAAAAATTTTTGACCTGTTCAGTTAATAGCTAATAACCAGTTTTCAAAAACACAATTAGTAAATTAACGACGAAAGGGAAAAAGTTCATGATTTTTTTCTAACGGACCTTCAAACACCATTATTGTTCTTTAAAATTAAATAAATTATACTACGTTTTTACATAAGTTATAATATCTAAAATTAACAAGAAATAAAAAGAATACAAAAAAAATACACGTTTTTCAAAGTAAAATATTTTAAAATGTTTCCCTTTTATATTCTAAATTATCAAAAGTAAAATGAATAACAACAAAAATGAGAAAATAATTTACATCCATTCCCTAGTAAAGCTTAAATAAACAGCAATTACTTTATATGTACTAAGTTCGAACTATGTCAATAAATTGTTATTTAATTTGTATTAAAATTTTAAAATATATAAATTGTTATAAATATACATGAAAGCGGCCAATAACAGTATTTTTGGTCGTATGTCTTTCGATATAAAATTGAAAACGATTGAAAACATATCAAGTTTTCGTTTTGCAGACATCAAGCTTAATTGTAAAAGCAGTAATTTAGTATGTTCCTCACAAGAAAAATGTTTTTGTGATGAATTCATAAATTAAAACTTTTGTTATCTAAATAAGAATATATATTTTATAAACGTGCATTTATTATTTAAGGATATAGAAATGCGGTTCTTAGTTATTATTAATTTTATTGAATTATCACCCAAGGCAAAAAGTCTCTTGAATTTGAAATGTTCGAATAGGATCTTAGTGCTCTCATTAAATGTTCCATGTACCTGTGCGTCCATCACCATCCATTAGCTTCTCAACTATAAACGAATGAAAATGACAAATATAAATAATATAAACGGTAACTTAATATTACACAAAAAGAGTCGAAATTTGTGAAAGTTTATTTTTAAGGGTAGAGAGGCTTGAAAGGACGTCTCTATAACATAATTTTCAACCACCAAGGAACTGTCTGAACATACACCATTATATTCTATAAAAATTTTGTCAAAAACAAAATCCTAAAATAGGAGTAAAGGTGATAAAATATGATGAAAAAATAGTTAAGTAATAGCCACATTTATACTTATATAAAACGAATCTTTTGAGTAATAAAACACATAAATCCCCAACCAAAGACGAGTGGTAAGTAACAAAATAAAGCTGGTAGCAAGAACAATGTTCTTAATAGGGTGTTTTCGTATATAATGCAAGTACCAATCGATAGCTTTCTTTTATTTCTTTCATCATTAAATGGACTGCAATTAAATTTTTATAATTAAAATTTTTTGAATTTCCATGATTTAGTAAAAATTTAGTAGTACAATACGATGTAATAAGTATTTAAATTATTAAAATTTTCTTTACTCATTATTACACTTTTACCTATACGCCTGTGCCATATAATCTTACATCAGGCAAAGGATCTGGAGGTGTTTAGGCAAGTAAACTGTATGCATTTTGAGACTATTTATTTTTTAATATTACATCGCACATATGATACACGTAGTCCCTTTGCACTCGAAAACTATTTATGGATGAACATTTTTTACCTGAAGTATTACCACGTGATATATGATGTACAACATTTTTAATATAAAAAAAGTGAATTTTTGCCCCACGTGGCTATCTCAATAATAAAATATATTCTGGAAAATAAAATCCATTCCAAGTCTCAACCTAGTTTTATATATAAAGGCATTTTGACTGAAGAGAGCCACCTTCAATTATTTGGTAAAGAGACCCATTACTATTAACAGCAGAAGCTTTCAAAGTTGCAGAAGTTTCTCATTTAATAGTAAATAACCATATAATTAATAAAGATTCCAAATAATAAGAGACAACTATTTAATGTGCTTGGTATTATTGAACGCACATTTTTTTTAGTTTCACTTAGTGGTTATAGTTTGCTACCTCACATACCGGTATTACTAGTATTGGGGCGATAGTGTATTTTATTTCCTCAATGAAACAAATTATCTGTTCTATTGTCATTATCTACTCTATTGTCATTATTCTCACTAATGTTAATAAGTCTTGTCCAAATAACAGGTTGCTCGCATCAATGTACGTAGTTTTACACAAAACAACGAAAACGCATTTTGATACAATTGTTTTCAATAACCACATATTAATCACATTTCGGGCGTAGTCGAATAATTAATAATCAGCAAGCGATGGATAATTTTGACATAACTCATTTCAAGATAATGATAGAACCCATATACTCTGATATCACAAATATATATAATATTGTATTTTATTCTATTGTATTCACGTAAACAATCTTTCCCACCTGATGGAATATTATTGGCAGATAAAATAGAATAATCAAAAGTGATCTAAGTAAAAGAGTAAATTGTAAGGCGCCATTAGTTTCCCATGCTCCCGATGTAGATGATAAAGAAGACGTATAAAAAGTTGATAGGTAACGCTTCAACGAACATCGATAACTTCCTATAACTTATACAAACTAATATCGACTATCCTATAACTTAAACAATCTAATATCGACGAATATTGACTAATATCATTGTAATCGTCATAACCGGAATGCCACATGCTGTATGACGTTACAAAACATTTTCTATAATTGTGCTGGTGGCTATTTTTGTGGATTTTTGTATAAGCTGTCAACAAACATATAATATATTATGTCATTTTACCATTATTGTATACATTTTGTTCCTTGTTAATTCACCACCACGTTTTCCATTTTCTAACAGAAAGAAATCGTCTATAAAAATAATGCTTATGGCTTCAGATTAAAAGATGGAAAAAAATTAAAATAAATACAACAAAATGCTTAAGAAGAAATCAACATGGGAAATTTATTATTGCACTATTATAATTATATAGCTATAACTCAAAACACAAATTGATATTTGGCTTCTAATAGCCACAACAGCAGTATAAAATACGTCTCTGTTAATGAATTATTTCATGTGTGTTACTCATATCGAAAAGGGCGGTAGACGTAGCGTACAATTTTCTTGCTATTTTTACATTGATTGTTGCCCCAGCCCCAGCCAAATCCTGCAATCTGACAACGACAAAGAATTTCCAAATTAAATTGTAAGCTATCTAAAAATCATGAAGAACAAATCATAAAGATCTCTTCTCGGCGATAATCCCAACCTACAAAGTGAAGAAGTTTCAGAAATTGTTATTAACTTAGTACTAAGTGCCCCGTTGCTTCCGAAGTAGCTACAATAGAAGATCAATTTGAGGCACGAAAGCAAACTTTAGATGCTCAATACTAATCAAGTTATGTCCTGGAGAGGTTCGAGATACAAAGAGCCTAAAATGTTTAAAATTTACTTATTTATAATGTCCACGTCTACCTATCTTAAGTCCTAAGATACTTGGAGAGCATTAAAATTTTTAAGATCTACCTACTTCCAGGAACCCAAAAAAATATTATCAACCTTTAGGAATGTGATTAGTCCTTGAAGAAGTGAATGAGTCCTTGAAAGAATGAGTTCTTGAAGTTTTCACTCCTATGATCTAAATCGAACCGCGCCGGCTCCAAAAGTAGTTTGTCAGTACACGTGGAAAAGGTACTTAAAACTTCTGAAAAAATTTCCCCTGCAGCACTTGGTACCACCGTAAGAATCCCTATGCCAGAAGCTGATAAGATCGCCGGGGTGTTCGTAACATCTTGGCTATTGTTGTCCAAAAGACTTACTGTAAACTCTATCAACTTGGAACAAAACAAGGTGTAATTAAAATGTTGACCCCGAGGCATCAGCTTAAAGTTTGTAGACAGAAATTTTAAGCGAAGATAACGTTCCTAATCAAAAGAGATCATTCCATTCCATTGCAAATTCACAATCTATTTGAACAGTTCAAGGTTTTGTCAAATGTATTTGAAAACAGCGTTGCCATATTAGGAGGTGCTTATGAATCACAAAGACAATTCTGCGTATATCCAAATGTCACAACAACCCTTCCTGTAAAAATAAACTAATTTGTTTCTCATTTTACCTAGTTAACTATTTTCACATAATTTTAAATATTGATTGAATTTAATAAAAGTTGCTTTTAAAAATTGTTTACTATTTTATGTAAATGTTATATTTACTGACAATTCATAATTTCTATAACACCGATTTAAAAAAAATTACGTTCAATCTGTTTATTATTTTATAATTTACATAACCCTCTAATGGTATCCTACAGAATTTATAGCCATGACATATATTACATAGGTACGGTATGTGACAGTTAAAGGAATATATAACCATGTATACATAACCCAGATAAACCTGGTATATTACAAAATAACTAAGTATTACACAAAATGTCTCAATTTAGTATAATTTGAAGCAAATCTTAAAGGAGAACTTTTGTACCACTGGTTGACAAAATTTCTGAAAACCCCCACTGCATGACATTTCTATTTTGTTAGAAAGAATTAAATGAACCAAACATATTTTCTTACGACGTACTTTTGGTCTCAATACTATATTTATTTACAAACTGCAAGTTCTCGCTTTACGCGTTTTGATTTTTTCATTCTCTAAATGTTTCTCTTATCAATGCATAAAGTGATAATTCTTCACGGATAAAACTATTTACGTAAAGATACCTGTATTTTCAAGCCAATTTATGTTTCTTTTAAAAGCTTGAAATTTTTATTTTTATTCTTAAGCCCCGAATTTGGCTGAAAATTAAATCAATTTACTTATTATAATTATGCTACAATATTGCAACCTACCTGAAAAAAAATGGTTTCCGCTATGGTAGATGTAATTATATATTTGCAGTTGTTCAGATGCGATTAGATATGACAACGTAGTTTAATAATAACGATGAAGTTTTGGGGAAATTTCATATGCATTAGTGAAATTATAGTGTCCTGTTTTTCGAAATATTTTGGAGGATAATAAAGGATATTAATAGAGACTAATAAAGACAAGACCTGATTATAAATCTGAACGATATGATGAAATAAATACTAGATTCATTTAGTGAAATTTAGTAACGTCACCTAAAAATTTGCCAGAAATCCTAAAAACTCAAACTGCACGAAGAAATTATTTTAACCGATATGAAATGTTATCCGGTTGAAGCTCTGAAGAGAAAATTGAATATATAAATATATATATATACATATATATACATATATATGTATATATATATATATATATATATATATATATATATATATATATATATATATATATATATATATATATATAACTGTATCATCATTACCTATTGCACTCCAAGACAATCTTTTAGATAAACCCCTAGTAAAAAGTTTGAAGATCTAGGAAGTGCAACCTAGTACTATTTTTCTTGGACTAATAACTAAATCCAAATCAAAACAAAAATTAGGATGAGCATGTATATAGGACACGAACCTAAAATTCGAATTGAGGAGTACGGTAAAACTGTTCTATGAATCTATCCAGTCATTATGGTTGCAGGCTACAAATTAAATTTTTTGTGAAAATTCTTGCCTATTACGGGATCGAGTGTCTATTCGAATATTAATTGTTTTTAGGACTACATAAAATGGCGTTTAACGGAAAAAATTACAAAATGATATAGAAAGACAATAACGACGTGTCATGGGGAAAATGTTAAAACTCATTTATCATGCTGTGGTGCAAATATTTATTATGTATATGTGTACGTAGTAAAATGAATCATCGTCCGATCCCGCCCGCCGCCGGCCCGTCATTAATATTGCAGTGACAGGGAAGGGATTTTTGCATGTTTGTTATCAATTTAAAAGTTTAATGAGGACGCTGCCATATCCTTCTGTATGACGCTTATTCATCGCACTTGAATATTAATTTATGACGTACTCAGCGTTCAATATGCGTATTTACATTTTAAAAATATTGAAATAATATTTAAATGAAATTTTTGAAGTGACATTTTAATTAAACTATAAACTGAAGTAATATTAATGAGAATATAACAATTCAATAATGAATTACTGTTATGTAAGAAAAACTGATGCGTAATTTCGGTGCAAAAAAAATTAAGGTTTTTAACAATAATTGGAACAAACGTGAATGGAGCATTATGTTGAGCCAGAAATACAATATTTCTCGGCATCATCTACAAGTAGAAGGGGCATATTATAAACTAAATTATGACTGGAATTATTTTATTACACCGTTTTACACACATTTTTTTCCAAAATACTGAACCTAAATGAATTTAACCTGTTCAACGGAAGACTTTTCAAACAGCTTAAATAAACGACCCCTTTAATTTGGGATATAATTGGAGAAAACGTGCACTTTTGTTGAGGTTATTCTTACTTTTTTATAATTTTTAAACATAATGTGGTATGAATTATTTAAATATCAAAAGGCTGGTTATTTTTAATATATATCAAACTTTATTTTTCATTTTATGGAAACAAATGAGGTAAATAGAATCACAATTTCAAGTAACAAAGTCAAACACAAAATGTAAACGAAAACTATAAACAAATGTAATGAAAACTTAAAAATTAACAAATGTCCACTAGCTGAAAATTAACTCCGTTATTTATCTTTTTGAGAAGGTAATACATTTTCTCGTACTTCGATAGTAAATGCACATAACCGATAATTAACCTAACGACAATAAAATGCACGTATGGTATAAGTACTTATATTAAGAGCTTGCAGTAAAATATTTGCACGGATTAGAAGTTTATTTAAATTTCTGTGGACTAAAATAGGCTAGTATAAGAAATTTTTTTTTCTTTGATATTATATATCTTATACAGGTTCATTGTAAAATGTAGGCGAAAATATTAATTTTATTACGGCATTTTAGTTTTAGTGCAGTAGGCAAAAATAGAGTGCACCTAGTCTATTTTTAAAAATAGTTTCATCCGAAAAATCTTTCCATTGATTTTTATTATAATATTTTAAAATTTTGACTTACTTTACTTCCAAAGAACCACATTATCTGTCATTTTATGAATATATAATTAAATCTTGTTAAAAATGTATGTTATTTCTAAGTATCATAATATATATTAAGTACCATTAGCGCAAGAGTATGATGGGACACGATATATATTTAGTCTAGCCTAGATTTAATTTGAGTCACCGACATTGATCTATATTGATTGACAAAAGTATAAAATATACTCCAAAAGCAAACAACTAATTATCGATAATTTTTCTTAAACAGTTTTCAAAAAATTCAAACTTTCTAAGGCAATACCTTTATTTATACTTCTTGCTATAATATATCTTAACTACATAATATATTACATTGAGTTAGAGATGTGCAAGTTTGAAAACAAGCGTAATATAATTGTGATATAGACAGAAATTTATTATTGTCAAACAATTATTCATATCTATACTTCAGTTACGGGAATCAACGTGGGCAAAACGTTTTAAATTTTGGAAATTCTCTTTTCTGGTAAAGTTATAAATAATAACTCGGGTCTAACAATATTTTTCCCTGAACAATATTTATTTTTGACTTGTAAATATGTATTTAATATTGAAAACCAAATATAAAAAGTGATACTAATAATTAAAAAAGTGCCTACAGTTGTTTTTGACAATTAACCCCTAGCTGTGCTTTATATGCTTTTTAAGAATAAGCGTTCACGTTTATAAATGTGTCTTTGTGACTTATATCTACAAATCTAATGTTAATAAGATTGGAGGATAATAAATTATTTAAAAAACATGCTACTCTTATTATTGGCAATTACCCCTAAAACCATGTTATACACTCTAAAAGACAGAATTTTACTAATGTGTGTGAGTTCCCGCATGTAATTCAAAATTGTTTTCTAAAATGCTAAGATTAGAAAATCGATAGATTATATTTTAAGTTACGCCCACACTTGTTATTGATAATTAATGCTTAAAATGGTTGTATACATGTTCGATGTGATTGGGAATTGACAAAAAATAGTTCATCAGTGTAATGTTTATTTTTCTCGTTTGCATATATGTATTTAATGTAAGAAAAAATAATGATCATTTCTAAAAATAAGGACCATAGTTTTTATAAACAATTAACTGTACTGTACAAATGCTTTAAATGATTAATAATTCACGTTAATAAAAACGAGTTCTCTGACCGAATTATTTTTTGATAATTAGTATCTTACATTAGGAAAACAAAAAATTATTTTAAAAAATTCCCACAATTTCCATTGACAAATTAAAGTCATGCTTTATACGATTGCGAATTCAGTTAGTGAGTGTAAATTTTCAGGTCATCGTTTTTTTCTTATATAGACACGTGTCATTATATATTAGACAATTGACAAATTGTTATTATTTAAAATTATATCTGACGTATCTTAGCTCTTCTCTATATACAGTCTTATTTTAAATTAGAAGCAGATATCAAAAGGTTCATGCTTACTCGTTTAACGTTAATATATATATATATATATATATATATATATATATATATATATATATGTGTGTGTGTGTGTGTGTGTGTGTGTGTGTGTATATATATATATATAATTGTCAATTGTCAAATTTTGATGATGTGTGATATGTAATATTTCTCTGTTTTTCTTGTTCATGTTTTTTCTTTAAAAGGTGTTTTTTTCCCAGAACGTAATCTTCATACAAATCTGTTATTAGCTGTTGAAAACTTTAAATCATCTGCTGTATTTGACCACAAATACACTACTCTATTGTCAAATTAATTTTAAAAGACATTTTTATTACCAACAAAATTAAGACAAGGTTGATTAACTATTATTTCAGACCGTGTTCTTTCGCGTCATTTCATCTTTCTTTGTATCTTTGCTTTAATTTTTTAATTGCCAGCCCATGGCAATTCAATCAGATCCGCCCATTTTGGTGTTAATGTTGTTCACTGCGTGTGTCACAATGTCAATCTTTGTGGGTCTTCTATTAGTTTGAGGTTTCTTCGAGGCGGAAGAGAGAGGGATATATTTCTTTCCCGACGTGGATCTTTTCAAGATCATAGCTCTTTTTCTTTTCAGCTCTTTTTCCCTTAAAATATCCATAACATGCTTTACTATGCTTTGTACTCTTCCTCAACCTTAACCTTTCTAGGTAGACTCACAGGGTTTATCAATGTACCTCTCTTCCCAATATTCTGTTGGTCTTCTTGGGCCCTCATCGTTTTTTTCTTCCTCGTCTCAACTAAATAAAGATGAGTTAATATATGAGTTTGTGAACAAAGATATGTCTGTGTAAATGTCCCGTATAAATACGCACACAACAAACAAACATATAAGGAGATAACAGTTGACAAGTCCCTACAATTATACGCGTTGCTCAGCACACAAACTTACCAGTAGCCCCCAGAGCCTTATATTTTCTTAACTGTATCCAGTGCGATAAAATTTTAGCTTCATAATGATCTAAATGATCAAGTCGTTTCTAGGGTTCCATAATACAACAAAGACTCAATTTACATTCATCCTACCCGATATTTCTTCCGTCGTTTGTCATAACTTCAAAATTTTTAGTTTTTAAGAAATGTGTGTGTGAAATTTAATAAGTAATGAAAAAAACAGTATAGTTTAAAAAATAAAACTTACCTCCCCATATATGAAAAGTCGAGAAGGTTTCATTTACCATTTTGAAATAAAAAAAAAGAAAATAAAGGATCTTTTGTAAGATCTCTCGACTGTAACTGACATAGTCGTTTGCCATATAAACGTTAAATTTATAAAAATTATAGAATAAAGTAATATATATTGTACTTAAAATATATTTATGATATATTACCATTTATTAATATCAAATAAAGTTTGGAAAACTTTTTTTTTTATTTCGTCTTCGTATAATGGAAAAATTAATACAATATTTATTAACTAATATTTATATACACGTTAAAAGCTCTCGCTCTTAATGTGTATAATAAATATTGGTTTTTTTCTTTATCCATTGACATCAAATCTACCAAGATCAAAAAATAATAACGTAGAAATGTTGGCAAAGTAATGTAGAATGAATTCGTAATGATTGCATTTTTAAATATATCGTAAATCCAGGACCGTAATTAAAGATCTATTTAAATCAATATGGTATTTATAATATGGCTTATAGCGAGAAAACAAAGGGACTCATTTTTTTTCATATTTGTTAAAGATATTTTGTTTCTATTAAATCGTTTTATAAATTTTATCCTTATCAACTGCCGTTATCAACATCTTTCATTCTTATTACTTCCATAGCTTTTTGGAAATATAGAAATATGAGCTTGGTAGGCATTTCTTTTAAATCAAGAAATTGTTCTATAGCTGGTGTTACTAAACAGCTCTTTGTTAAACAAATCGAGCAAAATGATTTAATATATAAAAAATCAACTTTACGTATCGAACTCCAAAATATTAATGCAGTATTTTGTAGCATTGTAAAAGATATAGAGACGGGTGGTCAGTTTTAATGGTTTCGTCGCTTTTAATTATTTATTGTCATAATTTCACATTAGCGTGGGAGTAAAAACGCACGCACGACGTAAAAGGAATATTCGATATTATTTTAGTTGATATTAATCGATATATCATCGTTTACTTATGAACTTCATAACTATGTATATTTTGATGAAAAAGTATTTGGTAAACTAATTGGTAAGATAATTCTCTCATTATGTAAACTTTATAAATATAGGTCACATCATGGAGTTTTCAAGAAAAATACATTTTAGTTAGACTCAATTATTTTACCCTTTTTAAACGACCATATTCATATTTTTCCATCTTAATATTTTTTTACGACGTGGGTTTTTAACATTTGTTATTCTTGCATCGGGTCTTTTTCTGCGTTGTAAGTATAATAGCAACGATGTATCCATGCGTGCGCAACCGCGGCCAAGACGTCAAAACTCGTGTCGATCAGCTTGAACCATACGACGCTATCCCCACAACATTCACATAACACCTGACTGCAGAACTTACTTAAATACGCGAGTTAAATGCTCTCTGTAGATAAAAAAAAATATAAATTTTATTTTAAAGAGCGGTTGCAATATAAAATACTTATGGTGCTACTTAAACGATTTGAACTAAGCGATATGTGTTAGCTCGCAGGCCTTTTATATTTGTTCATATCTTCTAAATTATCTTTATGCAGTTCCGATGCGTAGTGCCGCTATCAGTGTGATCCCGCAATAGACTTCTCCTTTACCTGCGTCGTAGGGCAGTGCGTTCCAGGGCCTGTTCCTTTGACTCCCCCACCTAGTCTGATATGATGTGGACTGACTTTGTGGATGAAATGATGTGGATAGTTTTTCGCACACGTTCTTCCTTTTTTTAACATTTTCTTGTACACAGGTTTTGACTGTCTCTGAAGTGCAAATTTTTCGAGTACATTCTTTTAATTTATATATCTGGTCATATCGTATCAAATATTGTCCTTTGATTGTGTTTGAAATTGTAAAAAAAATATTTTGTTCAGAAATGATAGGTAAAATATATTTTCTGTAATGTTAATTTTTTTGATAAGATTGGGATATTTAACTGGAATATCATCATATTAGAGAATATTTCTATATTTGGGCATACTTGGATTTAGATGCTAAGAAGTTTTTGGGCAAGTTTTTGGTTTCTGGTATTTTAGAAATGCTTCGATCTATATATAATTGCGACATAATAGAGGGATGTAGCAAATAAGATATATATTTTTGTAGTTTCTAAGCTTTATTGTATATCTAATAGATAGTCGGAAGTTACACTATTATTAATCAGTGAGTTAATTTTAAGAAGGAAGTGTAATTCGTTAGAATGTAGCTGAATGAATTGTGTTGTTATATGCAAACATACGTCAATTTTTTTATCATTTTTTTTTTAATTCTATTAATGTGGTGTGTAATATTTTTATGTCGCCATGGGTATAAAGCAGTTATTTAATTGATTTACTAGTTAATTATTTAATAGATATAGTTTTATAATTCTCCACTGAAGGTCGATATTCATTTTATTTCAAATAAATCATAGTTTTATAACTCTCGTCTAAACGACACTATTTGTTTTATACCTGATAAAGGTTTTAAAATAAAATTAATGTTTATTTTTACATATTGGTAACTACTAAGTACCATAATGTCTGCATTATTAGATAGGTGACGCGATACTTACCTGGATGCATATCGGAGGGAGAAAATTTGAAGATCTAGAAATGTATAATACAACACAACTTTTCCAGGATTGCTAGAAATGCATGATGTGGTGCAGATTTTCACACAATTCTTAGAATAATGTAGTCAGAACTATTGCACCGTACATAAATATATGTAATTCGGTACTGCGATTTATATACATATACATATATATATATATATATATATATATATATATATATATATATGACGATTTAAAATATACTCCAGCCGTAATGATTGCTGTCAATTCAATTCAAAAAACTTTAATAGAACCTTTAATAATAGAGCTTTCCGATAAAGTAGGCTGAAAATTAAAATGGAAAAGCTTCAAACACAGACTCGTGTTGAAGGAATGACGAGAAAATATCACTTTGAAGAGTTGAATTACTACAATGGATGTCTTTTTTTTTAAATCAGTCTATGAAATAAAAACGCTTAACAAATCGCTATATCGATACTAATAACAGTGAGCAGCAAATTATATAAAAATGTAATAAACCGAAAATCCATGGGTGCAAACGATAAAAGTGGTCGAATTTCGCATCGGTCTTATATATTTACAGATTTATGATTTTGAGGTAAAAAAAAATTAACGTGCACTGTAATATATGTGCACTGTAATTTATCTACTATACAACGAAGTTTTCCTACTTATTATCGACAGCGTTATCGCCATTAAATAGGAAAGTTTTATTATATAGTAGACCATAAAAATATAGTACGGAAAACTATACATAAATACAGATAATATAGAAATCAACAACTCAAAAGAAGAAAATAATATTCGGTATCTCAATGTATTCTTTGACAATAGGAAAATAATTGAAATGGAATTAAGAAAGGACAGCAGCACAAATATTAATTAATAACAATTACTGGATTTTGTCAAACAATATTTGGAAATATTTATCTAGAATATAAGTTCCTTTTGTCATAAATATGAGCATACCTTCTGAGATGAAATATGTAAAACACAGAAAAGTTGGAGTTTCGACATTCCGTCATGTATATGAATACATACTTCGAAGAATTTTCAATGGTTTCAATGGGCTTTACTCATGGAAGCTGCTCTATAACTGACGTTGACTAATAAAGATTCGCTATAATATTTTTATAGCATCATTTAAAATTCCTTCGCCTAATTTTTAACATTTTTTTAAGAAAGATGTTAATCATAAGAATTGATGATATGGATTTTAGATATAAAATGTCGTAGTTAATAGATTCATGGGCTATAATTTCAACCCGGTCAATGAATTTAATTCTACAAGTACAGACGACATGTTTATGTGTATAAACTTTGGGAAATTAGCAGAATGGTACACTTTTAAAGCCGGCTACTAGGTTGGAATAAGATAATGAAAATTAGTAATATGAAATATAGAAAAGAAGAGCAAATGGTAACGCTGTCAGAGCAAACGGTAACGCTGTCAGTCGCTGCCAGGGTTCATAATTTGAAAAATTCTGTAGTATTACGCTTGTATAGCCAAATATTTAAGTATCCCATTGTTATCGTATGCTGATATAAAGGTAAGTAACTTTTAGGTTTAATATTGCTAAAATGTAAGGTAACATGGGTGAACGTATAACACCCGAAGTAGTTTCAGTACGTAAACCTTTATGCCTTTTCTAAGTTTATAAAATAACAAGTAGTACTGAATTACAAATCCAACGACGGTGAGCATTCTTTTATTGCTCAAAATGGCTCTATTGTTTAACAGTTAACAGGAAAGTTTTACGAAATGTGTTTCCTTTACAAGGCAGGGTATTTGATATGCGCTTGATCGTGCTTATAATAGGATAAAATCCATAAAATTATACTATTGAGTAAAAGATGAAGTGCTAATATTTTCCTTTTTTGGTGCTATGGAGCGCGGTTACGTATCGTCGTTGTAGGTTAAAGTTTAAGACGGGCTAATGCACGACGGATTTCAAAAGATGATACATTGTCCAGCACTGCCTGAAGTTAAGGAAACTCAATTTTTTTTTATAACAAAGATAGAGAAATAGATAACTTTCAGAAGATTCAACTTTAGAAGCGATGCAAATTGGTAGTCGGTAGTTTGGTAGTGCAAATTGGTAATAGTTACAACTTAATGGAAGTAAAAAACTATATATATTTACGGAATTCCGTTGAAGAACAATGATGAGGTATGATTTCTTACTATGGAAGTTGGAAGACGCTTGTTCAATGAAAATGAATTCAGTATTTTGACCATCAAGCAAAATGTTTATTAGAAGAGATTTTGACGGAATGTTAACCAAAAATCTAATCTAAACCACGTTACTGAAAATATTAACAAAGAAGAGTTCAAGATAGGCCAAGTGGGTCCACGGAGTTTTGCAGTCGTTACTGGAAATGAAAATAAATAAGTTAAAACAAGTTTAGTTAAATTATTAAAATTTATTTTGGAATCCCAGTTTGAAATCTCGAAGCCAAATATACGTATATTCGTGTGTTATGTTGTCCTAAATATATTTTGTTATTAAGTGCACCCATTATTATAAAATGCAGCATCGCTATCGAACACAGCTTACATATTTTTTTTTAATTACACCTCTGTCTGGGTAAAGGATTGTACTAGAGGGTAATTCTCACTCCCTCTCCTTCTTTCCACACCACTACACTTGTGGATCACGGGTTGTACGTTTTTATCTTTCTCTATGTCAGGAGCTTCAGAAATTACACATATTTTCATTTTAGTTACTACATAAGTATTTAGATAACTCGCATATACTTTAAAGTTCTTGCACGCCATAAAGCGGTGTCGCTATGTGTGTATTAGTGAGTTCACGATCCGTTCTCGAGCTGCGATATTTTGTAAATACCTGCGTCTTTCGGCACATGGTAACCCTTCGAGAACCACCACCACGTGCCGGAAGACTCAGAGTCTTCCAGCAAGCAACATTACCCCACAAATGACAATCAAAGATCGACATTTGAGGGGTAACGTTAAATTGTTTGTTGAAAATATGCATTTTTTGGCTTAATTAAAAGGGTTCATTTATTTCATCTTACATATTGAGAAATGGAAAGTAGGCATACTAAGAAATAATTTTCTTTGACTAATTTTCGAATCACATTTTAAAGTTATTTTAATTTTTTTGGACGAAAAGTTATCTGAAAACATTTCCGAAAAAGGACGCCAATTATCATTTACACAAGTTTAAAATTTAGCATTTGAGTTTTCTCTTTGCCACATTCTATATATATCTGCATATTTTTCAGTCTAATGCTTATGTAATTTTATTTTAAAATATTAATCAATATTATCAAAAGGTTTTACACCGAAGGCATTTTTAATTATATACTATCTTAGTATCAGACTGATGTATTTTTTAACCTTCATAAATCTTTACAATTTAAATGAAACACTTTAAAAAAAACATTTCAGTCAACATATTGCTGAAATGGGACTAATGGAATATTGCTCTTTTAACTAACTATATAATTCATGAAAACGACGAAAGTTATTCTTAAAGTTTCTGCCTGGAAATTACATTTCGTTCCTTAGTTTTGAATCTCCTTCCATTGGACACCTAATGATGCCTTGTGTCTTATTTATTTGAAGTTAATATTCCCAGATATGCTTAGGAGACACACTTGTGATAAAATATATATTGGGTTGTCAAACCAGTATTCAAAATGAAAAACTTTTATCTGGTTTCGGATGGATATGGAAAAGGTTCTTCCGCATATTTCTTGGAATATTTCTAAGAAATCTTCCTTATGAATTACTGATATTTATTTATTCAGATCCTATCCTTTTGATACCTAGAGATGATGGGAAAATTTAAAACATTTTCTTATTCTCTAAAAAATATGCCCATTATATATAATACTTGGGCATCCTCGTAGATGTTACAGCCAATAATTGTTTTTTTAATGGACCTTAGTGAATGGGATATCATGATATTTTCTAACATGACGGCTCCTTCATGAAATACGAATCTACAAAGCGTATTAATATACGTCACCCAACTCCTTCATCGCACAGGTATGTAGAAAAAATGATATATATATATATATATATATATATATATATATATATATATATATATATATATATATATATATCTCGGAATAATGAGAGCATATCTTTTATGCATAATTATTTCATAATTAAGTGCAATATTAGTGTAATTTTCTAATTGTGAGTAATTGCTTAATTTGTGATATTATTATGTGACAAATACAGTTATTTTATCTGTAACTTTGAAAATGCATTTGCCTTAGACCACCAATGAAAGACTAGTGTGATAACTCGGTTTTGCTATTTTTCTATTTCTCATTATTGCAAATAATACTGCACTATTACTGGAAAAATTATTTCTGCAGATGACATAAAACTATTTCCAAAGATAAAATATGGAAAAGGCAAGGTTTTATATCATTACATAATATTTTACTCGTAAACTTAAAAATAATGACAATGCAAGTATATCGTCATAAAAATATAATCAAAAGTGTGTCTGTAAGTTCAATTAAAGAAATATTATAAACATAATATAAGGTTTTAACGATTACCAGAGACGATGGCATCTGATATATTGATCACTATGCCAGTAAATCAGATATTTTTTATTCAAACATACTTTGTTCCCATTCAAATTTACGAGTTTATTTTACTTTTATAGTTTCTTTACGGTAATTTCTTTTTTGAAAAATATTTAAAATGCTTGCAAATTTTGCGATCATAGGTATTATTTATCGTAGCCGTTTAATACGCTCGTTTTATCGACTAGAGATGGTTTACTAGAGATGGTAATAATGTTATAGTGACAAATTATTGTAATAGAATTAACGCATCTTGAGTCCATGTAATCAAGGTAAAAGTGTACAAAAGGATAGACCTTAATCACTTAGATAATATGAGATCGTCCTACTTTCAGATTTACGTAGCAAAAAAGCATTCGCGTTTTTAAAATAGAATTAAATAGGGCACTAATTTGAAATGCTTTTTAAAATGTCAAATGTATCAATCAACACATAATTTGTAATTCCAATACAAATGCTGAAAGCATTTGTATTGAAAATAAGGGATAGTTCATCAACAGGCCGTTTTTAATTTTAAAGATTTCTTTTCACAATTAATGAAGATACTGTTAAGACAAATTCGTGGTTTTAATATTAGTAGAAATATTCGCCATAATGTAACTTTTTATTTCAAAGTGCCAAAAACTAAACGCTCCAGGAGGGAATAATAATTTTTAACTTAAAACTAATAAGTTTCTCGGCAGACAAAGTTCTCACGAAATCCACCGTACACTGCCGTGAACAATTTATGACTGCGGTTATTTTACTTAATTAGTAATGTAGATGGTATTCACAACTCTGTTCTAATTTATTCTAGACTAACTGGAATTACGAACACATAATGTATAATCATTAGTTAAAATTAAAGAAAATGCGATAGTATTATGGATAGTAAAATGGGATCAGTTTTATTTACCGACCTGATTTGCATAAATTTTATTTAAAACGTGTTAGGAACAACGGAAAGGTAATGGTTTCTACGTTCATATATAGTCAATATATAGACACTAAATGTATTTTTATTAAATGAAACTTTGGTCTAAAAATATACAGAGGTCCATAACTCATGTTTTAATTTCTGCCCATAAATTTTTAGTTATAACTACCTGAGCAAAACCGGGCGAAAAGTTAGTACCTATCAATAAAACTGATTCTTCTTTTATTGATAGGTAAGTAAGTTCTTGAAAGTTCTCTGTACTGCATTTGAATAAATTAGTGTTATTTTGTAATGGCATATTGATTTGATTTCTTTTTAAAAATCGGGACCTGTCGTGGCGAATAACTTGATTGCATAGGTTCCAAATTCAAATCAAAATTACTAACCAAATGGACTAAATAAATTCAATACTTCTCAAGAGTTTACTTACTAGAATAAATTGCTAGAACCAATGAGGTAAATACTTTAAACAGTCGAATAAATAGAATGAAATCGAAACTGATGATAATAGTACTGAGAGATGATTTATTTAATTATCAATATAACGACAGAATGTCGGTGGCAATGACTATGGCAGATACAATTTAAAATTTTGATATTTTCACCCATTTACATAAAATACACAAAAAGGTAGTAAAAATTTCTTTCAGTGACACTGTAATAAAAAAAATAGAGGTAAGTGCTTAACAATTAAGTCTACTGATCTAATTAAATAATCAAATATGTTTTTATATATTTATAAGCATATAGAAAGTTACAAGATTGTTTATTACAGGAAAATTATATGATGTATACTATTTATATTTTACATAAAGTGATTTTCATTACACATTTAATTAATTAAATTTTTTCTCACTCTTATTATATGAGAATTTATTTGCACAAGAAATTACTTTTTTAACATATTGCATTCTCATTGAATATTCATCGACAGAACAAGAAGGTGTTCAAAAGCTATTCAATTAAAAGGATATGCTATTCAATTAAAAGGATATGCTAAATGAAACAAGTTAGTTACAAATATCTGGGTTGCCACGATAACATTTTATATAAAATCTTAATCGACACTCTTACCGAGCCAGTGAACCTCCCAAACCGGATACTAAAGTTCAGAACGCATACATAAAACAGATTTTCCTTAGATTATTCGTAGTGACCGGAAAAGCCTACGATAAGTAGAATTATTGGTTACGTAGCTCAATAAAAAATATGCTGTTGTATAACATTTCATTATAGAATTTATGTTTCAAAAAACTTCATAGATATTTATAAATTTAGGCTTAAATTAGTTTGATCTCTGTCAAAGTAGTCATGTGGAAAGAAACATGAACCTACAGTTGAGAGAAAGTGAAGAAACGGTTACTGCAGGTAACGGTAAACGGTTTGCTACATATTAAGTGAAGAAACGATTGAAAATAATTACGAAATAGTAGACAAACTGCTTGATAGCATTAAGTAGTATATGTAATTGGAAATAAGTACATATATATATATATATATATATATATATAAATGTATAAATGGAAATAATTAGCCAAATAAAGCACCCTTCTCTTTCTTAACTTCATAAACTACGGTTAGTATATTTTTAACCAATCCTCATGTTTTCCTTCGAACTTGTTCCTTTTATATAAAAGTATACTCAGCTTCTGCAACTTGCTACTAATTACGTGTGATTATTTATACGTACGAGTTAAATCTGAAAATTAGTTTACAAACTAGGTCATAGGAATTATATTAAGCCACTAAAGGGAAACGTTAAAGTGCGAAGGTAATTTTGCTAATATGCGAGTTAAATAAGTTAACTCTGTTAATTCCTTTATCGTTTACCTGTTATAACACCGTAACGAAATATTAATTACTTGAAATAGTTTATAATCTTATAGCTCTTTTAAATGGTCCTATAATCTATGTAGACTAATTGTTGATGTGCACATATTTTACTATTAACTTATTTGTTATTCACGGTAATTTTAAGTTTAGGAAACTGATAAAAAGTAATTTTGTTATTTATGAGTTTTGTCATCGTTATTCTTGAAATAAGTTATTTTGTTAAAAAAGAAAATACAAATAGAAATTTGTTAAAAAAGTAAAAAAAAGAAAAATTCTTGTCGAAAATTGCGGAATTTTTTCATATCTCATGGGAGTTTTAACACAAATTAGGGTATATTTTACGTCACTTTTACGCTTAATATTTTGCAAACGAGATTTAAAAATGTAAAATGGGAAATTGTGTATTGGATTTCAATTTAACTTTAGAATAATTCATATACAATGATACTTCGCTTAATCTAAATAGGGCGAAACATTTTTTTTTTTTACACTTTTCATATATACGAAAAATAAAAAAAAAATTGTTCGCTTTCTATTCGGATACATTATTCAAGTTAAAAGAAAATTTTATGTTTGGCTGTATATCAAATGTGATCTGCACATGAAGGTACAAAATTCCATTCACAAAGCTTAGAAAATTTTATGCATATAGCTTTCAAACGGCAGAAATTGAGATTGTGAGGAGCATATGAATGGACTTATGTGTTAAAATGTTTTTCTCTTGTAATTAAATATAGAATTTTAGTCAAGATAACCGATCAAGGAAATCAAGCTTACATTTACGTTGATACTGCCTCAGTAGCCAACTTCATGGGAAGTAAAATTTTTAATAAAATTTGTAGTGTACATACATTGCTATCATACCAGCTTGGGGACGTATTCAAACCAACGAGTGCCTTTTTTATTGCATTTCCTTTTCGTTTCTTTTTTCAATGGCATTCTTTCAACTTTTTTTGAATTCCAACGCGTTCTCACGTCCAATAATAAGTTCAACTTGTGATTTCAATTTGTTATTTTGCATATTTTTTTAAAGTAACTTTTAAAAAACACTTTTCAAAAACTTTTACCAAGGCACGTGTTTCCCCCAAAATATTGTGTATTATACTTTAGCATATTATGCATCATTTCTCCACCTGGGTCCGAAGTCACAATCATTAGCACTCTAGTCACTTTCCTCGGCAGGATTGCTTAATGTGCGAGATACGTTAATAATGCGTCTGAAAGTTTTACTTTTATTATAAAATGTTGCCACAACGGATAAATTAACAGCATAATTGAGGCAGATGATCATTTCGGTAGGACGTTTACGACTAAATTCAAGCATAATATTTGGTTCATAACTAGTCACAGCTACATGTGATGCTCAAAACGTAGACCGAATTCTTGCAATGGTATTTTTGTGATTTTCCTGGTTTCGTTTACCCCGCATTTACCCTGAATGTGTAGTAGACCCAAATTATAAAATAAGCTGTTTATTTGGGGGCTAGAAATAATAAAATTCCTTCATTATCTGATGAGGTTTAAACTGAGTCACATATTATGGCAACTAACCGATTTTATAAATGAGTAGTATCCGCCGAAGTCGATTTGAGGTCTTTATAGCTTTATAAAATTCCTAGCTTTGTAAAATTAGTGATTTTAAACATCAAGTCACTGGAAATATTGTATCTAGACTTGTGTGCACATATAAATTTATGTGTTATTTATTTTTCTCATCGCAAACTAACTGCCGATAGCAATAAATTGGATACTGCATCTTTACAGGCCTAATCATTCGCAAGGGAACACGTGGGTTGATGCAAGTATAAACCTAGTAGTAAAGAAGTTGATAGCAGTATAAATATTACCATTTGAGTATAAATTGATTTAATAAATTTCATGAAAAAATGATAATGTAACGTATAACCCCCCTTAAAATAATTTAATTTGATGTAAGGGTTCATATTCGGGAAAGGCAGATAATGCGAGTGACGTTCACCCTCACGTACAAAAGGATATCATTGCTTCACCACCATCACCAGACAGCACCACGTCAATTATTTTCAGACGTCTGATATATATATAATTAATTTAACGAATTCCTTGCTTACTGTACAATTATTCAAGCTATTGAAAAATATTACAGATATACATATAGAAACTATTGTAACGTTCAGTACACACATAAGGTGGGATACACAATACAAATATATGTACAGAAATGTGTGATAGTTAATCTACTCTATAAATATTCACCATTGCAGATCGCTATGGTGTAAATCATTGTCCTCATACTTATTAAACTGTGGTTCAGAGCAATTACATCGTAATGCGCAGCCAATGTGTTTAGGAAAAATCCGCCAATTTTCCTTTAAAGTTACACGTGTTTTTTTAATATAATTTCAGTAATTATATGACGTTGTAAAGTCCATTTCGTTGAGCGTTGCGAGTGGCTTTTTGGTGCACCTCGGAAACGCGAACAGTTATCGGATTTGATCGTTTTAAAGACGTATTTACATCTTTAATTAAAAACATCTATTTTAGTCAAGTTTATTCTGCCAATATGTGGTATAATGATTATAATATAAGAAAATAGATCAAATTATTTTGTATAATTGAAGCATATGACTTTTTATTGATTTCTTATGTCTATTTCATAATAATCGTTTTTTAGCAAATCATTTTTGACCAAATCCCTACAGAGGGGCAAGTTTAAAGGATCGATTACAAACAATTATTCTTTAATTTTTATTGCGATTAGTGAAATATAATACAATGCTCACTTCTTTAATGTGCTAAATTAACATTTTGATTAACGCATTAGCAAGAGAGAAGAAGAAAAATAATTATTCTACAAAAATATAATTTCAATTTCTCGTACCTTTTTAAAACCGACTAGGTATTTTGCGCAGAGGCACGTCCCAAGTCGATCGTGTCACTGTTACTCTGAATAAAAATATTTGCGATATTCTCTAGACTAAGTGGTAATATAATAATTAGAATTGACCATTCTCATTCGAAGTAAAAATTGTTATCAAATTAAACCGATGTTCTCCGAAACGGCTTGAGGTATAAACTTGAAATTTAGCGTGGTAGTATACCTGCATATATAGTGGCCATAGCAATTGTGTTAACCTGCATATTTAGGTTGTACTGGATGGTGGGAGAAGCACATTAGACTTAACTAAAAAAAAAACAATATTTCACTTACACAAAAAGTGATTTATTTGCGATTATGTATTATTTAATAATATTTTGAAAGGTATTAGCCCTACTACATACGAATAAGAAATTAGGTTTATTTTTTATCTAATAACTCTGCAAACAAGCTTATCACAACCAAATTTAGCATCTCTGTAGTTCTTAGATCAAAGTAACATTAAATATTATAATCGACATTATGTATTTAATACAATATTCATGGCTTCACTTGCATGGAACATAAATATAACGAAAGTTCGTTTAGACGTTTATTCCTCAATAACGCTTACTTGGCTGATAGATTGTTGTTAAACGTGCTATAATCAAAATAACGATAAAAAATAGCCTTAAATTACATTTTAGCAGAGATTTTGTAGGATTAAATTCGGTACTAAATTAACAAATTTCACTCTTTTAATGTTCCATAAAATATTAAAACTCATCATATACGTCATATACGCACGCAGGCACGCACGAGCACCCGCATGCACGCACGCACGCACGCACGCCCACATATAGTCGAGTATATGTATGTGTTGATAAAATACCTTTTAAATATTTTGTTGTGCTTGCCTATTTAATTTTTCAATTATCAGAGTAGATTTTGTTTCAGCGGTGAATTATTTAGCGCAAGCAACATTTTCTTGTGGCATTACGTAATTTCTAAAATTGTCTTAGATATTTCAGCAGACGTTTCTAATTTTAAATCAAGAAGTGCTGCTAAAACCGTTCAAGTAGAAATAGCAAACTGCTTTCAGGATACTCAAAAGTTGGCATATTACCTTATTCTTCACCAGGTAATAAAAATTTAATCTTTCATCGGAATGACTTACTTGATATGAAAATTAGTTTAATTTTTAATTTCGAATATTTGTCTGGCTCCATTAATACGCCAGGAACGATTAATTAGAACAAACGTCTTATATCTACATATAATTTTAGTAGGTTTATGAACAATATGCTTTATAATTTAAAAAAGAAAGGTTTATATAAATAATACATCCCCCTTCATATACAAAAAGCAGTATAAAAAATAAGACATACATTTTTTTCCTAGCGATTTTCTTTCTTTAGCTAAGGCTAGGTGGCTTTAAAAATTGTGCAATTAAATATTATGTATCGATAAAAATACAAGGATTTATTTGCCTTTATATTTAAATCATCGTACCTTAGCAAAAATATTGTGGAAAGTCTAAAAATGTATTCGAGTAGATAAAGTATGATAAAAATATTACACCAAAAAAATCATTCTTCGAACTTATTCTATTTCATAATCAACTAAGTAAATCTATCCAATGATCTTTGTATATGTAATTCAAATGTAAGATCAACTATTATTTAACTGTTGCGAAAGACGTAACGAAAAACTTAATGTTTTTCTTATATGTCCGAGATCAATCATAGTTTGAACCACCGACGAAAGTTAAATGACGGTTTAGTTATAATTTCTTACGATACATCACTAACTTACTGAAAGTTTAAAATCTAAATAACATTACTGGTGGGACTGAATTGTTTAAATCCTTGTAAATTAATCTGGGCAATATGGTCGCCCGACAATGAGCTGTTTAAATTTCTGTCATTCTTCTAAATGTTTATTTAGTAATCATTCTTTCAGTAGTTGTTGATAAATTTATTTACAATATCAATACCAATTGTATTATTGTCCGATGTATTATTGTCGATTCCGATGCCCGCACATCGTTGACGTCCACGATATGCTATTCCCGTAAACGAAGTATTAAAAGCACCTTCATACGGTCTCATACATTTTTATTCTCTGTTAAGTAGTAATATCGTACCCTACAGTTACCATACAATATTATAGCAACATCTGTCGTTTTTTGCATTAGTTTCTTTTGTATATTTATGCAAAAGGAAGGAATAGTTAGTTAGCGACACGAGTATGAAGTTGACTTTCAACTTCATGCTCGTGTCGCTTGCAAGGTTTTTTTATAAAATATTCCCACATTTCTTTATTAATGAAATAAAAAATGTAGGAAATTCTAAGTTAATAACTTGTATATATATGTGTATATATATATGTTTATATATATATATATATATACATACATATATATATATATATATATATATATATATATATATATATATATATATATATATATATATATGTTTATTACCTCTTTTGCAAAAAAAACGGGCACTTATAAGAATAAACCATATCAGAGTTATTTTATTAGTCTTTGATGCATTTTATATGGCGATATGATGAGAATATTGTTATTTATTATTGAGATATCGTTTTCACCTACTTCCGTCATTAAAAATGGGAATAAATAAAAAAAACGATGTAAAGTCCACAGACGAGCGTTTTCATACTGGTACATTAAAAATGGCTAAAGTTTATTTTTGTATATTTTTTTAAAAATTCAACAAACAATTTGAAAATTTAGTAACAAGTACGGCCTTCTCTAGCTAAAATCAATGCGCTTAATCTACTAGGCATGCTTCCGACGACGTTTTTCATATTTCCTGAGGAATACGTTCCCATTCAGCGACGATCACATTTTTAAGGGCCTGAATATTTTCTGGACCTGGTTTTACGGCTCTGACGCATCGTTTGAAATTATCCCATATGTGTTCTATCGGATTGAGGTCGGAACTTCTAGCTGGCCAGTCTAACCGACGAATTCCGGCCTCCTGCATATACGCATCAACATCTCTAGAGCGATGGGCCCGAGCGTTGATGTCCACAAGAATGGACTCGCCTCCAACTGCTGTTAATGCGGGTTGGGCATGAGGAATAAAAACCTCTGATATGTACCTTTGCGCATTAAGTGTGCTATTTTCAATAAAAACTAACTCTGTACGGTCATCTGAGTTAATACCAGCCCGAAACATTACGGAGCCTCCACCGTAAGGGGTGATTTCCTCAAAGTACACTTCTGCGAAGCGTTCTCCAGGTTTTCGTAAGACTCGCCGACGTTAATCCTCACCACTAATCGATATACAGAGTTTCATCGGGGAATAAAACATTATTCCAGTCTTGTTGAGTCCATCCAGACGAAAAATTTTGAGCGAATCTTAATCTGGCAACTCGATGCTCACGGAGCAATGTAGGGCCCGAGGTGGGCGATAGCTACGTATATTAACGGCCTGAAGTCTCCTTCTGACTGTCCATAAGCTTACTCGTGTACCTCTGATGTCCTCGAGTTTCTGTTTGAGATCCACGTATGTAACTTGACGATTTCGTAGCGCTTGACTGACTATGAAGCGGTCGTTCCGTGGTTCAGTGCACCGTTTTCTTCCAGGACCGAACCAGAACAGAACCTTTTACTGAAGGAGCCGATTTCTCGGTATCGTTGCAAGGTCCTTTGGACAGTGAAGCGACTCACATTACACTGCTGAGACACATAACATTGGCTACAGCCTTCTTCAAACAGCTCAATAATTTTACTAGCTCTTATCGTTTTTTCAACCATACTGAGAACAGCAAAGAGAAGTGAACTAATGCAGCAAACAGCAGAAATTTAATTATAATTTAATTGTTAAAATAAAAAAAGTAACAAATTAAAAATAACTTAATGAGTTGGATTTAATTTACGGCCAAAAAATATGTTTTTGTCAGTGAAAGAAAATTTTTATTCAAAAAGAATAAGTTTCAAATTAAGAACGTTCGTTTTTATGTGCCAGAATACACTTTACCTACTAGTAACAATTACAATTAATACAACCTCTTAATAAATAATATTTTGTTAATAATATGGCAAAATCAAAACCGCCTGTTTTTTATGCAAAAGAGTATATATATATATATATATATATATATAAATATATATATATATATATATATATATATATACATATACATATATATATATATATATATATATATATATATATATATATATACATACATACATACATGTTTATATATACAAACATATATTTCATCAATACCTAGTTCACAGATGAAATAATGTTCCTTAGTGATGAGTAAATTTTAAACATTTCAATATCAAAAATATTACATTTTACTTGTCACATATAATGACGTGTATATATGTATGATGTTTAAAACTTAGGAGTGTATTTGACTAATTTTGATACTCGATTATCTCTAAAAGTGTAAAGAAAAAACAAAAGTGAATATTTTTATAGGATATCTTATGGCCTTTACTTTCGCTGCGATTAATTCTAGTTTATGATTAGTCGTTTTTGACGAATTCTGGAAATATTAAAAAATAACCCTATTTTTCAAGGTGGCGGCTGAAACTTATGTCTGAAGTCTCTCTACTTTTGCTTTAATAATTACTAGATATCTTTAAAAAATATTCCACATTTCGGAAGTTTCACATTTATTGCGCCCGAAAACCTTATTTTGGCTCAATGAATATTTCAAAATCTATGTTAAAAATAACAAAGTAACTAATCCTATAGCCATATTGGCGTATACCAAAAGTTTAATTAACAACATGCTTCACTTTCTGTAAACTTGTTTTTGTATTAAAAATATATTTTCTTGACTCCGTTTACAAATCCGCCCTTAATATTGCTAACCTCCAGTTGATAAAATGCTCTTACACACATTAGATTATAAAATGGAAAAACTCAGAAAACATAGATCAAAGGAAATTTGAGCGGTATATTCTAATATCTATTCTCATCCAGTAAGCTTTAAAGATGGTGTTCAAGAAATGTTTAGTCTTTTCAAAAACCATTTACGTTTAAGGGGAATTCAATTTCTTACAATAATTCTTCGAAATTCATTTTATGTCACTGGATGTTGGAAAAACAATTTCAATCAACAAAACAATAACATGGAATTGCAATTTATTACAAAAATTGAATTTAGTATTTTAGCCAAATTATCATTTTCAGTGTTAAATGTATTAGAACTTTTAACTCTTTTGGCCTTTTTTAACCCCAACGGAAAATTTCTTTAAGGACGTATTTACAAAAGCCCGCCGCTTGACAACAGATTTTTACCAGCCGTAAACTCACTAACACATACATAGCTACGCCGCCTATGGTGTTCAAGAAATGTTTAGTCTATTCACATTATTTTGAATGCTTATATTACAATTAAAATGAAAATATTCGTACAATTTTTTTAGGTGACCAGTTATATTTATTTTGCATTATTAAAATTACGACGATAGAACAAAAATAAATATAATTTTTTTAAAGTGTTATTTAGGGTTTTATCAATTGAGTAGGCCAGCTGACCGGAATGACTCTGTACAATGATTTTATTTTCCACATGCGGCTTTATCAACCTCTTAATATTTAATGGTGTTTTTCCTGTTGTCATGCACATTGATTGGTATAATTGGCTTCTATAGGTAAATTAAAAACATGTCTTAAAAGTATTGCCACTAAATGTCATAATGTCACGTAAATAAGGATTTACATGCAAAAAATTGGCTTCTCTAATGCTTCTAAAGCTGCGGATGCGCTTGTTTCATCCGTCCTTTCCAAAATTTATTTATTTATCTACTTTAATGTATCTAATTGATACATATAGCGGACTTATTGCTACAAGAGCAATCTCTTACAGCCAACCACAACACCAGTCCAGCCCCGTTCGACGAACGGCCGGGAATCGAACCCGGGTCGCCGCGGTGCGTCGCATCGTCAAAGGCTGTATGCCTTGTGATCAACCCAACACACCACGGCGACGAAATTTCGACGAAAATTCATTTAGTCTAGAAATAAACAAGTTAGGATCTATTTAATACAAATAATTGAAATGAGTACCAATAATTAATATGAAAATTCAAGGTTATTTTAGGGTCAGCCTATTATGAACTAACATATTCTATAATGCAACTATGTGATTTTAATAAATCGTGACAAACTATTTCAATAAAATGACATTATAGGGGCGTCAAATACGATTTTTTTTGTTTTCATTCCTGGATACCGCCTTAAAGCCAGCTCTCGACTATCTTTAAAGTAATACGGCATCACACATCGAATGTTAATAAAAAAATATCATTGAACATCATATCTCCTCATCCTTTTTCATATATGCAGTTGAAAGATTGACGAACCTTTTAATTTAATGTTATGTAAATAAAAGAAAGCCGCTAACAAATTATTTTCTAACTAGCTTTGTTTCCTTAGAGAGTACTGTTAAGTTAATTGTAAGATTAATACACATAATGCCGCCCATAATACAAATTTTAAAGTGACATTTTTAAGTAAGTATAATTTGTGTTGGAACGTCAAATTACCATATATTACCCTAGCTTATATGTTACACTAAATATTTTTCGTAAATATCTAAATTTTACATACAGGCCAACCCTACATTTTTATTATCCTACTTAATGTAATGTGAAGGTTTGTTTGTTTATTCTTTTTTCACGACGCAACGGAGTAAGTGAATGACATGAATTTTGCAAAAAGATATCTAGCGAGTCGGCAAATGACAAAGGATAGTTTTTATTACAGCAAATTTCTTATTTCAAACTGAAAAAGTACACAAAATGAATAAGGAGGCGACGTCGCAAGAGAGTAAGAGGTCGACGTGAATTTTTTAATCGTTACATACGCATTAAGTAAGAGTAACAGAATCAGTCAGTTTATTATTTAATTAGGAGTCCTACTTATAATACTATAAGTGTAAAAGTGGACACGTAGTTTATAAACAATGCATCAAAGTGACTCTACGCAAAACTATTTGGCTTGGCAGGAAACGAAATAAATTATTTTTTATGCCGAGACATCTCATTCAAACTAATATTATAATGACTAATAGGATAATTGCGAACATGCGTTTGTTTATTCTTTTTTCACATCGCAACGGAGCTACAGATTTATGTGATTTTTTTAAAAAAGGTGGTTTAGGAGCTGAAAAATAGTGTATAGTACTTTTTGACCCGGGAAATATCAATGTAACTAATATCACAAGGCGCACTAATACTGAAAAAGCAAAATTGCGTTTATTTACCTTCTTTCACTTGGCAATGGAGCTATGGACCGACGTGATTTTTGTACAGAAGTAGGTGGCGACCAGGGAAATGAAATAGGCTCCTTTTCATCCCGGGAAATTTCGCTCTTATTGATATTATAATCCTAATAAATATTATAAATGCAAAAATGCGTTTGATGATCGTTTTTTCACGTCGCTACGGAGTTATGGATTGATGTGATTTTAGTAAAGAGAGAGCTGGTGTGTCAGAAAATGACATAAGCTACTTATACCAGGAAAACTCATTGAAACTAATATTACGACCATAAATAATATTAAAAATCCGAAAGTGTGATTGTCTGTCGTTTTTTCACATCACAGTTTACTGGGAAATAATATTTTTTCCAGGTAAGCCTTATTCTGACTAATATTATAATACTAATTATTATTGCACATGATAAGATGTGTTTCTTTGTTCTTCTTTTACGTCGCAACTGAACAATAGGTGGACGCGGTTTTAATTTAACCTTATAAGTTTTTAACTATGACCACGTAAGTAAAGCTGCGGGAAACATTTAGTATTTTTGGATAAAACGGATCATCCTTTTAGATGTTTTGTATGTTAACTTTGAATAAATTATTGTCATTCTGGAATATTAGTTTGAAAATTTTATATGAAATAAGACTCATCGGGTTTTATTCGTTTGCGTATATTCGAAATTCAAATTTAAGAAACAAACGAATGGACGAAGTAATTCAAATATTTCCTAAGAGTTTACTTACGAAAACAAATTACTGGATTTCATAAGTAAATAATAATGGTAAGATCGAGAGACAATCAAGATGATTACCAACGTAACGTTAGACTGACTAGGGTAGAGAAACTTTAAAATATTATGTACACACATTCACATAAAATATATTAAAACCTGTCAAGCACGAGTAGAACCCGCGCTAAGAAGTTTTTGTACATATTTAGGCAGTTAGAAATATTTAAGGGTCCATGGTATTTCTACTAAGCTATTGGGTTTCCTAAATAGGGAGCGAATAAATATTTTTCGTACATTTTTGGAATACCTTTTAAAAAATAAAATTTTAATTTATTTAAAAAAAATATTTTTATATGCCGTATAAGCAAATGAGGCCATAAAATATGTAACATTAAACAAAATTAAGACTTTATTTATCCCGTCTTTAATTTAAAACTCAAAAAAGTTAGTAAAAAATATATAGATTAGTAAGATATATTACTATACCAATTTAAACTTCTATGTCGTATAGTTTCTGAGAATATCGCTTGAGAATATGGAAAAATATAAATATTTTGCTTTTTATTTATCCACAGGCGTCAAAACATGGTGTATATTTAAGAAATTATGACATCTATAACCATAGCTGCAGTTTTCTTAAAACCTTTGTCTGGGCTTTCAAAAACCTCATTTTTTCATAATTTTGGGTTCAGTAGTCTCAGCATTAAGATGCGTGGTTTTAGTATATTTTTTCATATCTTTCAGAATATCTATGAAGATATCATACCTAAAACTATTAAACAAATTACCTTCTAACTAGTCCTTTTAAACGATACGATACTACACACGGAATTTAAATAAATTCCTAGTTCTTGTTATCGCCCAAAATTTTGGTATAAATATTTTTGAATGTAGGCTATTAAAGTGTGAACGGGTAAATATGTTTTACTATGAGTACTATGCACAATTTCAAGTTTTTATATAAAGCGGTTACTTAGAAAAAACTGTTTAGCTTAGCCGATATACATGTCAGTTATCTTGAAGGGTTTCCGTTTTTCCTTTCTCGGTATTATTTTACGTTAGATAACTACTTCTTTGCATTTCAAATTAAGCTATTAGAGCTTGGGATGAATTCTCTAAACTTGCTCCTCTTAGCGATTTGAACAAGTTAATGTCAAAACAAATAAATAGTCTCCCAAACATAAAAAAAATTTTGCAATATAAACGAAGGTATGATCCAGTTTCTCATATCAAAATCTTAGTACTACATATTCCCATATATATTATTTTAAGTTCGGATTAACTCTCTGTTATCATCTGTGGGTTGAGTTAAATGCTTAGTTTCTACGTTGTGCGCCTTTGTAATATAGCATGAAAAAATAAGGTGTTACTTTAAGGTGTATGTTTTAATTTTCACATCTGAAAAGTATTGAATAGTTTTTAATGTATTATTATATGATCCGCGTGAACCTGTTTTAAAGTTGGTGTATTTTTGTACTTATAAAGCTTATTGTTATCCCATCCTGGAAGTAGATAAAAAAGTTTTCTATTTCCAGGAAAAACTATTGCTGACTCGTTAATTTGCTTTTTTATTTTTTCATATTAGTTCAGTGTAGTTATATCATAATACTATTAATATGCACTGTGTTCACAGACAAAATTTTTAGAAATTGTATTGCTTCTAATTACCAATTTTATTGCTTCGTTAATTAATTTTCAGATCATTTTGTGTGGATAATTTGATCATATTGTTTGATGTCTCCAAATAATGCCTTATGTAAATAATTTTCAGGCTAGTAAAATTGTTCTAAAACGTAGGATCGTAATTCACGGCTACTTTAGTTAAATGTTTGGATAAAGTTTTTAAGGATTAGGTCTTTAATGATTTGCTAAGTTGACACACATTGTGCTAAATCCGCCATCTTTTCGAAAATATGAAAGTTAAATATCTCGTGAATTACCATGACAAAAAAGTAAACATATTCGAAAGAGTAGTCATGTTTTTATTTATTTCAATGGATTATTATATTATAATGTGCGTTTAAGAGTTACGTTAGTTTTTCCAATTATTTCGCCAACTGCTAATCAAACATTTAAATTACAAAGTGCTATTCCAGAGAGAACTAAGCATTCTATAATTGTCACTTTTCAAACAGCTTGTCAAAATTTGCATAAAAACAATTTTAGCCAAATAAATAGTAAACATTGATACAATACGACACTTTCATTTTATTGTTACTGTGTAGTGTATTATTTTTATTTAAAACAACTTTCAAAATGTATATCATTAAGACTTTTTTTCAAACATCCCTAAGTTGTTTCCAAAATATCAAGATATTATTTCTCACTAAATCTTCATTACACTTCAAAATATATTATCTTTAACATTGTAGTGAATTTAACTTTCTATAATTTTTGTGTCAAACTTTTTTTCGTAAATTTTTATAATGTAACCAATGAAAAGATCGATAACTTTTAATGTTCATAAAAATATTCTTTAAATATCTCAGAAACCACGCCCACTTGGAAAATTGTTACTGAGTAATTAATATATATATATATAATTAATATATATATATATATATATATATATATATATATATATACATATTTATATATATATATATATATATATTAATCGTATAACAGGGACAATATTTGTCAATCGGACGTTTCTCGCAGGAGAACTTATATTCAATGATCAAAAAGTAGCTCATGTAACATTTTTATTTCTGCAGGTTTGATAATTATTTTAAAATGTTAACTTGATTAGTTTAAAAAAAATCACCTCATCCGTTAAAAATAATTTTAATCAAAATCTTCTTACTCTCTCTGTTAACAACAATTTACCAGGTTTTGATATAGTGAAAAAGAAATTATATCAAAATTCAGTAAAGTGAAAGAAACAAATATTATATATATAATTCATTCCGAAAAATTGAGAAATATCTTAAAAAATAAAATCAAAACAGAATGCTAGTTGTCGTCGAAAAATAAATTAAGTTACTTAATCAGAATACTTTGGATTCCGTTACTTTAAAATCTCTAAGAAAAGAACTATGAATCCATATAAGAAAACAGTTTAATTTATTAGAAAAAATTATCGTAACTTCTACCACAGTACTAACTAATGAGCATATTTATAAAGAAGAGGAAATTTTCATTATATTAATATGAAAACCTAAATTGGACGATGACACAGGTGATTGTGTGAAGAATAAATTATTCTGATAAAATATAAATCAACATGATGTAGGCAAAAATATAACTAAAAACTGAATTTATCACTTATGATTTAAAAACATTGATAAGTACCTGACTAACCTATTTGAGCAAAACTTTAAAAACACAAATAAAGATGCAAAATACTAAACTAGGATTTCAGATAATATATTAAAAACGTTAGTAAAAATATTAGTATTTTATCTTAATTTATAAAACCTATACATCATACTGAAGCAAACGACACAAATCATATATTTTTTGTTGACTCTTTGTCAGTGAGATATACTTATTTTTTAATTTGCTTTAGTTTTCCGCTTCTTCATTTTGTCTATATCAAAATTATACGTAATTTTTTTACATTATTAACTAGAATGAAGTAGAAATTTAAAACCACGTCGTTTGCATCTCCGGCTAAATGATTTTTAAATAGCAGTCACTGTCAGTTAATTTTGTTATAGGATACTTTGAAATAATTTTTAGAATTGTTACGATTTCTACGATAATTTAACTAAACCATAAGCCTTAAGTTAAATAGTAAATTTTGTCTTAGCGATAATAAATAAAACATTTTTTTGATTTGAAATATTTCGTCTATCCAATTTTACCCAATAAATTCTCTAAACAATAAACTTAAGTTTAAATTAGTTTTATAATATTTAATACTGCTCTTAAACATAAAAGCGAAGATGAAAATTCGAAACTTAGTTACAAAAAATTGATTCTACATTTATTATTAACTCAAGTCAATAATAATAATATATTTAAATGTTATTGAATATTTATAACTGTGCATGGAGTGTGGATAACTATTAAGGCGACAAATTTTCTGGTATTATATGACGTTTTTGTTTCTTGTTAATAAAAGTTACACGCAAATTATTTTTAACTACATCACTTTCGTATCTATATATTATCTATGAAATCTAATTATTTCAGGATAATTTTTATAAATGTCTCCCCTCTTTCTTCTTCGATATTAACTCATAAATATTATATTTCCCGTCCGTAATCGTGCGGTGATAGCGCTGATGATGTTGTTATTAATATTGTTTTTAAATGTGACTACATATTTATGGGCATACAATACAAGAAATTCTAAATAGCAGATTGTATAATTGCTTTTGAAATTGAATTCATATTGCTAAATAATAATGTTTGCAAGATATATCAAAGCCATCGTAAACTTATATAGATTACAATTTTCTTCCATAGCGATTACCTCTCTTTTCTTTTTTTTTCTTTTTGTATTGTCTAGTATGTTATCATAATTATGAATAATTAAATAAACCTATTATGTAGTTTATCAACATTTAAACCTTCGACTTCAACTAAAGATCGGGACGGGGAGACAGAAGACAGTACCATTCATTTCTAAGTAACAATATTAAATTAAGATATAATTAGAAATTGGTACCAAATGCCTCAAGAAGTGTTGTTTTGGATTAGTCCCACCTACAGATAGCTTAAGTGAAGTAACAATTTGATTATTTACATGTTACGGCCTTAGTTTATTTGACATCAGAATACTTAGAAACTTCTACCACTTATAATATTAATCCATTAAATTAACTTTCAATACTTTCATACTCTAAGTCAAAACATATATTAATAGTGTAACAAGTTTACTTCTTAAATTAATTTTTTATCGTCGTAATACTTTTAATTTTTTATTGTAAGTTCAAAATATATTCCACCTTAAGGTCCACAAAACCACAGTAGACTTTTCAGTAGCTTAATATTTTTTTAATGAGAGATCTGGTCGTTGTATTTTATTTATTTCCTATTTTTCAAATATACTTGCATACCGCCTAATATTTTTTTCTCTCTTTATTCAAACACATCGCTAATACGTTTCAATATGATGAAAGTAAATTGTGACATAACTGAGGGTTCTGTACCTCATAATGAAACCGAAATGTGACCTTTATTGATAACGCATTACTGATTATACGTTTCACATTATCTTTATTACAGCCTTTTTTTTCTCGAAATACATTTGTTGTAATCCAAAATTGTAATATATTAATAATATATTATTCACCCGAATATTTAGGACGGGGCAAATTTTATACGTAAATTATTTTCGTTTTTTGTGCGTGTAACAAATGAATCAAAAAGTTATTAAATCACGCGTGGGGCCTGTTTATGGACGTAGCTATATCGGTTTTAGTTTTCCTTTCACGTGACGATAATCATATGAAGGGCATTAAATAACTTTTGTACAAATTACTCATTTCCGTGACCAATTTTTATCTTATTATAGATTACGAGAGTGTAAATATAACGGTATATCAAAGCATTCCTCATACTTTAATTATTTCATTGTTATTAACCACGTAATCGCGTGAAAGAAGAAATGATTTAGTATTTCAGAAAATGAAGAAATGTTTAGTAATAGTATAATCATGTGTTCTTTATTGAAAGGAATATTTATTTCACCATTATTACAAATTTCATGAAATTGCCGATATCCTAACTTGGTATTTTATTTTAATTATATGTAGATTTTATTTCCAAAATACCGGTATTTTGGAAATATTTTATTTAATTAATATTATACAAACTTTCAACCGAAATAGGAAAAGAAATAGGAAATTTAATCTACTTAAGTCTTTTAAAAATTTTGTAATAAGTGGTCAAAAGGTTAGCTTCAGAGAATAAGGATAATTGTTTAAATGATACGTTGTAAAAAAACTTATTACGTTGTGAAAAATTACGTTGTGAAAAAACTTATAAAATATTATATCTTGTATCTTGAACTTTTAATCAGTATTACTAACTCATGAAAAGATCTTTTTGTTTCATTTCATTCATTATTACATATTAACCCTAGATTACGAAACTTCATCGAAACGACGACGCGGTTTCAAAAAAATTGTTGGAAAGTTCCCACGAAAAAGAAAAAATATGTATCCGCTAAGTGAATGATGACTAAAAGTAGTTGCACCAAGTGCAATAAATCGTTGTGCGGTGAACACAAATTTAATGTGTGTCACAAATGTATTAGTTCCTACATTTTTACCAAAGTGTTCATTTTAATTTTTTGTTTTATTATTTTTATAATTTAAAGTTTGTTTCGAACGATTTAATACTAAATATAAGATGTAAGAACTAGTTAAAATTATTATACAAATTTATTATGCATGTTGACTATAATCTCATTAAGAAGATTCTTTGAATAAAAAATATGTTACAGTAGGTAATATTAGCTCACAAATATATAATTCAATATTTTTCATTTAAAATAAAAGACAAAAATGTAAATATTTTGTCTTAATAAAACCCTCAAAATACTCTTATTAAAAAGCGTAGTCAAAATGATAAAGGTTTGTATCATGCGTCGAAAATAAGGTTAGTGATCTAGGGTTAGAACAAAAGCTCTTTTTTACTTTCTTTAACAGTAATTTTTCTACTTTAAAGTTCAGGAAAATGAAATGAAAATGAATGCAAAGTGAAATGCCGGTTTAGCAGCATTGTCAATGTGACACTTCGAATTAATGAGTAATATAACATTTTATATGTACAAAAAGATGAGAAACGTTGCAAATGCAAGTTACAAATCCACCGGGGCGGTAAAATTTGTTTACCATATATTGTTCACCTAATACTTATGGTATATTGATAAAAGTAGTATACTATTCAGAGTAATACCCAGTTCACGTATTTTAGTTACGCTTTCCATTTCCGTCCATACATAACTATTAACTCCCACTTTCTTATTTAAGAAGAGTACCCGTGATATAAATCTCCACATTTATCAGAATTTGAGATTTTTTAAAATAAAATGTCATTTACCTTCTCGAAACTTGATGCTTTTTCAAATTCCAGGGCGCACACAGAGTACCAGGGTGAATTTATTATTTTTTGAACGCATTGAAAAATTAATAATTCAAAGAAATCTTTAATAAATCTAGTAAATTTTCTCCAAATTTCCTGTTTTATATTTATTTGTATGGTTACTGAAAATTTAACGAATATAATCTTTTGGACATCAATTCTTAGCTACTTTAAATATTTCACTAATCTAACTAATTAAATAACAAGGTTATATTTACTAATTGCCATGAAATATTAACTTAACACGATAAAAATATGGTACATATAGTTAAATAAGTAAAAAAAAAGTTACGGTACAAAATAATTGGGCGATATTAGAGTGAATGTAACACAAGTTCCAAAACAGAAAAATAATTATCTGTTTTATAATAGTAACCATTTAAGCAAAATGTATGATGTTTTAACTTGGTGGTTTAATACTCTCAGAATTTCGGTATAACAGAACAAAATTACAGATATTTTCGGATATAAATTAATAATTTCTTTATTCTGACACGATTTATTTTAGAAATGTTATAAAATAATTTATTTTCGAAAGGCTAAAACAAATAAAAAAGTAAGGCCAAGGTAATATACTAATTCTACATATCTTATTATCGGTAATATATTTATACAAAAGCAACGTAATCTACAAATTAAAATTAATGAAGATAAACTCACCATATCTAAAGCAGATAAAGGCAACACTATAGTTATTCTAGACCAAAATGAATATAAAAATAAAGTGTACGATTTCCTTAAACCAGATGACTTCACAAAACTACAAAGGGACCCCCCCACGACATTTGCAGATAACGTAAAACAATTAATTAAAACCTGTAACATCATATTTCCTAACGAATTCGCGAAACATAAAGTTATATAAATGAACCCTAGACCCCCAATACTATATGGACAACCTAAAATTCATAAACCAAATATACCTATACGACCTGTTGTCTCATACACAAAAGCACCCACAAAAAAATTAGCTTTTCACCTGAATAAGATCTTCCGTAATAAAACCGGATTTGCACCTAAACATACCATTAAAAACTCTGTTGATCTCTGTAATAAAATTAAAAATATACATCTAACACCCAATTGTAAACTAGTATCACTCGACGTAGTAAACTTATTTTCTAATATACCACCAAAAGATTGCCTAAATATCATTTCAGATATCCTAGAAAGGAAAAAATTAAATCCCATTGAAGCATCGGAAATTAGAGATCTCTTTAAACTATGCACAGACCAAAATTATTTTCTATTCGATAACAATTTTTTTCAACAAGTTAATGGCCTTGCAATGGGCTCCCCCCTCAGTCCCCTTTTAGCCGAGTTATTTATGAATCATCTAGAAACCAGCCTCTTAAACAGTAAATTAGCGACCAATATATTATACTATTGTAGATACGTTGACGACATCCTTATCTGCTGGAAAGGTACACAGCGACAGTTAGACCAGTTTGTTAACTTTGCTAACTCCCTACACAATAATATCAAATTCACTTTAGAGGTAGAGTCTGATAATAAACTTAATTTTTTAGATATAACAATAGAACGCAAAAATAATGAACATAAATTTAATATATTTAGAAAAGACACATTTACAGACTCCATAATTAATGGTCAATCTCAACACCCTTGGTCCCATAAGTTAGCAGCATTTCATTCCATGATTCACAGAGCTTTAACCATCCCTCTTGAAAAACCTAACCTACGTAAAGAAATAAAAACTATGAAACTAATCGCAACAAATAATAATTATGACCCATCAATTGTCACAAAACTGTACCATAATAAATTAAGAAAAATACTAATACAAGAAATATACCCGGTCGCACCAAATAAGAATAATATTTACTATAAATCTATCCCATACATAGGTAATGTATCACTCAAATTAGGAAAACTCTTAACTAATAATAAAAATATAAATAATATAACATGTACGTATAGTACCTTAAATAACTTGGGTAAAACCCTTATTAATAATAAAGAAAAATAGATAAACTTAAAAAGAGTGGTATCTATAAACTTAAATGTAACGATTGTAATAGTGTATACATAGGTCAAACAGGAAGAGATTTTAATACAAGATATAAAGAACACATCGCCAGCTGGCGTAATAATAAACCAGACACATCTCACTTTGCTAAACATCTCATTGAAAATAACCATCACCCCCATACTGATAATGCCCCCTATATATTACAAATAAATACGAAAGGCAATAAACTTAATATCCTAGAAACATTAGAAATAAACAGACATAAAAAAGATATCAAGGTCAATATATTAAATGAACAAATAAATATAATATCATCACCCATTCTTAATATCTTCTAGATATAATATAAATATAAAACATTGACACTACAGTACCCTGGAAATTGTTTCAGCATTAATACACATATAAATATACGTATATATAATAAAAACAAAAAATAAAAATTAAAAGAAATAAATAAATAAATATATGAATACACAAAACCGGAGATATGTAGAATTAGTGTATTACCTTGTCCTTACTTTCTAATACCCTTGCTTTTGTATAAATATATTACCGATAATAAGATATGTAGAATTAGTATATTACCTTGGCCTTACTTTCAAATACCCTTGCCTTTGCAATATATTACCGACAATAACTTCCATTTAATTTTATTACATACACCTTAAAGTTTGCATTGTATAACTTCACATAATAACAACAATTGAATTTATTACCCCAACTAGAATGCTGGTATATTGTATAACTCTCTGTAATATAATAAAACTTAGTCTGCGCCCCTGCAATAAACTCACTAACATAAACAATGGAAAAATCCGCACAAAGTAGTCTTCCGCTATTGTGTTTGAAACATATAAATGCTATTGGTTGTTCCTAAGAGTTAATCTTTGCTAATATCCCACCTGAAGATGTTGTAATACAACGAAACCTAGGTCGTGGTAAAGAAATTAAAGATAGTAGAAATAATACTACATCACGTAGTTTCATTTAATTGAGAATAATGAATTTCTACAAAATTAACGCCAAATATATTCTCTATTTGTGTGCTTCCATACATTACTTACACAAACACACACAAATATTTGTATATGTATATGGACAAATTATACAATTCTTAAAGAATTTACTTTTCCATTTTGTTATTTTATTCCTCTCTTTAGGTCTAAGGATGAGACGTTATTGAAATCAATTACCCGATTCTCGTTTGTATTCAACGGAAATATTTAATAATATTTGCGTTTCATATAATGCTCGGTTTTGGATGTTTTGGATGTCTGCACGTGTATGTGTGCGTGCGTACGTATGTGTTTGTGTGTGTGTGTGCACTCACGTGCACACGCGCGACTGTTTCAATTCAATGAATGAAACGGTTTTTATTTTAAATTTATCGTAAGTTCGTGAAATTTTGGGTAGCACAGGATATCATAGGTACTAAAAATAGAATTTTTTTTAATTAATTTTATTATTGATAACAACTAAATAAAAGCGCACAAAACAATAAAAATAATGGAATGAACAGCATGACCAAGTGACGAAACATTTTATTGCTATATAAGCTTATCTCTGTCCTATGAAAAGTATGAATGATCGTGATTACTTAAAGAAAAAAGCTGTACATGCAAAATTAACAAAAAATAATTGAGCTTGAGCTTGATGTTATTTAAGTTACTTATTAGGATTTATTTTATTCTCTACAGGATAAAGATACTCCAAGCATTCTGAATTCGAACCTAAATGATGAGGGTATAAATAACAGTGATCAGGAAAGTAAGTTTTTATATCATATACGTATGTTACGGTACGTATTAAGTTTTAATGAAAATATATAGAACAGAATAGTAATATGTAACATGATATATTATTAGGATCAAACACATTAGTGCGCACAATTTTCTACTGATTGCCAGCTTTATGTCTCATTCTTTTGGAAATTTATTTTTTATTTATATTTCGCTTATCAACTAAGAGGGCGGGTATAAATCAGAAAACAGTTTCAGGAATTATTTCTTCACCATATTGTTTTAGATAATTAAGAATTTTAGGCTTACTTTTTTTTTCTATAGCAAATGTTATCGTTATAGTTCGTATCAGAATCAAAACAGCCAGCGATATGTATGCAACGATTACTTATACTTAAGTACATTATAATATAAAACGATGTGCAATAGTATGTTTTGTAATAATTCTCTCTATTACCAAACTTATATTGTAATAATGTTTTCATTTATACCAATTTATAAAAAATCAAGTATATTTATTTATTATTTGTAGAATAAGAATACTTATTACATCAGTACCTTATCCCTTTATAGATATATTAGATTTCGTAAAAATAAGCTCTATGAAGGAATAAGTAATTTATTCACAGTCACAATATAGGTAAATGAAGTATAACATCTTGATATATTTTTGACATTAATATACTAATTATTAAACATAATGGAATGGAAGTTTAAGTTCATTAAATTTTTTTAATTATAATTTTATATTATTTCAAAAACGAGAAATGTTCATCTGACACAGCCAATAGAATGTAATAGAATGTTATAGGATAATATGTTTATAACAAATATGGGAATATAGTTTTTTTATTATTATCTATAGTTTTGGTTGTGAGATAAGTATGTAATCATTCTAATATATGATTATATACAATCATTAACCACTTAAAAATAAACACAATTGTTTTATTGCCAGGAGGTGTAGTTTTAATAGGAAATTTAAAATATATAAAATCACAAGGAAAAAAACACTATTGCCACGAGTCCCTCCTACACTATTTTCGAGACAAATCATTTCGAATAATCATCATATATTCAAAATCAACATTCAGAATAATCTGCTATTGAAGTCGGTCATAATAAATGTGCTATTATAGCAACCATTATCCTCATGAGCGCAGGATTATGTTAGATTAAACGTGGCGGATTGCAAACTTCAACGCCCGCGTCGTCAATTTAACCTAGCTATTCAACCAATCCGAAAGTGTCACAAATCATTCACAATTAGATACTAAAATTCAAGAATGTTCAAATATCTTGCTGGGAGTCGATCCTGGGCTCGTTTGTCAAACATAAGCGCTTTACTTTCTACCCTATGCTATATTATAATATCCATATTAGACGACATTTAATTCCAAACTACCATTACGTGATAATATCTGCTAATTCACATTAAATATAAAACTTACTTCGTTAATCTATAATCGGCTTGATTAAAATCTATGCTTATTTCTTAAAAAAAAAGTTTTACACATGTTCCTAATACCACGCAATCAAAACAGCATGCCAACGCTATTTTTACAAAATCTCCAGGGATATCTGGATGACACTATGGTGAGCTATACTAATATAGTAACTTGTCGCCTGAAATTTAAATATTTTGTTATTTTGCCAGATCACATTTTTGAGTAACTCTAATGGAAAAATACCAAATTAGCTGTAAATTATTCCAGCCTTCGTTTGGCGTATGTCGAATGGCATTGGTGGTTTGAATTTTTCCGTTGAATTAAACCACGGCAAACCCATAATAGCCTCTTAATTAAATACAAATCTTTCATAAAAACCGCTACCATTCTACTTACAAGTAAATAATTTTAGAATATGGTCCTACAGTGTTTTTGAATTTTTAAATTTTTTTATGAACGAAACTTTCTTGTAGGATTTTTATAAAATAATAACTTTGTACTTTTACGGTCAGATGTTATCTTTATTAGTCTTTTCAGTTATGTATAGATATATAATAAAAACATTTTTGTACATCAACATTTCTCATTTACTTGACAGGCAACTTAATCAATAATGAAATGATAGAACGACATGAAATAAATTTCGTAAATATTTAAGGCAGAGCTAACTAGATGAATCGCTGACATTCATTAAATATAAATGCGAGTTGAATGAAGTAAACCATAAGTTATTCGTAAATGGAAAACGAATTCGAGCTAAAGTACAACATTTTGGCAAAGGACGCTGCTGCGTACAGGAATTCTCCTTGCCATGTTTCTGATTGTCCCTTTGTTTTTGTATTTCTTGATAAGTTTTGTGACTTGATATAATTTTTTTCACACATGTTTATTTTCAATAAAGGTCTTCTCACTACTATAACTATTATATCTGCCGTTGCCCTGTACATTTACTTGGTCTCTTTTTGATTATTAGTATTCAATAGTTTCTCTGGAATTTTAAAATATTTTTTGATGAATTACTTTTTACTATTCTAACCGACGCTTCATTATAATGAACGATATCTTAAATTTAGGGATAAAATATACTTTATAATATTTTATTTGCAGACAATGATCTGGTGAACTACTAAATAAAATGCAAATCAATAATTTTATATTTTTATGCGAACGAGACGTAAACATTGGAAGATTTAAAATATTTGCCAAACACAGACATCGCTCTGTGTGTCACTTTTCACTGCTTTTAGAACACTGCATAACTTTTCACTACATTATAAATTTTCCCATGTCAAATTTTCTTAAAATGGGATAGACAGCTAGATTTTAAATCGATTTCTAATGCAGAGGTATATAGCATATAAATTTGAGCAACCTGGTGCTCACAGAATAACCTTCATGTACCTATATGAAGGCAAGGTAATAAAAAAAGGATGTGGGAAAAATGTACATTAAGAAATTACCCAAAAAGTGGTGACTTTATAATAAAAATTCCTAAGATAGCTAATAAAATAAGATGGCATAAAAAATCAACAACAGTCATAAAATATTTTCATTAATATATTTTTATTTCCATAACTCATTTATTATAACCACTTCCAAAAAACTCCCATTAGTTACCGTCCAAAGTTTTATTAAAATTAAAGAACTGTAACGCTTTAAAAAATATTTTCGTTTTTACTTTCTAATCAATATATTAAATCAAATTGTAACTATTAAAACATATGGCATTACATTTATTAATCTGCAGTTAACTTCGTAACGTTTTGCAAAAGTTCACGTATGAACGATGCTGTTGTCATAACTATTTATTAATAATACAGGGAAGTTCTGGATTCTCATAATAAATACTTAGTACGATTTGCTATATATTTATTATTTATTAAACAATGCGTTATTATAAAATAATGATCAGCGCGAAAACCAACTGTTAACAATATACTGACAATTTTTTAAACAACAATAATTACAAAATTATTTTTATTTTGATATATATGTATGTATATATCATATAAATATATATATATATATATATGTATATATATATATGTATATATACACATATATATATATATATATATATATATATATGTAAAGTTTTGTATATTTGAACAAATTATCGAGGCAAGGTTGGCCTTCACTACTTTTTAAATTAATTTTTTTGCCTTCCCATTTTAGTTAGAAAGTAATAAAAAGCTTTGATTATATATTGCATTATTGGGTCTATCAGGATTGATTATCTACTACATTGAGCAATATATAAGTTCTGCCGCACGTAGAATCACAATATAATCTCAAACCAATCTTCAATTTTTAAAGCTTTTTTCTGTCTAAACATACTTTATTTGCTCCAAAATCCCAATACATGTACTCGATCGTTTCGTTCACGGTCGAATGACTGCGGTTCCCGCGCGGCGCGGCTCATCCTTTTCTTCCGCTCCCACTTTGCACATACAGAACGAATTATGACCGCGACTCACGTCCCGATTCCGTCGTTTTTTACATAAACAGTATCAAAGTTGATCACGGTTTCAGGTCGTAACTCACGAGTACGAGAATATTAAGCATGACGAACTGAGTGCGTGCTCCGTGCGTGATACTTTTCACATTGACTGTTTTCGATAGTTTAATCTACGCTTATTCTGATATATTCACGGATACAAAAGTATATCAATTACGGTGGTGAGTACTTTGAACGAAATTGCATAGCGACAAACTCCATACTTGTTTTCTCTTTTTAGGCCGTACACCTTAGAAGGAAAAAATTCATACAGGCCATTTTGCTCAACGAAACGTTTAATATAGGAAGTTGAAATTCCACATAGTAGGTAAAAGAGCTATTGCCCAGCGTATTTCGTTAAAAAAACTGTAAATTTTCTTTTCATACTTTTAAATGTAGCATATTTGGTGTAACAAAAAATTGGTCAATTGTAAGGGCAAATTTAAGTATCTCAAAATATTTTTTCCAAAAAATTATAAAGATTTTAAGATATTGCTAAAAATATTAACAAAAACAAATCAGCTCCATCTCTAAATTTACTAAAGTAAAAATTATAAAATATGGTGTTACTAGAAATCAACATATAATTCACCGACGAATTACAACTCTGACTTTAGATCTCATAGATATCAAATTTCCACGTTATTTTTCCACCTGTGAAAGGTATAAATACTAAGTTATATACTATAAATATAAACTCAGAAATAATATTTGTAAATAGACTAGTAGAAATAATATGTGGTCATAAATGTTAAAACTTTTATATGCAAAATATAAGAAACCCTTGTAGTGCGAACCCCATCAGTACTAAACTCTTTTTTGGGAATCTAAAAATTGTCAGTGCTTTTCTTGTAAGAGGTACTTACTTCCTTTAATTCTAATTGTAATATAAGGATATTTTATAGAAAGAACTTAAAAATTTTGTTGATAATTTTACATATTCCATTAGTTAAACATTTGTTTTCATTTATTTACGTATGTGAACCGTGCCTTTTTTTTGAAAAGAAAATTTGTAAATTAATTTAAAATTACTTTTTTGAACTTTATTTTATTAATCCTATGTCTTACATTATATTATTCAAACTTTTAATATGATGACAGAGTTTATTCTTGTGTTTGGATTACTAAAGTGACTTGGCAATTTATGATACATTTTATGAAAACGTTCTTAATTAAAATAAAAATTCATTTTGATAAATTTGAAGTCAATGGATACTCTTATTATATAAAAGATATTATATCTACAATATATCTACATTATTAGCTGCTTCGGCACCTCCTGAAAGGCTCTGCCTTTGACACTGACGTACCTAATTAAAATTAATTACGTTGACCACCTTTAAAAAAATAGGTATGTAACGTTAGTTTTTTAACACCAGAAAATATAATGAAGGTATAATTATGCTTAATAATATTTCACGATTTTCTTTGTGAATTAATTTTTTTTTATATTTTGCCACAACTAGGCTGCGTAAGATATGGTCTGGTACCGTTGTTTAATATTAGCTCATCAAGATTACGCGTTAGCAATAACTGAACACGAAGAGTAGGGAAACTCTACAGTGTAAAGAGAAAGTTGTTCTAATGCGTTAATGCTGTGATGTGATGAATATTCTAAAATTTCTTCATCGACCTGTGACATAATTTATTCATTCATTACCTCTACTATTTTGTTTTGTACTATTTCCAGCCAAAATCGCTCTTGATAAATCTTATTTATTAACTCCTCTGAACTTAAAACAATATTATTTAATTATGATAAGCCACCGTACATTATAATACGATCTTCAAATACTTTCAGAAAAGTAATCGCGTGTTGTCCTGATTCAATATTTGTATGGAGTCGTACTAGCATATTTGCAGTTAAGTTAATTCTTTTGAAATTATGCCATAACGTGGATGGTTTTAAACATGCCTTTATTTAATTTTCCTGCGTGCTCCTAGTTATTGCAGGCATATATAAAATTACCAGCCGACAATACCACCGACTCTCCCGTGGTTTTTGGTTGCTATTAATATTTTTTATGTTACGATTCAAAGCTTCAATTACTCTTTTGTAGCACATAAAGTTGCTAAAGCTGAATATTCAACCCTAACTAACAGCTTAGACTACTGCAACATTTTGCAACATATTGGAATGGTCGCTATTTTTGAAGTTTTGATGTTACAAATCAGCGCCCCTTCGTACGCTAAATTCAATGGTGGTTTCAGAATTTAATGCACCATTCATCCACCTTCGAGCAGCATGACGACTATTCCGGGATGACACTGCAACGGCAAATTCTCAGTCTTTTTAAATTTGATCAAGGAGCAAATTTCAAAGGAAAGTTTTTCCCAGTTCTTCCCAGGCGTCCAAAAAGGATAGATCCCATAGCGACATTTTTATGCTCTATGTTTAAAAGCAAAACGTTTTCAGATAGTTTTAAGGAAATCGCATCATACACTAGCACCCTTGTTATTTTAGTAATGACTCGTATTAACTTACTATAATGTTCTCTAATAACTCTTTTGTCTCACACGTTTTTCTGAATGTTGGTAATTCCTAACCATTACATTTTCTAATAAATCTAATGCGTATTTGAATATAAATTGTATTGCTTGCACGGAACTGCAAATCTCTTAATCAACGGAGGCATTCAATATTTGTAACAAAATAGCGAAATATAATACCGGAAAAATATTGTCGACTGTTGGGTTGCCATCATTCCAAAATTTTTAGAGACATTTCGACCTGCGTCTGCTAGCGCTCTTCCTCGATAGAAGGGATAACAATTTTCTTTGCAAACGGTCTCCTTTTGTTACTCATGTGGAAATGTTTTGGTGCATTTCCCAACTGTTATGCAGGGAAGATGGATAATTAAGGGTCGCATAGGCTATGAATTATGCTTTTAACAATAATGTTATATGGAGTCTTGTCATTGCTTGAATGAGATATTTTAGCTCTACTGATTGGATGTGAATTTCATTGAATCTAAACTCGCCTTTAAACGAATGCAAAATATGAATATGCGTTAAGCCACGTTTTTGCTATTCTATAGTATTCCTGAAGTAAAACATGTTGCCATATTTTTTGTCTTTTGATTACAATCGATGGAAATTTTTAACTAAATTTTTCTAAACTAAATGAAAATTCGTGAAGGAGTATTATTTCCACTTATTTCATTTCTTTATCACAACCTAGGTTTCGTTGTATGACAACATCTTCAGATGGGCAATTCGTAAAGATCTTTAAATATTACCCACCTAAAGATGTCATACAAGGAAACCAAGGTCGTTGTAAAAATTTTAAATAAAGAAGCAATAATATTATATCACGTAGTTTCATTTAGATGAGAAAAAATTAATTATAATGAATTTCTACTAAATTAACGCCAAATGTACTCAATATTTTTTTTACTTTCAAATTAAAAAATCTTGCCATTATATCATATCAGTCACTCCAACCTTTGTTACTGGATTGATTTGCGATCCGTGAAAATAATATCCTTCCGACCCCTTGCTAAAAAGAATCAGTTATTGCAATACATCATAATATTTATATGTATCACAAACCGTGGTTAATCTATCAATACGGGTATACAAACCAGTACGGGTTGCAAGCTATTCTTCTGTAACCAGAGGCACTATATCATTTACCAATGGTGCGTTAAAATGTCTTTCGTGTACATCACTCAATGTACAGTCGGGGTGCATCACCAATTTGTAATCCTCTCCTGGTGTGTTTTCTAACGGTGGTAACAAGATAGTTAAATTCTGTAATTTTTTGAACAGTATCCCTTTCAACTCCTGGAATAAGCGATATATTTCATTGCTTTTATCCCCCCATGAAATGTATCTGTACGAATTTATGTTGCTGACTTGGAAATTTGAGGCCAATTATATTATATATTTGACTTTGGATTGAGAAAATTGGTGAAAAACTAGGCATTACAACCTCCCTATCCATACCAAAGGATGTCACCTAAAAACACAAAATATGCTATGCTTCCAATCGTGCAAAGTTAAAATTTTTAGGGATTCAACTAGTGTTCGGAGTGAGAATATTTCACCAAATTAGTACATAAGAACTATTTCCTCCTCCCATTTAAATGCTTTGTAAAACCTACGTTTATGATCTATCCTTCATATGATTACTAATCGATGAACAACATCGTCAATGATCATAATGCAGCATCATTAATATAAAGCTTAAGCAAACAAAAATTGAGGCGGTAATTAAGAAAAAAGAGAAAATAGACAAACTATTTCGTAGAAAGTGGAAAAATATCGAACATAATGAAAGGTTTACAAATTTGTGTTATGTAACTTTACTTACTAAGGTTTACAAATTTATGTTATGTAACTAATTTATGGTATTACAAATTTATGTTATGTAACTTTAATGAATTTTCTAAAGAAAACGTACCTACCTTCTATAACTTAACTACTGAATCACAATTTAAAAATTCCTAACAAATTATAAAAAAGCAAAGATTAAATAAAAACCGTACGTTTTTCCGTTTTGTTCGTCATTACATCAATTGTTTATAAATAAGTAGAAACACAAATCAACCACTATAAAAAACGGGAAAATGGACAAAAGTGTTTATAAGAAATAACCTTCGATCAGAAATCAAACGTTTACGAAAAATAAGAAATAAAACAAAATGCTATTTTTAAAAACTATTTATTCATTAAAAAACTGATGCGTAGTTTTATAGAGTGCGAATAAGATAATAATTAACCTTTTGCAACAAAAAATAATAATTAGACAGAGATATGGATAAGATAATAATTAATGCAACCAAAAAAAATCAGTATATCATGTCATTACAGATTAAATATTTTAACACTTCCCCTTAATTAAATTCTCCCTAACAATTGAAAGTTTCAGATGTCGGTAAAGCTTAAACGGTAAGCTCTACACTCCATTTAATGTCTTTAATATTATCTTAATTGAAATTTTTCACCCCACATGTTTTACATGTCACTAGAGATACTAGAGATAGAGAGACTAGAGATAGCATAAGCTAACAGATATCTAGTGTTAACTTTACCACATCAGTGATCATAATTAGCCCAATTATACTAAATTAGTATTTTATTATACTCTGTCAATTAAAGCAACTTTTTTAGATGTAGGTTTCCAATATGAGATAAGCTACAATAATATCACATGCCTATCCAACATCAGGAGTTTGCATAAACTCTTATCTCAGATATCTTATATTTGTATCTTATATATGTACATATTTCATTTTACATAAGTTTACGTTTTATACGTACTTTTTACATATTTTACATTTTGCATCAGTCACATAACTACCTTTATTCTGTTTATAAATATATATTTCTGATTTTACACGTATTTGTAATTTTTACAAATCTAGTATTGATTTACATTAAAAAGCTTTGTATGGTAACTCTTAATTTAGTTCTATATGAATATATGTATAGGTATATATATGCATATATATATATATATATATATATATATATATATATATATATATGTATATATACATATATATATATATGTATATATACATACATATCCGAATCGTATCTAAATTTACTTATTATTCAAAATAATGTTCATTACTTCAATTTCCACAGCAAAATTGAAAACCAAAAATATATTTAAACCTGAATCAACTTTAGAACAAACATTAAAGCACCATGAAATATGTATTTTGGACTAACACAATTGCACTTTACCAATATTTAACAGTAGTAGTGAAGTCTTAGCACCATAGGTAAACTTAATATGTGTTTATAACTCATTTACAGATCAGAAGTCAGTTTTATTTATCATGAAATTATGCACATGAGCGATAGTCTACTTAACATATGGTATACTTAATAGTATTAATTTTATACTTAATATATAGTTCATAAATGGACATGTTCATAAGTTAGATAATTTATGGTTAACAATGTAATTAATATTGAATATATTTGGCGTTAATTTTGTAGAAATACATTATTCACAATTAAATGAATCTACGTGATGTAGTATTATTTCGACTTTGGTATATTTCTATTACTGATAGACATAATCACTATACAATTTTAAATACTGACAGACTATTAACATTGATATAATAATTTTTCATTTGGTGAGACTGCTAAGTATACTAATTAGTGTTTGACACTGATATGCTAATCCCTTTTTTTATTAATTCAAATTCTGATCTAGCCAAGGCTTTTATGAATATATTTGCATATTGTTTTTCTGTATATACATCATATGAGTCTAGTTTAGTGTTGTTATGAACATTTTCTCTTGCAAATTTATATATAATATCTATATGTTCGCGTCTTTGATAAGTGTATGATTTTGATCACAATTTTAGCACTTTATTATCGATATTCACACACTTAGCCTTTTATTAAGTTCTCTTAGGTTACACAATAACTGCTTCAACTATGTTGCTTCTTTAGTGGTAGCACAATCACCTATGAACTCTGCTTTGATAGAAAAAAGCGCTACAGTCTGCTCTCGTTGACTGGATCAGGTGACGGCGGCACTGTTCTTTAAGATTATGTAACCGATTACAGAGCGTCTGATTTCAATGTCATTAGCATAACCTACGTCGCTATAGCCTATCAAGACTGTGATGTATGCATTATGCAAATAAAGCAATTTGTGTCCTTAGTTTATTTTAGGCATTTCAGTAACTTCTTAATTGCGTTGCAATGAGCTTCGTTGTAACAATTCAAATATCGACCCATTTGGTATATTAAAAATCATGTTTTCAGTATATATGTGGTCTACTAAGATTATAATAATCTGATCTACTACTAATATATCTGGTCTAATCAGATTAATGACCACACTGTTTCTCTATATGGATATTATTCCTCAGGTACAAAAGTTTTTTTTGCAATCTTACATGGGAATCGGTAGTGGCGTCGCTAATGTTAAACTTATTTAACAGCTGCCTAATGTATTTCGTTTGATGAATGAAAACGTGGCTACTTTATATTTCTTTTCAAAACCAATAAAATTTGTGATTTTTGAATCGAAGTCAGCTTTAAAGTTGAAAATTATCCTATTCAAAATATGTTTCTCTTTCGAGAAGAGCAGTATTTCCACGTAGATATAGAGATAACATTTGATTTCGTCGACTTAAACGCACTCAACATTAGACTAAGTAAAGTCGAGCCTTTTGTTTAAGAATGACACAGATCTTGTGTTCCAGCATCTGGGTACCTGTTTCAAAACATAGAGCGACTTATTTAATTTAGAAGACGGTTTCTTCTAACGATGGATACCAGAAACTCTACGTCTCTACATTTTATTATTGTTTTTGAATTGGGTATTATAAATTGGTACCCTTTTATGTTTTCGCAATATCTCATTAAGGTAATATTTTTTTGTTTTGGGATTCCCTTTCTTCACTTTTCCTTTAGGAGATGAACAATCGAATACTCTGAGATCACTGATGTCTAGAGTGTTCCTTGACCATAATTCTTCTGGATTTATATATTTCAGTGTTATTATTGGGGCTCTATTAATGTCATAAGTAGCCGTATACACTGCTTTAATCCAATACATTGAAAACTTGGCTTTCAACTAGTGTTCATTCCAATACTTTGAAAATATACTTTCAACTAGTGTTCATTCGTTCCGCTACTTCATTTTGTTCGAATGTCGGTTGAGTGGTCGTTTTGTATATGATAAAAGCAATTTTTATGAACCCGCAGATATTTTTATTTACATATTCGAGCCCGTTATCTACGTGGAGACATTAAATGCTGCCATTTAGCTTCAACTTGGTTTTGCAATTTTTTTTTGAACTTCCGACTTCCTTAGCAGGATGTTGGTAAAAACCTTTTCAAATAGTCAAATATGAATGTTAGGAAGTATCTCGCTCTCATAAAGGATGGAGTTTACATCGAACCGCAACTTTTATAGTTTTTGAAACTTTGTATTCAAGAGGCAGTCGTGTTAGTTTGCCTTCTAGACATGTAACACATGTAGACCCGTTATCTTTCTTGAATAATTTCATAACATCAATAATTTTTACAATGATATCTAGGTCGTTGAAATTAAAATAATCCAAAAATATCCGATTTGTCAACATCCAAAATGTATGCAACATTACTAAACTAATTTAATCTGTACATATTGTTGATCAAATAAGCAGTAGCTAAAATGTCATCGATTCTGTTTATTATAAAGTGTTATTGTACCTTACTTGATCATCGCTTTTAATGACTTGGCTAACCGACAATAAGTTTGTTGCTAATTCTGGCACATACAAGGTAAATGTGCTTTGTTATATGCATAGCATGCACTCGAATCTATTTACCATGCTTCGGTATCTAAGGTAATGAAAGCAGTAGCGTGGCTAAAATTCTTTTTATTTAAATGCTTTTGTTGTTGCTCGGATGTGCATTCTATTCTTATATGACCAACTTTTTACATTTGGAATACCGGAGTCCTTACTTAGGCTGGTTTCATATCTATTTCTTTAACATTTTTGTTTTGACGTGATCACCTTTCCATCATCCTCGAATGTTATGAACATTAAGGTTTGACCGAATCTGCACTTATTTTCATACACGAGATATAATCATAGGTTTGTACGATACCGGTCGATTCAAGAGCTACATTGTTTCCAAACATTCTTCGTCTAGAGAAAATCCATTATTTTTAAATTTATGTGATGTGACTATTATTTTGCTGACGTAATCTTTCATATTTTGATATTTCTCAAGTAAATTATATAAAGATATTTTTGCATGATTTCTTTGTTGGTAATTTGATAATTTATACGATAGTAGGTTATATCCTTTTGACAGCTCCTTTGTTTTTACATGTTGAAAAATTTCGACGCTAAGTCTACTGCTCCCATAACCCATGGTTAATTAATGTTGAGTTAGCCTAGCAAAATAATATTGTAATATATTTTCAGTAGATAAATAAATATTCAACTTAAAATGATTTTCCCGGAAACTGTGAAGATTGATGCTAAATAATTTTTTTTATATTCGGTGGTAAATGGTAGGCAACTAAATTAAATTTTTATATAAAATATTCAGAATACTGTTCATCAAAGTTAAAGACTTGGCACCCACATGGGGTGGAAAAGTATATCACGATTATAGCAAGATACATATTAAAAAAGAGAAAAAGACACACATTTATATTAAAATAACACTGTCGAGACTTATTTATGGCTGTGTGTTTCCCTATTTTCAACAATTCATAAGCGGCTATAGCATTTATTACTTTAAAAATCAAAGTATATAGAAACCTATAAAATGAAAAGTATGGTCAAATAGAAGTATGGTCACAAATAAGATAGAATAGAAGTATGGTCACAAATAAGTAGTGACGCTACAGAACAGTCTATATGTTTACAACTTGGCTTCAATCGGATAGGTTTTGGAGAAGTTAATTACAATCTGAAGTACAAAAAGAAATCAACTTGTAAAAACTATGTAATATAATTTATATGTTTTTTTACACATTTTATACAAATAGGAGGCACAAAGACACAATGACGTAAACTTATTGCTGACTATGGCTTTTTACCGGTAAATATATGTAAATAGCAGCAATGGATGGAAAACATATTTATTGACAAATATTCAAAGGTCTCAATTAAATTTCTCTTTCAGATCTCAAACAACTTTTGGAGGATCTCTCATTTTCAGTTATTTTAAGTGGTGAAATGTACCAATTCTAGATGAAAACAATGATCATAAACTTTACAAAACTTAACTTCATTGTTTCCTTCGAAATTATTAAAATCACTTATATATTTCCAATGTCACTGAAATCTCTCATCAATCAAAAGAACAAACACAAAATATAGACAATTTAAAATTAGTAACTGATATTGAACGTGATAATACCATAATTTAATTTAATAATACATAATTTAATTCAAATTTAGCTGCTCATTTTGAAACGTCAGCCACCTATTCAACTTCTTTGTTGCAATAGCTTCTTCAGCTGTCATATTCAGTAGAGGATATTTCTACATTACCATTTATATATGTGCGATCTAGATTTCCCGAACTCTTAGATTATTAAGTGATTTTGCAAAACTTATCGCTTGCCCAATAACCTGCCATATAGTATACTTGTCAATTTGTTCCCATCAATCTCATGCTTCGTTATACCGCTCTAGAACCAAAATATCGTTATGAAACTAACATTTTCGTTTATGTTCCGATTTTTCATAAAACGTGAGTTGTGATAAAATAAAATATTTTTTTATAAGGTTATTTTAGATTGGTACAAATTCATGTTCATACTGAGCTTAAACTTTGTTACAGGCTCTCGGTATAATTACTGACAAATATATGTTGCATGTTTTATTGTCGAGTTTTTAAATATTTTTCAATTATTTGTAATTAATCTGTATTTATTGATAAGTTCAAAGGATGACTGACCGAGATCGTGACCATTGACTTCAAGGTTATTAATTGGAACAACTTATTTTTATCTTAATTGTCATCTGAACAGATTTTATTGGATTGGCCTTATATGAAAAAAGTCATACTTTGATAGCAATATATATTTTAAATCCATTTTCAATTGTAATTATTTTTTGTTTCACTACTTATTTTGAATTTTCGTCAAATTTTGATTAGTTATTAATACTTTTTATTTCATTTTATTTTTATTTTATTGCTTGTTAAGATTCTTTTTAACCTTTTCATAAACCTTTTATTTCTTTTTGATAAAAAATCTATGCGTATTTAAAAATAAGCAGGAGATGAAGGCTAAGAAAGATAAAGCAAAATGACACTTGCTAATCAGATTACTAGACCAGTACTGTAGCAATCTAATTATCGAAACATTACCTGAATCAATTATTATATATATTTACTAAAGAAATATGAGGAAATATGTTTACCTTATCAAAAAAATGCCCTATGCAAATAAATTTATTAATGTTCAGCTAGTAGGCATTTGTCGCTGAATATCCGCTATTTCATATTTATCATTCTAATTTTCATGTATATACATTAAATTCAGACCAAAAAATAACTTTATTTATTTCCATAAAGTGCAAATACGATTTGGTGTAAAGTATAAACAATGTAAAATAATAATTGCGTATGCAAATTTACGGGTCATGGTGATTTTTTATAAAAAAAACATATTTTTTCCATTACATAAGAGTTAGAAAAAAGTAAAAGCCCAATGAAAGTACATAACTATTCCAATTATCTAAGAATTAAACATTTCAATAATTTCATCAATTTACAAAATGTTTCTTTGAACAGAGGAAAATATAAAAAAATTCGGACTCAACACTTTCATGCAGCTATTGTGTGTAAAATTACATTACGTCACCATACCTTTTACCTTATATATATATGAACATATATGTATTTATATATATATATATATATATATAGATTTATATATATATATATATATAAATATATATATATATATATAAATATATATATATATATATATATATATTTGTGTGTATGTGTATGTGTGTATCTAATATTCTTATCTTTTATGTATATGTGTTATTGCATATCGCATTAAAGATAAGAAATGTTTATATCATACTTTAAGAAATGTCCATAAATTTTATTAAAAGCGGCTGTAGATATGTTTTATACGATTTAGAAATGTTTTGACAAAAATAATTTCCCGGGTCTAATTTTTTTTCAGTATATTTAACATTAGGAAAATGATAAATCAGTTTTAAATATGATGCTCCCACTTTTCAAAGAAATAATGCCAAAAGACTTCATATGATCGTAATATAAATAAGTTCCGTGATCCAAGTTTTTGTGGTTTTTATACTTATTTAATATTAGGGAATTAAAAAATTATTTTAAAAAATGCCTACAGTTTGGATTCACAACATTTTTAAATACATACTCTGTAAAATTAAAAATGTATTTATTGACAATTTATAATTAACGAGTGTGAGTTCCCAAACTCATTTTTTTATATATGCAAGATACAAATTAACAAAAAAATGTATAACAAAATGTAGTATTAATCGTCAGAAAATTATTAAATTAATAATATCTACAGTAGTCATCAAGGTTCGTTTATTGCGTACGGAATGAACATAAGTATGTCTGATTTTTCTGGAACTATTTATATTCATATCAGGAGCTTTAGAATTATTCTCACCAAAAACATTAACGTGAAACATTAAAGTTTTTTTTTATTAACACTTTTGTAAAAAAGAGTTGAAATTTACATCAGTGCCAAGCTCGAAGTACTTTTCTAGTTAACGTGAAATATAGCAAATACGAATACGTGAAATATAACGTCAATTCAAAGCATAGAATTTCGCGAAGAAAAAAGTTCCCGAGTAAAATTATTTAAATTATTAAAATATTATAAAGTGTCGTTATTTATAATAACAACAATATTATCTCGCTCTTTTATATATTTCAATAAATCATATATGTTGAAAAACATGTTATTATTCAAGGAAAGTTATATCTTAAATTTTAAACAATACACCTCCCGTAAATAGACGGTTTTAGTAAATATTTTGACTACTTCCTCCTATTTTGTAATGGTTTTGATTTACTTATCTCCAACGTTATACTTCTGGTAAGTGGCACACTTTTACGTATCAGAATTTGAGTTACTAGTGCGTTTCAACACTGCGACATATATAGTTTAGATTTATGTTTCGGCCTAGGTTCATAATAACTATATACGATTTTACAATAGAGGTATCCAAATGAATCAAACACATCCGATGCAGATTTATCTAGCCTTTGTTAATTACTTTGTTATAATTTTTGAGGGTTTGTGATTCTTTTATCGTATATTTGTCCTTTATTTTTATCATTGATTCGTTAGTTGTGACACACTTGGATTACAATAAACATGTCAAAACATTGTTTAAATGTGTCTTTATCTTCAACGTTGCTATTATAACTAGCAACTTACTGTACTAAATTACGAAAAATATATAAATTAATTATTATTACTAGAATAGCAAATATTGCATAAATAATATTCATCACGGGTGCATTTATTGCAAACAGTGTTTATACACAGGTGGCACTTCACAAATGACTTATTACTTGTACATTTTGAGTTGATCTGACACCTTGTACGTTTTTGTTGTTCTCTGGAATGTTCTATGTTTTCTGGAATTTCTACAGGTATGGTTGTTTGCTATTATTCATAAACTGTGTTCCCATTTCTTTTCCAAATTGCAATAAAAAGTCCCTTCGTTGAATTTTGCTCAAGTTTCTTTGAACTAGAGCTTATTGGAACATCGGGATGCATAGTGCTGAGCATTAGAACATTTTAATTAGATTTAGCCTGACAAACACTCAAAGTTTTATCACCTGTCTTACCACATTTAGAATAGACGTACTTTATAATTCGTCTTTTGTGGTCTTCATGGAAACAGGCATTTCTCTGCGAGCTCTATTGACTGTTACTGCAATACTACTGTTTTTAGACTTCAAAATATTTGAAGTTTAGCCGCTAGTGAAAGTGAAGTAAAAAAGTTGACACAAGTAACATTTCTGCCTTTATTGATGTAGGATTCCATCAATTTTTTCACTACCCAGTCGCCTCAACGCTCGGTTTATTATCATTTTTGTAAGGTGAGGGAATGCATTTATTATATTATTTTCATCTGTGTCAACAGTCATTAAACATTTTTGATCTTATTTGTGGAGGTTAGAGCTCATAAGTTGAGTAAGTCGGCAACTCGAATAATGTGACAAGCTTGTGCATTCATCATAAATTCATCCCAAAATCCCGAAGTCATAGCAAACTAATCTTCATTTAGTCTTTGGCGTGATCGAATCGCAGGTACTTCATTATCTCATGAAAACGATTACGAGACATTGCTGCTTTTAATATAGGATTATCCCTTTACATCGACCATAATGAATCCAGATCTAATTTATGTGCACCAATTGCACCACGTATGTAAAGTACAGCAATAAATGCCTCCAACTCTTTCATCGCAACTACCCAGAGCATTGACCTCACCTAGAATTATTGCTAACAGTACCAAAACGACATGGCGGCAGATTTTTGATAAATCGCTTTTTTTCATTTACTATTATTTTTATTAAACTAAAAAATCTTGAATTTAATAAATACAATAAATTATTGAGAGTCGAAAAATTCTTCGACCTAAGTAAAACAATAAAAAAGATAGAAACGAGCAAATTTGCGAGTGGGACAAAAATGGGACGGCGGCTTTCTAGTGTTAAGTAATATGTCACATATAATACCTTTGGTGTAAGGATTTGTTCTTATTTTCATTACATTTATTGCTTGTAATAATGAACATAAAGGGCAAAAATTAATTTATATTTTATTTCCAGGAGAAATTCTTGAAAAATTAAAAAAATATTAAGATATTGTTTAAGTCAATTATTAATTAATATTAAGTAAATTACACCATATTATAAAACTGTGTAGAAATGAAAAAATGATGCTTGGATTGATACACATAATTACGTTAAATATTTAATGTAATTGTGTAGACAATTTCATGTTCACAAGAGAGACGAAAATTGTCGTGAAAAGCGTGGTGGGGCCTATTTCATACAACTAAATTTTCAGCTTTTGTAACTAATAAATAAATTAAATAAATTATTTGTACAAAATTAAAGATTTTCTAATTTCAAAATTAATAATTTTCTCGATGTAAATTATTAACATTGAGAAAAATTTTACTCATATCAGGAAAATGTATTTACCAACGTTATGTTGCTCTGCTATCTTTTGGTTAGATTAGTGATCGCAAAGAATAAAAATAAGTTTTTAAAAATTTTAAGTGTATTAAATAATATCCCATTATGTGGTCAGAGGTCAGAAAGGTGGAATGTTTTTCAAACGCACTTGCTACAAAGAGAAGAAATATTTTTAAAATAATGTTTCGTTTGGATTTAAACATGGAAATTAAACATTTTTAGATGAAGGCTATCATAAAAATTTCTCGTGTTCAAATCTAGAGTTTATGTCGACAAATTCAACTCTGTATATGAAAAAGGCATTTTATGATTGTGAAATAATAGGATGTTCATAACCACATCTCAGTACGGAACATTGGAAACACACGCGGGACTAGACATTGACAGTGCATACTCTTACGTGCTCAGGTTATCGAAAACGATGATCTTCATCAAATAACTCTCAAATATTGATTCAATTATATTTGTACAAATTTTAGTACTCATTATTTAATTATATCTAACCTAAAATTAGAAAAAAAATGTATATTAAACTAAAAAAAGTTAACGAAATTATTCATAAAGTTCAAATAAATTCTTAAAATGCTTTTATAAAAATTTCAATGTTTCCCCTGTAATTAAATCGTCACATAACCTCGTTCTTTTGTACTTCAATTACCAGTTTCTTTAAATAGTTTTACCCATATAACTAATTAAATTAATATGTTATGGGTATGGTAATTAATAAAATGAAATATTATTTTAGTAATTGAAAATATATTCCATATCGTTAAGAAAATATAAAGAAACAGGAAGTTTTTTTGATAATACTAATACAATAATACTTTTTTTGATAATTAAATTCTTTACTTTTACTCGGTTTTATTCTGAAATAAATCTAAGTGAAAATACGTTTTTTGTACTTTATTCTATTGAAACTGAAAGAAAATGGCATGGAATTACATTAGTCATTCAATTTATTCACAGTTCATTCTAATTTTGGTTAGTTTTACGTGTAATGGGGGAAATATTTTACTTTCTGGTTTCTAGCAGAGAAAACCAATTTAAATTAGAAAAAGCTAACTGCATCCCTTACCATGTATAATATGGCGAGTACACCGCATCTGATGGTGATATAATTGCTGATGGCTTTTCTTAATAATTTGGTCCCACTTTCGATACTCGTCTCATTAATATCTTCTTATGACAATCGCAATGTTATAAATTTATCGGAATTGATTTTAAGAATGTTTTTAAACGATTATGAGTATTTTAAACATACAAAAAAATAAAGGATAAAGTAATGACTCATTATCATCAACATTCGTTAATAATTAAACTGATTTTCCAGTTCACTAATTTCTCATATGCTTTCATAAAGTAAACTATGATATTTTACGGTAAAAATTACAAGCTTGTAGTTGCTTCTCTTCCGACCCTAGAAAGCAAGAGCAAGCCATAATTATTGATGTATATTGCACCTATTAGGTATAGACCACACTAGGTGTACCTCTAAGTCAAACTTTTTAACGCATACTTATACAATATAAGTACTTTAAAAAATATTTTCTCAAATAAAGCACTCAAATCAAGGAATTCTACTAAAAATGTACTTAAATAGATTTTCTGACTACTGTAAGAGAAACAGATTGTACATGAATCCAAAAAAGTATAAATCCGTTAGTAATACTCAAAGTAAATCTGTAAATATTTATCACTATACATGTAGATGGAACAATATCAGAAACATACACTAAGATACGCAGTCTGGGTACTATTCTGGACAGTAAACTACGTTTTGATCAACAAAACGACACTATCGTAAACATAACTTACCGCATCACTGAATTTTGTAATTAGTATTTGCAAACCTTTCTTATTCACATTAAAAATGATATATTGCTCATTCGTCTCTGATGCTCTCGAATTTGTGTGGTTTCTGCAGTACCACATGTGTGGTTTCTGCACTATAAAAATCAAGCAGCACGAATAGTTGAGTTTAGCTGCGAAACTAGCATTTCAGTTAGAACTTTCTAAGGTATGAGTAAAAGAACAACTACTGATATGATAATGCTTTATAAAATATTGAATGGGCATTTAAATTGTGGAGATATGCCTTCTGCCATACCTTTGTGAGTACCATAACGAAGGACTAGATCCACGTCCTTATTTCACATCGAGAATACGCATGAAAAATATGAATCTAACTCACCATTGCTAAGAAGTATGTCAACTTATAATCCTCTTTTTAATATATATATATATACATATATATATATATATATACATATTTAATTTAGTACCAATAATATTTATTAAACTAGTTAAAGAGACATAGTCAGAAAACGATGCAATGTATGAAAAGGATAACTATGAAAACATATTCACACTTACTACTTGCTACCTAATGAATATACAAACACATTCACAGGTATAATTATATGTTCAGTGTGGGGAATTGTAAATTCTACAGTTTCATTATCATCTTTCAACTAAATTTACACTACCTAATACTTAACCTAACAAAAAAATCAAAGCACAATAATGACAAAAGATTCAAATTTTAAATTAATTGAGGAAACAAAATAAGCTTATATCGAGTTATTATGCATCTGCCCGCATTCGAAGTGAGTTTATACACCTATCTTCACCATTCCATACTTTCCTTATCGACATATCCATTTCGCTAAACTGCAGAAAATAGCATTATTTGTTCGGATGAAAAAATTACATGGTGATTTAAAATAAATATAGCTTTATCTATTAATGCACATGGGTAAAATATACGTTTGTATAATTACTACGTATCGAGTAGCAAAGTATTTTTGTTGTTGTACTAATGCAATTTAAATTAACTTTTGAAAATACCGTATATCTTTTAATTTAGAAAAGCGACTACAGTAAAATAAAAACTAAATATTACTACGAGTCAACTTCTTTTTTTTAAAAGGTATTTGATTTATATTAGTAACTTTAATATCACACGTGTACAATGAAACACACGTACACACACAAAAATTACGAAAATGGTCGTAATGTATTATATTATTTATCCTTTAACCAGACCCTATTTTTTTGCAAATGTTTGCAAAAAAAATGGGATGGCTGGATAAAGGATAAGTAATATGATAACTATTTTATCATATGTATCGATTTCACTCATTAAAAAATAGTTATATTTAAAAAAAGATATGTTTCAAAAAACATACTTGAAGTTTGGACTTTAAATAAGAATCCTACCAAAACCATCAATTTGAAAAAAGCAAAGTTATATATAAAGTTATTGTTATGTACAAAGAAGAAGTGAATTTTTCCACCTTTTCCGATAAAAGTATTACGATTTCAGCAGGTGCCAAGTTCTATTTAAAAAATTTGCAACGTCGTTTAAATTTTTTAAAAAGAAAAATGATCGCTTCTTGCCAATTAAATTTTCTACTCTGCGAATATTTAAATTTTCTATTATAAAGGTGCACATTCGCAATTTGCAGTCGACACTATGGAATCGCTCTCGAGCCGCCCTTATAAATTATATTACAACATGATATCGTATTAAGGAATCAAGGATACATATAGATCAAAACACATATATCTTTTGTTGTCTTTTAAAGTTTTTTATGGTCCTATAGTTAAATGAGACATATTTATAATTTCGCAATATTCATGTATTTGTTCGTCTCACACGACCTAACAATTCGCTGTTTAATAAAATTGCAAGTATTCTTGTGAGGATGTAGCGAAATATTCAAAAATATGATATATCTTACCACCCGACATGTGTAAAGGAACAAAAATATTTTTTCGCACGCCCTGTTGGACGGGGTGACTTTGAAAATTTACTCGTTGTGGTTTCATTTAGTATTTTTATTTTTTAAACTTTGTTTCGAATATAAGGCTTCAAGACGGCGTCAACATTGAGTTTATAAACTATCTTCTATTAGAGTGAAAACTTTTTCACTTAACTATTTCAGGAAATGTAGACAACTACGGAGCCTTGCTCAACGCGGTTTCCGAAAAGCACTTCACCTCTTTTATTTAATGGATTTTTTGGATTGGTATGACATATTTTGGTGCTTAACTAGTTAGTTCTGGTTTCATTTGGTTTGCTTATGATGTAAGTTAATATGATTGTACAATAAATAAAACAGACATTTCTAAACGGTTGGTTCAATTCGACACCATTTTGTAGAGTGGTTTTTAAAGTAGATGAATATTATTAAATATATATAGCAAATACAGCTCATTACTAAATTACATTTCAAAATTCAATAAATTAAATTTGAATATAAATTCAAAAGTAAATATAACTATCGGAATAAATACACTGGCTTGAAATTAAGATATTAAGTACAATTATATTAATGTATGAAATAAATCCCATCAAAATGTAACAAAATTATTACCAAATTTTAATTAATTACTTAAGAAAACGTACCGTGTAATTATTCAAAGACAATCAAAGATCAGGTATTAAACATCAATGGTATTACTTTGCCGCAAAGAGCTTAAATAACGCCATGTCTTGTTTCCTGTGACATTAATAAGACAAAACAACATAACAAATTTATAAAGAGGACGTACCGTTTGTATTATTGTATTTAGCATATGTACATGCTTGTATAGATATTTACGTATATGCATATATATTTATATCACACAATTGTTAATAGTGTATACCTTATTATTATATTCTATTATTCTTCGTCTCAAATCGAAATTTATTAAAATGTTTTTTGTTAAACAGCGATGAAAACATTTAACAAAACTCATGTTCCGAACTCATCAACTCATGTTGTAACTTTATATGTAATTTGGGACAATCCATTTTTGTTCCTTTTACAATAATAAAAGTTTTGCTACTTTCAGAAAGAAAAATAAAATCACCATATCATACGTCACATTGTATCTAACAGCTCCTATCGACTAAGGCAGAGCGCAAGAAGGGGATAATGTTTTAACCAATTTGTATGTATCAATTTCTATGTTCTTTCTTATCTCCCAAATCAGTCATTGGACTTTGATAAATAAGATATCAAACTATTGATCTTGCTAGTACAAGTAACATTAGTTATGTGACATTGCGTAAAATCCGGTAATAGACATAAACTTTAAAAAACAAGCAACTTAAAAATTAATTTCAAATACTTGTGACATGTAAGGTTTTAAATTAAAAGTGTTACTGGATACATTCCAAAAATGTATAATTTTATTACCGAAATATATTGTTTATTAATGAAATTTATATTTTCTGCTTTAATCGATTTTGCTTTGTTTTTATTATTTTTTTTTAATGTCATCTTTGTTTAACAATTTCCTGGAAATCTTGGCTGCACTAAATTTGACTTTGCTCCGCATTATATCAGAAATTTGGTTGTAAAAGCCGCGTTGTTTCTTTGTGCTGAAATAAAGATTTGTTAGGTATTTCACAATCTTAAAGTTGTTAGATTTTTTATTTCTTGGATAATATTTGATGTAATCATGAATATATCCATCCGACATTTATTGTGCATGTGGGCCGTGCAAACACGTTGCGGTTTACCTGATGGGTGAAATTATACAGGCAAACAGTAGCGCATGTATAGAGATTTGATATGAATGTTGTCAAAATGTTAATATATATATATATATATATATATATATATATATATATATATATATATATATATATATAAATATGTATATATATATATATATATATATATATATATATATATATATATATATATATATATATATATATATATAGGAATTTAAAGCATCAAAAAACTGGACAATGTGTACAAGCTAATCCTCTGGCACGAGGTTTTATTAAATTTTCAAATTTTCAAAGGTGGAGTACCTTTTAAGCATTCGAACTTAAATTGTGACGAATGGAATAAAGCAAGGATTGTTTCTACTTAAGTTTCACTGCAACTGAGAATAACATAATATTAGTTTTATAATTATAAATTAACTATTACATGTTATATTAAATTAACTATTACATGTCTTAATAAATTGTTTTTGAAGTGAAACTTCTTTGGGCACGATGAGCGTAATATTTTAAAGTCAAAACCCTCTTCGTGCAAGGCTTTCCAACGTTTGATTAAAACATCTGAATGTAACGAAACCATTGCAAGGAAGAGGGGAAATAGGTACTTATCTAACAATCGAGAGCGATAAATAAGCATAATAGAATAAGACGGGAAGTGTAGGCGTGAGCGAAAAAAAAACATAAGTGGCGCTCTCTTTTGTTTTGAACGTTGTGTGTTAAACGTAAACTGTTAAAATTTTGTCAAGTGTAGGTATGCAAGAAAACTAACATAAAATGGCACTGACTACTCCTAACAATTATTTTGAACGTTATTTGTATCTAAAGTAAATGGTCAAAATGTTGTTAATTTATTTATCTATTTATGATTGATATATTACTAATTGTAATTTTGCGTGTGCTTTACCCACTACAAGACTAACAGTATATGTGCTTAACTTATTTTTTTTACTACTTTAACTAAAATAAATCGACACATATATCCTTAGCAATATAAATTTTGAATTTCAATATATATTAAAGAGTAAAACGGCAGAGAGAAAGAAAGAGAAAGAGAGAGACTTGGATGTTAATTAACTGTAAATATAACTTACTATTGAAATGCATACAGCACGTGCATACGCGTATGCTTCAAAATTGCAGTCATGCTTAAGGGCGAGATAAATATGTCCAGTTGAATATTAGAAAATTATACTGGGAGCAAGTCCACAGATTATGCTTATATTGCATAAGAAGGTTTTAATTATATTTCATTTTATCAAAATCGATTTTAATACAATTCAGAAAAAATTATAAAATATCATTACAAATCGATGTAAATATCTAATAAAGTCTTCTTTTAGATAATAGTCGATTAAGAAACTAGTTGCGATGCCAGTACCAAAACACAGCTAACTGTAGCTGAAGAAGGCTAAAATATATTACTCTACTGTGAATTTTATTCGGGACAACTGCGTTCTTCCAAAAAAAAATACAAAGAAATTGAGTAAAGCACACTAGTCTATTATTAGGATTACCGCGTTCTTTAGTTCCAAATTAATTCATATAGTATATACAAAACCATGAAGCGAATATTCCGAAACCATTTTTAATAATATATTTTGATGGAGATAACAGATAATTGAAAATATATTTGAAAGATAAATCTAAATGTGCTTGTTCAAATCGTTTCAATATATCCGTTATAAGAGGAAACGAATTGTCAGCAACCAAAATTTTTGAAACTTTATTAACGTTCTCGTATTTTGTAGGTAATCCCTACCGATCTTTTAGAGTGACCCTTTTTGCTAATTTCGAAGTTTTTTTTATTATTCTCTGCCATACATCTTAGGGAGTAACAGTTTTACCACCGTGATTGAATCGTCCCGTGAAATTTATTGTTGACTGAAAGCCTCGACGGTTTACCCACCATACCTTTGCATGTAAACTTGAGAGATAAACTTGCACAGATTTACCTTCCAAGTATACCGCAATGTATATGGCCTTAGCGGTAGTAAGACAGGTTAGATTTACAAATGGCTGCCTCGTCAGCTTAAAACAATAACATAATAACTAAAGCCAGAAAAAAATGATTTTCTGTTAATTATTAGGGTTCTATTAATGCAAGTCAGCATAAGGGTATATTTTAAAACAATGATAATGTTTACGTAGGTGCCGAACCAAAATTCATCGATTATTTTAAAAAGAGGAGAATATTATATTTCGGGTAAAAAAATTGTATCCAGAAATTCTACTCGACAGATGATGTGAAAATTTGTTTTTGGAAAAGAGAGAATAATATAATGCACCACTAATTTTCAAACAACACATAATAAAAGAAACTCGTGATATAATAACAAAGTAAATAAAATGTGCTTAACGAAATTTAATTATAAATAATTTTATCAAATATTCGTTCTTGAAATTTGACTTCTTTCTATTTTCGATGCCACAAAAGACATAGAAAAAACAAATAAGACAAATTATTCACTATAAGATGCTTTGACTCATTTGCTCCGAAAAGTTTTAATGAAAGCCGAAGATATTTTCTCTAAAATGTTAGTCATATAAAATTTATTAACTGTACATGGAACAAATCAAATTTCAATCCAAATCGTAAGTTTATTTTACGTTATTTTAAAAATACTTTACACCGAAATTCCAACTCACGGCAAAAAATTCTGCCTAACTAAAATACTATTTGGCCTATCCTATTCTTATCTTAACTTGCGCGTCGTATTACAATCTGGAATTCCTGTTATGTTTTACCATATTAGATGTTCGGAAACGATTGAATAGATGCAAGAATGATAACAGTCCGTACGACAGGCTAATTGATTTGGATCTAACAATACTCTACGGTATCAGTCACAGTCGTTACGATTATACCGACATTCTGTGCCAGTTGCAGTTTCGTGAGCTTGGAGAGCGCTAATCGGCGCTCTCCCTCTATTCCTCCCTACATAACCGTCGCGTTATGGTGTGTTTTTTTTCTTAATGTTTTCTTTGTTATTTTGTATTAAAATATGCGTATTATAATTATTTTATGTACGAATGTTAGAAAACCTCTCTATCTAACATAAATAAATAATCTCAAGTGTTGTGTTTCATCATGATTTTTTTCTGGCATGTTTATAATAAAAGTTAATTCTTTAATTAACATTTTTTTTATATATATAGTTTGTGCAAATTACTTATCGTTTATTTAAATTGTAAAGGACGAAGTTATAAATACTCAAATTGCACTGAAAATTTCGCCTTAAAAAATGGAAATGGTGACATTTTAGAAAACGTAACATTTTATCTTTTACAGTGTGCAGTCGTAAAATTGTATATTTCACTAAAGGTGAAAACGATGCCAATATCAATGAAAGGATTCTGATAAAGGCGTGGTATTCCTATTATGCCGCGTGGACATTGCACAAAGCTTTATTAGAGAAGTCGTGGTAACTTGCGTGGTAAGGAGAAAGTAATTTTAAAAATGCACTGAGTTTGAAATATGGTTAAGCCTTATATTTGAAGGAATTGATTATTTAATTTAACACAATTAAATTACAGATATATCCTTCTTTGTCTAAGTTCTTCATGTTCTTTCTCTTTTAGTTTCTTTGTCTATTTAATTATAATTAACAAAGACCAATACTTAAGAATATATCCTAAAATATCAATAAAATACGATACTAAGATTAATTTGAAGGGAGAATTTTGCAAAATCTGATACATTGTTATGTTATCATCATATATGGTCATCAGTTGTAAAATAAAAGTAATATAAACTATAAAATTACCAAACTGAATAAAATAAAAATTTTATTTATTTTATTAAAGATTTACAATTAACATTAATATAAAACTTAAATATTTACATTATTTTTAACGGCTGTTTTTAGAAATATGTTATATATCGTCATTTAAGTTCAAATACATGTATAATTAAATGATCATGATGACGATAGTTTACATTTTTCCTGATTAACATTTTTGTCTGTTTCATTTGCTTAAATTTAATCAAAATAGTTACGATTTTCGACCCTTGACGACGACTTTACATCTAAAGTATTAAAAATCTAAACCGACTGCCATCCATGCAAGTTGGTACGACGAAAACCAGCGATTGCACGCAGTTCTCTGATTTAATGGAGAAATAAAAAACTATATCTATGTTGCCGTTAAAAAATTAAAAATAAAATCGAATAATTTACAGCTTTATCCTCACGAAAGTAACATTATGATTTTTATTGTGGATGTTTACCTTAATTCTCTTAGAAATTAATTTCTTAAAATTCATCTGACGATTTTTAAGTGAGGCGCGCATATACATACTCCGGTTACCATTTCATTAAATGTGTTATGCAATGAACATGCGGCTGGTTTTTTATCATGATAAACAATAAAAAAATTATTACAAATTATGTAAACTTCCATATTACTCTAGAAATATCACTACTAGTTGCTACTGAATATATCTTATTGGTGTAAATCATTAACATGAGTGTGACATGAGCACATAAATCGACCGACGGATTAAACTCGGAAAGTCCGCTTTGGCACCGTAAAGGACACTTTCAAACTAAAATTACAAATAGTGCTTGGTGCCCTAAGTGATATACGATACGGAGACATTCAGGCTCACACACATTAGAATCATGGACCACTATCAGAAGCAGATGAATATATATAGGGAAGGTTATTGTTTAATACTGCACCCCACCAAGTTAATAATTATCATAATTATTATTTATATCTATAAAGAATGTGATATATATATATATATATATATATATGTGTGTGTGTGTGCATGCCATATGTGTGTATATATATATATATATATATAAACATATGGCATTATTTTGAAAATTTAATGTATTTTTTTGGAAACGACAATTTACCGCATAACTTCCAACAAATTACTCGCATTTTCATTACTTTATAATTCTCATTGCTCTTGGTTTTCAGTGGTTACTTTAAGTCAGTTCAATTATTTCTTAAAAAGTTTTATTTTTCCATGTTTTGTGTCTGTGATATTTCATTTTATCCAGTATATTACGAACTTACATAAATTAAGTACCAATAATTTGACTTTTCTTCATCGAAACAAACGTTTATATTTACGTACGTACGTACACACGAATATTTAAATCAAATTCCCTCTTTCGACTTCAGCGTAGTCAGTGCTTCGAACCTCTATATTCTACCTGTTTGTCTGCAAATATCCTGGTAACTTTATGCTTTGTATATGTCGTACTTAATGACCTTCTAATATTCTAGTTGGTATAAGTGTTTGCATACTTACCTACCTACTTACATACTAAAGTTTAGTAACTTCATGCAATGTTTATATCGAGGCTTTGTGTATACTTACCCGCCTATTTGATTTGTTATTTTCTCGCTTACATCAAGACAAGTGAAACGAGCCCAAACTCGACGGGTTTCCTCCTCATCAGCGATAAGTTCATATCATCGTCTCCCCACTCTATCATTGTATCCTGATTTTACTAAAGGATAAATTCATACCGCGCTTACCTTTATTAAATATTCAGAGAATTTGTTAATAGATAACCATTAGACCTATTTTTTTAAACTAGACCAAGTTACCTGTGCTGCTCATCGTGTGGAATTCCATGGCGTACATTCAATTAAAATGGGCAAATTTTCACCACTTTTTCAAATACTGTCCTGGGTTCATTGAAACAAGAAAAAAAGAGAAAAAATCACATATGACAGAGTTTTGGCTTGATACCCACAATACTAACTTATGAATAGCAGATCCTCAACTTTCAGGATTTAAGCAGATAGTATCCACAGGGTAAAAACTGAAGAGTTTGACGGCAGAGCTTCTGCTTGAGACTCATATTACCAATTTAAAAACTGCACGTTCCCAAGTCACTTGGTTTATAGACGCAGTAATTCTGCAATATCAGAACCAAGAAGTTCAGACATGGAATATAATGGCAGTAGTTTCTGCTTGAGACTCAAAACACTAATTAAAAAAAGGTTATATTATATTACCACCAGTTTGCAAATAATATACTTTTATTTTAAAAGTCGCATTCCTTTGTTTATTTTATTCTTTTTATTTTTTTTACTTTATGCTTAGAGAAAAAAATTTGCTGAGAATTTAATGTCCGCATGAGTCTTCAAAATTAACAAAGCGAGTTAAATACTGTTAATAGAAAAAAGGTGCAAATTCAAATACTAACAATGAAAAATAAATAAAAGTATATTAGGAAGATAATAACTGTTACTGAAGTAAAAATTAAAAATTTTCGAAAATTTAGGTAACTCTGAACGTAGTTGAGTCGAGGCCACTTAACCATAAGGCGATAAAAACTATTTTTTAAATTTGAAAATAGAACCTCTTGGTTACAATATCGCTTCAAATGTCCAGGACGGTTATTTGTCTCGGTAATATTTAGTGGTAACATGTTTAACTTCCCGATTTTGACGAAAAATTGTCGCGCAACAATTTTTGCCTTTTGTTGTATCACAGTTAACAAAACTACAACAGACTATTAAAAAAAATTGATAATGATTTTGTTATATTTTTTAGAACTAATTTAATGAAATAAATCGTAGCTATGTTCACATGAGCTACGATATATATGAAAAGGACGTCCTGCGACGTCAGTGATCCAAGAAAATATAAATACTGTGCGACACATACTAGAGACAGACGAAAAACTTTGAGAAATTTCTGTTAACTTTGTGAAACTTAAAAATACTACGTTATAGATTAATGTAGACAATTTACTAATGGTACAACTCACTTTGTAAAAATTTAACAAAGTGAATTGTACCACTATATTCCACTTTGTAACAGGTGATAAAAACTGAATATTTAATATTCCGTTTCCCGCAAAGACGGAGGACCCCAAAAAATTATTAATTCTGAACTGAACTATTATTTACTGAACTACTCCTTTGGAAATGAGCAATATTTGGCTTATAACAACATTATAATCTATAAAAAGAGAACAATAACCTAGTATTTTTGGAGAAAATTCACGAAAAACACAATACAATAATTTAACCTAGCAATATGGTGCACACTAGCGAAATATAAGATTAATTAAATAATCTATTGAGAAAAATGTTTTTGAAAATAAACTACGAAGAGTAATATAATATACTATATAATACATAATGTAAAATTAGTTACAGACAGTTTATTTTATCTGAGTGCCTATAATTCAATTTTTGGGACACATTATCAGGCTCATTATCAGACCCATTCAAGGAAATTTTCGAGACAAATGACGAATTCAAAATTATTTCATTTTTTCTGTGACTAACACTTTACTTGACCAAGTTACTTTAGAAATTACTAAGAATAAATTTATGTCAAAATTATAGACGAAAAGCCCAACGTCAAGGGGAAACAACTTACAAGTTTAGTGAGATATGAATTAAATAATGATATTTTAGAGGATTTTCCTTTTTTTTAAATATTAGTGGCAAGCGTACGGCTCCAATAAATTTTCTAAGAAATATGATATTACCAATAAATTATTGCCCCAGTGTTAAGATGGCAATTTTGTTATATTACCAGAGTTAAACTGATAAATTATTAAAATAATTAGTAACTTTAATTTAATTTTATTATAATTTACAAATAATATTAGAGAAAGTAAAATATTTTTTAAAATTAAAGCATTTTTTAAAATATCTACTTCCTTATAAGTATAGGCTGACTATCGTAGACTTTTATATTAAGACGCTTCTTTCAAAATAGCCTAGATATACATTATTGTGAATTTGTCTAAATGCGTGTCTCCGTGCACAATTTAATATTGTTTGCATTACTATATGTTTTTATTCAGTATTGTTTTTAGCTATCATGAATAGATGAGAACTACATAAATGTGTGTGCGTGTGCGTTTGTGTGTACGTGCGTGTGTGTGTGGGCGCATGAGTGTGCGTGTGTGACTTGTAGAAGAATTGAATTGACAAGTGAATTGAAGAGATTTAATTTTTTCACAACTCCAAGGAAATACAAACCTACAGACTTCAGCATTTGATATTTATTTCAACTTGATACCTCCACGTGTTCATGAAAAAAAGGGTCTTGACAGGCCAACAAACCTATAAGGGATCTTTTTTCCTTTTGACGTGCGGAACCTTTAAAAATGAGAAAATTTGCAGTATTCTGTCACCCTCTTTACGTAAAGGGGAATCTGCGATATAACTGTTATCTATAATGAAGCTGTATTTTATTTAATATAACTGAACGAAACACATTTATAAATAATTATTATGTGAGAGCGAGGTCCATTACAAATTAATTTTATAATCGTCAAACGGGTAAATAGAGTCAAGTTTTCAACAGATCGCAACAGAAAAAATTCACGCCTGCTCGAAATGCTCACCCTCAATTATCTATCATAATATAGTCAGTTATTTGCTGGCGTAAATTCCAATTAACTTGACTCATGTTATTTCATTAGTTTCTAATCGAACAGCTCAACTCTATCGCCGAATGACGTTAAATATTAATTGACAGTGCGCGTCTTATAATCGCGTTCATGTCGTGACACCTTGCTTTTAGACGCGATTCGGGTAACTTATTAGATTTGCAAAGAAATATATAATTTGAAAAGTATATTTACATCTGGCCATTACAAGTTATATAAAAGTTACGTGGACATTACAAGTTATATAAAAGTTAGTTTGATTTAGATTCTTTGGCACAGAAGTAGAACTGATTGTGTTCACAAAGAAAGTAAGCGTATAATAAAAAATTAAATAATGTTATTTTTCCATTTAAGCAAATCGCTCATTACTCTTATTAACTACCTAATTATTTTTAATAAAAATTACTGAATATATTTGAATATAACCTTTCTCATTAATAGAAACTTTATGAATATTTTTTTCGTAACGTCACTTGGATACACAAAGAAGTTTATAACAAATGTTAATGAATATATGTTGTCTTTAAGTATAGTTGCTGGATCATTATATTTTTGACGGAGTAATGTTATAAATTTATTTAAAAAAAATTAACGGGAATATTAAAACTGACATAGGCAGCACCAGCCTAAAAGAATGGTATATACAAAAAAGTACAAAACTGCGAGTATATATCAATTCCCATTCCGTCCTAATGATTCAGAAGGCAATATGGCTTGCAATTGCAAATACCGACTTGTCAAATTTAATATAAGAACATAAATCTACTATGAGTTTTAAGTCCATTTTTGCTCCTCAGTCTTTTTACCGATTGAAATAAGATCGGGCATCAAAAGTACACATTACGTGATTTGTGTTAAGGGAGGATAAGTCAAGGGTCCCAGTCCTCCGTTTACTATTTGTGCTTCCGATTTAGTTAACTTGATTTTCCCTCGCTTATTTTTTGATTCTGTTAAAGTAGATTAAAGAAATATTTTTATTTGATGTATATTAATATAATAATATACATCAAATTTTTATTTGATGTATATTAAATTAATATAACGATACATGTCTTAATGTTGTTTGAATAAGAAGGTAGATGATAAATGACCGTTACAGCTTCTTTTGTTATAACTCTATTGTACTTAAATCAGAAATAGTTTTAATCATCCTCGTTTCCAGAGCATTTATCTGATATCGTATTTCCGCCACCTTCCTTCAACGGAAGCACGACTCGCCGGGGGTGACTGTGGTTGACAAAATTATGCGCAGTATGCAACGAAATTATTATTATTTATTATTTCAAGTTTCATTTCGTTTGTTAACACGTAATGCACTTCCCATCTATCAAACATTTATTTTTTATTTTGCCGTTAAGAAATATTTCTTCTGCAATTTGACATTAAATTTGAAATGATTAATTTAATAACAACATTTAAGAGGATTTAAATTTTATTGATTAATATCTACCGAATCTGAGCTTTTTTCACTCCCTTATACTCTTTTTAAGAAGGTTGAGTTCTTTGTTACAAGAATCAACATTACCAACGTTCATAAGAAACGCGCGTTACGAGATGAAATATGTTTATGCAAATATTTTAAGAGCAGGTTTTCTGTTTTAAGAACAACTATCGAGTTTCATATTTAGTCGATATTTTACTTATAGTTTCAACGTGTGTTTGTAACAACAATAATTTTTTGCATTTACAATGTTATTCAAGTGGGTATTTATTTTGTATGATAGATATTAAATATTTGCTTCCAGATTCTCGTAGTTCCGTTTAGACTTTTTCATTATTATGTTAATATCCGTCATTTTATATTTCTTTTACCAGTCTAATCACATACCTCTTATCGTACAAAATATTATACAGATTTCAGAAAAATAAACTACAAACGTGTTTATTCTCACTTAAATAAAGAAAAATAGTTTTTCAGATTTTGAAATATTGAATATATTTGGCATTAATTTTGTAGAATTTTTTCCTAATAGCCCACCTGTAGATGTTGTCATACAACGAAAATTAGGTAATGGTAAAGAATTTAAATAAAGTAGAAATAATACTATATCACGTAGTTTCATTTAATTGTGGATTTAAGATTTTGCCAACTTCTTAGTAGACGATAAAAATTATTCAATATTTTATTTTAAATTGCCTGAATGTTTTGTGTACATTGTAAGAATATATCTATTTGTAAGTAGGTAAAAACACGTTTAATTATACGCTTCTTAAAATAAAAGGATATAATATCGCATATATACACAAAAAAATTACCAGTAATATATTTTTTAAACAATTACGAACTACAAATATTGCTTTGTCTATATATTGATATGGTTTGTAGAAAAAACAGCGATTCGTGTGAAACTACTCATAAAAATAAAAAAAGCTATTAAATGATTAACATAGTCCTGATGGCAGGTTTTTTTCGGAATAAGACTAAAGTAGCAGTTTCATTTTTAGTACAATGGAGGTGTCGTTCCTGAATAAAACCGTGAGTAGATGTGGCGCAAAAGGATGCGGAATAACTATTTAAAAAAAAACTTATTTACTCATATATTTTAGTAACGGTTTCCCGGAGCGGAATTATCCGCTCGTTCTCGTTCGAGGGATCTTTCTTGTAAAAAACGTTCAGTTATTCCCTCGTATTCTCTTGTAAATAACTGAACGTTCTTCTGTTTGAATGTCCTGTCTCCACTCAAATACAATTGATCCTATGTAATAAATAGTTAGGTTACAAATTTGGATAGAAAAATTCTCTACAAATTTTGGTAAAAAATGTTTTTCTACCTATGGTACTTTCCGCATAATAGATAGCTAAATGATCGTTTTATAACTATAATTAGACAGAGGCAAAAAATGGGAAAAGTGGCATAGTAAATGAAGAGTTTAAAGATGATTCCTGGAGGGATTTGAATGAATTGAAGGATGATTGATATGACAGAAAAAAAATGAAGGGACAACGAAAATGGGCTGGATAGATGATAGGTAAAAGTAATGAAGAGATGAAGGACAATTTCTGGGATAAATTTAGTATAATTGTGAAATAACTTACAGAGGGAAGTCGAGAAAAAGGATATTGATATTTCCTTTTCAAATCTTTATATTTCTTCACGGGACCGGAAATAAAAATTGGTTCTAAAAAAAATGGAAGAATATTTAATTACCTACAGAAAAGCTCCGTTCTATTTTTTCATCTGTCAAACTATTTAGGAGATATGTGAATAAATATATTTTTCAAGATGACTCCTTTTCCAAATACTTTTGTGCCGCACATACTCAGGGTTACACTCAAGACCGCCCGCCTGTCATCCAAGAATATGAAATCGCTACTGTTCTCCCATGTTTCACCTCGGCTATTTTTTTCCCTGCCGATAGGGTTATAATATTGAATGAAGAATTAAACGAAGTTATTATACTTTTGAATACAATGACATGAAAATAATGGAAATACCACATGACAAATACTAGTGCTTTATAAGTTTTCTGACAAGTTTTGATTATGTAACTGCCAAATGCGGTATAACTATCCATGATTATATCGGAATCCCGTACGGATGGAACCCTTTCGAGTGCAGGAGAAGGTAGATCATAGGTATACACAAGAAGGAGTACGTCACAATTGCACATCTCTTCAAATTAAAACGTTTCAAATTGCTCAGACTTCATTGGAATACTGAGTTGATATCATTTGTGACGAGGTCACTCTGAGAAAGACAACTGACTTCTAAGAGGAGTCTGTAATCATCGGTAAGCCGAAGGAAATCTGCAATACTGACAAATGAAAATAAGTCATTTAACAGAAATGAAGCGGACATACCTTAATAACACTCACGCGCGTTCGCGCGCAAGTGAGCCCACCCATAAAACTTGAATAATGTAGTATTGATAATAATATAAACACAAATATAAATGAAGGGGAAGTAAAAAACTGTCCACCAATTATCCCACAGGACCATCAACTAAGCATTGCCGTATTATTGACATACAGTTTTGCAGAAAATCTGGTTGGACTTACAATTGAAGTTCACCTATAGAGAAACATGAAAATTTAACCTGTATTTATTCTACGTGTACTCTCGAGGGCAAATAACTTTCCATTGCAATTCAGTGACTTTCAGTCCTAGACACACGTCAAATTCATTACATTGGCTAATGACTTATAAACAGGTTAGTTGAAACCTGGTTGATTTGTTTTACTATCCCGTTGAAAACATTAAGAATATTTATATATTATATCTGAAAACAATTTCTTCCAAAAATCTTTCTTAAAAGTATATGCCATTATCTTCATTTATCATATGATATTGCCAACAATAAAATAGTCCAATGTCGGAAAGTTATGGACGAAAGCAAATATTTGAATTGTAATTTGAAAGTATAAAATGTTTTTAATATTGTATATCTACGTCATTCTTGTAAAGTTCAGCCGCTATAAGCATTTGCTAATGAGGGGTTAGTTCTGATAAAATAATATTGACCGCCAAATTAATATTGACGTTTAACTAAAGCAAAAATTGTTGCCAAATAGCTTTCCTATCGTGATAAAATGTTTCACATTTTATTTTTCATAAATATGGTGAGTATTTTTTTCTGCGCATATTTTTTACCATTCTGATTAACATATTAGTTACATTTCTCTTAATATTCTGTATATAGGGGCAAACGTATATCTGCAAAAATAACTACGCACAAGAAATTTCTATGCTTTGTAAAAACGATAATATGAAATTCTACTTAAAGACTCGAGCATTGTCGTCGTATGCAATATGCAGCAAGTTAAAAATGCACTTATTGTGTTGCAATTATTAAAAAAATAACCTTTTGGGTACGATTCCATTGCATGAGATTTCCATATATGCTTAGGCATAAATAATTATTATATTATTTGATATTTAATATTTCAAATGAACTATTTAGAAATATTTTTTGACCATGTAAATATATTTCATATTGGTATAAACATTAACACAAATTCTCAAAAAATATGAGACCTTACATCATCGTCGTAGCTTTCAGACGAATTTTGGACAAACATCTCAAAACGCTTTTAGAGTTGGAGGTAAGGAGTGTATATTTTTGGTGAATATATCAGCAATGTAACTATTGCACATTCAATTCAATATAGAAAATTGTTCTGAAATCCTCATTACAACTTGATCGTTCATTTGATACCTTACAGAAAATTTAAAAAATATTGAATAATTAATTTCCCACTCTAACATTCCCAAACAAAACTTATTGACTCTTCATTATTGATATACTTGCAAGTTAATATATTTGAAAAATTATCTCTTTATGAGTTAACATATTCTAATAGTTTTAAAATTCTGCGTCAAACAGTTTCTAAGCAAAAGAGCTATGACAGACATATAGAGGGGCAGACACGTCAATGACATGACAAGGCTCCCTTTGTGAAAAACCTTTGTGAAATTATACTAATTTAATCATAACTTCAAAAATATCTATTGAATAGTGATATAATTTCATTTCTTCATTTATTAAACTACCGCCTGTTAATGGATAAAACATGCTCTTGCAAGATACATTCATTCTTACTCTGGTGTACCAGCGAGTCTCCATAATTTCATGTAGTTTTTATTTGTATGTAATATGCGTATTTGACAAATATTATTAGTTAATACACAATTGCTAACAATCCTCCTAATTGAAAATAATATTTTAAATGCTGTAATTTATCCATTCAATTACTAAACTAAATGTAAATATAAAATAAAATATTTCAACCGAACTGATTTAATTCACACCAGCAGTAATCAAATATGTTTTTTTATTTTGCCCGTGATGTTGCATCATTAGTGATACTTTGACTCATAACATTAATTACAATTTATTTATTTACATGTGTGTCAATACAAATATAATGTTAGACGGCTAATCAGCAAATATTTCAAAAATCCCTAAATCGATTTTGATATTTTTGTGGCCCTTTGCCTGCATGCTTTGTTAAAAAATAAGTCAGAATACAAATCATGATGTGTGTTTGATAGATAAGAGTGTATGACAAGGAAATCTTTTTCAAATACGTTGTGCCCATATTTGGATAAATATTTTTTTATATTGCAGTCAAAAGAGAAGGGAACGAAAATGTTAAAAAATTGTGTTTTTCAAGACAGAGTGGAATCAACATTTAAAAATTATTTCAATTCAATACCACCACGTTAAATAATATAGTTCATCTTTATTTTTTTTATTTATAAAATGTATTTTTTTTACATTTGAAATGAGCAAAAATATATATAATATTCTGGGAATAATAAATGTGACATTCAATCGCAAAGTCAACTCGCACCCGTCTGCTCACTTAATTTCGATGCTTCTCATCAGTCTCGCTTTGGCATGGTGTTATATTTTATGTATGTTTTTAATTAAAAGCTTTAATCAATGGGTTTGAAAATTGGGGTAGCTGCAAGAAACGGGCGCATTATATTTCATAATCAATACCCATTTTTCTTTCTGTCACGTTTAAGAACATACATTTTTTTACCTACATACACATTTAAACACACATTATTTAAAGTTAATATTTAATAATATCGTTAATCATTCTCTACTTTATTACTCTTCAAAAATTAATTGTGAAATTCGAAATTGTGAATCTGAATTAGAAATATCGAGCTACGGCATTACAGGGACGACAACTTTTCTAATGTCCCATCCGCTGCTTGTTTACACTTATCATCGAATTCTAAGTATTTAGCATCGAATATATCCGTAAAGTTCTCGAAGGTTCTAGCATTGTTGCCAAAGTTACTAGTAAATTAAAAACTACTAAAGGTTTTAGTAAATTTAATGCTCTATAGCCGACAATAAAGGAGTTTTAAGTGGCGATGACCGAAAGTCTTTGAACGTGTTATCGTCATGCCATCTATAGCCTTTTTAGGATAATGACACGGTGCTGCACTGATCTGCCAAAGCGATATTGTGAGACGTCCCTCATCCTAGATGGAGCATTATTTTGTGAGGTCAAACGTAGTGTGACTCTGCAACCTTTGAGATAGGTATGGGAATGTCTTTGTAAAGAAATACAATGTCCTAATGTCAATTAATAGTAATGTGATTGCAGGTTGGTAAGCAAATAAAATTTCTCTTACAGATAAAGACAGAAAGATTAAATGCCAAAGTTTATCAATTTTATAGTCCTTACATTATAATACTACTTCTTTGTCACATATTAATAAACGGCTTAAAATACGCATGTATACAAAAACCATATCCATGTTTATGAGCCAACTTAGTATTTAAAGTCATTAGGGGCTAACAATTACGAAAGTAAATCAAAATAATATTGTGTACGGTTTTAGCAAGGTTAATGAATGCTGAAAATCTATGTGTATGGTAACTAGATGCTGTTACAAGGTAAATTTATTTTTCATTCTGGCTTCTCGGTCAGAGAATGGCAGCCAATTTCGTATGAGATCTTTCTTATAAACCCACTACTTTATAAATGTATCTTGATTTATAAATATATCGAACCATGGCAATATCATATAATTCTACTTTTAGTTTCTTGAATACTCCAGACAATTGTAGTAACTCCATCGTACTGTGAACTAAAGAGATAAATAGGGTTGGCGGATAATTTTATTGTTTACATCGCCGCTAGTTTTTACTGGAATACCTCTTTAAGAGCATAAAAAATAAACACCAAGTTTTCTTTAATAATATTTATTGTTTGTTATTTGACATCACTCTATTGAGAAAGGTATGTGATGCGAATAGTGCAAGTACAATATTCGTGGAAAATTTTGTTGTTTCACCATTAAGGTTTGGGGTAAAGGCAGATTTACTTATAAAGACCATGAATTCGGTTTTTGGTTCTCTGTAAGCCTTCTTTTTTATCTGAATCCAATGTAATACTATTCCAAATTCGTAATGATCTGCATTAAGACTAATTGCTAGGTTTCTATAGTGGAAACAGAATTGTTCTTGTTCGTCACATCCGTTCATGCGTTGATCTGTCACAACTTCTGGGTTTCTACAGACTTTGACCCATATATGTAAAATTTTTCGTATATATAATATAAATATCTTAATAAATCTAGAGTAAAATATTTAAAAAATGAATATTATAAATATTTGCTTGCGGACACATCGTCGAGCATAGTGTGAATGGAAAAATAAAATGAAATAAAGGTTTTATTTGCTGTTTATAGATTTCTGCATCTCAAAATTAAATAAACGGAGATATGTAATGTCACTCACATATGACAGATGCAGTTGTTTGTCACAATTATTTTTTTAGAAATCGTCCGGTATAGTAACTTTAAATTTATTATAATTATACATTATATCAATTTGTAATTTATATATATATATATATATATATGTATATATATATATATATATATATATACATATATGTATACAGGCTGTTCAGTGGCAGATTTCAAAGTTTGAACATACATAGTTTCTGAACGCAACACATAAGAGGGGCGTGGGGGTCGTCGTTAGAAGTGCAAGCGGTGCGGATGTTTTAGTAGCCATGGAACAATGGAGTGGACAGCACCGCGCTTTTGCCGTCGAGGAGTAAATTTCGAGTGGATTTTCGCTGTCTGTAGCACGCCGTCGATTTAATAATCGTTACAGTATTCGTCGATTACGTGATGGACCATCGATCAACCTCATTCAGTCATGGGTAGCAAGGTTCAGAGCTACAGGATCAACATTAAATAGGCCCAGGCCAGGATCTACACCATTGGTAGCCACAGATGAAAAGGTCGAGCGTGTTATGGTTTCTGTCGTTGAAAATACCCGTTTATCACTGCGTACACGTTCATCGATATTAGGAATTCCGAATCAACTTTACAGATAATATTCAAATTGTTCAATATTTACACAATTCTGACTTTGAATTAAGAAAAACTTACGCGGAGGTGATGTTGTTGAGATTTCGTACTGCTACGCGGATTTATAAGTGATTTACAAGTATTCTTTAGTGATTTCACATTGGAGGATATGTGAATAAGCAGAACTTTCGTTACTGGGATGTCCACAACCCAAGACAAATGCATCAAGAGCCTTTACATAAGCCTAAAGTAACAGTCTGGTGTGCCATGTCTGCATCTGCAATCATAGAGCCTTATTTCTTGAAAATTAAGGTGGCCAAACTGTAACTGTGAATTCGGAGAGATATGCCCAGATGTTAAATGACTTTTTCAGAGTAGAACTAAAGAATAGTCCATCCTTCAACCAAAACACATGGTTCCAGCAGGACGGGGCCACACCTCACACTGCTAATGTGTCCATGAATGCAGTGCGGCAGTTATTTCCAGAAAAAAACATATCCCGAAACGGTACCGTACCGTGGCCACCTAGGTCACCCGATTTAAGCCCATGTGACTTTTTCCTATGGGGATACTTAAAATCCGTTGTTTGCAAAACAAATCCGAGCACTGTGACACAACTTAAAGAAAATATTCGAGCCGAAGTCAGTAGGATACCCCAGTCGCTCTGCAAACGCGTTTTTGAAAACATGCGTGCTAGACTCAAAGAGTGTGTCAGACTCGATGGCCGCCATTTGGAAAACGTGGTTTTAAAAAATTAAATTCGCATTTGTTGTTATAAAGTTAAAATAAACCTACTTTGTAATAGAGGTGTAGTTTTTTTTTACAATTTTTCAAACATTGAAATCTGCCACTGGACAGTCTGTATATATATATATATATATATATATATATATATATATGTATATATACACACATATATATATATATATATATATATATATATATATATATATATAATTATATATGTGTGTCTATTATCTTTAAAACTCAAAAATATGTTTATGAAAATATCATGAAAATAAAATTAAGATTTTGAAACATTTCTGCTTTTAATTTTTGTGTTGTATTATGTGAAGGGGCGCAGCAATAACATTTATTCTTACTCCATCTGATGATACTGAAACTGTTAGAATCGGAAAACAGCTCCTTGGACGTGAAACAATGTGGAACCAATTCCAGAAATTTTTTTTCAAACTCGTTATGTATTCAATACCAAAGTTAAAGATTTATACGAGTCAAATGGGATTTCGTACTTTTAAAATGGGAAAATAGGGAAACTCACAACTTTTCCGTCCTTGTTTAAATTAATTTTTAAAAATAATTTGTTTGCATTAAACTACTTTATGCATTTTTTGCTTATCTTTAAATGTTTTTAAAATTATCAATGATTTATTAATTATTTGTATGCAGTTTGTCATTTTCACCTTTTCTTTTCTTAATATTTCCAAAAGCTCTTTGAGAAAGCTGAAATTTGTAGATATTTCTAGATTAATTAGTCATATTAGAAAACAGCTCTTTGCTTGGCAGATCCATAACATGACCGCGTATTTAAAAATGTCGAAAATGGAGACAGTAGCTCCATAGGGCGCATTGTTGTGCTGGGAAGAGTAGAAGGCACTAGACCACGTGGAAGGTTGTCGATGCGATGGACAAAACAGATCAAGTCTTCTGTACGCGGTCTCCTCTATGAGTGCAACAGGGCGACGACAAATAGAGAGATATGAAGAGACATCGTGAAACGAGTAACAACGGACACCAATGACAATACTATATGAGTTCCACATCGTGAAACGGGTAACAACGGACTCCCATAACAATACTACTTGAGTTCCACGAAAACGATGAAAAATAATTTAAAAATGGACTTTACGTATCAAATTCTATCCTATTAATGTAGTCTTTACAGCATTATAAAAGAGCAGACGGTCAGCTTTTATGATTTTTAATTTTCAATAATTTAATGTTATACTTTTATATCATTGGTCGAATAAAAAGGTTAATAGAAAGATGAGTCAGGCGCTATGGAAAAAAATATTCGATATTATTTTAATCAGTAATATTTTAAAACTATGGACATTTTGGTGAATGATATTCTTGATAAAGTAAGATAGAAAAATGTCTTCTTAAAATGTGAATACTTGCAGCGTATTATTTATTGTTCATACCTTATAATTGGAGATTACAATGGAAATTATATTATTCAAGAAAAGGACATTAAATATTTCACTTGTCTTAGAGAAACACCTTTACAATTTTCTATGCTGCTTATTTCTTCTTTTTGTATTTTTAACATTTTTATTTTATTTATTAATCCCTTAAATTTTATACTTTCACTTAACCGCTTTCGGTGTTGTAAGTACAACGAAAATATTGTGTCTGCGCGTGCGAATTTGCGGCTGAGAGGCCATAACTTGAGTCGGTCCACTTGACGTGCTACCCTCGCCACATTCCTGCGACAACTGATCGCCAAGCATAATATATTTGCATACCGGTTTATCAACAGTTTTACTGCGATTTTTAAATTTTTTGTATTGGTTTTAATAGGTAGATAACCTACGATCTATTAGCAGGTATTAATATTATTTCATCTTAATATACGATGATTGAAAATGTATTGGTTTTCCGATATTTTACTGTGATTTAGTTAATGCTTTACTGATTAACAAATATAAATATTTGATAGCATTAAGAAAACAACTCTTTGCAAAAAGTCATGTCATGCATGTAGACCAGAGAAAATTATTCAATAACTCACACAGCATTGTAGCTTTGCAGCAACAGCAACAGTTATTTTTAAGGTCGGTACCAAGTGGATTATGACTCTTATACGCTTATATGTATGGATGGGAACATACGTGAGAGATAATTAAAGGCTACGACTTGGCACAATTACTTGAATTCTAACAGTAATAGTATTAAGCAAATATATTTATATTCAGAAACGAAATTATACCGCTAAAGTTCTTACTAAATGATCGTTTTCTTATTGCATGCTGTATATATTTTGCATGCTGTATACATTTTGCATGCTATATATATTTTGCATGCTGTATATATTTTGCATGCTGTATATATTTTGCATGCTGTATATATTTTGCATGCTGTATATATTTTGCATGCTGTATATATTTTGCATGCTGTATATATTTTGCATGCTATTTTTTTAAGTTTGTTATATTGGTTTGTTAAAACGATTCATTTCGGGCAACAGTAGCATTATATAATCAATAATGATATTTCTTAAGAACACTAAATGCTTTTATTCAAATATTCGAAAGTGAAGGGTGAATTATCACACTTTCAGATAGGGGATTTAAGTGTTAAGGTACTAGTAAAGCATCTTGGAAACTCATCTCCGGTATTTATCAACTATAAACACGAGAATAAATTTTGACGAGAATTGAACACGCTTAGACATCAATGGTATATCCATGAATGTAATTCATATAAAAATTAAGAGATTTACTTTACTTAAGGCCGTTCTAAGAACTAGCGAACAACTTTTTCTTCATTACTTTTACTCAAATTTCAAGGCAAAGTTTCGGTCAAATTTATTAACACTGTCGTTCTAAATGATGTTTTGGGAAGCTCGAAGGTCGACATGGTTATTGAACAACTTGACTGTGATAAACTGATATCTATACGGTTTTATCATATGTTTTAAGTCTATAAAGTTTCAAGTCTATAAAGCCGTCGGAATTACTTTTCTACATAAAACTGATATTGTGATAAAAATTAGAAAACATTTGTCACAGTCAAACTCAATGCGGCAATAGACATAATATTTAATAGATTCGGTTGTAAACTGTGACTGGCAAAACTACTATAAAGCTAATATAATATTTAGAGTAAAATTAATATAACGTATAGTCGCTATGAAACTAATATTAGCATAAAATTGTCGTAATGAATACATCATACTTTGTTTAAAATAAGTTACTTCTTATGATATAGTTTTTAAATAGTTTTATTATTTGATAAATATTGATTTTAATATTTAAATATTGGTTTTATACTTTTCCCTAATTCCTTATTTTGTTCAATAAAAAATGTCATAATTTATTAAACATTACTTAATCTTCTTAAGATCACAAGATAAGATATTTGACTTAATAAAAAATGGTAGATGGGAATCGTATTTGCATTTCTTACAATCACATAATTTTCTTCTTTGTCTTTACAGGCATAATGGTAGCTTCAATGGTGATCCTGCGTAACTGAGTTATGCTAATATCTTACATAATATTGGGAAGACAATATTATCCATCAAATATTTCGATATACCCACTACTATTGCTTGAAACTAGCAAGGTAATATATCTGATAGCTTTATACTAGCAACATCTACATAGTTTTCCCTCACGATATCTACTGACATGTAAATGCCCCAATATTTTATTACCAACCTGATTCGTATTCTAGTCGAAACAAGTTTCAGTGACAAAATGTATACCAATTCAAATTTCGCTTCCACTCTGCCTCTATTTCTAATATTTTTCTGTCTATTTCAAGCAACTTGTGAATTAGAGGCTAATTTTTACATAAAATTAGCAGAATACAGGATACTGAAAAGGGTGAAATCAATGCTAGGAAAATCCACTAACGCTCTGGCTTTTATAAACTTGGGCCAGAAATAAATTTAACAATAATGTGTTTCTGTTTTTCTCTGCTGAGTCTAAGAAAAAGGAATCTAATTTAAAAACTGCGTAATGCAACTCGAGGAAAAGTTGTCTTATTTCTTATCGCTGTCAAGCTTACCTGGCGTATTTAAAATAGAATGCAAAGTAGAATCAGAAATACTAAAAACATACTAAAAAAACGAATAAACACCATCTAATTTAGATCAAATTAAACAAAGTTCAACTTAAATAGTAAATTCCTTCGGTGCATTCCATCCGAAATGTCGGTGAAATCTTTATATATGTTAATTAAACATATAGCTCCCAAAAACAAAACTGACGAAAACGAGAAAACACGGGTAAAATAATAATAATTTTAACGAAACAAGGGAAGAACTAATCTAATGATATCTAAAATAATTACAATAAATCTAAATTTAAACCAAAATTTAAATAAACAAAAACAATGTAGATGCATGTTGAATAATCATAAAATTTAATTTCATGAATTTATGGTATTAGTGATACAGAAAATAGCATTTCTTTAAAAAAAAACCGTCTGTATGAAAATACAAAATTATTTTTTCTTTCTACATTTTAGCAATCCATCAAGAGGTATTCGTGGTATATATCTATAATTAGATGTAACCTCAATTTACTTTAGCTATTAAATGACGTCCCATAAAAAAATACACTATCATTCTTTCCGTTGCCATGTTAGATGAATGGTATTTAAATCTGCAGCGCAATGGAAATAAAAATATATAAGTACCACCCAAAATATATGAGTATTCCGACTCATTAGAAATTATGAATATATTCCCGCAACATAAGCATTAATTTTTAAAATAAAGATGCTACTTTTGCTAACATTGCAATATATATAAATAAAATAAAAATGCTACTTTTGCTAACATTTATGAGTTTGATTAATTTACATGTGTTTAGTCTAACAAACTAGTTAAATTCAATATTATTTTGTTGTGAATTTTACACTGTAAGATCATGTAGCTTGATATTAGGTACTGTTTACTGTTCGCTTGTTTATGCAAAACGACGTAGACCGGTCGACTGGCATCTCTTTTATTTCTCAAAAGGCAAGCAAAATGATGATGACGGACTAAATACGTCTGGACTAAATACGCGTATATAATGTCCTTGATAATTTGCAATGTGTTGTATTGAAGAAGGTTAGTTCTGAAAATTATTATAGCACCAATTTTTTGTAAACAAACTAGGAAAACCGGCAATGAAATACAAGGGATAATATCAGGTTAGCTTCGGAATAATTGTCACAGGTCCTGAAGATTTCCCTAACCTCTCTGTCAATTTTCAGTATTTTCTGGTACACGTCCATTTTCAGTATTGATTGCTTTTATTAGAAGCCAATCTCCAATTATACTGTATAGTCGGTAATTACCTGGAATCGATTGTGCTTTTAGTCTAAATCTGACCCGAACATTTACATCCAAAGTGACAACACGGTTGATGTTGCAATCCTTATTATATTTCGACCAACTTTGACTAATTTTTCGACATTTTTATCCGTAACGTCAACATGCGCCCTTTAACATTAACTACGGCAGATTTTATCGAACTCGTGAACTTCATTTAAGCCAGAGTGAATTTTGTTGGTTTTCATTAAATATCTGAAGGGTTTTTAAAAAACGCAGGAAACGGTGAGATCCTTCGTTTGCTTAAGGGTAAGGAGAGATATGTAAATGTCAGAAGTTTTCAAAAATGTTAAAATTTCACAAGCAATACTATTGACTATGGTCCCACTAACAATTATTCTTGTTGGTTAGTACTCTCTTGATAGAGCGGCCGTGGTCATTATGTTACGTGGGTAGATGTCACCCGCCTCACGATTTCCTGCCATACTTTCCTCTTTGCTGTCCCTCTAGTACACTCTTGCAAGGGATGGTCTATAGCAGATTTGATTAGATCGGTCCATCGTATGGGTGATCTTCCGCGTGGTCGGGTATTCCCCACTCTGGACTGCACAACAATACCTGCGATAGAGTCACGGTCTCTCTCTATATGTTTCCAAAGAACTTGAGAATGTGAGTTTTTAGTAATAAGGACAACTACTGCTTGATGCGGATTTTTTGAAATATGAAAACATTTGCCCGAAATTCGGTCGATGTTGCTCCAAACACTCTCTCTGCCAGCGCTACATCTCTAGGGCGTATGTTATCTTATTAGTTCAGATCTTTGAGGCATATACAAATATGGGGAAAATAAGGGGTCTTACGAAAGTAGTCTTAGTGGTTTTGGTAATATTTCGATTCCTCTATATTTTCTTCAATCTATTCATTGCGGTTTTACCTCGGCTATGCATCTATTATTATTCGAGATTAATACTCCATGGAAATTGTATGATTGGACAACTTCACGGCATAACTTCGCGGTTTTTAATAAAAACTGTAGACTGATATGTTCCATTATAAAAAAAATAGGTCTTCCATATTATCGGGGCTAGTTGCAAACAATGTGGAATCATTTGCATAACATAAATGTGTTATACTATAGCCATCAATCTCTATGCCAATGATATATTGGTGTCATTTGTAGTTATTAACTAAATTTTACACTAATAATTTATTATTTATTGTTTTTTTATGCTATTCATTTCAAATATTTATAATAAATAAAAAATGTAAATCGAATTACAAATGTTTTTATTATTCCATTTTGTTTCATTTATACGAAATAATAATTAATGTAATGTAAACGAAATAATAATTGAATAAGTTTGAAAACATTAATTCTTTCCATTTTATTCCCGTTCTTTATAACCTCTTATTTTTAGATGGATGGATGACGGGGTTTTCTGAAAATTAAAATGATCTTCAGGTACTATAAACAAGTAATTACTTTTATATCACGAAGAATACATTTTTCGGTGCTTATATTTAAAGTGGGTAGTTATTGTTTAATGTATTACAATAAACTCTACCACTTTCTCAAGGAATATCTGGTGGGCAACATTTTACAAATTTCTTATTATTTAATCATTTATTTATTACATGGTTGGCTTAGAAACTATGTATGCAAGTGCATACACATTGGCGCTATTCCTTGCAGTTAGTTAAATTCAATGCAAGTTTACAATATTAATACCGTGGTGGAATCGTAAATAAATAATTAATTTGTGACCGAAAGTTTTAACTTACCCCGTAGTTGCTCGCGAAACAAGTCTTAATATGTATGTTGCGAATAAACTTTGCTAACTTTTCGGTCGAGCTAACTAATTTAAAAGAACAATAAACAGTTACTGTAAGCGTTTATTAAGGAAAAGAAAAAGTTTTGAAACTAACTAGTTATATAAAATATATAAAAAAATCAAACATTTCTTCACTATATTTTTAAAATAAACAAATATTAAGATTTATCTTTAATTTATTGCCTTATTATATTCAAACTAAAGGTAAGAGTTTCTTCATACGCTTTTATTTTATTAATCAAGTAGAGATAGAAAATAGACACTTAGAATCTTAATAATGCATGATTAAGTTAGTACACAAGGTAACTCCTGTCTGAAAGAAATTATTAACTAGAAACATTGTTACGAAATATCTACATTAATTCAATTCCAATTTTGAATATTCTGTGTTACTAATCTCCATTACAAATCAAAACAATATGGAGGATATAGGATATAAAAGTTTGTTTGTGTCCGTTTTTAATATATCAAAACAAATTTTATATTTATGATACTAGGATAGCCTTTATCACAGTATAAACCAATAAAATTACTCTTATATTGAAATACAAGGTAATTTCATTGAGTGATTATAATATTAAACCGCTCCCAATTTTGCTTTGTCACTAGTTGACATACTCCGCTCACCCTTGAAATACGTTGATTGAAAACTTTGTGTATAATACCGGTATGGTGAGAACCTTTTTTATAAATTTTAAATTACAAATTTACCTTTGAAATTTACCAATGTTCTTTTACATATTTTTGTGCATAATTAATAAGGTAATATTTCATTAAAGATCGTCTGCATATTCCCCATTATTAAAACTGCAAAACTGGTTTGATTTTAATGCAATAAAGTAATAACATCCTATACAAATAAATATGTGTAAATTATAATTAATAATAAAGAAATAGATTTAATAATTTCAAAGTATTTTTATCTAGTCACCAATATCGAGATCCATCGTTTTTAAGTTTATATTCATGTCTATATTAAGTTTATTTTATACATTATTTAAAAAACACTTTCCAGTATACCTTGTTTATTTCAATTTGTATTTCATATTAAATTGTTTTTGGCTCAGATGTGGGAAAAATGCACTAAATTAAATAATGCAATGTCGATGTTAATAAACACGTACTTTTTTGTTCAACGACCAGCAATCACATATATAAGAAATAAAAATCATAAAAATGTTCTCCATTTAAACATTTCTTTATTAATAGAATAAGAGAATATGGGTATAGAATTTGTATTGGAATATGAGGGGATAACTTTGATACTAAGTATTAAAGTTGTCTCCGAATATCCACTATTTGTGCTTTTAAATCGAATTAAAATGTTTGGAAAATTTGAAGTTAGTTGATTAATTGAAAACCGCGATCGTTCCGTATAATTGTTTTTTTATTTTAACACATTTTAATTAAAAAAAATCCATCTGTTTCTAAACAATGAGAGCTTCCTGACGATTATATAATTCCATAGTCTTTTAAGGTAAGTGAAAAAAAAACTTTTATATGATAACCCACATATCCATCCATGTATATATTACACTAGTTTATATCAGAAACAGTTTAAGGTAAAAGCTTGAAAGTTAGGCAAGACACATATAAATCCTCATTCATGTAAATAGTTAACACATAAAAATAGGTATATGGAAATATTATTGGAGTCATATTTACTTCATTTTATATAGCTTTAGATATATTGCTAAAAGTATCCGTAAAAAAAATAAATTTTTTACGGATACTTTTTGCCTTTTTTTTGACCTTTTCATACCGAAACTGTCAGTTAAAAAAAATTTTTTAAATCAGTATCACTGAATATTTAATTAAAATTTGTCTTAAAACTACAACAATAATTTTCAATTTCTTGGGTTTTGAGAATTTCTCACTTTTTGTACATCCGCGGATAATATACCAGGCAACATATATACGTGATGAAAAATAATAGTGATGTTTATAAATAGTTCAATAAGAATACAACACACCGTTAAATATTCACACGTGTACGAAAGTGTCTGACGGAAGGGTACGGAAGCCTCCTGGTAAGAGTTTTAAACACTTTAATAGGTTATTCGATTCAAGTCACAATTCTCTTAATTTGTGTCATGATTTCAAACATAACATCTTTTTGAAAAATACGACGTTGTACTATTTAATGAACTTCCTCTAAAGGTAGAAATGTATAAATACTCCGAAAAATAAACTCGCAACAAAGAAATCATCAGGATTTTTATATTACATCAAATAAATACAGATACTGTCAATATTTAGAAATTTAAATCGATAATATAATTGCAAATTAAATGATTAAAATAAGTTTGGTTACTATTATATTTGAAAAAAATATTGTGAAAGTAATTTAAAAACGAAATGAATATATTTGCGATTCTAGGTAGGCCCTTTTCTTTAAAGGAAAATAGATATAATATTCTTGCTTTATATTCTTGCTATAATAATATTCTTGCTTTTCTTGACAAAGTATATCTATACCAAATAACAAAAAAAAGTTGATTGTAAACATCGAATTCTATGAATTTCCCTTGATCTCTTAAATTTTCTCCATACACGTAAATTCAAAACAAATGGCTTTTTGTAGATATAAATAAAAAAAACATAGTGTTCTACGGAGAAATATCTGGACCTGGCATATTAGCAATCTTTCTGTCGCGTTAGTTCATAATAATTGCTCTTAATGATATTAGATTACCCGAAATAACCTTTTTTTGTTCTGATTATCTGCTTCTTCTTTTTACCAAGTATATGCTGTATCATTTGTCAAATGTTTAATTGTACTCTTTGCCTATTTAACATTTATTACTGTCTTCCAACCATAAAATTTTAGGTTTATTTTTCCTACCTACCCTAATTTTTTGTTTACTCTATCATATATATACACTTTAGTACACAATTTTCATATTATTTTACTTGGCTTTCTTCACTAAAAGTTTCATAATTATTTTTATAATACGTATGTTTGTTTAAGTTTGTTCTGTACTATTTATAGTTTATCCTAACATGCTCTATTAATAATATTAAAATTTAAATTGATGAAATATTAAATTTTCGTATTTTAGAAACATAATCCGTTATTTTATTCCAAAATTTGTATTAATTTTTCCAACCCTTTTTATTTATTCGTTTAAAGTACATAAAACTTTAATTTAAATAATCGATACATACGTTTGACTTATTGCTACAAGACAATCATTTACAACCAGAACACAATTCCAACCCTGATCGACGAGCGGCTGGGAATCGAACCCGGGTCCCCGTGGTGCGCCGCATAGTCAAAAGCAGTATGCCTTGTGATTAACCTTACACACCACGGCAACTTTCTGGTTCTTGTGAGAATTTATTTTGTGATTATAAAGCAGGTTTTTGCCCTGGATACAATTAAAAGCCCGAAACACCTTTTTGTCTCACAACCCATATCATCCTACAATACCTGTACTGTTATTACTTTTCATCATTTCGCTGTAGTTTATGATTGAGTCTCTTTAACACGTTATTTTGTTGATATATACATTTATGGGTAGACGTACTAACAATTATGTTTATTTTGATAATATTTTTAAAAAATTATCTTTTCGCTTTTACTCCTTGTTATACAGTTATTTTTATGTAATTAATTGAAATATTTGTGGTTATTATAATATATAAATATGTTTTAACACAATCATAGAAGTCGGCTGTGATGATATGAGAAGAGCCATACCCAAGTTTTGAACCAAATGTTTTGACATTTTACACTAGTTACCCAATTCTACTATTTATCGACCTAGCTGTGACTTAAATGTTGATTTTATTTCATTATATTTCAAGATAAGTGTTATAAAATTTAAATAAATATTTAATAGAAATATTTCGTTTCCTTGTTTTATAATTAATTTGGATATTGAATATATTTGGCGTTAATTTTGTAGAAATTCATTATTTACAATTAAATGAAACTACGTGATGTAGTATTATTTCTACTCTTACTTTCTTTAATTTCTTTACGACGACTTAGGTTTCGTTGTATTACAACATCTTCAGGTGGGGATCAAAGATCTTTGCTAATATCTCACCAGAAGATGTTGTAATGCAACGAAACCTAGGTCGTGGTAAAGAAATTAAAGGAATTAGAAATAATGCTACATCACGTAGTTTCATTTAATTGTGAATTAATTTGGATTTAAATAACACAGTCGATTATTGCAATTAGCACTTTAAAATTCTTTACACGTCTTCATATAAAGTAGTTCCTAACATTATTAAATTAAACAATTAGTTCCTTCACTTATATCCTCAAGTTTCTTTAAACTTTTATGAAATATAATTAAGTTTTGGGGCGTGTTAAACATGATTTTGCCTATAACTTTCTTTTAAGATAACGCAGCAGCAGCAGCAGCTAACATTACGCAGCACAAATTCATGTCTTCCGAACGATATTTGACTTACGAAAAATTAGGTGCGGATAGAACATGACTCTCAAATGAATGATCTTCTTAAGTCAGCTCGGGGGCATTCCGATAACGGTACATTCGTAGTGGAGAGGAACGTACACCGGGGTGCAACCCACCGCTGAGCATTTGTTTGCGTTGAGCCGTAAGCCTCGCACGGCTCCATTCGAGGATGGAATTATTATTACGCTATACGAAATCAAAAATCTACAAAACTTCTACATATAAAAAAGACTTTAAGTCGAACGTAAAGAAAAGGTGACGAGCAATACAATTTACCAAAATTATGAATAGAATGGTCGAGATTCGAACTTTCACTTATATTTTACTACGTGAGGTATGATTCCAATATTAAATTACCCATTCGTACATATTGCTTTCTTTTCGCAGCAAACACAGAGAAGAAACATAAATGTGCAAATGGAATAGAGAGTCTGCCTTCCTAAAGGCTGTTTAGTAAGATATCGTATGTTAGAAAGATTCTTAAATTAGGAATATAATAAATAGAAACCTGCAGTGAGTTTGATTTAAGAAGAAACATTGTCCACGAAGCGTGTGAGACTCACTGTCGAACGCTGAACATAAAACGTACGCACGTTTATCCCAAATTTACCTCTTTTACTCTAATAGGTTTTACTGTGTAAAACGGTATCGAATAATTTGGTCGACGCGGATAAACTTCAAAATAGCTATTATTATTTAAATAGAAAGGATGTTTGACTACCAATATAAAAATAAATATCTTAAGCCTGGGATCTCTTCCAAATTGCAAACAATAAAAACTTAGAAGCCAGGAAAAATCGGTAGTTTTTTGAAAATAGTGCTAAAAATTAATTTAAAGTAACTGTTATCTTGTCACAGACTATCGACTTAAATTTATTAATAATTCCAATTCCTTTTCTGAATCAGTTATTCGATTTTACTATTCGATATTATTTATTTATAGTAATAAACTCAAGAAATGATTATATTTTACTATAACGACTCAAGAAATATCTTAACCTTACTTTTTTCTTTACGAGTATTTAATGTTTAAACTTATATTTCTATTTGTCCCTCAATTCAAAAACACAAATATACAAAGTCAAGATCGCAAGTGCACAAACACACACACGCAAGTGCGTGCGTAGCATGTTGTTGCTTGAACGCATACACCCATTTTCATACGCATATATTTACGTACTCAGGTGCATACGCACAAGCGCACGCACTCACGACGTATGCATGCACCCACGCTGGCAATATATATATATATATATATATATATATATATATATATATATATATATATATATTTATATTTATATATATATATATATATATATATATATATATATATATATATATTTATATATATATTTATATATATATATATATATATATATATATATATATATATATATATATATATATACGCATTAATTAAAATATTTGGCAGAAAATATAAAAGATAAATATTTCTAAAAGGACGAAGATGGATGCAACATCGCATTGTTGGAAAAATTGAAGATCATTTTTGCAAGTGTACCTTTAATATTACTGTAACAAAGAAAGCCCTTTTGCATATATTTTATCAATTAAAAATTAACGTACTATTGTAGCAGACGCCAGATTGTTTCCATTGAACGGCACTGGGCCGTCACACATTGGAGTGACGGCATTGTATCGTTACTCATATTCGCTTTTAACGTTCCATATCAGAAAAGAAAAGAAATGGGTCACCTAATGTCACTCATTTGTCCGCGGATCGCATCCTTTTTTAGAAACCGTTCGTTGCAGAAACTTGAAATTGGCAGAGTGACACCGCGTATTAACCCACTTATACTTAAGTAGTAAACACTAAAAAAATGTAGGCACAAGCAATTTTAAGAGACATATGCACCTACGTTCTTCTGACTTATTTTTGTTCCAAGTTTTATAGGAAACAAGTTAAGAAAAGGTAAAGAATTTTTGAAGTTATACTTCTTTAGGCGCGTTATGAAAAAATGATGAGAGTGAAGTTTTAAGATTCGTCACACAAAAGTTACAGTATGAAGTTGCAGCGGTTGCAGTCTAGAAACAAAAGCTACCAACAAAATAGAAATATAACCTCTATTAGTCGCGCAAGTTGGCACCATCGTCGCCTCTGTTCACTGTTTTCATATTCATAGTATTTATTTTCCACATGTTTCTAGTGTCTACATTCACACACGTGTTTTAGTTTCATAAAAGTGCGATTTATATGTGCTGATAAATTATATTCAGTAGTGATTTAAATTCAATAGTTTGATTAATATATTTACTATTCGTAAATATTAGTGAAAAAATTGTGTGACTTGAATCTAGCCATGAATAATAATCCTCTGGTTTCGACAACACGACATGGCACTACCATAGATTGTACGATATCTCAACGCTGTTAATACAAGACTTTTTGTATCATATTTTAGTTATCATAAGCCACTGATAACTGAAGTTCCGATTCAGTCATTACCGAAAGATGCTATGGTAGTGGACATCATTTAAAAAGAACATTCGTATAATAAGAGAATTTATGTTACCCTTAATGTAAGAAAATAAATATTTATTTATTTAATTTTTCAAATTTAAACTGAACTTTATTGACTGTGTTGACTATCCTTTTCCAGTCCTTTTATTATTTTATTGTAATTTATTATTTGTATACAATTAAAAACTATTTTTTAATGATGCCAAAGAAGTATAACTTCTCACGCGCGTACATAAGTACACGCACCCTTTTTTTCATACCTCGGTGATACATTTTTCAAAAGAACGATTTATTCTGATTATGTAAACCATTTGTCTTCAGAAACTCTTTGTGACATAGTGTAAAAGTGATATTGGAAATGACTACAAGAAACATGTCTCCCTCATTTCCCCATCTCTGAAACTGCTCAAATGGAAATCATTAAAAGATAACATTAATAAAACTTTACTATACAACAATAACAATGATTCTTAATCTGCGGAATATATGAGAAATGAATAATAATTTTACTTATTTGAAAGCAATGTAATTTATACATAGTTTAATGGAAAATCTCTAGAATATTTTCATGATGTATTCTTAAATGTTGACTTGTGTCTAAGCGTGTATGGAATTCGTAGTGTTAGGTTTACTTTTATTTAAGGTATTTATTTAAAAAGCAACAACTGAATTTCTGTAATTAATAAATGTCATCTTATAGAGCGAGACATGGGTGAAAGATGTAATAAATTAATCCACAGAAATGAATTTGAGGTGTACAAGAACACCTGCTTTTGCCCGCAGCTTCATCCACATGAAGTATCGTGACTGTTAGTATACATGTTGAGCCATCAATTGACATATTTTAATAAAAAGTTTTAATTATAAATAGAGGTATGGATTTTCATCCTACATGAATTATGCCATTTGCTGGTTACGGCTGACGAGATTTTCCCAAAATATAAAATAAATAAATAGTATACAATTCGAGTCTAAAAAATTTACTTGAATCATATTTTTTTTAGACTTGAATCGTATACTATTTATATATTTTATATTTCGTGAAAATCTCGTCATCCGTTTACGCATGATTGAGTAACATTCACACCCATTTTTCGTGATGTTAATATTGCACACAATGAAAGAACAGGAAAATATAAAAGTTTATACATTACTCCATTAGACGAACTATAATACGAAGCGATATTGTAAAGTTACTAATAAAGAAATTAAGTATTTTCACATTTATAACGTAAATTAAGATATTAAAAAGTAACTGACGCCAAATTAAATAGATATATTACGTAATAAAAACGTCTGACTTTTCAAATCATGGAAGAATTTCTAGAAATGCTTTAACGGTTTTGTGATTAGCTCGTCCTTTGCAAATATGTCCCTTTTCATAATATTAATATCCAAGTAGATATGTGAAAATACCTACCCAAGTCATTAAGCAACAAATGATAAAAATATCCTTGTGGGTATAAATTTCTCGAAATATGTAAAATGTATGAATTAAAAATGTATTATATACATATTGTTTCGAAAATAGAAAACAGTAGGAACATATGTACTTCTGTAAATTTTAGTCGAACCAAAATCGTACACGAAAAAGAAAAACAATTCCAATACTCTATCTATCTAACAGTATGGTATATTTAAATTAGTATGTGCCTAAGTATGTTGGCTACTATCAAGTTTGTAATAATTTGAGAGAAAATCAGGACTAATAAAAGCCAATGTATAAAACTACTCATACTACTCATCTTTTCTAATTAACTTCATATATTGTTGCAATTTGTTTTATCAGACTGTCGAGACCTAACTTCATTCCATTTATCAAATTTAATATTGGCTTTTATATTTATTTCAAGACATAAATAAATACCAATTTGGTTTATGTTTTGATCACACAGGGTAAAAAAAATTTAGACACTATTATTTAAGTTTAAATTATCAGTGAAAATAAATAAGTGTTGAATTTATACGATGTGGGTAAAAAAAACTTAATAATTCCAACATTTAATAACTTCGATGTCTTTAATAACTGCAACGTTCAGCAGGGGCGCATAATTTAAATTTGTAAAATAACTTCCTAGTTGAAGCGTAAATTGAGCAATTACTTTTAGTGCTCACAAACCGGCACGTCACAGCCATGACGGCTGTCGCATGTAATAGACGACGTTGCCTTGTCACTGCTGCTGTCTCACTTCGGGGAGTCAAGCTTGAAATTGTTGCTGGGAGTTTATTATTGTATAATGCCCACTGCTTATTCAGACAGTGAAGGTTTAGTGATTATTGAAATGATTCGGAATCAATATGATATTTTAAAGAGTCTTGATATCTTTGTTCTTTTTAAAAATATATTGGCGAGAATGTCGTAATACATGCACCAATGCATTATCTAAGCGCGCTGTCTATTATACTGATTATTTTCCATAACGATTTTTATACAGTCTTTAGGCATATTATTTGTAAACAGAATTTTTTATATTTACCAAATATGATATTAATTTACTTTTTACCACAATTAAACAATCGCAGTACTATTGTAATTCATTCTGCTTTCGCTTATTTCCAAAAAAAAATTTACCCTTATTTCCAAAAAAAAATTCTTGATTTTCTTTTCGATAGTTTTTTGTATAATTCGTATTCTTTTTCCAAAAATTATTGTCAAACCAATGGCACTAGCTGCAGTGGGGTAACTGCAATGTTATAATTTTAATGGTTAGTTTAAATATTGGGCCCACATGACAGACAATGGTATAATTAATTATTTCTTAATAGGTCCTTAAAAGCTTTACCAAAACAAAGGACCAATGAGTTTCAAGATGATGCTAAGAATTTTGGTAAAACTGTTATTCTGATTCATTTAAACTATCCTCTAAAGAATAGTCTTTAAGGAGAGTCGCCCATCTATCATAACAAGATGATGATCATTAGGGACGAGTTTAAGTATAAAACTTAAAGACATTCCCTTGTTATAATTTCATTATATTCATTTTTCTGGTAGTCCATCCATCACAGTAACATTTTTTACAGCTTTTCATAAATATGAAAGAAATTTTGGAAATATATGTTTTATATGGACATTTCATTAACATGCAAAACATTAAAAAAAACTTAAGGTTACTTCCCATTTACGTACAGTATAAGTATTTCAAATAAAAAAATATTAAGTTTTAGATTGCAAATATAGTCAATATCCTTCTCGAATTTTTCAACTGAGTTTGAAAATCAGAAAAATGTCTAAATACTGGAATTTTAACACAAATGCCAATTAATTTTATATTATTTTAACTTTCGTCAAAAATTGAGGGGATACGATATGAACAACTATGGAATCTTACTTTTGTATATTTTGACCTGCACTCAAAACTAACAATTATAATAAACTAGAAATTATGGATAAATCAAAGTTACGTCGGGAAAAGTCATGTGACGAAGTTGTCATTAAAATAATACACTTACCTGATTTATATCATAATGCCCCAAATATAAGACGTAAAAGGTTGTGATTAAATTACCTAAAATACGAGCAAATAGACATTAAATACCACGTGTTTTTCTAAAAGACTCAAAATCACTCTCCCTTAGCTACGGTTTAAGGGTTCAACGTAAAACGAAAATTGTTTATACCAAAATGTTATTGTACTATTACAAACTTAAAAATTATGCCTTAACTTGACTGTTTAAGAAATATCTTCAAAGATAATGAATTATTTAATGATGTATTTCAATAAATTACCTTTAAGTAATTTATTTATAAGAGTACATTTTATGATAATTGACCCACCAGCATATACTGATTTTATTCATGAATCATTAGATGATTGTTAAAAGCGAATGTGGTTTGAAATGAACACTTTTGTGATATGGATAATATTACTCTAGAGACTTTTAAAATTGACCGGTAGTTTATATTTTCTGTATTTTACACATCCAATTTCTGTTGTTGATGTCAACTGATGTAGAAAAAGTGTTAGAAAATGCATTATCGTTATTAAAAAAAGGAAATTAACGTCATATATAGAAGCAACATGTATTTGAAATAACAGTTATGCCATAATCATGAATTTTCAGTAAATTTTTATCTCACTGATACCTCGAATGTCCCCGAGAAAAATGACTATATATGTAAATACTGTGGTAATGACTGATTTATTTTTATCAATTTACTAATAATTTTTCTGATACGCAGATATTTTTTTTAATTTACAGAAATTAAACAATTTATAGCATGGATGTTCCATGCTACAAATTGTTTAATTTCTGTAAATGTGTTTTTCACAAGAAATGCAATTTATATATCTTTTTAAAATTGTGTTATAAAATATTTCTAAGAAAGAGCAGCATATATATAAGAGTTTTCTTGGAATTTTCAAATTTATTCATCTTGAAAGACACGCATTTAAACAATGGGGCCGTATTTTTTTGGAATTTTGAATAAACCAAATAATCAAATAATATTGGTTAACTCATGTATAAAAAATGTTTTTATCATATCTACATGATTAATAATGAAGGGTTACGTATAATTTATTTTGTCTGTCAATATTCTCTTCAAAATAATTGAAAACATTTTTTGTGGCACTCGACCTTTGTGACCCCTTAAAATTAAAAATTCATTGTGACGCGAATGAGTTGTGAAGGTTTTTCGAGCAGGTTAAACAATTCGTTTTTAATATATAAAGTAAGACAGCACAAAAGAAATATAAAAGGGAGCCAAACAAAAGTTTAATTCTTCTCAGTTTTTTCATTCGACAAAAACGTATTTGTTTTATTTTAATGAGTATGGACATGAACTACACGTACCCAAAAATATTATTTTTAATTGAACACTGGTACATTTTAAATCGGCTGTGTATTTTTAATCAAACGGTTAGTTAATTATTATCTGGTATTTCTTAATAAGTCCTTATTTTGGTAAAATGCTTACAAGAACTCTCGGGGAGATAAGAAGATCAATCCGAAAGATGGTTTTTCTATAAACTTGATTTTCTTTCTACCTTTCTTCCCACTGCGTAAGAATAGTAACTGACTACTTGAGATTCTAAATGCAAAATATATAGAAGACAAACTGACCTCTGTCTCACTAGGTAGAGGAAAGGACAGGTGGGTTGAAATCAGTAAAAGCCACAGTTTCAAATACCAGTAACAGCTTCTACCATACAGTGTGCGATCAAACTTGATATAACACGTGTATGTGTGCTTATATTTGTCTTCCGTTAAATATATGCGAACAATACAGCAATTTCAAAACTGTTCTCTTTAATTCCTTTGATCTATGCGACGCATACTTAATAAAACAAATTGCGCAGTGAATATAAGTATCATTTTGGGCATACATTGAGCGTGTCTGGGAAGGACAAATGAGATAAGAAAGCTTATTAAGCGGGATAGAAAAAATATCTGAACTTAATGCGCCCGAACTAACTGTAGAGTGGGTCGAGGAACAAGGTGTAGGACTAATGCTCATAAAAATAATTAACTTATAAATATATAAAAAAAATAAACAATTTGTAGAAGTGACTAACTTCATCATTTATTAAGTTTTATCAATAATTAGGGAGACTTTTTTTATTTAAAAGATATTGAAAGAAAACTCAAAGTGGACAAAGATACTTTTATATATTTAAAATCAAGATATTAAAATTATTTCACTTTTCTTGCGATCGCATTCACACACGAGTTCTTTAATACAATATAATTTTAAATAATTTTGACAACATAATGATATCAAAGTTACCGTTACCGTAAAAATGGCAGTCAAGTTCTTACAGAGGTTTACTAAAGAAGTCTAAATAAGTGAGTTAAAACTTTGCATCTCGATATATTAAATTTCTTATCCATCGCAGTATTGAACTTGGCAGCGGCGTATAATTAGCGACCAGTTTTATTAAAGAGAATTTTTTTATATACCTTCACTTCTTTGTGTCGAATTATTTTAAGCCTGTTGACTAACGTAGATTCGAAAATTCAAGTATTTTATTTAAATTTTAACTTTTGCTTTTTATAACTGTTTTTGTTTTACTTTCTTCAGGCTCTTCAATACGTTGACTTTCAGTGATAGTTGATCGCATTACTCATTCAGGGTCTTTAACTTTTTGACGTAAGTTTGACTTGACATTAGTGTATGTACTACTTCCGTACACAGAATATATGTATAATAGGATGAAATAAACATGACCCGTAGCATGGCATTTGAATCTGAAAAAACGTTTTTCTCCCCCGTAAAATACTCCTTATTGAATACACTCCGCACAATACGATTTACCCTTCCAGCTCTTGCCGAATGCGAGTTTAGTGGCTACTAAAATAGTTGCGAAGCACTTCGGATAGATGCTCAGACGACGCAAGGTAGTGCAGGTAGATAATAAATTTACTTAGTGATATTTCTGTTAATATTAGGAAGAAAATTCCTTACTGCCCACAATAACATGTAATTTATCAGAATGGGTTATTAGGTTCAATAATTATATACTATTGTGCTTACAACTTCATTTTCGTGTAATTAGAAAGAAAAATGTTTCTTTTTTTCTCTTATATGTTGTTCCTGTACTATTACCATGCTAAATTTCTAAAACTAGTAGATTTTAGGTCATACCATACTCATAGGTCATATTCAAATTAACACCCAGACACACAAGAATTCTAAAAAAAAGTTTTTCTGGCTTCTGTTATCATTCTTTACACTAAATCAATCATTTTTTAAAAATATTTTCAATGCACAGAATTTACTCTGAATATTATGTATTGACAACGTAACATATATATAAATTACTATGAAAGTAATTTAGTAAGTTTTTGTCATTGTAAGGGATTAGAAATTTACTATGGAAAATATATTTATCAAATATACAATTTAATTTAATTACTAAGAACATAGTGTGAATTAATAATTTATTTAATTGTTATATGTAACATCAATCATTATGTTACTAATCGTTTATGGAACAGTTTATTAAACAAGCTGGTAACAACTTATTCACACGCTCGCTCTTAAAATCTTGCAATAAAAAAATTACAAAAGTTACTGTGAGCCGAGTTTAACATAAAAGACCTTCGCGGATTTTTTCTATATTCAGCAGAAACCAAACCATTTACCGCCATTTTCATCCACATTATGGTGAAATATATGGTTAGACAATAGAGCTTAGCATTTCTTGTTAGTACTACCGAGTCGTAAAACTGATGAATTTCCCTTCTGCTGACAGGATATGGGAACTAAAATGATTTGTATATGTCTGTAGTTAGGAAATTTAATAAAGCTCTTCTGATATGGATGACGCTATTACTACATTCCACTGTAAGTCTTTGTCGAATGTCGTCAAGTTTAAGCATTTTGACAACATTTATTTAAGTAATACTTTGATTATCTAATTCCAATGTGTTTGATTATATTTTATGAATAAAGCGGTAGGAAAAATAGATACAATAGTAAAACCTATAAAATAGAAAAGTGTCCATGTGCTCCTTTAACATGTTTGCTGATTGCATCGTTCCCACTTTATTAAAATATGCCAAAACAAGTAATGCGAATTGGATAGATTTTACATACATAGAATTTATAACTGAAATTGTTTTGAATCACACGCTTATCTAATTCTCGCGTATGTTTTATAAATGGCAATTACATCTTTATGTACCTCTTCTTATAAAATAAGCGTTTTCCAATTGCTTGTATAATTATATTTCAATATATTATTTAACTTTTGGAATTACAAACTTATCTTATTTTAAATTTAGTTATTCAATGTTTACTTTTATTTTATTGTATTTAATCTTATCACATAATAACATATAATATCAGTGCACGTGCCGTTGTTTACATTCAAAAATATAAATCAGGCTAATGAAAGTTGCAATCAGAAAAATGAATAAAACTGAAATTTCAGTCTGTATTTATTGCAGCTAAACTTTAACACCTAACAGATTATAATAATGTTGACCATCCCTCCAATAAAATCATCCCCCGAACTGAAGTGAAATTGAGCGATTTCCTTCAACAACCAAATAGCGGTTGCTATCACAAATCACGGGTCACCTCACCTTGTTACTCTTGTCAGACTCTTGGGGGACATGCTTGAACAGGTTTGATTTGTTATGACATTAACCGCTCATTTGAAGAGAATGGGATTTTAAACGATATTTGTTCGTAGAGTATATGTGGTTACTTACTGTTAAATTGAGATTAATTTTTAAAAAATGACTGTTAAAATTACATTATTCAAAATAAGTTTGGTCACATTATGTATTTTAAATTTGATTAGTTAAAATGACAATAAATTCAAAACGCGGTGTAAAACAAATAAATAAATACATTATTAATATAATATTAATTGTTTTGCATCTGTCTAAAAATAAATAAGACTGTGTTTTGTATTTTTAATATATTTCTTTCATAGTCGTTTAGAAAATAGCTACGATCTGGTTTTTACTCAGAAGTCACATACATCGTAGTTTATTGACCTTTTTTCGAAATGGATAAAAATTAAAATCTGCATTCTTAGAATTACGACTCATTAATTTTACGTTGACTAAAATTATACAGAAGCCTTATAGTTTTATAATATTACTTCCAAACAGGAAGGAGAGCGTATTAGTACCACATAATGAAAAATTTAAGTTTTTCATTACTTAGCAATGACAAATTATATAAAGCTTTTTGCCCTACTGCTTGCACTTTAATTATATTGATTTAATTTGATGGCTAATTTCTATTAAATGGAAAGTTATTATTACATTAGGTTGTAATGCCATTATAAGCAAACCGGCAAATTGACACGAATTATTTACATACTAAATACACATAATATTCTGTTCCACCTTCTTTTGGACAAAGTTGACTATAACTATACGCTTATAACTATAAACTTATGTATAAGGTTAAATCTTTAAGATTTCCTCCCACGAGGCCGAATTAAACGTTTAATGAATTCCCACTCTTCTTCATCTTGTTTTATCATTCTGTCTATTACATTCGTGTTATTATTCTCGTTTTATCACCTATGACTTTGGCGTGTACTATGAAATATATATTTTAAAACGGTATTGCTAGTGTAGTTAATTATTAGGTGGTAATAAAAAATTCTTAAATATCTTTTAACCTATACTGATAATAATTTCGGGAATATAACGCAGATCTGAATCAGTTTTAGTTCATTTTACAAAGTTTAAATAACTTTAAATTTTTAATTTATAATAAAATTGAAAATTTTTACATCTGGTCAAATTTTGTCATTTGTTCTAGATGCAAGCCGAACAGAACTCGTAACGCCTTTAATTTAGTTTAATTTTCATTCTTAAAATGCCAGATAGCTCCGGTATAATTATAAAATATCAAAATCTCAAGGTATATTCTGTATAAGTAACAATATACATTTATTTAGTTCAAATTATACTAAATCAAATCGTATAGAAGTGGTTATAAATATTCTTAAAATATATTAAAAATCTATTAAAATTGAACATATAACTTAACACCGTGGTCCCAACTGTGATTTAATATTAATAAATAAGTGGGTGGTATGTGATTTTAAGCTAGTGATAGGAGGGAAAACGATACGTTTTTAAAAACTCTGCTTTTTGACAATCGCACGTCGCCGCGTATAAACGCTGAACATCATTGCGGCTCCTTGCAGTACGTTCATAGCGCAACGTATTCAGCCCGCGTCTTTCCGCCGAACCTCGGGCCATGTGAACTTCTAGGTTTTAAACCAGTAGAGCGATTTTTTGAAGTATTCGCTTGGGTCGGATTCAGAAAACTGTCATCTATCATTGCCGCCATAGAACATTTGGAATCACATTAATACATATTTTGTTGGGATACGAAGATAGCATGCTCCCTTGTGTGATATCGAATAACTTGTAAAATTACATGAACAATGAGCCATTGAAGACACTATCACAAGCTGTGATGATGCAATATTACGTTAATACAGTTAATAAAATTTATTTGCTTTAACCAAATAATATACTCGTCACTGAAAATATGCAAAACAAAAAATGAACAACATCTATATTCTGCCTGCATCAAGCAGAATATAGATGTTGTTCATTTTGTTGTGCTTTCTGACTGCATGAGCCAGAAAGAAAGAAGGGAATAAGAAAAAAATGTTCTTTGATATTCTTGAACAAGTTAAAACAATAAATTATAAATTGAAAAATTAAAACAAAAACATAAGTCACATCAAATAAATTAACAAGAAACAAATATGTTAAGTGTTGATGACCTTACTGTCTACACAGATGGATAAGAGTTAAAAATTGCAAGGAAAAAGGAAGTTGGCCTATTGAAATCTCCGAAACGTGTCCGGGAAACGATAACCAAAGTATGTGATAATATGAATCCTGATATACCTACAAAGGCAACAAGATCAAAACAAATACATAAACCATCACCTATTATGGTAACAGACGTTGAAAATATTAATGAATTAAGTACGTTAATGAAATAAATGTCTCAAGTGATTATGCATACAGAGAAATTGAAAAAAAAAAAATTTCATGCCGTTCTTAGAAAAATGAACCAGACAGATGCATCAGACTAATGATTAATTACATACGTCTTTAGTTCAGCCAAACAGTTTTTATAAATAATCTATTAGCTCAGGGATTGTAAGCACTGAATACTAGATATAAATTAAAACAGAAAACTAAGAAACCGTTAGATATGTTTATTGCTTAGTGGAAGACAAATGTGGAAATAAATGAAAAAACAAAGGGAAAAAAAATTTGTATTGCGGTCAATACTGTTGAATGAATTAAAAGCAATAAAGAAATACCGTTTCGTAAAACCTTCACGTAGTAACGTAATATAATAATTCATACAGGACGTACACTAACAAGTTTATCTGGCATTTATCGTCATTGCTATCTAGTAAATCCTTTTCAAGTAATAAAAAAAGTTCAGAAAAGTTGTCTCTGCGACCCTCATAATAATTTTGCTACAAACAATTCAATGCGGAAAAGGAAAACCAAGATACGTCTCCGCGATTCATGTGTGATTATGATACTCGGTAAGCCTGCGTTGTGATGAATAGTATCGGTCTTAACTAAACTGGTGGTATTTAGCGCCGCCGACTTTTATTAAAACGATTAAATAAATATTTTATAACACATCCATACATATACGCGAACGTATATATATACACATATATGTGTATATATATATATATATATATATAAATATATATATATATACATATATATATATATATATATATATAAATATATATATATACATATATATATATATATATATATATATATATATATATATATATATATATATATATAAATACATGCATATAAACACTGGCACAAAGGTACAAACATACACATCTATACATAAACATATACACATTTAGACATACACACACACATGCAAATGCGCACGCAAACTGCTATTTCTTATACTCGTAATCGTATTTCGAATATATCGTGATTAGGTGTCGTGTATTTCAGTATATTATTTGAAATGTCTTTATCGAGGTAATCCTTATACTTACTTGGTAGTAGCAAACTACGATTATAAAAAGGTCGTCAATTCCATAAAATTCGTTCACACATACCTTTTTACGTAAATCTACGTAAAAGTTTGACATATGTCTTATTTTATTACTTTACTTTCTAAAACTTTATAAAAATTAAAAAATAAATGAAACGATGTTTTCTGTTTATTCCATCCATACTTCTCTCTCATTAATTATTAATATATAATTATAATATGTTTGTGAATGTTTGAAACTAATTAATTTTTGTGCATGCATTCAAATTTTTTCGATCTATCCTGCGTATGCTTTATGAGATCTTTTAAAATATTTTGCTGCTCTCATTCAACCTCAGATTCTCAGAGTAGCATTTACTCACGTATTGATAAATTTTAGCTGGCATACGAATTTAGGGCTAATAGAAAACTATAAGTATTAATTATGTTATTATAAAAGGTATATTTATCTTAGAAAATGCGGCAATATTCTAGCCAGTGTTAATCTAGGGAATATAAAACTTAGTGTTTTAGTGTTATTAAATACGTATCTTGACATATAAAAATAACGCTAAACAGTTTTTCATGTTGGTTTTGTAGGTGTTTCAGGATTCATATTATCACGTACTTTGAGATAAGATTTAAACGATAAAACGCAAGTCAAGGACACCTTTACAGAAATAAAGAGCTGCCCAAATCAAGATTTTAATGAATATAGCATGGTGCACCAAAACAAGAAAAGTGAAGTGAGATGTTTATTTCACGTAGTCTACGGTATACGTTAACATATAATAGATAGTTATTATATTAACGGCATATACTGATATTTTTCAGTCTCAGTACATTCGTATCTTAAGTGAAAAACTTTTTTTGCATCCGTTCGTGGTCGGGTAGGAGATAATAATATTGGTATTGGTAAATGATATTGGTAAGGATATTGGAAAATGGTTTTTGTTTTTGTGATATTTAGTGCGTTGCCTGTTATTTGCTGATGACATGAAGATTTTTTCTATTATCAAAAATTAAGCAGTTTGCCGACAGTTTGATTGTAAAGTAATATCGACTTGTTCAAATTTTTTTTTTGATTTTAAGGCTTGAAACAGCACCGTTTTTTTGTATTGAATTTGATTGATAGCCGATTTAGTTATGGTCGTACGATGTATATGGTAATTCAGTTATGTAGAAAGCTTGGTTTTATATTGTGAAATCCTAGACAATTACAATGTAAGGTCTCTCTTAATTTGCCATTAATTCAATGGGTAGACCTCATTATTGTGAAACAGATTGGAATACGGCACCCTAACCTTAGGCTAATATCAAGTCAATCCATTAGAATGTACTTTTACGACGCCTGTACGTAGGAAATTACAGTTACTTTTAATTTTTTTATCTAATATATTTATTTCAGAAACTTAATTTTCCATTCATCACAACACGGAAGAGGAATTTCTTTGAAGAATCTGTTTTTTATTATTATTATAAGGAAGATTTTGATGTCTCGTAATACTAAAAAAATCCATATCACTTGTGAATCACAAACCTTTTGCATTTGTGCAACCCTTATTGTAATGAAGTAACACCGCCTAGAAATAATTTAATTTTTTAAAAATAAAGTCGCCCGAGACCATGGAGAAATATTATGTTTCTTAAAATTTCAACGGTATTCAATTAATCAAACACCTAATCATAATTGCACGAAACTGTGGCTATTGTGCACTTATTTTCAGGACATATATTTCATAATATATATTCTTCATGAATAAGTTTTTTGTATGAAATATGTTTGCGTACTATCATTAACGAAATGCATAGTTTTGCTCGCATAATGCAATGCTTCTCTAATAGTGCGGTAAAAATTAATTCAATAAATACCTTTGCAAAATTAAACCAATATCTTTTTATATTCCAATGCATTAATAAAATATTAACCTATAGTATTTTCAAATTATCATAAATATTATCAACACAGTTATATGTGAACCATCATTGGACGGTGTATTAGTAGTTAATTACAGTAGAAATTTATCTTATTAATATTTACAAAAGGATAGTTATGATGTGGAACAGCACACATTTGTTTTTTATTTGTCATTGGCAACAACAGCCACTCTGCTGTATCTTAACTATAGAGAATTGGTTTTCTTTATATAAATAAATATATAAACATTTTAGATCGACTTAAAATGATAGTTTTAATTTTTTTAATTTGATTTCGAAGGCCTTTTTTTACCTTAGTCAAAGTTTCACTTATTTTTGCCCTATGAAAAGTAATTATTATTTAGTAATTTTTAACATATTGTATAAACCTTTTTTTATTGGCTATGTCAATAGCTAATAAAAAAGGTTTATAACAGGTTTATAAAAGATAATAAGTTTTAAACAATTTCTTAATAAAATCATAAAATAAATCTTAACGTATGTTCTAATGTTTATGTTAATGTTAATGTTGCCAATGTTCCTATTTCGTGAGATGTCCCAATTTTTAAGGTGCCACGATATGTCTCACGCAAGCGTTATGTAAGACACCAAATGCCCCGATTATTTTGTATTACGAACGATTCAAAGTTTGCTGCAAATTGAACTCGACAATATAGATAAAGTCGAATGCATGGCATCTTTTGAAGTAAGTTTTTGAATGTAACTGCATCGGCGAAGGAATATTTTTATCACGTCCCATATCCGTCCACCTACTTGCCTTCTTATTTATTCAAATTAGTTCGAAAAAAACGAACAAATTGTTGGTTAATAATTAATCACGTTGAAGTGCTTCAATATATACATACGTGACCGACCTAAAGCACTGTTGAGTATCAAAATATTTTTGTTGTATAACATAACTACATATTTTTGTTCAACGTTTGTTTGTTCAACGTATATTTTTTCAGTCACCAACATAAACTTACTGCAAATTAAATAGGGCTACACTAATACTCTACTCATAATTAAAGGACTAAAATAATTATCCGGTCTTTATGACCGAAATTCCTTCTTCCAAATGCACTAAGACACATGTTTCAGTTTTTACTAATAATATTGTTTCTCGATTTTTAATAGAGGTTTCTCTGTTTTTTTAATCAATTGGAATAAAGCTGTGATAATTAAAAAATGTGTCAGTAAATTAAAGCGAATTAGTGAACAATTAGTGAATTGCTTGTGTATGATTTATAATTCCATTTTTGTTTTTATTTACCTGCGGACCTCTAATTGTCGATTTGATTCGGTACAGAACTAAATTTTTTTTTTTCGTTTTGCTAAACTAACTAACCCTTTTGATTTGTATACCTGAGTTCTCGACGGACTATCAAATGAAAACGGAACTTTTCTATTTACTCGATATATTCGTGCGTATGTAGGTAAAAAAACTTTTTCTTTTTATAGAAGTGATTAAATTTTAAACAATAATATTTTACTTTAGCATCTCTCTCTATCTTTGTTTCATTAATCGTACTTCTATCGCCTTCTGCTAATTTTATTTTTACTGTAATATCGCGCACAGACAGAACCCTAAAATTTACTTGGAGCAATTTTAAAAATACTATTTAAGAAAACCAACGATAAGTCCTCAGAGTAAAATTCTCACAAAATCATTGTCGTCGCACAGTATTTTCTAAGAATTTTACTCTAAGAGCGTTAGTAATATTAAGTAAAGTAGAATTTATTTGCACTGAAGGAATTCTTCACCATTTGTGGTAAGCAGACGTCATAGAAAGCAAATAAAAATAATGTCTGAAATATTTTTGTTAATTAAAAAAACAAAATTTATAAATATGTTTCCCTATTGTAATAATAAAATACAATAAAAAATGTAATTGTAATTGTAAGCTTTACATACATTGTAATGACAATTATACGAGTATATATAATAGGGTTACATAATTAAATGATTACCTGTTTAGGTTATAAAGTACTCGAGTTTCAGGATTCTTAATTTTTGTTTTTATGTTTTGTTTTTTATAAATATTTGATATAAAAGAACTACCAACACTAAATTTTACTAGGTTTGACTTCTTATTCTTTTATCCAACGGATGGAGAAAAATTAAAAGTTTTCATAGGTTGAAAAGATTTTTTCGGCCTAAAACTCAGTGGATTTAGATATCACTACGGGCTGCAAATATGTAGGTACTGGACAAATAATGTAGTCATAAAAATTGATCTACTCTGTCCAAAATATGCGGTTGGTAACACAAATCTTATTCATTCCAAGGGGACTAAAGTTCAAACGTCACAATAAACGGTTTATTGTTATGACGTAATAGTACAAAGAATTTAAGCATTTTATGCCGAATCACAACAAACAAATTTCACTTTATTGTTAACCTAGTAAATAATTCAGTCGTTATTAGATGATTGTAAAAATTGGTTACATAATATTTTTTAATTTTAAGGTGCCGCACTTAAAAACAAAGATATCCTATAATATTGTCCACCGCGCCCGTCAGTCAATCTGTAACTGTCTCACCAGTTTCATTAATTTTAGGCCCATCTATGAAATTTTGTAAGTAGATGCTTCAGATAAATATCTAAATTTAAAACATCAAGAAATTATGAACCTTCCCGTATATGTAAAGCGCTATATTTGTTTCTCACACCATATCGTGTTGGATATCATTGAAAAGCATTTCGAAATGAAATGGAAATTCTACTTATGATTTTAAGGTATTCCATTGCAAACTATTAGTTTTGAATAACGTATAATATATCCTTTCTCCGTCAAATTTTTCAACGAAATACTTTAAAAAACTACAAAAATGTTTTGGCTGGAACTGGGGTAAGCAAAATAGAAAGATGACGCAATAGTAGGTGCACTGACCAACTGGCCAAGTAAAAAGGTTAGCTTCTCGATTCTCTACTATTAGTTCGTTTCTAAAATCGACTACGAATGCGTAGCCGTTAGTTCGCATGTCGTTTACACTTACAGACATGCTCGTGAGAGTTATTGTAACAAAAATATTATTTATTTCATGTGGTTTACAGTTCAATAAAGTAGCGTATATGTTTATTACGTTTAGTTTATTCAATATAGGGACACATACACATCCATGGAAATTTCAATTAAAATTATTTTGATTCATTTTTACGAACAACTATAAGAGATTTAAACAACTACGGAATCCTACGTTTGCTTTCCTTACATAATTTATTGTAGTTTACTATGAGTTTTCACGAACTGCCGTAAGTAATATTTGGATAAAACGTTAGCTGGAGTGAGCTTGTCCAGAAGGAAATAAACTTCAATAATGATATATTTAATATAAAATCTGTATACATCTTTATTATAAGAGTAAACATACAATGACCAGTGTGTGATGTAAAAAATTTCTAGATAGTAGGTAAATTGAATCAAGTTAGAAATAGTTCGATAGAACAAGGAAGCCAAAGTGATATTTTTATGGAAAAATCAGCGAATATTACACAGTTTAAAGATTGCTTGTTCAAGTGAGAGTTTTTTTGCTTCGTGGGATGGCTCCAACAAATATTAAAAATTCAGACTGATTTCAATTAAAAGTAATTTTAATTTTAATTGAACTGTAAGCTTATTTTCAAAATAAGTGTATATACACATTAATAAAATTATTCATAAAGTTTTTAGGTAAATAGCTAAGTATCTAGCGTTGTTCGGTCTTTTCATTTCCAAAATTTTATGGAAGACAAAAAGCAATAGGGTATTATTAAAAATGACACAGAATTTCCTCAAAAAAAATTACAAGTACAATACACCATTATCGAATAGGCCCATAGCCCATAATGCCAAAAAATGAAATGGTACGGAACAATATAATTATTAAATAACAATAATTTTAGGTATTCAAATAGTCAAACAAATTTATATTTCGCAAGTTATACGGTAAATGGAAAAAATCTAACATATTATTATGATATTTTTTATAAATTAGAGTTTTGTTATTTCACGCAGATTAAATGTAAATATTTTGCTAACTCACACTGCCATATGGAGAATAAGGTAGCCCATGTAAAAAACCTGTAGTTTTTAAGTCTATACCACGGCAAATTTTGATAGAAACTGCAAGCGTTACTGGAAGTAGCAATCTCTTGAATTTATGAAGAGAAATTCAAAATTTGTCAGGATAGTTAATTTCAACACATAAGTTAACATCTTTATTGAATGCGCCGTTTTCCATTACAGAGTTTTGATTGATCGAGACCAAAAAATTAAGAAGATGAATTAAATATGATTTCACCTTACAGTATTTTGTAATCGATAAATAAAAAACTTCTTCGTCGAGTATTAAGATTTCCAAATTCCAAAGCCTTCTAATATATTCATTTTCATAATATCCCTTTTTAAAGTATTTATATAGCGGACGTGAGAAATTCCGTCTTTTTAAAAAATAGTAAGAAAAATGCATACCAATTTAAACCACTTAGATGATGGATGTATAAATGCCGTCTTTTTAACAAATAGGAAGAAAAATGCCTGCCAATTTTCGAAAAAACGGAACCAGCCATTCCAAAGTAAATCTGGAAAGTTTAAATAGTTTTTAATTTTTTTAACCAATTTTCCTTCACATTCATCTTTTTTAGGGATGACGATGACGGAAACCCTCACAATTTTTATCATCCCAAATAATTTTAGGTGCATTTTATCATAATTCGCAAAATTTGACTTTTGGAGGTGGAAATGGGGTAGTCATAAATTGAAAAAAAAAGTTCTTGAAGGTAAAGATATATATTGTATGGAAAATTCAAGGAAAATTTATAACCATTACATAAATGCAAATCACTTGTAATATAGTAATAAAATATGCCATCCAGTATAGTAGCAAGGAGTTAGGTTATGGACACGACTCCTTTAATATAAGATGATAGACGGTAAATGCGGAAACTTTGAAATAAATCGGTTGAAAATCGTGGATTATTCAGAATTTACACACATGTATACATTGAGTTTTATATATAAAGATAATATCATTATGGTTAATGAAGGTGGATATTTTACTCTATCTTTTTATTGTTCTAACATTTATTTGACCTCTTGTCAATGCCAATGAAAATTATGGTTTTATAATTTTATTTCTTATTTCAAAATTTCTTGGGTGGTTAACAATACATATATTTATTGTATGTATTGTTAACCACCCAAAAAACTAATTAGTTAATTAATATGTTCTTATTTTTGTGAAATTGTTTATTACATCAATTTTATCGAGTGTTTAGTTACATATTAACCCTCTAAACCGACTGACCTGAAAAGAAACAAAAAAATATATATGTTTTTGTTTGAAAAGTTGTTCATAAGTCAAAAGTCCTATCTCTTTTATGAAAATAGCTTCAATATGAATGGCATCTGATCATATTTCAGTTAGTTTCACTTGTATTCTAGTAAACAAAGTACAGAATCCTGAGAAGTATATTCGGGTAAAATCCCTCAGCCAGATTCCCTGCTAGAATTGAAGCATTTCATTACTTTGCTGTAAATAAAAATGTCATGCAGTTTATCTCTGGACACTGGATGATTTGGATGACTTTTTTACCCGCCTGGAAGGAAATAAATAAGGATCGTATACTCGGAGCACTATGTATCTGGAAAGCAATGTTGGGGAAATTAGAGCTGATAAAACGATCCAGGGATTTCAACAATTTTGGTCATATGGTCCTGATTGCTGTTAATTTGATTATTTTCATTTGCAGAAGGAATAAATTTAATGTTTCTGTACCACATCTGGTGGAAATGTTGTCTTAAAATCATAATAACTTTTAAGACCGCAGCGTTATTCCTACAGATCAGTTACACAATACGCCTCACAATTATACTTTAAAAGTTATTAGATTTTTAAATATTGTGTCAAAATTATTTCTAATATATGGCACAACTAAAATTATTTTGGTTTATATATATATCCTGATAACTGATTCCCTAACAAAATAGGCAAGGCAATTCATAATTTTTCATATAAAAACAATGCGAAGAAATTTATGTATTATTAGCTTCTGCAATGGAACATAGAGAGTTAAAGCAAAATCTAACATGGACTCGAATACAAATTTTTTAATGATATTTCCAAAAAAATTTTTCAGAATATTGGATTTACAAATTTCTTTACAAAATTAATTTTTTTCATTGGTTATTAATATTAGGAAATATTGAATTTTTGAGCATGTGCGTGCGTATATGTGTGTGAAGACACCCTATTTACCATGTTAAGTAAGACATTAGAGAAAAGAAAAAACAGCCACGATGTCAATACCAGCACAACGACTAAATGCGGCTTAAAGAAGTCGTGATTTATATTGCTCGTGTTGTAAATTATATTTGCGACAACTGTATGTGCTGGGTCATTGCGGTTTTATAAATAAAGTACATATGTTCTTAGTCTGGTAATGGATCTAGTACAAAACTAATAAGAAATTAATCATAAATAGATAAATAAATCGACAAAATTTTGGCAGTTTGCTTTTGACACATATAACGTACAGACGATAGCAATATTGAGCAACCTTTTATTTGTTTTCACAATTGCGTAAATTTCTTGTCTCATTATATTGTGTTCATCTATCTCTCTCGATTGTTAGCTAAGTAACTATTTACCATTCTTTTTGCGATAGATTCGTTACATTCAGATGCCAGAACCAAACTGCAAAAAAACGTTGCAAAACTTTAAAGAATGATGAAGAACGTTGCACTTTTGGAAATTTTAAACTTATTGCGTTCAAAGAGTTTAACTTCATTTTCGCATTAGAGTAAAACATCGTTCAGAAACAAAAAAGAAAAGAATGATGAAATTTACGTTTATTTCAATGTTTTAAATTTAAATATAATAGGATAATAAAAAGATCATAAAAATCTTGACTGTTATCACCGAAAATTTTAAAAAAGTTTATCGCTGAGGTTATTAAAGAAGTATCCCATTATTCAGTCATTGAAAAATTGACGATTGCTGTCGATATAGGGGCGCGGTAGGGTAAGAGCGGGTCGTACACAACATTTCAAATAGAAAATGTTCAATTTGGGTATAACGGCCTCCTAAGACGTTACCTATATATAACAAGTATATATATATATATATAACAAGTATAAAAAGTATATAAATTTTAAACTTCTTATTGATATAACCGATCTTCAGTGGGTAGAATACGTCTCCACGATCGACTAAGGAACCAAATTAAATGGTATTCATGTGAGATATGTGATTACGAAATCGTATTACATTACAACGCTGATAAATGTAAGAAATTTATTTTGCGAATATTGCTATTGGACTATTTATGTCACGTTTACATTTGCTAAATAAATGTACAAAATAATATTCAAGGGGCTTATTGCTACGAGAGCAACCCCTTATAGCCAATCAGAATATCTATCCCACCCCACGAGACGAGCGGCCATGAAACGAAACCGGGACCACGCGATCACAACCGACAGAGATAGATGAACACAACATAACAAGACAAGAAGTGTACGCAATAGCGAAAACAAATAAAAAAGTTGCTCACTATCACTATCGTTTGTACGTTGTATGTGTCAAATGCAAACTGCCAAAAAATTTTGTCGATTTATTTATCTGTTTATTACAAAACTAGTAATAAGATACTAGTAATAAGTTAATACTTATTACTAGTTTTGTACTAAATCCATTAGAGGACTGAGAACTGAGAAAATATGTACTTAATTTATTTATAAATTCCATATATAATTGTCGTACGACCCAGCACACATAGTTGTCAAAAATATAATTTACAACAGGGGTAAGACACCACGACTTCATTCGCATTTAGACCTTGTGCTGGCATTGACAGTTCGGTTTTTTTTTTCTTTTTTTCAGACCTTACTTCCCATGGTAATATGGGCAGTCTTCACACACACCCACATACAAACGCGCACACGCCCATACACACACATTCCTTCAAGTCGTTTTGGATATTTTCCCCCCTCTATCTTTATGTCGTTTTACTCTTTACAAGTATATATATATATATATATATATATATATATATATATATATACATATATATATATATATATATATATACTTAGAAATTTAAAAAAATTAAGTAAGTATATATGCTTAGAAATCGAGGGTTAGATCGAAAAAGAAATTTCACTTCTGTCACATGTACTGAGTTGCTCGCGATAAATTGTTTATTATTGCTATTAATATATAATACTTTCAAGTGCGGACAATTAATAGGAACTATGTTAATTAATTTTTTTCTTTGTTACACATCATTAAATTTATTATATACGACTATTTCATTGCGAAATTGTAAATGAAAGAGTTCTTTTAAAAATTTAATGGAAAAGTTACTTTTCCGCTTCGTTTAGAAATAAAATAGATTCAAATACAAAGAATTATTATTATTTAAGTCTTAAAAATTAACGTGCTAATTTAGTAAAAATATATTTTCATAAAATTTATAAAATAATGGGATTCAATTATGAAAAGGGGTTGAACAAACTAAATTCGCTGATCCTTAGCAAAACTTTTTTCCTTTGCTCTTCATATGTATCTACATCGCATCTGCTAGCTACATAAACAAAAAATGGAAAAAATCGCAATAAACCCCCACGACCGCGGCCGCAGAATAAAACGTCTGTAGCGCGTTCATAAAATAAGTTACCGTCCAATTTAAAATTACCCCGTTCCTCTGCGTCCGCCCTTTATGCTCTCCCTTTAATAAAACAATAAAAGAAGCAAGTGAATGCGAACAAAAAAAGAGTGAATCGCGAAAGCATCGAGATACCCTCTTTGTGCCGGGAATACCAACGCGCAGAGGGTAATATTGGTTTTTATTTATTATTGGCATGATCTAAAAAAATTTTTAAAAAATAAAGGACAGTTAGTATGCAAACGGAAAAAAAACGTATAAAAATATGCCGCGGTATTTCAAATATTGTGTCTTATAAAAATAAAATTTCACACATAATATAGCTGGATAGATATTAAATGTTAGTTATGAATATTTCCTTTCTTTTATATATTTAATTTTAGATCTCTTTCACTATATGCTTGCATCGCGCATATACATATTTATACTCGACACCAATTTATATGTATATCAATTTATACATACATAAAAATGAATTTTTTACTGAAGAATTTTTTTCTGATATGCGCCAGTAGTAAAACAAATAATTTTTTTTAATTTATATTCATTCTTCTATTAAACTAGAAAGAAATCGTTTAAATCTGTCGAAAAACCCTGATTAAGTGGATGTCTAAAAACAAGTCGAGTTTGCATTGTGGGAGTTTCAAATCTATATTTTTTTTAAATTGACACGTAATTCTACACAGATGTACGCATTTTTAGTATAAAGAGTATTAAATGGGTACAAAATTTATTTATTCACATTATAATTAAAAGGAAATGACATGACAATGAAAATGACAAAAAACATGTCTTTGTATGTTTTATTACGTAAAAATACGTAATTTTGTGTTTTTTACTTTCAATACAAGATATTTGCAAAATTAACAAAGAATTTCAGATGCATGTGTGTCAATATTACCAAGATGAGCATGATAACGCAAGACAAATTTATGCAAATAACTTTATTTTTATTTTTCGTTCCGCTCAAACAATTTTATTCGACGATATCTTACAAGTTTAGTTAAAAAATGGTTCGCTGTTTCTTTACATATGATTATACATAATTTTAAAAATTATTTCCAATTTTGGTGAGAAATATCCTTTCTTATTTCGTTTAGCGTAATAAAAGCGTTTCGTTAGGTGTGTGCGGTTAGGGGACCTTAAAATTACTATTAAACATTTAAATGTTGATGTAACAACGAATGATTTTTAAATAGTAGTTAACATAGTAAAAGTAAAATTTAGAGACTTGATAATAACCCATAAAAAGTAAGTTTTTAAAAACTTGAATATTAATTGTGAGTTTTTTATATGAACTAGTTACTCAGAATGAATATGAATATAAGAAATAATGAGTGAAATCTTGTTATGTAGTACACCAAAAAATTATTTAATTTTTGGATTTATATCGCAAAGAAATTATTTTTTTGTCTACAATTATCCTGCTACATAATGAATAATTTTCTCATTTTCGTATCCATCCAGACGACATTCTCATGTGTTCGGTTTAAGAGTGATTGAAATATAAAATTATGCGATTTTTTCACGCGTACTTAAAAATTAACTAAATTGGATATTTAAAAGATATCCAGTTTAATTAATTTAATATTGCGTAATACGCAATGCAATAAAAATATTACTGCATATCAGCAACTACTGCATTTATTCCTTTTCATATTATTTTTCATACTGGCCACTTCGATGTTATTGTAGTTTTTTTTGACATAAATCAAAACAACTTCGAAATTATCCATTTTTGTTACCTTTAGTTACAACTAAGTTGTGACTAAAATAACCAAAAATAAAAATTAAAATTAAAATGGTAAAACGCACACTCGTTTGTGTGATGCAGTAGCTATTTTAACGCTATAAAAAGTAATTGTCTATACGTACATTACCTACATCTTCGAATTTGTTTTACCTTAATTCAAATTTATAGTATTATTTAATTGTGCTGCGAATCACGCTCTATATATTTCTCACTCCTTTAATCCGAAACATATTTTTGCCTTTTATGACTCCTCTCATTCACTGTGCCGACTGTATGTGAAGCACGACACAGTCTTGAAGCACGACACGACACAGTCTGCCGACTATAGCACGAACAGTCATTCAAAGAAATTATTCAAGTTATAATTTCATAGTTTTTCTTATTATTTTCCTTTTCTCATGCGCATTTATATTCATTTTACTAATGGTTTAATTGTGATACTCGGTAATTTTTGTATGTAAATATGTAACAGTCTAGTTTTTAAATTCTAACAGTATTAAGATTGAAATGCCAAATGACGATCAGTTCGCCTATTGTAATGCGAACTAAATATAATATTAGTGATATTAAGTTAAAATCGTTTCAGTAGTTTCACAGATTATCTGTTGACAAACCAAATTGTCCATTTGAATATTAGTTTATGAACATTGGTAAATAATACATGTGTAGAAATGAAATGCGAGGAGTCATCGGTACGGTCAAATGGACTAAGCGTAGAGAATGTTTTTCAGTTTCTAGTCGAACTGAAGTATTACACAAATTTCATATTGATATTTACAAAAAGCAACATAACATTTTTTGGTGAATTGCAATTTAAAGCAACCATGTTAAAAATAAAATGAAGAAAAACAAATATATATATATATATATAAATATATATATGTGTATATATACATATATATATATATATATATGTGTGTGTGTGTATATATATATATATATATATATATATATATATATATATGTATATATTTATTGCTAGCTTTTCACCCGCGGCTTCACTTATGTAGACAATTCGTTTTATAAAGTTTTTAATTATCTTCAAATTTTTAATTATCTTCAAAAAAGGAGGTTATAAATTCGACACAAATGTATTTAATATTATTAAATACGTTAGTTTTAAAGCTTCTAAATAAATACAAAAATTTCAAAAATGTATAAATATTTGGCGATATGTTTTTCCACGTATTTCTCGGAAACTACTAATCAGATTACAATTATTCTATTTTTATCAGCTTAAGTATCTTTCAACTTCAAATCAGATTACAATTATTCTGTTGTTAAAAGCTTAAGTATCTTTCAACTTCAAAATCATTTCATAATATACCACGTTTATTTTTACCTGAATTAGTTCGTTACATTAAAATAAATTGTGTCATTGGAACTAATAATTTAGTATATGATACCGCCCATCGATTTGAATTAGTCACGCGTTCTAATGTCAGAAACGTATTATAATAATCACAAAAGTAAACTTTTTATGTGCACTTCGAATTAAAACACTAAATTGCCATACAATTATCATACGTTCCTGTAATCAGGTTAATTTATACATTCCTTTGAAATAGTATAGTGTTCCTTAGGTATGTAAGAATGTATTTAACATTTTCGGTAATATGTAGGTGTTATAAAAAATCATACGATGTTAGAAAAATTCAGTTTATTTGGTCTGGATTGGGTTGGATTTGTTTGGACGGGACTGGGATTCATTGGTTTGGGTTCAATTGTTTTGGGTTTGGTTAGTTGAACTGAATTTTCTTTAGATCTTTTGCAAAGGATGCGTTTGAGTTGGGTTTACTTCGCTTTGAGTTGGATTATTTTACTTTGAGTTGAGTTGGGTCGGGTTAGCTTTGGTTTGGATTAAATTTGGTTAGGTTGATTTTATTTTGGTTTAGGTTGGCTTGCGTTTGGTTGGGTTGAGTTGAGTTTATTTTGAGTTTTTTTTTCATATTGGGCACGGTTTTATTGAATTTTTCTTAGAGAGGGTTCGGTTGGTTTCGGTTTGCTTCAGAGTGGGTTTGGGTGTGTTTGCTTTGTATTGGATTAGGATGGGTTAGGTTAGGTTTGCTTTGGGTAGGGTTGGATTAGGTTTCCTCGGGCAACCGCTTGGATCGGGTTTAGTTTTTATTAGTATGGGTCGAGTTTGCTTCGGGTTAGGGCTGGTTTTAATCGGCTGGTTTGGGTTTGATTTCATTGTGTTTCGGTTGGGCTCGCTTTGGGTTTTGTAAAAAAATTTTTAAGGGATGAGTGTGCAAGAATTTAGCAAACAGATAAAAATTCCAAAAAAATAATTTTTGGGTTTTGTTACTTTCATTATCAGGGGAACCATAAATTATTTTTTCGTAAACAACTTCAATGTACAGATAAACAAATTCTACAGTTTTATTATATGCATATATTTATTGGTTTAGACACAATATAATTTTTAATACGGTCCTTAAGCATTGTTTTTTTCTATAGTTTTATAATTTCATTCGGGTTTTACACTACATAATTACGAAAGATTTTATATGTATAACTCACAATTTCCGAGAAACAGCCGATGACATACAAGGTAATTGTGAGACACTGTTACGTCAAAACTAAGTACACACCTTTTTAAAATGGCGGCCAAATGGGAGTGTTACCATCCGGAAAACATGATTCTATATTTCCAAACATCTGGATATCGAAAAAAATTACAGCCGAATTTAAAGGCACAATTCACTGTTTTTTGGTTCATTTGCGTGGGATATTTTCATTAAGAATATTGTTACTCTTTAAAAAAATTTAAAAATTCACGTTACCAACCATTTTTCCTCCTCCTTGGGGTTTCCCTATTATAAAATGCTTAAATACTGTTATATTATTTGTATTGTAAAGCAGTAATACAAACTTTTAAGTAAAAATTTCCATAATTTTTTCCCATACCAATTTAGCCATGTCTTTTCACTCCCTTAGAGGTTGAATCTCAGACAATGTTTAATACTTGTTTCATTATTTGTGTTGAAAAGCATTAATCCAAAATTATGTAGTTTTATGTAAAATTAACTATAAAAATTTTTCCCATACAAATTTAGACACACCTTTTCACCCCCTTAGGGGTTGAAACTCGGAAAATAATTGAATGATATTTAAGTAAAAATTACCATTACAATAGACAACCATTTTTAACCCTCTTGGGGGTTGAATATTATAAATGCTTAAATACTGTATACATTATTTGTATTAAAAAGCAGTAATACTAATTTTTAGGTAAAAATTTCATTAATTTTTTCCATATAAATTTAGCTATCCCTTTTCACTACTCAGGGGTCGAATCTCGGAAAATGCTTAATCCTTCTATCATTATTTGTATTAAAAAACAATATTGCAAATTTTTAAGTAAAATTGCCATAACAATTTTGATTCTTAAACAATTATAGCCACCCCTTTTCACCCCCTTACCAGTTTAGTATTGGAAAATTCTTAAATAATTGTTTTATTAATTGAATTATAAAGCGATAATGCATATTTATAAGTAAAATTACCATAATAATTTATTTTTAATAAAAATTTGACCACTCTTATCACCTGCCTAGGGGTTGAATTTCGGAAAATTCTAAAGTACATATTACATTATTTATATTGAAGAAAATTAGGAACAACTTTTAACCCCCTAAAAACCTAACCACCCCTTTTCACCCCTAAGAGGGTCTCGGAAAATCCTGAAACACGAGTAACGTTATTTTTTTAAAGAGCATGTACACCTAGTTTTATGTAAAAATTACCATAAAAATATTTTTAATCCTGTACAAATTTAACCACCCCTTTTCACCCCTTACACGTTGGAACTCGAAAAATCCTTAAACACGGGTAACATCATTTTTGTTAAAGAACATGAACACCCAGCTTTAAGTAAAAAATACCATAAAATATAATAAATGAGTTTAAAAATATCTTAATAATCATACATTTATAATTATCCCAAGCATAGTTTAAAGTCAATATCCAAAAACAATACGCATTATTGTTTAGTAATAAGCCTTCCGAATTACAAGTTGTATTTTCAACGGATCTCTCACCGACCATTTCACTATGCTTTATCATGCTAGGTCTTTTAATAATTACTGGGTAGAAGTAAATGTAGTTTGGGTGACACATGAAACTTTGTGCGTCTTTAATTCTCACTCTCATCCTTCTTTACAATAGCAAAACCCATTCACCTTTTCCTCCTTCCATCAGATAATTTATGGTCTGGTAGCGAAAACTGTGACTTTTTTTTCATATATATGTCAGTTATCTGTGAATCTTTGGAACTTTGTCTATGAAGTTGATTGTTTAAATAAATATACTGTTCCATATATGTGAATAATATTTGTTTTAACGTGAAAATATATTTAAAAAGGCTTCAATACTAAGGTCCCACACGAGTTAGTAATAAAACGCTTATGTTGTCCAAATTTATATCTCTCGATCTAGCGACTTAAGGGTTGTAGCGCGAAGTGGTGTAAATATGCTGAAAATGGACTACTGTACGTTGCCTGTTAGTATACTTACGCCATCATTCGCCGCTTATGTCATCGACGCGAAGGAGGAGGAGTCGAAAACGAGCCTCGAAGTTTACGCGACCAAAGAATTAGACGTAACTCAGTAACGGATAGAGTTACACGAGTCATGTAGATATTATGGCGCCCTGAAAAGAAAGTTAAACGGAAAAAAATTAAGGTGTCGAGATAAAGAAAATAAGGTGTCGAGATGAAACTATTCGGCTCCAGATGCAATCTGGTGGTCCGCGAAAGATGTTTTCACGCAAAAAGATTTACGGTAGTGGAGTGATACTACCTCCCAATTTTTCTAAAGAGTAACAATATTCGGAATAAAAATGTCCCAGCCAAATGACCCTGAAAAAGTAAATTGGGCATTTTAATTCGGCTGTAATTTGTTTTTGATAAACAGACAGATTGGTCAGGAATGTAGAATCGAGTATTTGGGATGGCAACACTCCCATTTGACCGCCATTTTAAAAAGGGGTGGACTTAGTTTTGACGAGACAATATTCCAATCCGCACAACTTTTAAAAATTGTTCGTTACGGAAATTATCTTATATGTCATCGGCTGGTTCCGATGACCCAAAACAAACTAAACTCAACTCAACGAAATGCAAGTCGACCTAAAGTAAATAAAATCAACCTAATCAAATCCAAACCAAAGCTAACCCAACCCAACTCAGCCCTACTCGAGCCAACCTTACCCAAAGCAAAGCCAAATGAACCCAACCTCACACACAAAACTCAACTCAAAGCAAAATTAACTTAAATAAAAATTAAAGCAAATTTCTCAAAAAGAAAATTTTCTTAAAAATTTAAAAAATTCAATTCAACCAACCAATCCCACAACAATTTAACCCGATCCAATCAATCCCAGCCCCGCCCAATCAAATACAACGCAAACCAAATCTACGGAACATAATTTTAACATTTTATAACATCATGTGAATTTTTGTAATCCCTACGTAATATCGGAGATGTATTTACTTAAGGAACACTATACTATTTCAAAGAAATGTATAATTGCAACCTAATTACGGGAATATGTAACAATTGTAAGGCAATTTCAAGTTTTAATTCAAAGTGTATGTAAAAAGTTTACTTTTATAATTATTATAATACGTGCCTGTCACTAGAACGCGTGACTAATTCAAGTCGAAGGGCCGTTTCATATACTAAATTATTAGTTAACAATAAAACAAACAAAATTAAATTACGTATAGTTATAAATAAATTTTTGGAATATATTTTAATATAAGTAAAAAACTGATTCTGGTAAAAATAAACGTGTTATATTGTGAAACGATTTTTATAAGTTTAATTATAGACGTTTTTACGCTCAACAAGATGTCTTGTTGTGCGTAAAAAGCGACATAACCATATTTTTTGCTGTAATCGAAACACTGACAAAAATTTATATGAAACATTTTGTAGGAAAAAAAATTATCCATTTACATATTTCGATAATGACATTTTCACAAAGGGTCGATAAAATGTTATTATCTAGACAAAACATAAAAATTTTAAAACAATATAAGGGCGTTATAAAACCTTAATTTCTTTTAAAAAAATATATAAGTTTCATTTTATAGTATTTAAAAAAATGTGGATTATTTCATTTCCTATAAAAAGGGTTGGTAAAACCCACAATTTTTTTCAGACTTACGGTTGTCGGAATATTAAAAAAACTTGATAAACCCCTTTTAAAGTAGCAGCTAAATAG